>OX637409.1:4438959-5166459 GCA_951799425.1 Ilex aquifolium | reverse complement strand
ATTCGCAAATTTTTCATCTCAAACATGATATTGCTACACTTAGATAGGACACCACACCTATAGCCCAATACTATAACATAATCAATCAATATTGAGAAGAGTTTGTTGTCCTTTAATCCACACCAAAATGCACTTGTGGTGCATTGAATGATCTGAGCAATATGCAAGCTACGGAGCGGGTTTTTCTATTTCTTATGGAATTAAACGATTCCTATACTCAAATCAGAAGCCAAATTTTGGCTATGGATCCTTTGCTCCTATTAGTCGCGTGTACTCAATTGTTCATCAAGAAGAGACCCAACATCTTTTACACCTTCCACTGCCAACACCGAATGTCGCTGCTATGTTCGTGAATCGTCCACAAAGTTTATCTACCAATGTCTCCAAGGGAAAGTGACGTAACTGATTTACTTGTGACCTTTGTGGCAAACTAAATCTTTCCAAAGCCTCTTGTTACAAGATCATTGACTATCCCACACATTGGAATCAAAACCGACCTTCTTCTCGCGTCGACGAGAATAAGCATTCAATTGCCCATTAAGTTTTCAGCAATTCAAGTAACAATCCAATAGTGCCATCCCAAGCCTTACTAGTGAGCAGTATCACCAATTGATATATCTCCTCACGTCTCCTTTAGTCAATATTACTTGTATTTCATCTTCACCTATATGCAATTCTGTTTCTTTTTCTAGTACCGACTAGGTCATCGACAGTGGAGCTTCATATCATATTTTTAACCAAACTCATTTTTTCACAAATTCACATGTTGTCAGTCAGGTGTGTTTACCAACAGATTATGTTGTCCCAGTTTCTCATGTTGGGAATTTTTATTTCTCTCATAATCTCACTCTTTGTGATGTACTATTTCTACTTGATTTCAAATTCAAGGCTTCTGTCTCATAATAAATCAAATCCCTTTCCCTAAGTCTCGGACACATTTCTCCCCATGAGCATTTTTTTAACAAAGCACTCTTTATGATTATTTGTGAGTTTTGGGTCTTTATGTTATGCCTAAACATTACGCTCTCACCGAGATAAATTCCAAGCTCGAGCCACACAATGCATTTAACTTGGTTATCCTTTAGGTCACATAGTTTACAACATGTTCAACTTAGAGACAAAAAAATTATTTATTTCAAGAGAAGTCACCTTTGTCAAACTCGTGTTTCCTTTTTATATGCAACCACCATATCCCCCCACTCGGATTGTTATTACTCAACCTTTCTTGGAGGTTCCCATTAAGTCTACTTCTTCCATCGTTGCCATTTCTTCCAACCCATCAGGTGAAACTAACTACATCGTCCCTTCTCAACAACGTGATCTAGTACCTCCCACAAGATCGCATCGTGTTCCCACTCATCCAGGTTATCTTTAGGACTATGTCCTACTCTACCATCCGAGTTTACTATGCCCTCCTCTTCGTCACAACATTTGCCATGTATGACCCATCTTCTTGCCACTTATATCTCTTATCATAAATTCTCACCCCAAACATTTTGCTTTTCTTTCCTCTTTATCTGACACCTTTGATCCCGTGAATTTTAAACAATCCATCTAACACTCCCATTGGCGTGATGCTATGACTTCTGAACTCCATGCTCTAGAAGCTAATCATACTTGGAGTCTGCAATCCCTTCCTTCGGGTAAGAAACCTATTGGCTGTAAGTGGGTTTTCAAAACAAAATTTCATGTCGATGGATCCTTTGAAAGGCATAAAGCTCGTTTCATGACCAAGGGTTACACCCAAGTCGAAAGCCTTGACTATCATGACATTTTTGTCCCTGTTGTTAAACTTGTTACTGTTTGTTGTGTTCTAGCTGTTGTTGCTGCTTGTCATTGGCATCTCCATCAATTAGATATCAATAATGTTTTCTTCATGGTGATCTTGATAAGGAGGTTGACACGACACCTCCACTAGGGTATTGCCGTAAAGGAGATACTCGGATTTGTTGTCTACACAAATCCCTCTATGGTTTGAAACAAGCTCTTCGCAATTGGTATTCTAAACTCTTATCAGTCTTGCTTACCAATGGATTCAAACAATCACAAGTTGATCACTCCTTATTTACTCGTTCTCAAGGCAATTCTTTGATGACATTTTGCTCATAGAAAATAATCTTCATGCACTTAAAGAAGTTCAAGCCTTCCTCGCTGCACATTTTAAAATCAAGGACCTTGGTGACCTCAAGTATTTCCTTGGGTTAGAGATTACACGTTCTCCATCCGAGAGTTTCATCAATCAACGAAAATATACTTTGGACATTTTTTCTTATATTGGCGTTTTAGGTTCTTGTCCCGCTCATTTTCGTATGGAACAAAATTTAAAATTGACTCTTGATGATGGTAAATTGATCTTGAATCCTAGCATTTTTCTTAGACTTGTTGGTCTACTCATCTACTTGATCGTCACATGACCGGATATAATTTTTTCTATCAATGTTCTGAACCAATTCATGTAGCAACCTCGATAACCCCACTATCAAGCTGGCTGATTAACCATCAAAAATGCTATTTTATTATATTTAATGATTGATTAATTGCATATTATTTGTGATAAAATGTGTTAAATTTCTTGTTTTTCTAGTTTGATACTTTTTCTAGCTGTTTGGTTTATTTTGCAGGTAAATTGGTTGATTTAAAGTAATAATGGATAATGCAAGTGAAACAATCACTAGAGGAAGAATCATAACTGATAAGGATTGAAGAGTCAAGATTGAGATAGGAAGACTTGAAGATAAATCAGCAATTTAATCCTTATAAGAGTCTAAGTGAGAAGAAAACTCATTTAAAGTTGGATTAGGAAAGTTTCCTAAAAGATACGGATTTGACACGTCTTCAGTATTTTGAACATAACTTTTGACTCTGATATTGGATTTACCTGATTTTTATGGGATTGGAAATAAGATTTCAAGAGCTACAGAAGTGTATTTCACGAAAATTTTGTGAATCAGCCTCTAAATATGCGAAATCTAAGCTCGAAGTCTGGACAGATTTTGTACCCGCATCCCAAAGATTTTATGCACGGGATTTAACTTTAAAAGACTTCTGTTTGGAAAGGAATTTCTCCAAAGCCAATCTTGTATCTTCTACATGTACCTATAATTTATTTTAGTATAAATAAAGGCTCTCATCTATTGAGAGAGGGAATTAGGAATTAGGAATTAGGATTATGATTATTCTTTTCTCATCTTTTCTTTTCTAGTTTTTGTTCTAAGTTCTATGGCTTGCTAAAAGCCCAACTAAAGCTAGGGGAGATACTTTCAATGAAGCACGATATTTATTATTGATTCAATGTTATTGTTTTATGCATGATTTATTCTTTTAATTTAATTATTGTCTTTTATTAAAGTTTTTGCTATGTATAATGTCTTGATTTGTTGTGCCACGTACATCGAATGCTTGAGATTCCCTGCGAGTCAAATAACTGGTTATTCCATGCTTGAATTAATTAATTAGAATTTCTCATAAGATAGTTGATTTATTATTTGCAATAAAATAAGATTTACCTGTTAGAAAGCTTGATTTATCGTAGACTCCGGGCACGGTGAATGCTTGTGATCTACAAGTAAATTCTTATATTTATTCAGATAATTCATTAATTATAACTTTTGATGTTTTCATATTATCACTGCTAAATATTCCGATTGGGATCACTACTCAGTTGATTCTCAATTGAGTTCGAAAACTTGATTATTAATAATTACTGTGTGAATTTGAAAGGGTATCCTCGATGCTTTAGTATTTCAATTATTGTTTTAAAAACCAAATTTATTATTTTCTGATTCCAAAATTCCTACTCAAACAAATTGCAAACAATTTCTTTTTATTTGTTTTGTGTCTCTTGTTTTCACAATTCCCTGTGGTTCGATCTCGGATTCCCGAGAAATTTATTACTTCGCACAACCTACACTTGGGTGATCAATTCTAAAGTTGTAGCACTGGCTTATGTGTTATTTTCTATCTCAAAACTTCTCTAAGCCATGGTCTATTTTTTCTTCCACGTGCACTTTCCAAGTGTCCGTTTTCTAGGACTTTGATTGGGCAGGTTGTCCGACCACTCGTCAATCAACTATTGGATTCTTCAACAAAATTGTGGTGAGTGTCCTATATCTTAGCACACAAAGAAGCAATCGGTTGTCTTATGTTCTTATGCTGAGGCCGAGTACCACTCTATGGTTGTCACCACATGTGAACAAGTTTGGATCAAACTTTGGCTTTGCAATTTGCTCGTCTTTCATTCGCATCCCATGCTTACATTGTGATAATCAAGTTGCCTTTCACATCACTGATAATCCCATTTTTCACAAGCACACCAAACACATCGAATTGATTGTCAATTGGTATGTGAAAAATTTCTTGCTCGTGTCATTTCTCCCATTCATGTCTCAGCTACCAATCAAGTGGCTGATATATTTACTAAGGCTGTTGGGCACAACATTTTTCAGCACTTTGTTTTCAAGTTGGGCATTACGGATCTCTATGCACCAACTTGAGGAGGAGTATTATGGGACATAAGTCTTGCTTGAATCGATCCCATCCCTTGCATCAACAAGCGACAAGCTTTATCTGGATCGATCTTTTCCTTAGTGGATTGATCCCTTATGTGATGTCCTCTGGCACACTCTTGATTCTCTATAAATATTTGTTTCCTATTTCGAAGCTAAATTATAAGATTAGATTTTTGCTTAACAATAGGATATGATTTATAGGCTTGTAGAGTCCTAATTTATCTCTTCCACTTGTATTATATATGTGATTGTAACACCGCCTAAAGGAATAATGAGAAAGATTTTTCCATTCAATCGTTTTCTTAACGTGGAGCGAGGGAAGAGAAGATGGCGTGAGCATACTTTGGGAACTTCACAAAAAAATTTAAGTATGTCAATGTAATGTTTGTTCTATTCTAAGTTTGGGCCATATTGGAATTAACTCCCTTTGATTTTGATTTTAACAAATTACCTATCAACATTTGAAATTTTTTTTATTGAACTTTTATCGTTAATTTTAACAGTCAAAACTAAGAAAATTAGTGCGTGATTGTATGTAATCGTGGCAACAACCATGATTAGGTCCCTTTAAAAAAAAACTATTCGTAGTGATCATACGATGGCAAAAGCCAAGATATAGGCTCATGATATTGAGTAGACAGCTTAAAGGTCATACAGAGCAGAAATTCCCCCAAAACAATAAATTTGGACAACTTTGTGTGCTGGCGGATGAATCCATAAATTGCCAAGGCCCAAGGGGATGATAAGGGACAAAGCCCCTGGCCCATGTGTAGATCATCAGGTCATGGGCCACCACGTCGTACCACTTGGACGCCCGAATGCAATCCCATTAGTCCCAATATATTGGATTAGTAGTACTAGGCCACATTTTTTTTGTTGGGTCCCTTTGGAGGCCGGTCCTTTTTTGTAGACTTATTTGAACTTAAATACATTCAAAAAATTTATTTAGGTATAAGTCCATTTTGATCTACATTGTTCAAAATATCCTCAATAGTTATATTTAATCACAACTTGTTTGAAAAACCTAAAAACTCCTAAATTGAGAATTGTATTAGTATTAACAATTCATAACTTGAAAATTGTGCTAGAATTATGTATATATATAGTAACATTAAACAGTAACACTCTCAACAAAAAATAGTAACATCAAATAGTAATACGCTTAACAAAAAAAATAGTAACATCAAACAGTAACATGCTCAATAAAAACTTAATTAAAAATGTAATCATTGTAATAGAGTGACACCTCCACAACAGAATAAATACTCACATATAGTGTCACTCTATTGCAATAATTAAATTTTTCATTAAGTTTTTTATTGAACATGTTACTGCTTGATGTTACTATTTTTGTGTTGAGCATGTTACTGTTTGATGTTACTGTTTTTTTGTTGAGTGTGTTACTGTTTAATGTTACTATATATATATATATATATGATAGAAAAATAATTTTAATGCTAGCACAATTTTCAAGTTAGGAGTTGTTATATTTGAAAACATTGAAACTAACAATGATAGACAATATTTATGGTAAGAGTAATTATGAAATACATTTCAAAAAGAATTTTAAATGTTTTAAAATGTGTACTTATTGATAATTATTTGATGAAAAAGATGACTTAATGGAGTATAAATTTGGAGGTGGTACTTAAAGTCAAATAAGTTCTAAAAAAGATACTCACAACCAATTATTCATTTTTCGTTTATCCAAGAGTCATTTTTTTATAAGGAGAAGTTGGTTTGTAGTGTCCATCTAAAAAATATTTATAATTTTTTCTTTTATTTCAATTATATATGCTTTTTAAGTATATAATTAATTATATTTAGTTACTCATAAACTGCAATAATCCTTTATATACATTTATTTTAATCTATTTTAATTATTATTTTTTATTTGTGTACACAAGTACAAATAACAGTCATGCAATGTGAGATTGGATGTAATCTAATTGAATAATCAAAATTTTGTTTCGAAATGATTGAAAAAATCAAAATTCTAGACTCTGTTCGATTTGCATCTCAGAAATTATTTTTCTATTCATGTTTGACCAATTGTTTTTTGTTTTTATTTTTATTTTTTGAAAACTTAGAACAAATAACAAGTTAATGCTGTTTTTTTTTTTTAAACAACTTTTCTAGAATTTAGAAAACACCATCACCATATTTTCACCACCACCACCATCAACCAGCACCACGTCTACCACCACCATCACTACATTTATGTTTTCAATATTTTTTAAATTACTGTACAAATAAGTTTTATTATTTTCTATTCCGTATAACTGTTTTTAGAAATATATAACCAAATAAGTCTCGCGACACAAAAAACACCAAAATAATTTTCGTATACTTTTTTTGAGACGCAAAACCAACTAGTGCTAATGTTTTCGAGGTTTTTCTGAATATTTTTAAATGTTTAGAGATGTTACGCATGTGTTTTACTATTTTGTTTTAAAATATTTTAATATTTTAGATGTTTTAAAAATAAAATTGTATATTGTTTATTTATTTACACACTATTTTCAAAATATTTTTATTTTTTGAGTAACCAAAAATCATGCACCGAAATAAAAATGTTAGGGTGTGTTTGTTTATTGTTTTATGTTTTATGTTTTATGTCTTTGCTTTCAGTTTTTGTCAAAAAAATAAATAAAAACATGTTTGAAAATTATTTTTGTGTTAAATTAATTGTCTTGGAAACAAGTTGAAAAAATAGAAACAAAAAAAGATGTGTTTGGAAACACGAAACACGCGTATTGCAGAAGAAGAGTTTTAATGAGGTTTCAACTTCGACTCCGGTTAGAATAAAAGACCACAGCATGTGATGACAGTATAAATATGGGCCTTTTGGTCTTTTTCTCATTTTCATTCTCACATCCTCTCTCTCTTCCAACGACTCTTTTCTCCTCTCACAGTCCTCTGTTCTGTCTCCTCTCTTTGTCGGTCGATCTATGTCTCAATTTTCTCTCTCCCTCCCTCCCTCATCTCTCTGCTCGCAAGTCTCAATGACCTCGCCACCGCCATAACGCCAGCACCACCATCATTGAAGCCGTCTCCAGCGTTGCTTCCACTATCGAAGCCCTAGCGTTCATCGTACAGATATCTCTCTCTCACACCGTCGAACGAATTAGCCCCTCTCTCTCTCTCTCTCTCACACACACACACACACACACACACACAGTTGAACTTGAACGACTTCGAGCTCTCTCAGTCGAACTCGATCGAAACAGCCCCTTTCAGTCGAACTCAAACGGAGCAGCCTTGGCATTTAGGTTTTCGTTTTTGCTTAGCTTGAAGGTTGGATTGTACTGATTTTTTGGTTTGAAATTAGTGTTAGTGTTTTCTGTTTGAAATTGATTGTTATATGCCCATAAAGTATTCGATGAATTGCCTGAAAGAATGTATATTGTTTATGTTATACGTCATAAGCTCGCTAAAACTGTTCATCAACAATGGCAATTGACTTGCCTTGTTCTACCTTTTGAAAAATATGAATACGTGAAGGTCATTGACCCACCCACCTGGAGTGCCCGCCGAACTGCATTGCAGTTCAAATCTTGGGTCATTTTCAGATTCTGTTTTTCACTTCAATCGAGCTCTATCTACTTGGGCTATCATTTCTTCTTCTTTTTTTTTTTGACATTTGTTAATGGTTGTTTAAGGGAAAAAGAAACCTAAATCGTTAATGGGGCAGCAAAGTGGTCATGAAGGGTGGGTGTCTATTGTCCCAGTCATTGAAGGCAAGTAAATTGAGCTTTTTAGCCCATTGTGCTAAAGACAAGTCCCAATTTAGAGAGAGCCTGAAGGCCCTGAAGGGATGTGGATGTCCCTGGCAGGCAGAACTTGGGACTTGGGAGCTTCAAATAATAGTGGGAATGTGGCCTTAAAAGGCACAAACGTATTCATTACTCACCGGGGAGGTTTATGGCTGTCAACTCTTAATTAATATTTACCTATCTACCATTAAACACGAAATTATTGATTATAATTTCAGTACTAACAATATTAGATCATAAACAAAAGCACTCATCTTATGTTTTTGCTAGTTCGCTAAAATAAGATTGATTATGGAAAATATGTTCCATTTCATTTAGCCTTGATTTAATTCTTTGTTTGTACGAGGGTATTTTGTGTTGAGCTTGGTTTGATAATTGTTTCATATGGGTTGATGAGTACAACACAATTACAAATGAATATCATGTGATTTTCCAAGCCCAATCAAGATGGATAGAGAAGAAATGGATCACTATTATGAGATATTATAAAACACATTTAAGATATAATAAAGCATATTTAGTATATAACTTGAAGTAGTTACCAAACATATATATATATATATATATATATTTATTCTCATAATTTGATAAACACAAATAACTCCCAAACATGTTTTTTGTATTCGGTGTTTATTACAAAATATAGACAAAAATTGTCTCTATTTTCGCGTTTTTTGAAAATACGAAAACAAAAATGTTTCCAAACGGTGCTTGATGTAATCCAAAGTCTCATTATGGTACTGTTGGCACTTGACTTTGATTTGTGTATTGGTAGTGAGAGATTCATCACTAAATTCATGACTCTTCTCGGCAGATCTATCTACCGTTAATTTCGGTTTGATAGGACACATCGAAACCGGTTCGTTCGTTCGTTTGTTCAAGCGTTGTCGTCTTAGGTTTTAGGGTTTTTCTTTTGTATACAACAAATCTATGACCATGGTCCAATTTCGATGGAAATTGTTGCACTCTTCAGTCAATTGAAGAACATGTAAACGGTAGAACCCCACCCCCTCCGTCACTCCTCACAATTCTTCTCTGGGTATGGCTAACTTGGATTCATTATTGCTTTTTTGGCTTCCTTAGATTAATTTAATATACTTGGGTACTCTGACCAACTGATTTGCATGCCCATTTTTGATATGTTAGAATATGATTTTTTTTTTTTGTAGTGAAAAAAACTTGGTGCTTACTAGATGATGTTAAATTACTTTTATTTCTGACATTAGATGTTCGTGTATATGTGTCTATATTTGTGGGTATACCCTCTTTCGTTTTTGAAGCTGGTATATGAATCGGATTTGAAGTTATTTCCAACACAAATAACGCTGTTTTGTAAAATTCGGATTAGTGAATTTGAAGAGCTAGAAGGATTTGGATATGTTCAAGAGAATTGCCATTTGTGTGTGTATTTGGAGTAGATGTTGCATTGATGTGATTATATTGTATATAGCTGCAATGTTTACCGGTTAATATATGATTGAGGAAGGTTCTTAGTTGTTAGATTTTTTATGAGTGTCAGTATTTGGATTTGTATGTGGGTGAACTATAAAGATTGAGTTCCTATCTTTGTCTGTACTATATTTTATTGTCCTTGATAAATCATACGTGGGTGTGATGGTATGATTTTGGAAGTTAGAACCGCCGCATAATGGTTCTTACCCTTCATCATTTATAGTATTCAGCGATAAGTGAGTGGTGCTTAATTTTTACGACTGTACCTTGTTTTGGTCCTTAAGAAGCTAACAAGAAATTTATATCTTCATTTTTTGTGCAGAACAGAGATAACCCCTCCTCCCCCCCCCCCCCCCCCCCCAAACACCCACACCCACACACAAAAAAAACCCCAAAACAGCTGAGAAGAAGTAAAGAAGCTTATATATCTCTGCAGGAACTGTGGTTGTCAGGTCCAACTGTCCCATTTCTTCAACTTCTTGACAACCAAACTGAGTTACATGGATTTAATTTACAAACACATGATGGATTGGTCATCCTTTTACTTGTCATCGTCTTGGGCATGCCAATTTCCATGTAATGGAACCATCTGAGTGCATGTGGAGTGTGTGTCAAATTCTGCTGAGGTGGAAGTACTTCTTTTGCAGAATGATTTGGAAACCTTGGAATTCATGGGAAATTTACCAGGCTTATGCATTGTACTCTACCTAACTATACATTGTACTGTGCATTCCCAGGTTTATTGGGCTAGGATTGATTATTCCAGTTGCATGTCTGGATTGAGAGAAAAAAGAAATGTGGAGTTGCATTCAGTTTGAGCCTCTGATCTACTCTATTGTAGGGACAAGTGTAGGAGAACCAAACTAAACAGAAGCACCTAAAGAATCTGATTATTAGGTCATCCCCCATTTGCCTTCATGAAAGTTTCTGAACTAGATGTGATTAAAGTCTCTTGTGAACGTTGCATTAGCTTGAGCCCATTAGTAGACATACATCTGAATGTTGCTATTTGTAAATCTTTCGTTCAGATACTGTGTTTTGCAAGTGGTAGTATTATTTCTTTCAAAATTCTGATGACATTTTACAGTGCAGTCCGGCCTTCATGGCCAATTTTCTAATTCCTCTTGTTTGGTTGGCTGTCCGTAACTCCTCTTGTTTTTCCTCCTCCTTTTGTCGTAGATGAACTTGTTAAGCTTTTATAAGACACCAAGGGGGGTTGTGGACATTTTGACGGAATTGTTATGTATAATATTACAGTGGGTTAGAAAGGTAGCATTTTTAGGTATGCTGATATTTAATCGTTCTCTCTCTCAGTGGGACTTATGGACTCTTTCAATGTTGCTATTTACTTATTCTATCTTGCCTTTCACAGCACTGATGGGGACAGAACGAAAAAGGACTTCTGCTAAAAAAGACAATGTGGACAAGCTCTCAGTTCCACCTGGTTTTGTGTCTCTTACCTCATTCATGCTGAGGAGAGTAGAAAATGGTGACGGAACTTGTAGTTCTATGGCATTTGGAACTGAGTTGGAGCCAGCATCAGCCCAGATTGATACTGCTTCCAATGTAATTGACATTGCAAAGCTTAAGAGGTCTCTCAGGCGTAGACCGTGGATACTTCATAATCAACTTGATTACAATCCCGAGGAATCAGGCTCTGAAGAGATTGATATGGTGTTCTATCTTTTGTGTTATTGTTTTATTTGATATTTCAATGATATAGTATAAACTGGATGCTGCATTATGTAGGCTTCCTATAAGTTAAAACTATGTGGAACTTTCAATTTTGTTCATTAAGATCTAGTATATTCATTAGCTAGAGTCTTGGATGCTATTTGAGAGCATGGCATAAGAGGTATGTCATGGTTGCTCCAAACAAACTTTCGGAAAGAAAGGGTGTATCATTGGTGAATTATATCGTCAGATGGGATGTTGTGAGAGAATAGGGCAAAGACGAGAAACAAAATATTCTTGCATAAATGCACTTTTGAGAAGTTGAGTTGGGCACAAGTTAAAAAAAATCGGGGTTCATATCATTTAGTCAGGTGCAGCAAAGGCTGATGAGCACAGTGATGAGGGTTGTGGTTTCTGTTGAAGAATCTAACTTGAGGTTCTCTGGAACGACATGGCAATTAGTGACTTTACAATGGACATTTTAGTGATATTTAAAAATGATGAAATAAGAGGGGGAACTCATTTTTAGTACAATATTCTTCCAAATTTAATATTTTTATTCTTCTTAGTCAATAATGTTAATTGTATACGACCTTATTCCAATAATTCTAGCTGAAGTGAGTCCTCATCTGTTTTTGTTCTGTATTTTGTGGAAGTGTTTAGTATGCCTTTATTGGTTGGAGTGTGTGGAGTGAGAATTTCGGCCCTAGTTTTTTGTCTGTGTGTTATAATTAATTGTAGGATCAATAGCACTTTAATATGTTTTAACACTAGGCTGGCCACTGGTAAACTACGTGCCTGCATCTTCATGTGTTTATTGCTGAAGCAGTATAAATATCTTATGAAAACTCACTTTAGGAATTCAGGTTATTTATGATGCAATTGGGTTTAGTTTCCCATATCACGGAAAGGTTTTCAGCTTTTATCACTAGTCATTATGCTTAAGATTTGTTGCATGATCCTGAAATAAAATTGATGGGTCCTATATACGTGCTGATATCCATTGTTTTGCAGAATCTCCCTTTGAAAAATTGCCTTCCCAAAGGAGCAATCTGTGGATGTTCAAATTGTGGTGGCTTTCATAAGGTTAAATTATCATTACATTGAATTCTTTATAAGGTGATTGCTATTGTCCCTGATATAGGGTGGTGTTTGCTAGATTCCTGCTTTTAGTGGGCAAAAAGGTCCCCCTTCAAGGGCTGTGATTAAGCCAATGCAGGCCTGATTAGTATTTTAGTTCTATCTTCCCTCCTCCTTCAACTACTCTTCAGGAATCGGTCTACCACATATCATTTTTTGTCACCAAAACTGTTAAGAAGCAAATCCCTGTCATACTAATTCCGGATGCTGCGGCCCGCTGGAAACGATGCTTGAAATGGACTGGATTTGGAGTTGGAAGGCAATGATTATTGGCAGCAAATAGGGAGCAATGATCACAACATTGGGAGAGGGGTCAGAAGAATATGGAGTGAGTTCATGCGGTGCTGTGTTGCTGGCAATTGCAGACTATAACCTAAATCAGACCAGGATACAGATTGTGCTGCCATGATTGCTGACGACAACATTGAGGAGCCTTTGTTTTGGACAGGGTTGCATAGCGAGAAAAGAAGAGCAAATTATTGAAAAGACCTACTAATCTTGTTATGACTATTGAAATTATAGTGTCAGATGGGGACATTTTTCTCCACTAAATTTAGGCATCTTGCCATCAACACCTCATGCCAGAGCCGTTAGCAATCCCCTTCACATGATCTTCAGTAATCACCAACTTATACTCTTGGAACAGGTCAGTGCAAGGTGGCATCCAGAAGAGGCATGCATGCCTATACTTGAAGAGGCACCTGCATTCCACCCAACTGAAGAGGTATCTCTTTACAACTTTAATTTTTTCTGCCTATATGATATGCCCCCATTAAATTTTGTTCATTGTTGAGTGCCTTGGTTGGTAGACATTTGCCTATCTGCATGAACTTCTAACCTTATGACAGGAGTTTAAAGACACACTCAAGTATGTTGAAAGTATACGTCAACAAGCAGAACAGTACGGAATTTGCCGTATCATTCCTCCCCCTTCCTGGCAGCCACCATGTCTTATTAAGGAAAAGAACACATGGGAAAAATCTAAATTTACTACCCGTGTTCAACGGATTCAGAAACTATATTCAGAGAGAAAACAGCGTGGAATGGATGAGAAGATGAATGCGAAAAGGAAAAGAATTACAAGAACGGGCTCCGAAATTGGGTCTGGTGATGGATGTACTACAGACCTTGATGAAACTGGACACTGTACTGCAGGCTTGGAATTTGAACATGGGCCAAAGTTCACACTGGAATCTTTCAACAAATATGCAGATGATTTCAAAAGCAAGTACTTTCGCAAGAAAGACGAAGTTACAGATTTGAATATGAATTCAACAATGTTCCAAGAGCAGTGGGAACCATCAGTGGAGAATATTGAGGGTGAATATTGGCGAATCCTTGAAATTCCAAGTGAAGCAATTGAGGTATGTTGCAGAAAGTATGACAATACTGTTGAGTGACCGTTTCCATTTCCTATCGAGCAGCTTACTTTGTGATGCTGATCTGCTATTCCTAGGTGCTTTATGGTGCTGATATGGAAACTAGAATTTTTGGAAGTGGATTTCCAATAATATCCAATTCACTGGAGACGCCCCAGTATCCTGAATATGTGGAATCAGGTTGGAACTTAAATAATACCCCTAAGCTTCCTGGTTCTCTTCTTGCCTTCGAAAGCTGCGACACTTCTTCCATTTTACTCCCTCGACTCCACGTAGGAATGTGTTTTTCATCTCTTTTTTGGGTAAGATTCAGAGTTTTTTAATTTGGCAGGAATATATTTAGGGTTCTCTTGCTTGTTGTGCATGTGTCCTCCAAAGTCCAAACAATATTATATGCTTGGTGTTCTGACTTTCTTCTCAATAGTGTGGGTTGCCCAGCTGTAGTGGACATAAATTGATCATCTCTGTTTAATTCCATTCCTTTTGTGAAACAGAAAATAGAAGAGCATCGATTATACTCACTCTGTTACATGCACTTGGGTGCCCCTAACATATGGTATGCTGTCCCAGGGAGATATTCCTTCAAGTTTGAGGCAACTGTAAAGAAAAACTTTCCCGAAATTTTAGAACATCCTGAGTTGGTCCATAAGCTGGTGAGTAGTTCGCTTCATTATTATCTCAATTGTGCAAGAGTGTGCTTCTGTTGCTTAAACTGTACATAATATGTTTTTCGAGCAATGCTTTGTTGGGATTTTATCATCCAAAAATGGTCAAATATGATATTGCATTTATGTTTTTATTCACTAAGAAGCATAGCATAGAGGCAATTTGCACTATTCGCCTTTTCTCTTCAAAAGGGGGTCGAGGGGGGTGCTTTTGGATCATGATTTCGTAGTTCATGCCTGTCAGCACAAGCCGTTGTTTCATTAATGACTTAACATTTTCTTTACAGTGCTTTCATTGAAGCTTCATATTTATAAACTGTTCTCTTCACAAGGTGGACATGGCATGAAATATGAATCACATTTGAATCTGGTGATGCAGAGGGGGGATTTACTCGTTTCTCATTTGGTAACTTTGACCTTATTGATAAATGATAAGTCATTCAGCAAATTTGATGTTGTCATTTCCACGAGAGCCATGGACTCCAGGGAAAGTCATGGAATGGCACCAATGCTATACATTCTGGCTCTTTAACTTGATTTCTGACCTTACGATGTGGTGTAACAAAAAAAGTAGTTTTTTTTCCTACTTTTTTCCATCAAAAAATACATTTTGAGAGTTTATCTTCATCATCTATATAATCTCTTTCACCAGATAATTTCTTTAATGAATTTCCCTTATGCAGCTGAATTCAATATGACGTTATCAAGAACTATTGATCATTCAGATAAGATTTAGCTTTTATTGAAAGAATTCATTAGTCTCCCCTCCCTAATGTTATGTCTCTTTCACTGTCACTCCAGCAGTAACCTGTAGGATTTAGATTTGTAATGCTGCTCCCAGATATCAATGGTTTTGCCACCAGCTATTACCTTGTCTGGTATTTTTTACATCCTTTATCTCAGTTTTGTGAATGTTGACTATGAGTTTTGTAACTATGCTGCAATCCTGCAACTGCAACTTCTTTAGAAATGCATGGTTCAAATCCTTCTTCAGACATCTCTCTGTGTACCCAAGTCTTGTGAAACAAAAGATAAACAAAAGGTGAAAATGCCGCTTTCCAGCTTATTTGTTTCTGAATCAGAAATTAATACTTGGGAACAAATTTTTATTCTAAAGAGGATGATGCTACCAGAATTATGACTTTCGTCAAGCAAAAACTTATTGCCCATTTTTGCTAGTTCTGGGCCCATCAGCTTCGCTTATATTTAATAGGGGGTAATGTTCCTTGAAGTCTCATAGACAGTGTTATGACTTATGAAGAGCTTTTAACAGTCAGACCTGGGCCTAATGAAAATTATAGTTCCTCAAATTTTCATAGGGGACTACTGGTGTAGTGGTAAATGTTTGGGCCAAAAACCGTGAGATAATTAGTTTTTGAAAAGAGTAAGAAGCTTTCATGTGGAGTCGGCTACCTTAATGCTTTTGATTTTTTATCCCCATTACATATTTGATGCTCTGATCAGTTGTTTTGTTGTTGAACTCTCTGTGATGTTAAGTATTTCTTTGGTATGAAACTGTTTATTTTGCTTTGTTTAAAACTGAAGGTTGGATGATTTTTAGACTTCAAAGTTCTCCTCTCTATATTATAGCATATAGATCAGTTATGGCGTTTTAAATATATGGTACAGGTCAGCCAACTCTCCCCCTCTACTTTGAAGTCTGAAGGTATCCCTGTATATCGCTGCATGCAGTATCCTGGGGAGTTTGTCCTCGTCTTCCCCGGAGCATACCACTCGGGATTTGGTTGTGGCTTTAATTGTTCTGAGACAGTAAATTTTGCTCCCTTTGACTGGTTGCCTCATGGGCAGAATGCCGTAGAACTGTACAGTGAGAAGCACAGAAAGACTTCAATATCCCATGATAAAATGTTACTGGGAGCAGCCAGGGAAGCTGTGAGGGCACAATGGGAACTCTCACTAATAAGGAAGAACTCTGTAAATAATCTACGATGGAAAAATGTCTGCGGAAAAGATGGGATTTTAGCAAAAGCACTCAAAGTAAGCCCTACACTCCTGATTTTGTATTGATGTGAACCTCCTATCTTAATCCTTCTATGAATCCCTATAAATTTCAAGAAATGTGAATCAACTTCTGCCGATAATGATGCGCAGGTTTCGTGATTAATGCCACACAGTACTGAGAACAGAGTATAGGGTGCAATTTGAATTTCATTTGTTAGAGAATTTCAATTGGAAGGAGTCATAATTTTTGGCTTTGGATGGCACAAAGCATCAGAAAATGTGGCCGGAAAAAGTAAAGAGAGAAAATAAAAGAATGAAAATAAAACAGCTGGAAAAAACCAAAGGAGGAAATTGTAAAGGAAATATTAAGAGAAAGAATGGTAGAACCCTAGGTTGAGAAATTTGAAGAACAAAACGAACCATTTCAACCAAAAGAACCCTAGAGCTTAAACCTGAATAAATGTTGAGAAAAAAACTGAAAAAATCAATCCAATACATGTTGCTGTTGTTGGTGGAAATTTTATCTATTTCATTTCTATTTTCATTTTACTGGTGGTAACCGCTCATATCTTACTGGAGAGAGAGATTCTTGGTGTCTTGAGATATTTGCTTTTTTCCTTTGGATAGTCCCGCCTGAAGCGGGAAGCTGCGAGGAGGGAATATCTTTGCAGTTCTTCAAAGTCACAGAAGATGGAGGAGGACTTTGATGCTACACTCAAACGGGAGTGCAGCATATGCCTCTATGATCTACACCTTTCTGCCACAGGTTGTGCATGTTCCCCTAATACATATTCCTGTCTCCTTCATTCAAAACAGCTTTGTTCTTGTGCTTGGAGTGACAGATTTTTTCTCTTCCGACATGAAATAAATGAGTTGAACATCTTGGTTGAAGCTTTGGAAGGGAAATTAAGTGCAGTTTACAGGTGGGCTAAAGAAAATCTTGGGTTTACTCTTCATTCTACTGTCTCCAAAGATAATGTGCAACTGTCCAGGCCTAGCGAGGGACATCCTCTTCTGCGGAAACAATAGGGAACCTTAGTTTCAATGATGCACCAACATCCACTTGTATCTCTTCTGAGTTTGATATCTAGGTAATGTCTGAAAAACAGTGGAACCCAGCGGTTGCAGTGACATTCTTAATCAGCCTGAAAGAGAAAGCAAAGCACAACAGCATTTACAGTTAGCTCAATTGGCCATAAAAGGTGGAAGAAAAACACTGAATACTGGCTTCCCAATCGAAGAAAAGGTCGTGGACGCTTCTCTGCTGTGCTGTAACTTAATGTTCTGTATCTTCAATTCTTATTGTAATATCAGAATTGCAATACCTGGTCTGTATTTGATAGTGTTGTCATGTTGTATTTGTAGCCATTTTTTTTATGGTAATAATTACTTATGCTACATATGTAAAGAACTCTTCCAGCCCCTAGGAAGCATGCATTGTGTCTGCTTTGAGTGAACAGCTTGAAAGTGCTTCTCTAAAGATGATTGCCGGCTATTCTTGAAATCTTTATGGTAAATTAGTTGTATTTTTTTTTTTTGTGTGGATGTGGATAAATATGCTATTTGACATGCATAAATGTATTTCTACATATGCTCGCGCGCACACATACACACTCTTTTATGTCAACCGGACTGTGAAAATGTGTGAAAATGAGAGTTTTTCCTATCCTCCCAGTCGAATTTTTTACACTGCACCAGTCTGTCCCCGAAAACCATCTGAATCGTGGTCCAGGCCAGCGGTGCAAGATTTGAACTGCACAATTTATTTATTTTTACAAGTTCTTTTAACATTACATGGGGAAAAGGTAGTGAAATTCGAATCCGTGACGGAAAGGTCTAACGGTGGATTGCAGAAGTATTAGGCCACCGCTCATCCTCAACTGCATAATTCAATATCCTATTTTCTTATCTATTGGGCTAAATTAGTGTCCCAATACTAAAGATCTTTTTTTTTTTTCAAAGAAAGAGTGGGGACAAATGAGAATATCCAGAAATCACTTCGATATGCCTTCATTGATAAGATTATGAGACCATTACTTGTGTCCGTTACTCTTTTTGAAAACAAACCTAGATAAGTTAGTATAATGATCAATCATCGAACTCTAATATAAATTTCAAAACTCGAATCTCTAACTTCAAGAAATTCGACCAATAACTCAATGGACTACCCACTCCGGGTGGTATACTAAAGATTTTGAATGCACATAGAAGATGCCCAAAATCTGAACTTAAAACTCTCTAGAGCCATTCAACTCAGTCAACAGTAACTAGTGTACTAACAAAAACCATACGATAAAATCCAAAGCAGTTAATCGAAATCCGTGAAATAATACACAGACATACCGTTGAAAGTGAGAGCACCATTACATGCAATTTTACCAGTTTTACAAGCTGTGAATTCCACAGGTGATTTGACATATCGTCGTCGATTTTGAAGATTATATAATTCTTAAAAGTACCATTTAAAATTTAAAATTGCAACAAAAAAAAATTTGATAACACACTAAAAATTATCATTTTTATTATAACATATTGAAATAATTTATAATTTATAATCGATCATAAATTATTTTAAATAATTATAATTATTTTGTGAAAAAATTTCAATCACACCTCTTTTAGTTTATCATATCTTTAAAGACATCTCTCATATTATCAAAATTATTACTGACATCTCTTTTAGTTTATATTTAAATATCACTGACACTCCCTATCATTAAACCACAAATTATAATAAAAATAAATTATCTAAAATACTAAAATTGTCTCTACATAAATCTCAAACAATCTTTCTACATAAAATTCGAGCCGATTAATATTCATTTTTTTACATATTAAAATTCGAGTTGATTAAAATTATTTTTTCTACATATTAAAATTTTAGTCAATCAAATTCGATTCGAACTGATTAAATTTTATTTTTTTATGTATTAAAATTCGAACCTATTAAAAGTATTTTTTTACGTATTAAAATTTGAGCCAATTTGAGCTTTACTTGAGCTGTTAGTCCCGATTAAAATTCTCTTAGAGTTAATTAAAATTTATATATTTTTATTTATTAAAATTCGATTCAAGTTGATTAAAATTTATTTTATACGTGTTAAAATTTGGATCGATTAAAATTTATATTTTTTATGTATAAAAAATCAGGCCGATTAAAATTTAATTTGAGCCTCGAATAAAATTTTAATCGGCTAAAATTTTAATATGTAAAAAATATAATTTTTAATCGACTCAAATTTTAATACATAAAAAATAAATTTTAATTAACTCGAATCAAATTTTATTCGGTCTGAATATTAATACATAAAAATATTTAAAAAATAAAGGGGATCTCATTAAAGATATGTCTATTTAGAAGGGGAGTAGATGAAATTTTTCTTAAAATATATAATGGACAATATAGTTAAATTGCATTCTAATTAACACCTTTAATTTGACAAGATGTGTCAATAAAGATTCAAAAAATAGAAGTTGTGTCCTTAAATATATGATAAACTAGAAGAGATATGATTGTAATTTTCTCTTTTTCTTTTATAAGATGAACTGAAATTTTTAAAATTCTATTTTAATATGTAAAAATTATATTTTTATGATTAATTATAATATTAAGAAAGTGATCATACTCTTTACTAACATAGATTCTTCAAAGATTATAATTTAATTTTAAAAAATTATAATTTTTAATATTTTTAATCTTCCTTTTTTTTTTTCTCTATCAAAATGCCATCTTGGTCAAAAAAAAACTTAGGGACATCCGTACGATTAAAACGTCTCATCTCAGTGATCTCACTGCTCAAAGAGGAAGGGTGTGGGACCCATTTAAACCTAATTATTTTTGACTGTTGTGGCAGGGCTTTTGATGTGGACGCGACATAGCTTTCGTACAAGTATCGAAAAAAAAGACAGGTTTCGTACGGTCCCACGCAACCCAAGGCCATTGAAATGACGCCACGTAGTAAAAGTCCATGTGAATTAGGCAGTTTTTTTTTTTGTTTTTGAATCGGACCGAAATTAAGGGCTTTTTTGTTTTTTAACCGGGTTAGGTCTACTGTACCCGACAGCAGTGACAGGACTGCACGTGGGAGAAATTGCAACGGGTCGGACCCCACTTTGAGTCAAATCGAACGTCCCGTCCGATTGACCGCAGAATGCGGGTTTCTCGGCCAAGTCCTTTTTTGACTTCTGACGATCGAGTTGTTTACGGAGGTGGGGATTAATTTTTTGAATGAATTACACGTAGCCTTGAAGTTTATCATTTAATTATTTTAATATTTTGATTGGTAAGAGGGATGAGAAATTAGAAAGATGAAAAAATGTGAGGAATAGACTTTTTATCATTGAAAGAACGAAAAATGCTATCTCTTCTTTGTGTTTGGTACGATAGATGGAAAGTTAGAAGAATTAATTTTTTATTGTTTGGTATTGAAGGAAAAGTGGAAGGAAATAAAAGATACATGTATTTAATTTACCATTATATCCTTATATATAAATATATTTTTTATTACAAATAAATTTTTAAACAAATAAATAAATATATGTATACAAAAAATATATATAGAAAAAATATATGTAATATGATATTTAGAAATATTTTTTGAGAAATTTGTAGATTTTGATTTGAAATTATAACATAATATTTAGAAGTATATTTTAAGGGCAAAAAAGTCAATTTGTTCAAAAAAATGAATAAAAAAGTCAAGAAATTAATAATTTGGTCAATTTTTTATTGGTCATTTTTTATTATTTTACATGGTATGAAAAGATAAATGAATAAAAAAAATGACTACAATTGCTCTCCTAAGAAATAAATGACTTTGATGTGGGACCCACTAATTTGGTACACTTATACATAAAAAATGACAAAATAAGTGGGCCACACACTTTCTTTTTCCTCCTAATTTGTGTTTCATAATATGCCACTTTTAAGGCTAAAATGGTAATTTCAAATAATTTTTCAACCAGCTACCTTCCTTCTGTCTACTTTCCTCCCATTTGTGGAGTGATTAAAAATGGTGGGCGCAAAGGATACGGTTTCCACCCATTTTTTCTTTCTCCTCAATTTTTCTTTCATACCAAACAAAGGAAAATGTCATTTTCTATCCACCATTTTCCATCCACCCACTTTTCCACCAAACCAAACAAGCCATAATTCTCTAATATTTAAAATATTATATAATTTTTTTTAAAATTTGTACGCTTGTAACACTTAGACATCTACTGTTAATGTCTGTTAGTATATCTATTGGTAAATTACACTGAGATAGCTTAAAGTTTATAAGAGTGTAATACTTAAACCCTTTAAGTTTAAAACGTTATACTTAAACAAAAAATACTTCAATAAAAAATAGAATATCAAATATTTCAAATTTTACAACAAAAATTCATGTTTTATAATGACATCTATTGAAATAAAATCAAAAATAAAAATCTAATTTTTTCAAAAAAAATTATAATTAGTTACTATCTATTGAAATTTAATTTGGTTTTTAAAATGGCTAAATTAAACTACCAAATTACTTCAATTAAAGCTAAAATATATTGTATTCATTATATTTTGACTCCTTATTTAATTTTATTCCAATAGATATTATAATTGTATATTAATTATGATTTTTTTAAGAAAAAATTAGATTTTTATTTTTGATTTTGTTTCAGTAAATGACATAATAGAACATGAATTTTGGTTATAAAATTCTTGTTTTATTATGGATGATATAGATCACTTGATTTTTTAATTTTATTCCAATATATAATATATTTGTATACTAATTACGATTTTTTATGAAAAATTTAAATTTAAAATTTTGATTTTATTTCAATAAATGGTACAATATAATAAAAATTTTGTTTGTAAAATTTAAAATATTTGATATTCTATATTTGATTGGAGTATTTTTAGTCTAAGTATAACATTTTAAATTTCAGGGGTCTAAGTATTATACGCCTATAAAATTTAGGGGGTCTAGGTGTAATTTACTAACAGATATACTAACAGACATTGACGATAGATGTTTAAGTGTTACGCGTGTATAAATTTCAGGGGATCTGTGTGTAATATTTTAAATATCAAGAAGTCTGATTGATTAAATGACAAATCTCAAGCGTTATAAGTGTAATTCTCTCTGTTTTTTTTAATAAAATATGGTACAAAAGTACAATTTTATTGGTATTACAAAAAAGAGACACCTAGTCATGGGAGACATAAGACCGTACCCCCAATTTGAGTTTTTATATCATCACATATGCCCGTTAGAATTGTTGGAGTGACATTCTTTTTTATTATTCATAATCATTGACGATGAATTTCATAATTAATTGAATGATTTTGATTGATTAGATCAATTAATTATGTTCAAATAACATTATTGAATATATATTTTTTAATTTTGTTATTAACAGATTATCTACTATGAATTCAAGTTAGACTCATTGTATATAAGTAGGTCTTTCACTCATTAAAAGTAAAAGAAAAAAAAATCAAAGAAAAAATCCATTAGAGATGATTTGAATTTAGAAGTATTTTCTTTTTTGAAATGTGCACATATACTCACTTTATTATAAAGTTTATATCAATTGATTCCTCATTCATATCTTCATTGATTTTTTCATTGAGATCATATCAATCGATACATCACTAAATTAATAAATTAGATCAGATTTATAGGTCTAAAAATATTACTCCTTAATATATAATGCATCTTCTAATGCTTGTTCTTTTGGATACTTGGGGGTTTAAAAAAAAAAAAAGCTCTTTAATTTAGGCTTAAGTGGTATGGTGGTTGGCTTGATGCATGACAAGAAAGCAAAAGAGAATTTTATTGTTTGTTGCAGATTTGGAATTTGTGAAAACTAACACATAGTATCCATGAAGCTATAGAGTTTATTGTTAATCCCTATAACATTCCTCTTTTTTTCAAATCTTAGGTAGGTACCTATTGTAGGCTTTCTAGCCTTATAACTGGGTGGGGGCCTAGGGTTGGGGTTCATGTGTTACCATGTATGTAGCCCTAAGAAAGACAGGTGTTTGTCAAGAGAAAGTCAAGGCGTAAAGGCGTACTCTCTGCTTGCAAATCCATGCAAGATCAACACGAGGACCCCCATTAATTGGTCTGTGGGTCCACCTTAACCAGGCTTCCCACGCAATCTCTCTCTCTCTCTCTCTCTCTCTCTCACACACACACACACACACACACACAAAAGTTATATAGAAGGCAGGGCAGCCTCATTGTTGATGCTGTTTTGGTTGCTCCAAGAGCCAAAATGTCTTATTGAGGTGGAACATTTCGAGACGGGAACTTCTTGTACTTTCAAGTCAATAATGTTAAGTGCTACACCGATTCATGAGAAGAATTAAAGAACCAAGCTTTATGAGGAGAAACCATCCTAGAAAAATATTATAGTATTAGTACTATGTTGTGTGTATGTTTTCATTCATGTTGTGTTGTTAGTTGTTACTATCTAGGCAAATATTGATCATAACATTTCTAGATGTTAGAAGACTTTAGGTTCGTCTAACTCTCGCGTGTGATAGTGTATTTCTCTGTACGATTGTAATAGAGCAATTACATTGCCAGAATATACTTTCTGTGACTTTTGGAGCGTGTTTGAGCTAGAGTAATGTTACACTGACTAAATTTTAGGGCTAAATTTAGAACACAAATGACATGACAACATGTCATTTGGAGTCTTTATTGGGACCCAAATGACATGACACAAAATAAATAAACCCAAGCCAACTGCCATATCATTTAAGTTTCAAATTTGATCTCAAAATTTGGTCAATATAACATTACTGTGGTTGTAATAGCCTATATAAATGTGAACACATGTATCAATCACAAAGCAACGTGCGGCAAGATTAAGGGTGGACCACGAGTTTTCGTGGCAGCATAGGGTCGTCCTCGAATGGTAAAGACAGCAATAAGTGACTAGTGACTGCAGAAGACATCCAGTAAATGTGGAGGGTACCAAACACTGCAAAAAAGCAAGGCACACACCTCCTCCCGCGGAGGTAGTTAAAACGGATCCTTATCCAAAAGGAACAAAAGAGACACCACGGAAGTTTGGGTGCAACCCGCGTGACTTGAGACAAAAAAGTATAACCCTTCTTAATTAAGGGAGACTTAAGCAACAGGAATGGACGAGTATGATCATCAACCTCAGTCTCAGACAAGACCTAAAAAATTTAGTCTACTCGAGTAGGTCACCCAGTGTTTGACTCATTACTTATTGGGTTGTGCTTGATTGAGATTTGGAAGGACTCCAAAGATATAAGGGGTTAGTGGTTCAAGTCAACAATTGGAATGATAAGATATATGTGGATTGATGATTAAAGGACCAAAACTATATGAGGATTCTTGATTAGACACCTTGGACGAGGGCCTCAAAAAAAGTTTCTAAAGGAAAAAGGGAGCATCAAGATGCGTGTGCACTAGATGCACAACGGATATGATATGATGCCTCCTTGGATACAATCTGGACTTAGTCCCGAGGAAGGGGTACATTCCCTAAGGTAAGGGGGACACATGACATGTAATGTGCGACCTCCGTACAAAAGTAGACGAGGTAGCTGCAGGTAAGGGTGTCAAACGTGTTGGGTTAAACGAGTGACGGGTGAAAAACATGTAAACCCGTACACGACACGTTTAATAAACAGATGAAAAATCTCAACATGAACACGACTCGTTTAATAAACGGGTAACACGATACGACTCGTTTAACCTGTTTAATTTTAAAAAAAATTATATCAACAAATTTTAATACACCATTTTTTTTATTGTCAATTGTATTTACCTCAAAAAAGAAGAATTTCTAACCAAATTTCACATAAAAGTCAGATTTGAAGGCTAAAAAAAAAAGGCAAGAGGCCACTGCCTTTTATAGGCAAGACAGCTTTCCCCATCTCCCCTCATTTGCCGATGTGGGACAAAAACAAAAAGAGTTGGTTTGCCTTTGTCATGAACTGCTCCCATCTCCCCTCATTTGTCTTTGAACTACTACTTTACTTTTTTTTTTTGGCTAATTTTTTAAAATAATTATTAATTTATTATTATATTAATTTTATTTAAACGGGTAAACGTGTGATAAACGGTTTGACAGGTCTTACCCGAACACGACTCGTTTATTAAACGTGTCTGACGGGTCAACCCGTTTACCACCCAAATCCGTTAAGATCTCACCCAAACCGCTTAATTCGTGTTGATTCGTGTTAGTTAATCGTGTCGTGTCGAATTTTGACAGACCTAACTGCAGGTACGAACAACTATTGCCTATAACGTGTGTCAACCCTTTTTAACTCTTTACTTATAATGGCAAACTAGAATATATTGGTGGACACACACTAAGCTTTCTTCACTAGTTTGGAACCATAATATTTCATCAAGAACATGTAACACTTATGTATTACAATAGAGTCATTAAATGGAAAATCAATCTCCAATCATTCAAAAAAGATTTGTTAGGCTGCCGACAACCATGCCACACAAAATGACAAGCCATCTAAAAGTCATCGCTAGATCATGACCTCCCAAACAAAAACAACACAACCATGTTCGTAGATGAAGATTGCATGCTAATCTTAGCCAACTTCAGTTATTGCAGCAGACTCAACATGTTATAATGTCCTCATAAAATTGTAGCTATATAGATATGTATGTATATGCATAAACATTAACCACTGTACTCATGGTTCTATTGCTATAGTAGGAGACTTTTAGGAAATGGAAGAGATGTGACTGTAGATGTCATGAATGTGGTCTCAATCAATAATGGCCTAATTTATTGGTTTAGTTATGTTTATTATTATTAACCTATCTACACCCAATTGTGTACTAAATTCGACCCAAATATTATTGCTTGGTCTCATACTAACACGCATATCTTAACCAGATTTTTGATATCGAAGAATGCCTTGGGACACACATAATTTCGATTTAACACTCACAACAAATATCATTCAAAGTAGAAGTTTTTTTTTTTAGTTCAATGGTCAGGATGTTCAAGCCAACTTACGCGCACCTCAACTAATCCTCTCTCAAGTTCGGTCAAAGACAGACCATTCATGCCGGGTATTAGGGTATTCATGAGAGATAAATCCCTTGTAGAAGAAGTTAATGAATGGATCCAATCACCTACATATATGGACTAGGGAAAGAATCTTAGTCTGCAATATCACCCAATTATGGCAAGTGCCTACCTTAACGATAATGTCAAGTACGAGTTCAAAAACAGAATTCAAGCTAAACAGACATGAAATAATACTAAAAATAAACGTAGAATAAGATGAAGAATGAACTAGATGTATATCAGTATTGTATGCAGAAAGGTATGGAAAAAACGTGGTCTTGATATCCATAAAACAAAGATAGACGGTAAAATTTGAACTACTTTTGTACTATAGGCCTCATTTTTTGGTTCTGTAAAGAGACAGGAGTGTTGGAAACTATCCCACGTTGGTTCGGGAAGGAAATAAAATAGGGTTGATATCCAAAGTTCGGAATAAACCCGTATTCTTTTGAGTTCGGTTTGAGTAAGTACACTTCATCTGAATATGAGTCTAAATTCTACTAATAAGATGAGTGTGCATGCAAGGACTCATTGACAGTGATAAATCCTATATAAAGCAAGAAGTCCATGAAGAAAGCAGGTGGTTTTTGGGGCTAACTCAGCCTTAAACATTCACAAACAATCAGTCGAATTCTTGTCATTACAACTATAGATATACCTATGGGCACAATCAACCTATTATCACTGACTAATTATATGCAAAAATCACTTTAATTTGATCAATTCTCAAATGGGTGCCATTCATGAAACTTAAAAAATATAAATAATCAATCCTACAAATGAACCTAAATGATTAGATGTGCAAATTGATCATTTTTTTGTCAAACTGTTAGTTTCTTACCCCACTAGAATAATCCCCTAAAGGGGTAAAAGAAGAAAGTTCCTTAATTAGCATATATCCTCCATATCATTTGATATTTCCTTAGGCCGTATGCACATAAAATCATGAACACTTTCCACTTTATTATGCAAGGGTTGTGGAACTATCCCTGTTAAAGCAAACTAATTATAGGAAAATCTACAAGGGATTCACCAATCTCATCTAATCATACGCATGTCGGCCAGATTGATTAAGAAGAATTCCTCCATACTGTACACATAATTGCCCCATTTTCTCTCATAAGGTTATATTTGTGTGTGTCTAATAACCCAATAGTCTATATCGGGTGGGACTCTCCTCTAATTTCTAAATAATTTGATGATCCTCCAATTCTGTGTGTGTGGTGAGAATTAATCTGTACCAACAAGAATCAAAAGATTCTCCAATTATTTGAGAATTGGAGGGGAGCCTAACCTGTCTAAAATTTTAGTAACTGGCATCAATTAAGGAAAATTGATCTAAATGTTGTCCTTTTCAATTAATGTGTAGATCTAACTAGATTTGTTTTTGATTGAAAACTTACATAGATTCCACCAATCAGGGTTCTTGTGAGTGTAATTTCACTTTCTCAAAGGTTTGTTCTTGGTGGGGAACATTTGATACTGATATTGACTTATTAAGGTACAATAATGGATATTAACTTCCAGAGTAAACGAGATTACAGTTTTCAACCAAAGAAGTCCAACTTTCATTTTCAAAGGACCTCCAAAATCTTAAGGAAATTACATTGTCTGCCAATTTCTTAATCTCTTTCACCTCAATTGACATGACATCAACAAGGAATTAACCTCCCATTAATCTTTTTTTTTCTTTTTAACCACCCATTAATCAATTGATCATATTGTGGGCAATGCTTAATAGCACTTCAAGTTGAAGAAGATTAATAATGAAATAGGGATTAGAGGTAGAAAGGAAGGAAATACATAACACAAAAAATATGTGTGATTCAGCATATGATGTCCACATCTACTGATCAAATGTCCAATAGGCTACACCCAACTAAGAAATATATATAAGATAATTTTTAATATCACTCTTGCCCATCATCTATACTTAGTGATAAATCTCTTTCGATCCTACCAAATCAAAAATGCCTAAGCTCAAGAATACCAACCTAAAAACACTTCTAACAAAATTTTATTTTTGGCGTTTTCTTTTACATATTAATTCTCAGAACATAGACGGTAAAAAGCTGTATAAGTGAGGAAAAAAAAAGGGCCAAAAACAAAAAACCCCGAAGAGAGAGGTCAGAGACAGACTTGTAGAAATCTATCAACAGACAGACGAGCAATGCTATTGGGACATAATTTGGGGACATAATGACTTGTCACTAATGAAATAATAATGAATTCATTTAATGCTACAATGTGACCCATCATTAAATATATTTTACTATCATTTCATTGGTAACAACTCATTATGTCTCCAAATTATGTCCCTCAATTATGTCACAATTAGTGCAGACAAAATAGCTAGCAATAAATGACCCCCTAAGTTCTCAACATGATGACTATGAAGTATGAACTGAACTGCAAAAAATCTAAAAAGAGTTTGGAGAAAAGAAATGGTCAAATAATTGGAAACCACAGAGCTGATTTTGGAAGATATTGCACTGATGCTCAGTCCCACATGACTGCAAGTACATTTACTCCTTCAACTTTTAGTACAACCACACTACTAGTCTATAACTTCTACCAATACTGTTTGTATCAAAAGCAGAATGAACCTGCCCTAGATCCAATCACTGCTTCTCTGGTAGCAAACAGAATACCCAGAATAGTTTTATAGTTGCAACAATTGAGTAAAACAACTTAACTATATCTGCATAATAATTAAAGTAACTTGGATGAAAATAAAGAAAGTAACAAGAACCAACATAAAGATTATAGGAGTAGAGGCTTCGAAGATCAATCCGAGTGTTACAACACTCGCTGAATGACTTACCTAGCCATCGATGAAATAAAGTAGTCGCCTGGTCAAAGCGATTAGAGACAGAGCAAACTTTTATTGATCCATTTATGCAATAGACTGCCGTATTAACTTGCACCAGGTGGTGGAAGTGCAGGCAATGGCTGTGGTGGGCGCTTCCGCTTTTTCTTCTCATAGCTAATCCCTCTAGCTTTCGACTGCAAATCACGAACCTCACGAAGATAGAGTCTCACAGCTCGAGCCCCAAATGGGTTTGCTTCAGGTTTCCCTCCGTTCTCTTCAAAGGCGGCTCTGAGGCGTCCGATGAGCGCATCAAGGCTTCCCCACGCTTGTCGAAGTGGGCATGGACACGGAGCTGGCGGGTTTGGGTGTCCGTAAAAGGGACATATAGGGGTGTGCACTTTGGTCTTGCCAAATTGGTCGAGGTATCGGAGGAATTCGAGAACATGGGCACCGCTGCACCGCGAAAGTGAGAGCGGTGGCCGGTGATTTTTCAGGTATTGGCCGAAGGTGTTCCAGTCCCGGCGCTTCTGGTTCTCGTATCGGCTTGGTGTTGAAGAAGATGAAGTGGCTCCAGTTGAACTGTTGTTGCCCACACTTGTGTTCTCGGAGTAAGAACTCTCTATGTGATCTGGGATTGAGTCCATGAAAAGGGTTATCTTGGTTTTTATTTCTTTTTTATTGCTTCGTTCCTCTTGGACCTTTTCAATGAAAATTGGTATTTGTGGGTTGTGGTGTTGATGGTGTATTCTTCTTGCTTTTGGTCTTCCACTTCAGCTTTTTCTAGGGTTTCCTTTCCTTGTAATAGCAGTAGGGCTAGCTGTGTTAAAAAGAGAGCAAAAGGAAGAAAGAACAGATTGTACTGACAAAGCACACACACTGTCACACACACACACACACAGAGAGAGATTTGAAAAGAGGATGCACCTGAGTTCTCACAAAATGTTGCAGCAGATGATGAACTGGTTGTTGACAGGAGAACTATCAGAGGCCAGGAAAAGAGGGAAAAGATAGGGAAAAGTAAAGAAAGATTTCCATATTTGTGATGAAGACTTTAATAAGAGTTTGAGAGAGACAGACAGAGAGAGAGATGGAGAGAGAGAATAGCACCTAAGAAGAAGAGTTTTATGTTCAAAAACGTGATGAGTGGGTGATGAGACTGATGGGAGGGTGAGAAGACTCTGTTCTGGGGTCTTTAGAGGTTGTTTGTTTGAGCAAATACTAGAAAAATCTTTGAAGAATGCAATGCTAGTGGAGTTCTAGCCATTTCTAAAATTGTTGAAGTGATTGATTTTTTCCTAAAATAGGGAAACCATCGGACTTCTCATTTGGTTAATCAACTATTGTTATTCTTTGGGTGTGTCTGCGTGAAGAGGTGTGCCATCTCTGTAGGGTTGTGTGTGCGTTTGTGTGGGTGGGTGGGTGAGAGAGAGAGAGAGAGAGAGAGAGAGAGAGAGGAACTGTGTTAGGGCTTCTGTGGAACAATAATGGAAGGGTACTTGCTGAGATGGGGACAAAAAAGTTTGAAGGACGACAAATTATTGAGGATGAGAAATATTATTTGAGCTTAAAAATTTTATCTTATTTATTGGCTTAATAATGTTTTTTTATTCTCACCGTTACATTAATATTAACTTCAATGTTTTATAGGACTCACAATTAATCTAAGGGTTATAATGAATTAAATCAATAAATTATGTTAATAAATTAGATCCAAATTTCTTATCTACTGTTTTGATTGACGGTTCAATGTTTAATGTCCAATATACCCTTGTCCCAAAGATACCAAAGGTTATCCATTGCAATATTAGTTTTAAATCTTCCTTTATGCAAAAATAACTATTAATTGAACAACTTTATTATTACGTCAACACTTCCTCGATTCAATCTATTGTGCTGAGTATACAGTTAGGTACTAGGTGCTTCATGTGGCATATTCATCAAAAACCTCTGCAAACTATGGTATCAAAGAAACTCTTGGTGAATTTTTGGATACCAAGAAAAAATTCATAGGAATCTTATGTGTAAATTGCAGCGTTAGTCCCTAAAGTTTGTCACATATTGCACTTTTATCCTTAAAGTTCTAATTTCGTCAATTTCGTCGTCCATGTTAACACATTGACTCACTTTGATCTTTACCCCTAACTATTGTCAAAAAAAGTGATGGAAAACCAATAAATGTTAGGCATATGAGTGCTATTAAGGATAATTATCTCATTATTCAATACACCCCTATATCCAAATATCTTTATTCCAAGTTTAAAAAAACATTAAGCATGTACCCAAACACAAATTTTCTTCCTCGTCAAATTTTTCTGCTTCTTTTCTCTCTCTCTCACACACACACAACAAACACTTAAAACAAAGCACATTGCAAATAGCACACACAAACACTCTTTCCCCCCCCCCCCCCAGTTTTTTTTTCTTTCTAAACAATACACAACACTCAGCTCCCCTCCCTCTCTCTCGCTCTCTCTCTCTGTCTCTCTGTCTGTCTGTCTCTCTCTCTCTCTCTCTCTCTCACACACACACACACACACACACACACACATAAATACCCAACCACAATCTGAGAAATACCTTATTTGTCGTGAATTCCATGGGCAACTAAGCTCCAATTCATGGCAACGCCTCACAATTGTTCCAATTCCATGGGCATAGTTGTTACTGTTCGTTACTGGTTGTGAGTGGCAGTGGTTATATGAACTTTTGGGTGATGATGGAGGTGGAGATTGTTGATTGGTGTTAGGGTTCATACCCTATGTTTGTCTTGCACAAGAGAGAGAGAGAGAGAGAGAGAGAGAGAGAGAGAGAGAGAGTCAGTGATGGTCACAGATGTTGAGGATGGCCGCCAAGGACAGAGGCTCATTCATTTTATTGTTGGTAGAGTGCTAACCATTATTAACGAATTTTTTCACAAGGAAAAAATCTTGTCCATTAAAATTCAAAATCTTACACATATCATTCATATAGCACTGCTTTGAAGATAATTAAATGGAAGGGGTAATGGAGGGGATCTAAATCCGGGACTGTTGACAGGGGTTCAGGGTAGGGGAAGGGAGAAGGGTTGCCAGTTTAATCCTTGGTTTTTGTCTAAAGAGTTGCTTTTGCATTTGTGTCCCCTGTCTTTGGAAGCACAATGAAAAAAATGTCCCTTGATACCCTCATGTGCCAAGCACGTGACATTTTTTGTCTATTATTTGGACGGCAATTAGGGATAAGGACCAAAGTGAGTCAATGTATTAACATGGAGAACAAAACTAGAACTTTAGGGATGAAAATGTAATAAGTGACAAATCTCAAGAACCATTGGTGCAATTTACTCAAATCTTATTAAATAGTTTTGAAGAAAGTCCAGTATTATCCTCTCTCAAACTTTTTTGCTTTTCCAGTTAGTGCTCAAAATGGGACAGGAGTGAGTGAATATAACATCAAGGATGTCACTAAACCCAAGTTTAATGAGCTTAAGAATGATTATATTTGACTTGATTGTGGCGAGATGAGTAAAAATTTGAACAGAGTTCAATTGTCGAATTGTAATTTTTGCTCAAACAATTAGGTTGGTAGAATGTTACGAACATTCAAGTTAAATTGAACAAAATTTTAAAAAATCAATATATTCCAAAAAATAAACCATAGAACTTAATAATCAATCTCAAAATTTATTTCTCAATAGAAATCCCAAAAAATCTTGTTATAAGTTCAAATTTCTCAAAAAAAAAAAAAAAAAAATTTTTTTTGGGGGGGGGGGGGGGGAGAGAGATTATTTAACCATAAAATCAGTATTATTGATGCAAAATAACTTATTCAAGTTGAACCAATCCGTACATTGCTCGGAATCACCTCGTTTACAAACAAACTTAAAATTTAATCAAATTCTTTTCATTTTACAATTTCAATGAACTAAAACCGAACCAAAATCAAACCGCTTGGATCACTCAACAATCCCTATTTAACATCCCAATTGGCTGTTTAACAAATATGTCGGGGAGCCTCTCATTAACATCTCAAGCTTATACGTGTTAGTTGTTAACAAGCAAATTCAAGCCCATTCAGCATCAATAATTCACTTGTAGAACAACCTATGTGGCCATTGTCATTCATCTCTATTATATTTTTCTTCAGTTTCACTCATATTATATTTTTCTTCAGTTTCACTTACTAATAAATTTGCAGTTCAAGTGCGGTCTATTATTTATAAATGGATCCCTCACTCATACATCGATATGTGAGCTACTACAAAATAAAACTGAGATGATGGGAATTTGGGTCCGTTTTGAAAAAAAGCATAGACAAATAAGAACATATGTTGTGATTCGTGTGTGCGATGAATAATCAATGAAACCAAATAATAGAAAAATAACACAAGAATTTATGTGGTTCGACAACTTGCCAATGCCCATGATCCTAGAGCGGCTGCCTTGTTTTATTTATTCCACGCTAAATTAAGGTTACAACTTAATTTTTATATGTTACGTCCCTAATTCGCTTACGGTCCGACAACTAATTCATTATCCCTTTGAACCTGATGCAACTCTCCATATTCTGAATATGAGTCACCTATCCCAACAACATAGATATGTCACATGCGACACCAGACGGCCATATATGCAAAATGAGGCAGATGGTACGAAGTTCATATGCTTTATCAGAGAAATAAATCAGCATGCATCTTTTAACTACCTCTCCAGTTTCCTAATAAAAACCAGTGATGTGCATGTCAAGTTCACAAACACCTATGAAAGAAACTGATGCTTTAAAGGTAAATGGATTGGGATCTATTGATGGGGATTACTGGACTATTCAGTCAGAACTTCTTGGCTCTTGGTTGTTGAACAATTAATTCAGGGATTAATAGCTGTGAGTAGAAATTAATAGACAGGAGGTTTCTAGTGGTTCACCAGCTCAAAAACTTAGTTAATCCACTCTAATAAAGTCACTTGCTCCTGAGGGAATTCTCTATTACTCGGGAAAGAAAGTTACAGAATTACAGAGAGTTAATGTATGGACGCTTGATTTATCACAATGTGAGGGATTTGATCCCAATTTATAGTATGTTGTGGTCGTGCGTAATCATCGCGATCCTTGCGCAACTGTCGCGATCCTTGAGTGATCAACGTGATCCCCTTGGGGTTGTTACGACCTATGTTATGAAATATTTGGCTGTTAGAGGCAACATTTTATAGGTGTGATGTGGCCCTCTAGAAAGTGTGAGATGTCATCGTCGCAGTGCACACGAGGGTCAGGTTGGTGATAATTCATGACTTGCGTCTCTCGAACTGGGAGCCTCGAGTTTTGAGGTCTGAGCTATGAGGTCCGACCTGGGACGTTTGATCTGAGGCATCTGAGCTGAGGTGTTTGAGCTAGGATTTTTGATCTGGGATGACCACTTGGAAAGCTAGGGATTGAGAGGTCATCTCATTCACTCGACATTAGCTGCCTCGATTGGAACCCAGATTTTGACATTATGTCGTGGACCCTTAGTGGGGGTAAGCCCCTAATCTGTAAAATGGGCCGAGCTTAGCCTTCGCTAAATTTTGGTATCATTAGTTGTCCCCCAATCCCTAGATAGGTAAGTCTTGCCTGATGTGGATTGGGAATGACCTGCGCTACTGGTTATGGATAAGCTCAGCTCATTTTTTTTTACTTGGAAGGTGTATGATGGGATGCTTCTCAGTTTTTTCGGCGTTGCATACGTGCGAAGGGTCACGCGTGCCTTGATTATTGTGCATGCCCAATGTTCTGGCACCACGTGTCCAATCGTACGAATGCCTTAAATGTTTCTGCAAACAAAAGCTGCCAAACATTTTTCTTTTTGACACTTTTTGTCTTTTCGAATCTTTCCCTCCTTCTTTCAGAAAATACTTCCTTCTGCCCTTTGCTCTGCATCTTCTTTTTTCCTTCCTCTATTTGTCAAGCCTTCTCAACGAGCGCCTAGATCTTTCTTGGGTCTACTTCGAGGACGCATGAAGCTTTTCCCCATCTTTCTAGGCATTGTTCTTGGTTTTCAACTGTCAATCACCTCTGCTTGGGTACGTCTTCTACCTTGCTCTTTCCTTTTACCTTCTTTCTCCTAGGGTTTCTTGATTAACCTTGGATTCCACGAATCCGAGGTGGTTTATCCACTTCTGGTCGTTCCGTTTTCATTATTTTAGGGGCTTGGGTACATCTTTGTCTCGTCTTCCTCTTTTCTTGGACCCCTACACAACTGCTAGGGTTTTCCTATTTAGGCGCTAGTGTCCGGATCCTCGAGCAATTGATGATTGTTCTCTAAACATTCCTTCTCTCTTTGGGAACTTTACTCCTTGTATCCCTATTTCTATTTCTTCTGAGGCCACGGGGTCTTCTGTTTCCCTTGCTATGGCTAACAGATCTCCCCAGGTTCGATCTCGTCGTCGTAAACGGATTGGTTCTGATGATGAGGGTGATCTGCTGAGCTCCTTCGAGGTGAGTAAAAGGGTCACTGTGTCTGACCCTGATGAGGTTGATGACCTTGGGGACGTGGACGATGAGATAGATAACTTCCTCGGGGTTGATATGGTCGAAGCCTAGGATGTTAGTGCTAGGGTTCCCCTGCTCCTTTCTGGCTCAACCGCGAAGCCTAAGAGGTCTCAGAAGAGATGGGCTAGAAAAAATATGGTTGGGACCTCGGACACGGCTTGGGTGGATGAGGTCACTTCGTGCACCTCAGACACTTCTGGACCCAATAGAGTTACCCTTCTGTAGCTTGGCGCATTCTTTACTAAGTTTGACTTTCCTAGGGACATGCGTGTCTGGTGTCCCAATGTGGACAACCGATATGACACCGTACTTTTTGGGAAGACCTATTTCTTCTTTGCTGCCTTTGAGAACGGTCTTAGGTTCCCTATGCATCCTTTCTTGAAGTCTATACTCTAGCATTTCAATGTTGTTTTGCTCAACTCTCTCCCAACTTCTGGGGTATTCTAGTAGGCCTTATGGTTTTCTTTAAGGAAAACGATCTGGCTAATTTCCCCTCTATTTCTTTACTTATGCATTTCTTTAATGTCAAATTCTCTTCTACCGATGGCTTTCTTTACATCTCAAAATGACCCAACACCTGATTATCGAATTGTCGTCCTCCCACAAAGGTTGAAAAAATAACTTCTTCTTTGTGTCTGGCAAGGAGTGGGAGTTCAATTCAAGGGATGCTTCTGACACACTTCCAGTACCTCAAGCTTGGTCATACACAGATAATTTGGGTGAGTCTGTGCTGAGGTGTTATAGTTGAGCTTTTCTTATTTTATCTTTTCAAATGTTGATGTCTTCATTTGTTGTTTCAGGTACTCGCCCCGACCTTGACGCCAACGAGAAGCTCCTCCTTAGAGACCTTAAAGAGTTCTCCCTTGAGAAATACGCCAAGCTCCTCACGCCCTCGATTCTAGCCAATCACGGCTTTGGACCGTCGGAGGCAAGGGGTGAAACTGTTGTACCTCTATCTACGCTCAAAGGAGAAAACCGTACTGGTAAGACCTCCACCTTGTACTTTAGAATTTTGTTTTATTTTGTAGGGTTTCAGGTCTAACACTTTGTTTCTCTTTCCTTCTTAGATCTCGACGTCATGGCTCTAGATGCTAACGCCGTGAAGGTCAAGCTGGCCAAAATGAGGGAAGATGCTCGAGCTTTTAAGGTTGCTGGGAAGAGGAAGGGCGACGACCTGAATCCTTCTCAGAAGGTTATGAAGAAGGATTCCTCTAAGAAGGCCCCTCCTGTCCCCAAGCCTCCTACGGATGTTAGGAAGGTTAATATCCCTTCCTCTGAGCTCAAGAAATCTTCTATAGAGGTCGCCAAGACCTCTCTCATGCTCAAGGAGGTGGCCAAGGCTTCAGATGCAATAGCTTCATCCCTTCGGGACCCCCATCCACCGTAGACTACTGAAGGGGCACCTCCAAAGATGCTTTTCGGCACGTCGGGGAGTTCTTCGGCTAAGGTGGCCAAAGGCGAGCGTTCCCTACTTGAAGACGTGAACCTGGCTTCCAGTGTCATTCTTTTGATCATTTATGAGGCTGACCTCCGGGTGGCTTCCTCGATGCCCCTCTCCACCTCAGCTACCACTGTCTTATATGGGGCAACTTCGGTGAGTCCCTGATTTCTATCTTTAGGTTTAATCAGAGTCCATTTGTTGAACCTAGCTTCGCTTTGTGATCCCTAACTTGACTTTATTTTCATTTGTTTGTAGATGACGATACACATCAGAGCTCTTGTGTGTAGGGCTCGAGCTTCAAAGAAGGCTGCTGGGGATACCAAGGAATCCCTCAAGGCTTTTGAGCTCAAGGTCACTGAGCTAGCCTTCGAGAATGATGACCTCAAGGGGCAGGTCAAGGACTTGAAATCATCTAAGAAGAAGCTTGAGATTGAGGTCAAGCTCAAGACAGATGGTCTTGTGCAAGCTCGGAAGGAAATGGTGGAGGCATAAGAGGAGACAAAGGCAGTAAAGGATGAGCTGAAAGAGCTGAACAAGATCAACGTTGTTTGCCTTAAGGAGATTGAAGCAGAGAGGTCTAGGATAGCTGAGAGGGACGACACTATTGTTGAAATGAATGATGAGGGCACCACTGCCTGGACTAAAGACTATTTCGCCTTTCAGAATGAGGCCATGAAGAAATATCTAGAGCTGGACTTCGACTTCGAGCCTTCCCTTGGAGAGGAAGAAGAAGAATCCTCTGTTGAGGAGGAAGAAGTTACCGAGAAAGAATCTGTAGCTATGGATGAGGTGGAGACTTCTGAGTCTGCTCTGCCAATGACTACTTCTGATGAGGTCCAAGTGACTGCTCTTGATGAGGTGGAGACTTCTGCCCCCGCTCTGCCTGAGGATCGGTCAAACCCAGCTACTTCCTTGCCTGAGGGACAGTCAGACCTAGCTCCTGCTCTACCTGAAGGTCAGACGAACATTATTGACCCCGAGTTGCCTGGAGGCGTTGAAGAGACCACTACTCTTGCAATAGATACTTAGCCTTTCTATCTTTTGGGAACTTTGAGCTCTTGTAACTTTCTAGACATCAAACTTTTAGCTCTGTAATTTTCTTTTAGTTTTGAATAATAACTGATTTTGAAAAATTCGGTCTTAGTAACTTTTCTTTTCTTCATGCTTGAGGTGCGCAGATATGTCTCTTTCCTTGCCCCTTGCTTCAAGAAGGGTCTTAATCTTCTGGAAGCATTTGTTGCAAATTGTATGTTTATGAGTCTAATGTCTGTGTGGCCCCCCAGACTTGGGCTTCATGAGTTTGAAGAGTTCTGAAGATCTCACTGTCTGCTTATAAGTCTAGGAACTCATCTTATTTTTATGAGCTTGAAAAACTCAGATCATATTTATGAGTTAAAGAGCTCATCGTTTATTTATGAGTTGAGGAACTCATCTTACTTTTATGAGTTTAAGAACTTATTGCTTGTTTATGAGTTGAGGAACTCATCTTATTTTTATGAGTTTAAGAACTCATCGTTTATTTATGAGTTGAAGAACTCATCTTATATTTATGAACTGAGGAGCTCATCATTTGTTTATGAACCGAAGATGTCATATTATTTTTATGAGCTGAAGAGCTCATCGTTTATTTATGAGTTTGAGAACTCGTCTTATTTTTATAGGCTGAAGAGCTCATCATTTATTTATGAGTTGAGAAACTCAACGTTTGTTTTTGAGCTGAGGAGTTCATTGTTTGCTTGTGAGCTGAAGAGCTTGTCTTGTTCTTTTAAATGGATGAGCTGATACTTCAACTGCAAGATGAATTTATCAACAGGTAGGGTTACAAGGAATTCCTACTTTTCTGCTTTCCTACTACTGGTAAAATCTCTTTAGATGGTCTGCGTTCCATGAGTGAGGTAGGGTTTTCCCCTCTTCAGTTTCTTGGTCAAATTACCTTCATGACTACGTATGATCCTTCCCAGTTGGGTCCTAATTTTCCATGTGTGGGGTCCTTCCTAGCCAGAAGGAGTTTCTTTAGGACAAGATCTCCTACTTTAAAGCTTCTTTGCTTAACTCTCTTATTATAATATTGCGCTGCCTTTCTCTGATAGTTTGAGATGCGTTGTAGGACATTATTCTTTTTCTCATCTAATAGGTTGAGATTAATGAGCAACGATTTGTTATTTTGTTCTAGATTCGCAAGCTCTGTCCTTGAAGATGGAGCATCTATTTTGACAAGAACCACTGCCTCAGCGCCATAGGCCAGAGCAAAAGGTGTCTCGTTTGTGGCTGTTTTGGCAGTGCTTCTGTAAGCCCATAGTACCTTTGGCAAATGCTCCACTCATTGGCTCTTTGAAGCTTCAAGTCTGGTCTTTAGAACTGCATTGATAGTTCGGATGGTGACTTCTGCTTGCCCGTTAGACTGCGGATAAGCTGGTGTAGAGAAGTAGTTCTTTATACAGATCTCAGCGCAGAACCCTTTGAATGTTGAATTCTTGAATTGCCTCCCATTGTTTGAGACGAGGGCCCTTGGTATTTCGAACCTGCAAATTATGGACTTCTAAACAAAGTGTCAGATTTTCTACTCTATGATCCTCGTGAGGGGCTCCACCTCAGCCCACTTAGTGAAATAATCAACCCCAATTATAGCGAACTTACACTACCCCGAGCTAATTGGAAGAGGTCCGAGTATATCCAACCCTACTGGAAAGACCAAGAGCTTATCATGAAGGTGGGGAGCTCTGGCGGGCAATGTGAGATGTTTGCATTGAGTTGGCACCTTGCATTTCTTGACCAGCTCCTTTTCATCCTTGATGATGGTAGGCTAGAAATATCCCTGCCTCAGTGCCTTATAGGCTAAGGTCCGAACTCCAATGTGATTGCCACATATTCCCTCATGAATCTCCCTTAAGATGTAGTTCGCTTAGTCCTCTCCTATGGATTTCAGAAGAAGTGAAGAGAACCCTCTCTTGTACAACTTTCCCTAGATGAAGGTGAATCTGGATGACCTAGTCCTTAGCTTCGCTACTTCTTTAGAATCTACAGGTAGATTTCTGTTTTGTAAATAAGCTAGGATTGGATCTATCCAAGTCAGTTATGCATCAACGGGAGTTCAAAGCCCACTGAAGGCTCGGCTAGGTGTTCGACTAGGATGTGTCTAGGCTTTTTTGTGAGGCGGTGGCCAATCTGGCTAGAGCATCTGCTCGGGAATTCTCTACTCGGGAGATTTGTACGATCTTAATTGAAACGAATTTTTTCAACAATTCTTGCACTTTTTTCAGATATAGTGCCATCATTTCCCCCTGGCTTTGTATGTCTCATCTATCTGCCTTACCACCAGCTGTAAATCACTATGTATTATGAGCTGTTCCACTTCCATAGAATGAGCTAACCTAGGCCCGACAATCATTGCTTTGTACTCCACTTCGTTGTTTGAAACCTTAAAATCGAACCTGAGGGCATACTCTAGGTCTATTCCATCTGGTGAGGTTAGGATTAAACCGGCTCCGCTACCTTGTGCGTTGGATGCTCTATCGACTGAGAGTTTCCATGTCAGCAAGTCGAGGACGAGGCTGTTTGATTCCTAGACGCCTCCTGTCCCGCAGGCTTGGTGAACTCTATGATAAAATCAACTAAAACCCGCCCCTTAATGGCGATTATGGATTTGTACTTGATGTTGAACTCGCTGAGCTCGATTGCCCATTTCACTAATCTTCTGGACAACTCTGGCTTATGCAAGATCTATTTCATTGGTTGATCTGTAGGGATTTCTATCGTATGAGCTTGAAAATAGGGTCTGAGCTTTCTTACTGTTGTCACTAGGGCTACAACTAGTTTCTCCATCATTAGGTACCTCCTCTTTGCCCCTTTAGAGCTTTGTTGTAGAAATAGACTGGCTGTTGAGCTCGGTTTTGTTCCCTTACCAGAGCTGCACTTGTGAAAAAATCTGACACAGCAAGGTACAAGGTAAAGACTTCCCCTTCTCAAGGGCTAACCAGAACTGGAGGTGAGCTGAGGTATCCTTCAGAGCTTTGAATACAAGCTGCTTTCGGTACTTTGAAGAATGGTTGACACTTGTCGCTCGATCTAGAGATAAAACAGCTTAATGCAGTTATTCTTCCTGTCAGACGTTGGACTTTCCTTATATTTGTGGATGACTGCATGTCAATCACCGCTTGGAATTTCTCTGGATTGACCTCTATACCTCGAATACTGACTATGAAGCCCAAGAATTTTCCCGCGGAGACCCCAAAGTCATACTTTACAGGGTTGAGCTTCATCTTTTACTTTTTGAGTATCTGGAAGGATTCTTTGAGGTGCTGGATGTAGAGCTCGACCTTCAGCGATTTCACCAACATGTCATCAATATAGACCTCCATAGATGATCTGATCTGTCCCTGGAGCATATAATTCACCAACCGCTGATAGATGGTCCCTGCATTTTTTAGCCCGAATGGCATGACTTGATAACAGTATATCCTCTACTCAGTCACGAATGATATTTTTTCGTCTATTGGGCAAGCATGGTTTAGGTCGGTGAAATCATTGCAGATCTGCCACTTGTCATTATTTTCTTTATGAGGACCACATTTGCCAACCAGGTGGGGTAATCAACTTCCCTAATGACTTTGGCATGGAATAGCTCAGAGACCTCTTCATTTACAGCTTTCTAGCGATCAGGGACAAAGCTTCTTCGCTTCTGCTTTATGGGCTTGTAGGTAGGGTCAACGCTAAGTTTATGCACTATGATCACTGGGTCGATTTCTTGCATGTCCTCTTGTTTCCAAGCGAACACCTTGATGTTTGCTTTTAGGAACTGGACGAGGAGATGTTTAACCTCCTTGAGCAATCTGGAACTGACATAGATCAGGTGTCCCAGGTCATCGTCCAGTTGAACAGGTTCTAGCTCCTCCGAAGGTGTAAGCCTTGTCTTCAACTCGTCTCTCATGTCGAGCTCATCCAATTGTATAGTTTCAACCTCTTTTTACTTCATCAACGCCACGTAGCACTCCCTTGTTACGCGTTGGTCTTCTCAGACCATACCCACACTGTTCTCGGTTGGAAATTTCATCACCAGGTGGTAAGCAAATGAGATGACTCTCATGGCATTGAGGGAAGGTCTTCCCAAAAGGACATCGTAGGCTGAAGGGGCATCCACCACCAAGAAACGTACAGTAGTTGTAGACTAACATGGGGGGTCTCCCATTGTGAGAACAAGCTGTATGGATCCTAAGGGAATCACTCTTTCCCCCGAGAACCCAAGCATGTGGGTTTTTACTGGCTCGAGCTTGTCTGTGTCAATGCCTATCTTGTCAAAGGCTGACGCAAAAATGATATCATTTGAGCTGTCATTATCGATAAGAACTCGGTGGATAATTTTGTTGGTTATAATGACCTTTATAGCCAAAGGATCATCGTGAGGGAGTTGGCAACCCTCCAGATCCAAATCTGAGAACGTAATGTCCATGCTCAGTCGAGGTGACTTAAACACAGACTGGACCTCCAATACATCTTCTGCTCAAGCCTTCCTCATGTGAGTTTTCCTTGCTGAGCTCGTCTCCCCATCTCCGAAAAATCCTTCAGAGATAACCCTAATTTCACCCACGGGTTGTTAATACTGAGGTAGTGCTTGCTGCTGTGGAGCTGGAGATGGGTTAGCTCGATTTTGATTGTCTTGCGCTACAAAACGGTGCAACTGACCTTGCTGGATTAGGAATTCAATATTATTTTTCAATTGGATATTAATTAGTAGTGGATAATGTATTATTTTGATGGGTACATTTAGTCATTTATATACTAGGGAATAATAAATGTACTGATTTATTCAAAGATTGAATGTTATCATAGTAATTGATTGAATGTGTTCTTTTGCAGGTATTTGATTTAAATTGGAGCTATAATAGGGGAAATAAGTGAAAATTGAAGAGGAATTTGCTAGAAGACACATCCAGACGGTGATGTTATTGCGTCCAGACGGAGTTTCCAGAATGGCCAGGCAAAGATTTCCAAGAATTAGCGTTCACTGACAATCACGTTCGGACAGTTGATGACTTGTGTCTGGACGCGTGTTTTTGAAAAACGAGGACTCTGAAGGGAGAGTTGGAATTTGATTAGACTTCTGTAGGGAAAAATATAAAAGGGGGAAGAATTGTTGTGTAAAAGGGATCGATTTTTCATTATTTTATTTTTATTCTGGTCATAAGTTTTAGGATGTCTGACTAAGAAGTTTGACTAAAGCTAGGGGAGGACTTTTCAATGAAGTACGGTAATGTTATTGACTTTATGATTTAATGGTATGTGATATTTTATTAATTCAACTTTTGTTTTCTTAGTAAAGTTTTTGCTCTGTAAAAATTCTTGATTCATTGTGTCTTTTACATTGATTACTTGAATTTCCTTGCGAGACAAATAACTAGTTATTCCATGCTGAAGTGGATTAAAATTATTTCACATAATAATATAACCAGAGGATTGTGTTGTTGAGTCAGGAATTGGTTTGTTACGAAAGTTTGACTTGTTGTAGACTCTGGGCACGACAAATGCTTACAATCGGCAAGTAGTTCTTTGATTTTTCTGAATAAACCTTTGGATATAAAAAGTGGTGTTTCTATATTTTTATTGCTAAATCTTCCAACTGGAGTCACTTGACAATTTGATTCTTGATTGAGTATGAAAACTGAGTCTTTAATCATTACTGTATGGATTTGAAAATGTGTCCCCGATGCTTTAGTATTTTACATATTTATTTAAATAATTTATTCTGATTTTATCCATTAAAACACTTTTTCTAAGAAAATTGGTTATAAGATTGTTGATTGTTTTAAGTTGGTAACTGTTGTTTTCTCTATTCCCTGAGGGTTCGACCGCGGTCTTCCAAGTTTATATTACGTTGTACAACCTGCGCTTGGGTTAACATATTTGAAGTTGTAGTAGATAAAATCATCGATATAGTGGCTCTGGTCTCAGTGGTATTCATAGTAATTCATTGCATCTCGCTTGTGGGGATCCGCCTTCATTCGAGGTGGCCACCTCAAGAACTTCTTATCGTGAGGCATATTTCAGTTGTAGCACCTAAGGATGGAGGCCCAGGCAGTCTCTAATGTCACCTCTCCTCTTTGAAGACTAATATACACATCTTCGTGGGGATCGATCTCGACTTCGATCCTTTCTAGGACTCCGATCCTTTTTCTTTTCCTTATCCCCCTGAGTAGAGGAGTTCCTAACTTTTGAGAGGAAAGCATCCTCACTATTGATATATTTCGCTGCTTTTGCCAATACCTTGGTCATGCTAGCCTGGGGGTTCGTGGCAATTGGAAATAGTAAATCCTTTGATTGGACCTCTAGCCCGGTGGTGAAGGCTGTGAGGGTGAACTTCTCATCGAGGGCATCCACTTTTAAGGATTGCGAGTTGAATTTCTAGACATCTCTCCGCAGTGATTCGTTTGAACCCTCATTCACGCTCAGCAGGTGATAAGGAAGGCTTTCGGTAAATTCGGACCCCTATGAAGTGGGACACGAATGAGATGGAGAGCTCTTTAAAAGAGAAAATCGAAGTTGAGGCTAGCCTATTGAACCAAGCCAAGGCCGAGCCCTTCAGAGTGATGACAAAGGCTCGGCAGCGCACTGGATCGTGGTATCCATGTAGTTTCGTCTGATTTTTGTATGTGTTGAGGTGTTCCATGAGATCCTTCGTCCCGTCAAATGTTTCGACCTGAGACATTTCAAATTTTTGGGGAAGAGGAAAGTGCAACACCTTGGGGGCGAATGGCAACTCTATTTGCTGAACTAGAGCATCCATGGTCATCGGAGCTTTGTTTTCCACCGCCTCCTTCATGTGGCTTAGCTCCTGCTAGATCTCTTTGAAACATCACTCCTAGAATTGATCCCTCTCATTTTGCTAGAGAGGATCTGGTATGCGCTTGTTTCTGTGGACTCCTCTGATTTGACTTTGTACCTCATCTACCTCCCCATTTCCTGAGGCTTTGCAATGAACGTTATCAGTCGAGTGACTGAGATCGTTCTCTTTTGTAATTTCCTTCAAAGGATTTTGACGATGATGAGATTTTTGAGCCCCCAAGGGATTCTGAGCGCGGATGAGATTTTCTAGATCATCATTTTGTTAGAGGAGGCACTCATTGGCTTGGCGCAGTGCTTTGAATTCGTTTTTTTTTTTTTTGGGGGGGGGGGAATCTGCCATTGGCAGATTGTCTTTTGGGTTTAGCTGAGGATTCGCCTGAGTTCTCTGCTGCCCCATAGTATTGGCTTCTCGCTGGTTCTGTATCTGTAATAGATTTCCCTGAGTTTTGCTTATGTTGTGCATAGAGACCATCAATTACTAAAAAATCAGTAGAATTTTAGCAGAAATCGAATCAATCGTTTCCCACATATGGCGCCAAAGCCAAACTGATGGTGTATTCTACGTGGTTGAGTAGAGGTAAATGGATTAGGATCTATTGATGGTGATTACTGGAGTATCTAGTCAGAGCTTCTTGGCTCTTGGTGGTTAAACAAACAATTCAAGGATAATAGCTTAGTAGGGGTGTTCACCCCACCCTACGGGTAGGAAATATGGTCTTCCATATTCCTACCCAATACTTTGCGGAAGAATTTTTCTTGGCCTACCTTGCCCGATCAAGTGTGGTATTCCTACCCGACTTATGTCCAAATTAATCGGATAGGAAATCAGGTGAACACTTTTGTAGTTATTAATTTTTGGATCATTTTAACAATTCAATTAAATAACCTCCATCAATTTAACAACACAATAAACCAATAACATTAAAACTTAAAACAAATACAATAATAATTACAATAAAACACAAGAAAGTCCAAGACATAAACATCAATCCATTATAATTGTTGCATAAATACAATAACAACTATTTTAGGTTTAAGTCATATGAGACACATCAAAAATCATAATTGTTTCAATAGATCACCACAAATCTTATAACATACACCCAAAACAAGTCGATGTTTTAGCAACTCAAACATCCATTCAAGAGCAATTGCAATATAATCATGTTTTGATGGGTATATATAAATAAATAAATATATATATATGCGGGTAGGGTAAGGTAGGAATACAAAAATTTAATGAGTATTCTACATTCCTACCTGGTTTAATCGAAAAACCAAAAAATCTTCCGCATTCCTACCCGATTTTTTTGACTAGCCGATTAATAGGGTTGGATATGGTAGGAAATTGGAGGTAATCGAAAATTTGAACACCCCTAGCTATGAGTAGAAATTAATAGACAGGAGGTTTATAGTGGTTTACCAGCTTGAAAACTTGACTAATCCATTCTAATGGAGTCTCTTACTCTTGAAGGAATTCTCTATTACCCGGGGAAGAAAGTTACCGAATGACAGAGAGTCAATGTATGGACGATTGATTTATTACAATGTGAGGGATTTAATCCCCATTTATAGTATGTTGTGGTGTTGCGTAATCATTGCAATCCTTGCATGATCAACGTGATCCCCTTGGGGATATTACAACTCATTTGATGAAATGTTTAGCCGTTAGAGGCAACATTTCATAGGTGTGATGTGACCTTCTAAAATGTGAGTTGTCATCATCGCAATACACACGACGGTCAAGTTGGTGACGATTCCCGACATATGTCTCTCAAACTGGGAGCCTCAGGCTGGAAGGTCTGAGCTATGACGTCCAACCTGGGACGTCTGATCTAAGGTATCTAAGCTGAGGTATCTGAGTTGAGATTTCTGATCTGGGATGACCACTTGAGAAGCTAAGGATTGAGAAATCAGCTCATTCACCTGACCTTAGCTGGCTTAACTAAAACCCAGATTTTGACATTATGTCGTGGGCCCTTAGTGGGGGTAAACCCCCAATCTGTAAAATGGGCCGGGCTTACCGTTGGCTAATTTTTGGTATCATCAGTCTTGCCAAAGCCGTTGTGGAAGAGAGATCTGCAATTAACTCAAGTGGCCAAGGGCACAGCCTCACCTTAAACACAACCTGAGGTCAAACCTCTACTCACAAATTTCAAAGATGTGTTCCAAAATCAAAATATCAGAAGTATTTGATTCAGCTAAGGAAGAACAATCAAGTATGGTTTACGATATTCAGAGAACGCGCTTCAATAAATAACTAATCTTGCCATAACGATCAAAAGAACACGAAGAATACACTGATCTCCGGTTCTTCCCATCTTTAATCCTGCCATTTTTAACAGGTGAATATTGACACAGCAAAGTACATAAGTTTAAGGATTATATACAAGCTAACTATAACACTGGTAGGTGACCAAAGCAAAGAGAAAACCTACTTGAATCTATAAAGCAAACAATCTAGTTCCATTTCAATGTCATGAAAATTCATGGCTACAGCACAGAGGGTAATAGCTGGAAAATAAAGAATTTGGGTAAAAGGCTACTACAGAGATAATCTAAGGAGAGCAACTTACATAAAATAAAATATCAAAACCGCGGGTAAGAATTTACAAAATTTCTCTTTTTATGATTTTCCCCTCCTGGTGCCATCTTTGCGCTGATTACGGAAGTGACTGAGTAGCTGTTGTGCCTGCTTTAAAATTAAAAAAAAAAATGTATTATCTCTCTCATCCCATCGCTCTTTATCAGGTTTCAATTTCAAACAATATGATTGGAAGAATATCACAGGCTGGAGAGCTGCTCTCCAGCTTGAGAGCACAACCCATTTACATATGGGGAGCTTTGTTGTCATTTCCGAAAAAGGGGAGGGGTATTAGTAATAGTAAGTCATTTGTTATGTTCTCCCCTCTTCGGGTTATATAACAGAAGCGGCCTCCATAATTTTATGGCACACTTTGATAAGTAGATAACTGAAGAAGAGACAAAGCTATATACCTTCTCCTTGGCTCTTGGCGTGCCAAACTGAGATAATGCGACAAGAGGTGGGACAGCTCCTTCTTGCAAAACAAGGCCACAATACTTTGGACTATTAATGCACAGTTGCAAAAGTATGGAGGCAGCATTTTCCTTTCCTCTCTGAGATCCTGTCTCAACAATCTCAACAAGAAATGGTATTCCCCCTTCTCGAGCAATCGCCAAGCACCCCTCTGGAATAGTAGACAGATTTGCAAGAAGAGCAGCTGCCTTGTCAACCATTTCTGATCCAGAGTCCATCATCTCAACCAGATACTTCACAGCTCCTGCCTGAACTATACGAGCCTTATTTTCATGAAAGATTGATAGGTTGAACAAGACAGTAGCTGCATCTTTCTTCCCTCTGAGAGTGCCCGACCCTAGAAGATCAACCAGTAGTTTAACTGCACAGGAACGGCCAATCTTTACCTTGTATTCTTGCAAAACAGAAAGGCTGAACAGAGATGCTGCTGCATTCTCTTTGGCGCCTGTATTTCCTGTTCTTAGAACATGGATAAGTGGTTCTAGTGCTCCTGCTTCTGCAATCTTGTTCTTGATCTTTTCATTTATTGATAGGTTCAGGAGCGCAGTGACAGCATGCTCTTGTGTTAGCTTCACATCTGAGTGTAACAGTGAAATCAAGGGTGCAATAGCTCCACACTGGCCTATGATGACACGATTCTCCATGTTGTGCTTTGCAAGAAACCGTAATTCTGCTGCAGCTGCAGCTTGCAATGCATTTGATTGGCTCTTCAAATCTTCAACTAGTTTATCGACATGGGAACTCGTAGTTAAATCACTAGACCCCAATTCAGACGGAAGAGAAAGTGCTCTAAGGTGGCTATGGTTTCCATTGACAGCCGTTTCGGCCATTGTTTTGGAGCTGTGATATTGTTTTCCAGACAAGGTAGGAGAACATCCTGACTCTCCATTCAAAGAAGAAGAAGGTGCACACCCAAAAGTTATCTTTCCTGATAACTCACTCATATTATCATGCTTACTGGATATCCCAGGGACATCAGTTGATGCAAGGGGAAAATAATCAACGTTGGAAACAGCACTGGATGCCGATTCACTCCTGCTATGAATATATGAGTGTTCAGGGGACGATTGCTCCAAGTTTTCAGTCTCCCTCATCTGGCAAACACTAAATTCTTCCTCTCTAAATCTAGAAGATCGATCAACCTTCTGCAATTCAGACCCATGTACAATGTCGAGGGAGGAACTTGATGTAGAATTGCTGCTTTGTAAAGAACAACCGACATTTTCGAGATGAAGGAGATCTTGAGGAGATACACTTTCAGATTGCAAAGCAACTGAGACAATTTTGGTGCACCCCGAGGTGTTGAACAGTTTTATTTTGTTTTCCTCACACCAATTTTCTATAAGAGCTTTGACCGTGTAGTTCGGAATAAGATTTGTGTGTGAGAGCATCTGACGTGTTCTTGGGCAGATGGTCAATCCATGATCCAGCCATTTTTGGATGGAAGCCCTCTCGTAGGTTTGGCCAGAAGCCACAATCACTGGATCTAGCATGAGTCCTAATGACAAAGGGCAGCGAAAGTATGAAGGGATGGGAATGCCATTTATAGACTTAAAACCCTCAAGCTTAATCATGAAATCGCGCATATGGGACATAAGGTCAACAATGCGGTTGTTTTGTACTAATTCTCCTACAATTTTGTTGTCTTTGACCTTCATATACTCCTTTTCCAAGGCAATACTCTCTTTCAGCAGTTCCTGGTTTGATGTCAAATTAAGCAACTTGATGATTGTTAGTAGATCTTCAGACTCAGGAATCTTCCCTTCTCTTTGACTTTTCAGAACCTCTTCCAAGCGTTGTGATATAATATCCAGCTTCAAACTCTGAAATTCGTGAATACAGTGCTGAAACAGATTACCATAAATCAGTAGTGCTCTTGTTTCTTGGCATACTGCACAAGGCAACTAAAATAGTACTGGCTGTATAAGAAAAGCGGCATACTAGACTTCAAATAATAGATGAATACAACACAGGAGAACCAAAAGCAAAAAGGAGAAAAGATACACATCTAATCAAGGAGCTCATCATAAAGAATCCTTTGGAAATAAGTAGCAGCAATAAAAATCAATAGAAGCATGACATAGACTCCAAACCCATGCATACCTGAATATCAGCTAAACTTGAGTTTGATGATGATGACTTCAATAATATACATACAATATTGCAAATCTTAAGCAAGGAGCTTTGGATTTTTAGCATCAGGGGCTTACTTCGCAGAACCTGGGAATATCAAATGACAAAAAAAAAAAAAAAGCAAAACATTCAAATTAGTTGATAGAAATTGAACAAATACTTCAAGGCCCCATGCTCTGCTAACAGCCTTTTTCTACTTTTTCGTTTCTTTGTCATGTAATATTCCCATTGATACCAGCATCAATAACGAAATGAATACTAGGGATCTCACAACATAATAAGCCCATAATAGCTTTGTACAGTTCGAAGTGTAATTTTTGCTCCAGAGAAGTTAAGTATTGAAAGGGAGGCTAATAAGGCAATGAAATTTAAAGACGGTGACTCATTTAGCGTGGGTTCCAAACAAAGTTTTGCATCACTAGAAGTGATCAAATTGCTGCTAAAAGTGTTCCAAGAAAAACGGATTTCACTGCATTCTTAAATAATGAGACTATTGTGAGAGTATGTTGTACGTAAGCACAAGTTATACGTACTTGTTTCTGTGTTATGCTATTCTTGTTGACATCACTTTACCTGGTTTAAGTGAATCTAATAAAACAGTTTGAGGACTCACACTGCAAATCTTGCTCATCTTTGGAGACCAGCTCTCCATGAACTCTCTAGCCTCATTAACAACTATATCCAGCTCTTCACACTCTTTACATAATATATCGTCTGAAGGGAATTTACTTTCTACAACATTATCAAGTACTGGTTTCAAAAGCTTCAACAAATTGGCTATGTTTCTGTAATCCTTCTGAGTAGGCATAGACTTCGATGTGCAGCAAGTGACTAGATGAATGAACCGCGAAATGCTGTTAATAAGGCATCTTACAGATATTGGATCCATTTGACCTGTTTTATACAGAAGTCAGAACATTAATATAGCAAAAACACTAACAAATTGGTACAGCCTGAGAGAGAGAGAGAGAGAGAGAGAGAGAGAGAGAGAGAGAGAGAGTAACAAAAGAAAAAGGAAAAATATATTGGTACAGGCTGTTTATCACGACAATCAGTGGCCTTAAGAATGGCTAGTCTGTCATGACAAAATGGGAGGAGCTTCTGTTGCTTTAGAGCACAACTGCCTTGGTTGCATCATGACTAAATTTTGAACAGGGCAAAGCATTCTTTAATGGTATAACCTCGTTTGCGTCTGTGTGCATTTTCTTTCCCTGCAGGCATAAATAGAAGTTGAACTTATTGAGTAAAATAAAATTATGGTGTCAACTCTAAATTTTCTAGAATGAAGACATATAGAAGCCAATTAAGATAGAATGGATGGACATTTTGAGGAATCAGAACATCTGCATGAAGACATAATCTGGAATCAGCCAGGGTCCCTTTGATTTCAAATCTCTTTAAAATTAGAAAATACTGGCCTAAAACATTTTTTTATCAAGTAAATCACCTCTTAGTGTTCGTTAAACAATCGTTGTATCTTCGCATTTTCTGATCCTACCATCGGTGGAGGCATGGAAAGCAAAATGAAGATGGATAGAAGACCCACATATTCAAGAGAAGCATATAGCAATCTCAGAAAGAATGAGGAAAGGAGGAAGTGGGTGACCCTGCATGGAAGAGCCAGTCCAAGGGCACCAAATGGAAGTGGTGACTGATGAAGCAAATTAACCAAAAAACATGACGCGTGATGATATTAATAGCCACAGACATGTCAAGATCTGCAGCAAGTCGACAAAGCTCTCCGCATATAGCCAGCAGGCACCAAGTCAATGGAATCAGTATACAGCCGCTCATTGCTGAGAAGCAGTTCCCCTAAAACTAAATGGAACCTCCCCCTTGGAGAAGGGTGGGGCATCACATGGAACACCCATCGAGATGGGGGTCATAGCAGCCTTAGAAAGCTTCTACTCCAATTCCATCCTCAAAGCAAGACACTCAAGTCATCTCATAAGAAGGCAGGAGAGTTACTATGGCACACTATCCACAAGCTTTATGTTTATACAAGGTACCCTCAACCCAGCTCCAAATTCAAATTGTCATCGGGAATGAGCCGTAAAACTATTCTTACCCTTGTGGCATAACAGGTATGACTTTTCTGCCTTCGTTTTTTGTCGCTCAGTACACAATTGAAATACAGGAAAAAATTCCAATTCTTCTACATCACCAAATGACCTACAAGCTATAGCCTGTATAATGTATACAACTAAACATATGCCTCTTTTTCTTCTTTTGTGATTATGCTCCTTTTGACAACTTATGCAATCAGTGGATGCAAAGAAGCCATTCAAGACACATAATAATTAATAGTGAGAATACACAATATATCACGGAGCCACTAATAACAATATTTATGAATCAGACCCATCTCTGCTTATGTCTGAGGTCTCAACATTTATTACAATAACAAAATTCAACTGATTCTAAAAATCTGCAGCGACTTCACTAATATGTGCAAGTTCGAATGATTGTGAGATGAAAAGACCAACAAGAATAGCAAAATAAGACCTTTTTGATTATATTTGTGATGACTCTTTCAAGACCCTAACTTGGGGGGTTGATTTTCTATTATGCGGAGAGGAACCTAAATCACATCACCACTTGTTCTTTGAACGCTCCTATTCACACAGAATCTGGACTGAGGTCATGCTACAAAGTGGTTGTCAACGGCAAGCCAAACATTGGTTTGAATTTATTATATGGGCAGCACAGCAATGGAAAGGGAAAAACTTAATGTCAGTCCTGATGAAGTTGAGCTTATCACCTACAATCTACAGTTTATGGAGGGAGAGGAATGGCAGGCTCCATGGCAACCACTTCAAGGATTTCAATTCTCTCCCCTAAACAATCAAGCAAATTGTAATGTACAGAATCATGACCTTAAAGTTTAAGAATTAAAAGAAGAAACAGTTGCTGCTACTTAGGCTTAGTTTTGTAATTTGGGCATTTTGTTAATGTCATAGCTTAATTTTTTGGACTTTAGCACACGAATCTGCCGTGGTACCCAAAACAGGGCACCAACAACAGAATCATCACACTTAAACATTCAGGTGTTGCTTTTTTGGTAGTTTTTGAAAACTCTATAGAGAGTGTACCACTTAGTGCGCTGCTTGTGCATGGAATTAACTTAAATCAATGAAGTTCATTTACCTCCCAAAAAGACACTCTTTCAAGAACAATTGTTATATCTTGTAACTAGTTATATGAACAAGGATGAAGAGAAAGGGAGAAAAGAAACTTCTACTAATTTATGAGAACCAATGCTTTTTTGAGTTGACAATCTTTTCCATGGGGTAAATTCATTTATGTACACATACACAATTTCTTACTTTCAATCCCAAACAAATTCTTGACTGTTTCCTCAACCTAAAAATGATACAAATCAACCCAATTGGGAAAATAACCTCATTACAAATGTTCTCAGGATGACTAAATCACTTTGTTGAACGACATCATGAAATTCAATAATACTCAGAAAATATTCAAAACATGATAGAAGGAAAAACCAACAGTATTATCTACAACCCATGCAAGTATTACACAAGAAAACCATAAAATTCATGAAAGATTTAGCCTTTAATAGGTAACCCAGAAAGTAGAATTGAAAGGCACCTCTACTGTTGTTGCTTCAGCTGGATAGTGAAACCACAACCAGATCTTGACGAATCCAAGCAAAGGAAAAAAAAAAACTTTTAACAAAAAAACTCTACGAATATGATCATTCTTCAAGAATAAGTACAACCCTTTTCTTGAACAAATTTTGCCAACCATCTTTGCAATGCTTCATCGAGAGAGAGAGAGAGAGAGTGGCAAGAAGCCAGGAACCATGAATATAGAAGGGGAAACAAAGAAAGAGAGATGGGTTAAATTGGTGGGACCCTGTATAGTGGCAGATTTGTTGGTGTTGAGGTGGCTTTTATCTAATTTAATGGTGGAGTGATGGAATTAATAGAAGGAAGAGGAGAGATAATTTAATGGAGTATCGAAAACGATGATTAGATGGAACAAAAAGTAAGCAACTTTTTTTAATGAACTGATAAAAGGGAATGATATGATATCCAACAAAGAGGATTCCAGAGAAGTAGAATGGTTGGTTTCCAGATGTAATATTAATGTTATGCTGATCAAAATTAGGGATCGAATAAAAAATTTAAATGATATGACAGTTATTGATATGACAAGATTAAATGTCATGTCATTTCTTTTCTCTATTTTTTTTTGTTTGTATGCGTTAAAGAAGAGGAGAAGACGAAAAGATTTTGTCATATTTGTCTTTGGTTTGGAGAAGACGAGGAGAAGACGAAAAATTTTTGTCCCATCTGTCCTTGATTTAGAGAAGACGAAAAGATTTTGCTAATATGATAATTAATCTTATCATATTAACAATTGTTATGTTATTTGAGTTCTTTATTTGATTCTTAATTTTAGTCAGTATAGCATTACTGTTATATGCTCAATTACTAAAATAAACACCCCGCTCAACCCCCCCCCCCCCCCCCTTTTTCTTAGATAGTAAGTCACATATCTAACATATGATTAACTAGTACACAATTTTTTTATATTTTTTTTAGTAATAAAAAAATCACCATATATTAAAAAAAATTAACATATACAAGATATCATTTAAATTCATAATGAGAGATTTATGCTTTTTTTTTTTGTATTACGGTCGTGAATGTTTTGATTAATTTATACTTAGCTTGTAACGGATGATTTTATAAAAATATGTATGAAAATACCAAAATTGTTTGAAGAAATATAGTATTATTATATTCCAATTATATTGTATGGGTTATACCATCTTTTCTCTTTTTTATATCAAGTGGGTTCAATCATTTTGGATGGCACTTTTTCTTAATAAAATCTCATTTTTTATTTTTAAAAATAAAATTCCATGAAATACAGCATAACAAATACAAATCAACTATCACATCAATTACAAAAAAAAAAAGGTAATTATGTGTTTGTGGGCATTTTTCTTGAAAAGAATTTGTGGGCCCTATAAATTTGTGTACCATTTTCCATTATAGATAGGATCATAGGATGCCTCATTTGGGTGCATTTTTAATACGATAAAACCTAATGCTACCTAATCACATATTTCACTACAGCTGTGTTCCTAATTTTGACAGAGCGGCCCCATTTGGGCTATAATTGGTGTACTACGCCTCCTTTGTTAATTTATAAATAAATAAATTAAAAATTATTATATATCATTAAATATATGAGTAATGCTTACAGCAGACTCTTATGTCCTACATTAAACTTCCCACATGGCTTATAAAAAGGACTAAAAAAAAATTATATTTTAGTAACTTTAATCAAATTAAACCATTTTTTATCTTTAAATCTATTGGAATTCACCCAAAGTTTTTACCAAACCTAACAATGAATCATTTTTTCTCTTCTATATCACGGTATCGTGTCGACTACGCAGTGCTCATAGTTGTGATGCAAACGTCGGTTGTAGACAATCACCTGCTACACACGTGCACCAATTAAACTCGGATTTCATACAACTAGAAGACTTTGAACTTATAATGTGCAAGTTTATGTATTATCCGGCCAGTGAATCAACTCATACAGTAAGAGTGAATGATTCGATTTGACTAAAATTGACAAACTTTGACAAGAAAAAAAAAATACAAACCCACAATCTGATGAATTGGCATTTCACTACCCAAACTTCTTGTCACAGCCACTTGTTTTGAAGCCAGGACAACAACCATTTCATCGAGGATCCCAGACACTGTCCATCGAAGGGCTGTTTCCAACTACAGAACCCAAAACAAGGCCAATCATTCTTTCAGATGATCACCTGGGTAACTACTCAATCTGTTGTGGGCCTGCATATCTGTTTTCCCAAAGTCAATCCTGGAAAAGGGCAGTTCTAACATACACATCAGTAGTTAAGACTCCAGATTGAACAGTCTCACACAGCAAGTAACAATCAAGAAAATAATCTGGCATTAAAACACGAGTAAGAAAGAAAGATGGAACTATAAAAATTAACAGCAGAAAATCGATAGGAAAACATCTAACCCTGTCAAGAGGTCCATTAGTGATCAAGAGAGATTAAGCAAACAAAACTCCATACTCTACAGAAACTCCACCACTACACAAATCTTCCAAAGGATTAGGTCACTGACTTGAATATCACATAAACTCGAGAAAACTGAAAGTATGACATCCAAACAAAAAAAGGTGCAGGTAAACATGTTCTGAACATGGTAAGTTCATTTTGCATCTTCACCCATCAAGGAATCAGATTCAGCCCCCAGTTAGCAACTCCAGGAGCTCACGTTTCTTCAGCTTTGAGAACCCTTTCAGGCCACGAGACTTTGCAAGAGCTCTTAATTCAGTTAACTTCATTCCGCTTAAGTCTTTCAATTGAACTAGATTCTGTTCTTCTGCTTCAACATCATCACTATCCTCTTCTTCAATATCAGATATTTCATTCTCTGACATCTCACCAAATACATCCCCGTCTGAAAAAATGGGCTCAGGGTCATGCTCGGGTTCAGGTTCAGGTTCAACTTCAACCATAAGCTTGGGCTCGTGATCATAATCAGGCTTGGGACTAGTTTCCTTTCTTCTCCCATTTATGTTTGTTTCTGAGACAGAATTGACAGTACCTTTATCAGGATAACTGGGCTGGAATTTCATTTGAGGGATTGGAGATCTACGTTGGAAGTTTGATTTTGGTCTGCTTAAAGCCCCTTCATTGTGCCAGGCATCATGTTTTGCACCGTTATTTGAGTCAAAGATGCTAGTGCTTTTCTCTTCAGAGAATGGACCATTCTGTTCAGGCTGGTCCAAAATGAAGTCTCTGTTGCTGCTGCTATTGCTACTTCTCTTTCCTCGTTGAACTGAATGTTTCCTTAAAAGCTTGAGAAGGGAATCAACAGTTTCGCTCTCTCTACTTTGACTTCGCGAATCCTCAATCTTCTTCTCTTCCTTGATTGCTGCTCTTTCTCGAAGCTGAGCCTGGACCTTTCTGAATAGTTCAACAATCTCCTTTTCTCTTGGACCTGGAGATGATGTGGCTTGGAATTTTGGGCTACCAGAGCCAGAAAGCAATGGCCCATTTTTTGAAGAGAACACTTCAGATTCCTCAACATTCTCATAACCATCTCTCTCTTCATTCTGCCTGTTCCAGCTTCGTGAAAACCCGTGCTTGTTTTGCCTTGAGAAATCTTGGTTTCTCCTGTGATTGCTAGAGCTTGCGTTGCATACTGAAGAGTTGCTCTTGGAATTGCATTTTAAAGTTACATTCTTGACCAGTGAAAAGGTTTTGTAGTCACCACGAGAAGAGCAAGGTGACACATTGACTGCTCTCCCAGAAACTCCTGAGCATGGGAGACATGTGCCATCTGATGGCACATAACCTGCAAGAAAACCAGGATGCTTGCATGAATCTATCACCAATTTGAAGAAGGGAAAATCATGAATCCAAGTGGTAAAATCTTTTCGATCACAATGCTTACATGTGACTTGGAGTGAGAAGCACAGAACATGGGAGACAGAATGTGTTGGATGGTCAGAAGATTTTAGGACTTTATGGTATCAAATTGCAAATCTTTCAGTAATGTTAAAAGATAAACAAATGACGAAAAAAGAAGAAGAAAAGGAAACATCCTCTAATGGGAAGTCTGGAGACGGTCAACATTACCGCCCTCAGCATATGTCAGTTGATCTCCTAGTTGACCATCTGATGCATATTCTACAGACCACTAAAATCATGGTCTTGCACACGACTACTGATCATTTTTGAGCAACAATGTTGCAGCTAAAAGGTCAGTCATTCCTTTCTAAAATAATTATTTCAACTTTTATCTGATTCTATTTTGCCCTAATCTCTTAAATCTTAAAGTGTCAAGGCAATCCTTCTGCTTCACTAAAAATGTCTTTCTATCCGTCCTATGTTTTACACCTTACACAATTCATTGCCTATGCTTCACGCCCGCCCCAACCCCCGCAAAACTAGAAGGAACAATAATGGAAGTCATGACCTTAAACAGTGTGTGGCATTTAGGTGTTTATGTCTCTCATGTTCAGAAAGGTGAGGCATAGAAATAAAGTGATGACGTGAGACAGTGAGAGAGGACATGAACTTTCTTCACGCACTTACTGAACATGGTCTGATTTGCAACTAAAATGGGTTCACGGGACTCATCCTACAGAACCCAACCAACTATAACTAAGAAAATGCACTTCTAATCATAGTCAAACAGTGTTAAGAAACATACAACACACCCAACCCAAGTACGCGAACACTGCCTTCAACTAGAATCAGAATCCACCACAAGAGTCATTTGAGTCATTTCATCGAACACCAAGCATGCAACACCAACAAAAATTAAAATACTCCATTAAATTCCTATCAGACACCGCCCAAAAAACATACAAAGGCCATGAATATCCAAAAAACAACAATCTACTTGGAAAAGAACAACGACCATAGAGAGAGAGGATAGAAAAGAAACAGCAGTAGCAATAAAAGCTTCCAAGTTTTGAACTTTTCGATGTTAGCTCAACTGGTTCGAAACGAAACACAAGATTGATTATTACCTGGGACGTTCCTGGAGATTAGATGAATTGCCTGCGACATTACATGAAATTTATAGTTTAAATGTCTCAGCGGCTGTGGCAGTGTTGCACTTTTAGTCTTCTCAAGCGGCTGTTCAAACAGCGAGCATGCATCTGTCTGCTAATGTGATTTAGGTATAGCCAGTTGATGAGGGAACCGTTTGGAATTGCTGGGTTGTGTGAGGGTAAAAGTGTAAGAATGCAGGGTTACTTGGAGTAAATATTAGAGGTAACGCTAACTCAGCGTCATTACTGTATAAGTGGATAAGGTGAACGAATAGTTAGTTTATACATAGATAGAGAGTGATTTATAAATTAGGTATTGTTCATTTGCCTATTTATTATTAAATAACAATATCACGTGATAATAATGATGTAATATCACTGTGTTGTTCAAACTGAATCACGCCAACGAACCAAACCCTAGAATCCACCCTCTAGTCGCTGCTCTTAACATAGAGTAATATTTTTTTAACTTATAAATTTGATCTAATTTGTTGACATTATATTATATCAAGTAATATGATTGTGATAAAAAAAAATTAATAATTGAATATATATATATATATAATAAAGTAGCTTGTGATAAAAAAAAATTCAATAATTGAATATATATCTATATAATAAAGTAGCTTACAATTCAAATTTCAAAAGACAAACAAAATGATTTTTGATATTCGCGGTTCAGATCATTTTAAATTTTACTTTAAAGTTAATCTAACGGTTAATATTAACATCTTAAATTTAATAAGAAAAATAGGTCCCTAAGGGTGTGTTTGAATTGATTTTTAAAAAGTACTTCTACAAATTATTTCTCATAAATATTTTTAAAAAAATAATAGTATTTGAAACCGCCTTACCACTACCTCTACCACTCTTACCCCCACCACCACCACCCCCACTACCACCACCACCGTCGCCGCAACCACCACCACCATCGTCGCCGCCCTCGCCGCCACCACAGTCATTGTCACCCACCATAACCATCACCACTACCGCCCACCACCTCTCACCCCCACTACAAACCGATACTTAAATTCTTTTACCTTTTCTCTATGTTTGTGATTTAATTTTGGATATGAATAGTGAATATAAATATGTTTATTGTTTATCATTTTTTCTTACACCATGCCTTCAGGTACAGACAATAACTAGTCTATATAATAAAGTAGCTTACAATTCAAATTTTAAAAGATAAACAAAATGATTTTTGTTTTTCGCGGTTCAGATCGTTTTAAATTTTATTTTAAAGTCAATCTAACGGCTACTATTAACACTCTAAGTTTAATAGGAAAAATAGGGCCATAAGGGTGTGTTTATAGTGACTTTTTAAAAGTACTTTTAAAAATTATTTTTCATAAGTACTTTAAAAAAAAAATTTGTGTTTGAAACTGTCCCACCAATACCTCTACCACCGCCGCCACCACCACCACCACCACCACCACCACCACCACCACCACCGCCGCCGCCGCCGCTGCCACCACCATTGCCACCATCACCATCACCACCGCCACCGCCACCGCCACCGCCACCGCCACCGCCACCGTCACCACCACCACTGCCATCACCACCACCACCACCGCCGCCACCACCGCCACCGTCGCAGTCGCCGCCATCACCACCACTGCCACCAACACCGCCACCGCTGCCGCCACGGTCATTGCCATCTACCACAACCATCACCATCTCCTACTACCACCACTTCTCACTCCCACTACAAACCGATACTTAAATTCATTTATCTCTCATCTATGTTTGTGATTTAATTTTGGATATGAATACAAATATGTTTATTGTTTACCATTTTTTATTACTTTGTGCCTTCAGGCACAGACAATAACTAGTATATATATATACTAGCAATATACTACATGTGTTGCACGTGAATAAATTTTGTATATAAAAACTTAATAAAAAATATTAGGTATATATGTGTCTAAACTAAATATTATCTCAAATTTACCAAACTTATTTTTTTGTCGCTCAAATTGTATTATAGAATTATGAAGACTTTGTCTGTCCCAATGATTCATTGGTCTAACTATAAGAAAAATAATAAAAAATAATAATTATTAAATTTCTATTTTTTAAAATTTTAGGATTGAGAGTGATTTTTTTAGTAATGTTTGAAAATTTAATTTTTTAAAAAATTCATTTGACTATGATTCTACTTATAATTCATTAATTAAAATAAAAATAATTATTAATATCCTAATCATAACTTACTATAATTAAGAATTAATTAGGTCAATTGAGAAAAAATATATTACTGACTATAATGATGCGTATATTTTTTAAGGGTAATATAATCAATTTAAAATTTTATAAATACTGATATTTATCCATAGAGAATAGATAATTAGAACAAATGTTATAGGATAATTTATAGATTTAAAAACATAAAAATATGATTGTAATTTAGATATTTAACTGTGTAAGGATATAATGATCTTTACAATTCTTTATAAGGATAAAATAGTAAATAATTTTTTTTTATGTGAAAGTACTTTTATTAATAGTATAGATAACTATATGCAATAATATATTACTAGACCATGTTGGCTACCCAATAGCATTAGTTTTTAATAAATTATCAATAAAATAACATTGAACTTATCAAAAATTTTACAAAATTTCAAATTTTCAAATGATGTAACCCATGAATAGGTCGGGAAGAGTTGGGGACATTTAGTTGAATACATATCCAACCATCCACGCTTATTTTATTTATTTTTTTGTTATAGGACGGTTAGACTTGTACCGACTATTCTCTCGAATTCGAATATTGATCACCGTAATCCAAACGAGTTTAGAACATATCTCCTGAAAAACAGAGTGGCTGACCCTTAAGAAATATAAGAAAGGTTGAATGTGAGATTCTGAGTTACTAGAGCTTAGATTCAGCAACTAAATCATCACTAAAGGTTCCACAATTATTTGGAATGAGAAATTTGATATATTTTTTTTTAATCACTATTGTGAAACCCAGAGTACACCAAGAGGGAAAAATGACCCTACATCAAAATATTGTTTTTTGACCATTACTTGGTGATTGGTCAAACTGTAGGTAACGAGGGTTGCTGATCCCATGTTCAGCAAATCGAGTGGTTTCAAGAACTTGACCTTTTAGAACGATGTCATCCTATTTTTAGAAGCTCATCCTATTTTTAGAAGGTCACGACAGCTTACACATAGAGAATATTGTCTGTAATAGTTTCAATATTCCCTCAACGAAATTCTAACAAATTTGAGGACCATGTGATGATGACAGATGAACCATCCCATTTGTAGCTATATAACACTAAAGTCTTCTCTATGTAAAGGGAGAGAATATATTGTAAATTTATCTTTTTTCCCAAGTAATAGAAAATTTCCCAAAAAATAAGAGACTCCATTAGAGTAAATTAGCCAAACTTTTCAGTTGATAAACCACTACAATCTGCGTGTTTTTCTTGTTATTCTGTACTTACCTGCAAACTTGGATTATTAAACACAAGTCTTAAACTATTCAGCTTGAACAACTTAATCTCACGCTTTGAGTTCGCGCATCATCAAGGGTGAAAGATGGTTGATGGAGGCGTTTGGTCATGCATGGTGGTGGAGGACGACTGTTGGGGGATTGAGGTGGTGCGGCAAAGGCGGACCCTCCAATCCCTACCCCAACCCTGACAGACTCTCCACCCCTACCCCGACCCAGACATACCCTCCAACCCCTCTCTTTCTTACCCTCTTCACTAAAAGTACATATTTAAGAATGTTAACGGCGGTGATCCGCTAAGGTGAGGGTGATGATGGTGATGCTAGACTAGAAAGCATGGGTATTTTTATCTTTTCAAATGCATTTTTATTTTTTCATCATATCATTTTCGGAATAATTTAGTTTCATGATATATCACCAATAAGATGCACAAGATTCATAACACGTCAATTTGAACAATATTGATGACGATGCACATTATCCCACATACCAACGATAACTAACTATACAAAATAATCCAGAAATCAATGAGGGTTTGCGTAATTGTGTTTAGGCAAGTGACAAATCAATACAAGATACTTTAGCTTAGATCATCAGCAAGTCCATGTGTGAGTTAACGTCTGAGCATGTGCTACTATTTATGTATGTATTTAAAAACCAGAGAGAGAGAGAGACAGCAGTGACAAAATCCTTCAAGTTAGCTCAGATACTCTTTAACAAAAAATATCTTACTCAACCCAATAATAATGGTATTCAACCTTAGTACACATTACAAGGACAACCAAGTGTGAGAGCCTTCCATCATTGCAGGGTCAGAGAATAATAAAATGCAGGTAGCTTTAACCTCAAAGCAATGCTCGACTGATGCACTGTCTCCACATAATTCAACAAACTCGAGCACCTATACCGCTATTGTGGTCTAGGACTGACCACCATAATAACACAAACACTCAAGAAGGTTAGATCCGAGAGGCCTCAGCCCATAAAGACCATGCAAATTACCCAGCAATCTAATATAACTATCTATACTTCATACATAATGCCTAAGAAAGATACCGTGGTTGAATTGTTGAAGTTTTACCAAACATGGAAGGATAGAAATAGAGAGAGCATTGATGCCATCCGGACCAATTCTAAGTTAGTGGCCAGGGAAGCCTGGCTATTAGCTTTTGACTCCTTCAATGCCTTTTATGGGCTACTCCTAACATACCCAGAGAAACCAACCAGAAAGATTAATTGATTGTTTCCACCTGCAGGTTGGACCTTGATGGATGTTCCAAAGGGAACCCAGGCCCCTCAGGAGTGGGAGGAATCATCAGGAATGACCAAGGCCAATCGCTACTTGGATTTTATGGAAGCTTGAATGATACTACAAGCATTCAAGCTGAACTCTGGGCCATACTCAAGAGGAATGGAGACAATACAGAGCATGAGGATCAGCCATGTGGTAGTGCAGACAGACTCTCTAGAGACAGCAAGACTCCTCAATAGTCCCCAAGAAGAAACCAACCCGAACAGGGCCTCACCGCAAGCAGTAAGCAGCTGATGGAAACAAGTGGTATCCCAATCATCCACTGCCTAAGAGAAGGAAACCAATGTGCAGATGCGTTGGCGAAAATGGGAGTTCAGCAACAAATTGGATTAGTTGTGTGTTGGAACAACCCCCACCCCACTTAGGAAATCTGCTTAATGCTGATCTGGCTGGTGTAGCTTTCAGTAGGAATTCTGTTTAACTATTTTTACCTTTCCAATGTACCCAAAAAAAATTTACCAAATCTAATTTTCTATCGATGAAAATTAGTACCCCAGATAAGCATCCTTAACTTCAGTGGTCACTTGATGCTATCTATTCACATCTTTGAAACTACAACATTCTCTCAAAGCAAGTTCAATTACATCTCTAAGACTCAAAATCCGATACAGGACCAAGAATAAGTTGCAGAGAGAGAGAGACCCAACAAAAGGTCACCACACCTGAACAAAGAAAACAAAGAATTTGCCACCATTTCAGAACAGATGAACCCCTGGAAGATTTGGGACTCCTATTTTTCTCGTGTACTCAAAAAGGCCCACAAGAGGTCCGACATGAAAATGAGTGAGAAATGAAGCACATACAAAGCAATCAAGTTAGAGCTTTTGCTTTATCGCCATCATCTATGGTTTGTGACTATTGGCCATCTCATTGACATCCAATTCAATTTGCAACACAGGTGCATCCTTCTGCATGCTGGAATGACTGGCAAAGTGACATAACCTTCAATCATCACCACAACTCTTGCTAAAATACAGTAGTAATGAGTTACGTTGTTTGAATTTAAGCAGCTACCTGTTCTGCACGGGACCATGATCCACAGCTGTCCTAAGGCAATATATGACTCTGCCAACTATGTCTGTTATGGAAACAGGGCCAAATGTGCGGCTGTCACTGGCTTCCTACGATGGCAAAAGACAAATATCGGTGAGATTCCACACTCAAGAAAATTGATGCGTATACAAGATACAGAACGCATAAATTTCATGCACGGAGGTATATATGTTCAAGACATACTAATCTCTTCATCATTTTTGCTTTCTTGAAACTCCAAATCATAAATAAAACTCCAGGAAACAGAGAAAAGCACCAATTATTACATATGAAGAAGTTATCCAAAATCTAAACAAGCAAATGGCATATACCTTGGGCTTCAGATTTTCATTGTCGGCCAACACCCAGCACTGATCCTTCTCAAGAACAAAAGGCTCATCTTTCTCATCAGTAGACCCCATTTCACACCCTTCCATGGCAGCTAATCTTCGGACCAGATAATCATCCGAGTTTTCAGGGTTCTTCATGACCACAACATCTCCAACAAAAACACGCCTATTAGAAAAACATATACAAACAATCAAAATCTATAATATAAAACAGGGTAGGCTTCAATAAGCCCATTTAATGGACGGTCTCAAATAGACTTATCCAATGGTCACCAATATCCGTCTCAAAACCATTCACATTGAATTTCTCTCCCAAATCGTGTATACGCATTAAATAGACTTATCCAATGGTCACCAATAGTTATTAAATCGTGTATCGGAAGGTGTATCGTTTTTTAAAAATAGTGTATCGTATCGTATCGTGTATCGTAAGATACCACGCAATTTTAAATAATTAATAATAAAATATATATGCTTTTGAAAAAAAATCATAGACTGATAAAAATATAACATTTCATTAATATTCCCCCTACTATTCAAGTCACCAATATAATTTACTAATATTAAAAAAATAATGAAGGGTATCAAATTAAATTAATGGTATTTATGTATACTTAAAAGTAAAAGTTATAATGTAATGGGGTAGTAAATGTAATTCTTCATACTTATAACAAAAAAACACAGTCGTGAGTCTCGTGACCCACGACCGAACAGAGAGAGAGAGAGAGAGAGAGAGAGAGAGAAGAGGCGAAAGGCGAGAGACGAGAAGCGATGGGCGATGCCGGAGAGAGAGAGAGAAGAAGAAAAATATACTTGGTGGCTGGTACCTCGTGGTCGCAGCTCACAGCGATGAAGAGAGAGATAGTGAGACAAAGAGAGAGATCGTGAGACACGGAGAGAGAGATCGTGAGAACTAGGGTTTCATCCGAAATTTACTGGTCAGTGTTGCTATTTTTTCCAATTTCAAAAATTTGTTTGATTTGCTTTTGCTTGGGTGTTTTTGCTGATTTGTGGGTTTGGTGGACCGGTAATTGTTGTTTTCATCTCTGTTGCCTTTTCTTTGACATTTTTTCTATTCTCTGAGGCTCAACTGTGCGTTCTAATCAAAAATAAATAAATAAACAGAGACTTCGCGAATCGTTTGTATCGACCGATACGTATCGTATCGTAAAAACATATCGTGTATCGGACGATACTATACAAAAACGATACAAAACTCCGATTCGTATCGTTTTACCTATGCATCGTGACGTATCGTATGATACGTATCGCGTATCGTACGATACTAATAACTATGCTTACGTTGCACTGTGCCTTCAGGCACGGGTTACCCCTAATATTGTGATAATGAAGACACACACTGATGCCACTGCGGCCGCTGTCAGCACCACCTGATGGATATATTCAAAAGGCTTTCAGGGATGCATATCAAGGTCTTGAGGATGCAAAAGTTATAATGATCATATATGGAATCAATTTACAATGATCATACAAAAGGGAAGCCGACATGGAATCAATTTATAACTACTTTTTTCACATATTTTAAAACTATGATCATAAATGGAATCATACACATCATAAATGTATATTCACAAATCTTTATGCCATAATTCGGATCAGGTGTTACCTAAAAACTAATCTCAGCACTAGAATGGACTGCTAAAAGCAAATAATGTAGCCCACCTTTATCTAGGCTTGCAACAAGTACGGTGATCCCCACTGCACAATATGGGTAGAAACTCCAATTTAACATAAAATCACAATTCAGGTTCTGTGTATATGTAAAATTCACAGTCCAAACCTTCTTCACATGTTAATAGGGGCTGAAAAATATTAATCTATAGTCATAAAACCTTTACGACAACCATTTGGTCAGCCACACAAAGTCCAATGGTGCGAACCAATAAAATGTTTGGGGCACACGTTTGGACCCACATTAATTTCTAAAGTTCTGCATTGCTGCTGAATGCAAACATGACAAATTACGAACCTGTGACCTTCCTTATCACAAGTGGCAAGACAGAACCATCCCACTCAAAAACAACTTGGAGCCTAAAGAGAAGAGAGTTCGGTCTATAAGAAGCCTTCAGAGCTTTAGCTATTGGAAAACATCCCTCTTTCCTACCTAAAAAATGACATTTCTTTTTCATTACTAATTCCTTCCTTCTAATAAAGATACTGTTCCAGCCTTGTCATTCATTACCAGCGAATCCTTCTTCTCATTAAGAATTGAACAAACCAAGTTCACCTATTCGAGAGTGAGGAGTAAAAACCAATCCACAATTCTGCAGAAATGTACAAGACAAAATTATAATCACAGACAGAAATTAGATGCAGTGTATCATAATTAGATGCTTAAAATGAACCTCTGCAAAACCCAGATAGTCTCAATAATATCCATAAATTCCAACTACTCATGAAAAGGTATAAATTTAGGACAAGTCTATCTACATCAACTCAACTGGAAATTGTCCCGTGAATTCTTTAACAAAGAGGACCATGTCAGACGAAGAGGGAATCTAATTGCAGGAATATCTGGAGCAGGTATTACCAAATAATTGTGCCAGTTCCTCTATTGCATAAACTTACGTTGGATCTGCTGCAGGTATTTTCCGAACAAGAAGAGTTCCCCCCTGCCCAGATATTGTCGGGGCCATCTCCTCTCCTTTGTTCCAATGCAAATATGTCAACTTCCCTTGAAATAAATTTTTCCATATGGTATCACCTACTTCACTGTCAATGATTTGACCTCGTGTATAGCTCTGCATCACATTAATGATTCTGTCATGCTAAGTAATGCAAACTATACTTCAAACATTCAGCACTGCTATAACCATATATTTGCATAAAGGAAATGCAACAAAACATTCAGAACATAAAAAATAAGAGTCAACAGAACGAACAAAGGATTGCAAATCTATTTGAAGTCTGAAACATCTTCTTATGAGGTGAGCCTCGAAGAAGCTGCCTCAAATTTCACTCTTGGAGTTCATACCACACACCAATGCATAAAGGACTAACCAATAATCATTTTTTTAACTTGTAATATCACAAACTATTTGACTAAAAAATGACAAATTCCAAACTTCATTTGGATCAAGAAGCTAGTAGTAGTCTTAGGTCACACGAACCAACGTAAAAAAGGTATCAAGTATGTTTATGCACCGTAAAGGAAAGCACACACATGTACGGAGTTAAAAAAAATAGTTTGAAAGAAACGGAGGATTAAGAGAAATGGATGAGTATAGTTCCGAGATAGAGAGGTGGGAGAGAGATTTTGCACAACGCACTCTTCAATATCTTTTCTATCGTGTAAAATAAGATCACCTTTTGAGTTGGAGATTATAAGTAGTACTTCAGCTTCTAATCAATTTGCTATTCTGCAGACAGAGGAAGACACTCATGAAGTGCACAAACTGGATAAGGGCAAGGAATTACTGCTGCTTAAGGGATTCTGTTTTACAACATGGTTGTATTTACAAGCTTGTGAAAAGATCAAAAATCAAGAACCCATATGATAAAAATCAAAAGCTTTCCTACATACATTTATTTTTTTTCTGTTCAAGCAATTTTAAACTTTCAACATTTCTGTTTTACATCATGGTCTTATTTACAAGCTTGTGAAAGATCAAAACCCAAGAACCCATATGAAAAAAATCATAAGCTTTCCTACATACATGTATTTTATTTCTGTTCAAGCAATTTTAATCTTTCAACAAACTAAAAATCTCCAGCCACCCCCTATTTTCCGCCCCTGGAAAGTATTCTGGGAACAATAGAATAGAATTCGGGCCGCCGAAATGAAATTTACAGGCAACTATTGATTTTCCTTCAGGTCCAACTCAAAGACCTCGTACCAACCACATCATTAAAGTTTCTCAAACGGAAAAGAAAATTTACAAAACTTGTACAAGGAAAAATCCAGCAATCCCAGAAAATAAACACAACACATTATACCAAGTAATAGAATGAAACAATAAAGCCCTAACAAATGTAACCATTCATCGTGTGAATACGCCGCAATCGTGAGAGCGACATCAAAGAACCAACACAACTCACATTACAAAAATCACAAAAGCACTACATGTATAGAGAGAGAGAGAGAGATTGTGATGGACCTTCCTGCCGAGAGAGACAGAGTATTCGAATTTGTGGGATATGTATCGGAACCAGGTCGAGAGGGAAGCCATTGCAGAGTTGGTGGGTTGTCGTCACCAGAGTGCACTTACATCTCTCTCTCTCTCTAACCTTTTGGGACTCCTCTACTTTACGGGCTAAAGTCCACTGACGGCCAGCCCAAGGCCCAAATGGAAAATCTCTGGGCTACGTGGATTTTGTGGGATTCAAATGTTTTCCCTATTTTTATTTTGTTTTTCAAATATTTGCAATTAGAGTTAACTATTTATTTGGCCATTGAACTATATTATTTGTGTCAATCAAGCCCCTAAACTACGATTTGTGTCAATTTAGCTCGTGAACTATAACATTTGTGTCAATGTGACTTTTCTGTCCAAATTCATCATTAAATTTGATGGAATTTCTTACGTAAACAACACGTGACCCCCTAAATTATACCTTAATTCCCAACTCACGTGACGCAATTATGCGAATTTGGATGAAAGGGCCACATTAATACAAATAGTATAATTTAGGGACTAAATTAACACAAAACATAGTTCATGGGTTTAATTTTGATATTTTTTTTTTAGTTCAACCGTGTAGAGTGTTTATATTAACTTACGTACACTTTGACTATTTCTCTCTCTGGTCTGATCAAAGACATGTCATTTACGCCGAGACTAAACTATTCACGAGAGATTTGACCTAATCCTAAGAGTTGTCAAGATTCAAATAGAAGAACAACTCGTTCTTATTACCACTCCATTGAAATTCAATTTTGACCTTCTAAGATAGCCACAGCAAATTCTCACCTGCCAGATCAACAGTCAAACACTTGATTTTTTTTCCTTCAGAACTGTAAATTAATTCCCTTTTTGTCATTGCAATCATACCAAGACGGCAAGACCCCAGACTTGGCACCACCAAAACCCACCGTTGGAATTTGAAAACTCACATTAGCTGGCCACAACCAAGCTATCTTTAGAAACCACCAATTCATTGCCCTTCTAGAAGAAGAGTAAGGTAGAAAAATCATTGGTGGACACTTTCTCTCCCTGCCCAAACAATCTTACCACCACTGGGTTTTGGGTTACCGGCGAGTAACACCTCCGGCCGCCGGAACTCTAGCCAGGGGAGATCTTGAAAAGAATGGAAATGTCGGAGGAAAACTTGTTTCCCTCGAAGGCCAATTCAGATGACGACTCTCACAATGATCAAGAAACCGAAAAAGAAATTCTTGAATCCATTGCACAAGAAGATGAAAACCTGGTTTCAAATGATCTGAATCATTCACGAAAGAAAGCTTTGCTTGAATTTCGATGCAGGGTGGAAGATGCAATTCTCAGCAATTATCTTCTAGGGAAAAGCCATGGAAAATCTTTTTCAAGAGAAAATTATAGGGTGAAAGAAAATCTAAGAGACATTACCCTCTGGGGCATTCCTCTATTGCCAAGCAATGGCCATGAAGGCACTGATGTTGTTCTAATGAAATTCTTGAAAGCAAAAGATTTCGAGGTCTCGGACGCGTTCCATATGCTCAGGAAGACGCTGGAATGGCGAATGGAAATCAATGCCGAGGGAATTCATGAGGAAAACTTCGGTCCTGATCTTGAAAACATGGGATACATAAATGGCGTGGACAAGCGAGGCCGACCGGTGGGTTACAATGTATATTGGTCTATCAATGACAAGGAAGTGATCAAGAAAAGGTTTGAGAGGAAAGAGAAATCTAAGGAGTATTTGAAGTGGAAGGTGCAATTCATGGAAAATGGGATTCAAAAGCTCAGTTTCAAACCTGGTGGGGTGGACTCTATGATTCAGATTACAGATTTGAAGAACACACCTGGTCCTGGACCGGCCATGAGGGAGATAATTTGTGTTAGCAAGAAAACTATGTTGCTGCTTCATGAAAATTATCCAGGACTCGTCTTCAGGAATGTAAGTGCATAATCTCATGGAACAATTATCGGATCGTGTGCTCTGCGTGTTTTGAGCATTCACGTAATATCTTTCTGTTTCAGAAATAAAACTAGTTTATCTAACCCGAAATAAAATTGACATGAATGCAGATAATTATAAACGTTCCGCTATGGTTTTTGGCATTCCATGTGCTCCATTCCATGTTCATAAATCAAAGAAACAAAAGCAAGTTCATCTTTGCCAGGCCATCAAAAGTTACTGAGACCCTTCTCAAGTGAGAATTTTTTTTATTGCAGTTTGAATTTTTAACTCTTAATTTCTGTTTCATTAATTATATATAATTTATTGGAAATTGCTTAAACAGGTATATATCCCCAGAAAACATACCAGTCCAATATGGTGGTCTCAAAATCGAGAACGATGTCGAGTTTTCTCCGGATGACAAAGTTTTAGAGTTCAATGTCAAAGGAGGTGGAATTGAAAACATTCAAATTCCTATGGCTGAGGTAAATGTATTCATACTTCAATTTCTATAAAGTTTAATTCGGGTTTGCTACGCCTATAATTTCATGATTTTTCGTTTGTTTGAACTGATTAGGCGGGCATGACAGTGGTTTGGGACGTGACAGTGGTCGGATATGAGGTGAGTTACAAGGATGGATTTGTCCCCGACGACGATTGTTCATACAAGATCTTGCTTCACAATGAAAAGAAAATGGGAGAGACTGTCAGAAATTCATTTCACATAAGAGAACCTGGGAAGATAGTGATAACCATTGTGAATAGAACGTTTAAGAAGAAAAGGGTTTTCATGAGATATAAAAGTAAACCCACTGTACCCTTGTACAACTTCTCAAGCAGATGACAGGAGATGATCATTATTATATAACAAAGACATGTGGACACATTGTATAGAGTTTCTCTCATACTGTTATATTCAAGTTGTTGATTTCTCCTCATATCTTCTCCACCAATTTAACCACTAATAGTATTGTTTGCACATAACTTACTTGTAATTTTTTGTCCTAACGCCGCTATTTAATTAGGCGTGGATACCATCTACTATCAGGACTCATTGTTAATCCAATATAAGCAGGAAATAAAATGGTAAAAACAAGTTCGATGAAGACAGTTTCATCAAATCTTAAAAAAATAATCTCAACAGGTAGTTCAAATAGTAATAGGGACGAGCTGTAAATCCAAGCGTCATAAATTCGAATTTTTGCTATTTCTTAGGACTAGGGCACGAAGAATTTATCCCTCATGAATACCCTAATCCCAGTATAGATCACCTGCCTTTGACTAGATCGGGAGAAGATTAATCGAGATGCGTGTAAACTAGTCAAAACACCCTGACTATCGAATCAAAAAAAAAAAAATAAAGCCAAATATATAGAGGGCTGTCCAACTGTTGGTTGGTTGGCGTGGTCTTATGGATACGAGTAATGTTAGTTGGATTATATTTATTGGTCAAATCTATTATTGTCGTTTAATTTTCAATAAAATCTTATTATTGAATGAAATCATTTTGGGGGTTCATCACACAAAGCCAACTGATCTTCAGATATACAAATGCTATTCGCGATTATGGTTTTGATTGAATTCTAGTGCTATACAAGACCGGAAGAGCATGATTAAATGTTTTTTCAAATTTAAGCTTAAACTAGGATTGGTAATGGTTTCACACTTCTACCTCTCATACAAATTGCCAATAAAAACAATGAAGCACCAAAGAAATACCAAAGTTCTGATGAAAAACTACCTGCCACAAGTGCCACCTGTATGTGCCACGCCTCTGTATATGCATGGTACCTTATAATTCTTGGAAGACTAGGACATCAAAACCATAATATTAATATCACTCTATTATAGGGTTTGGAGAGAATTAGATATATATACATCCCGTCACTGTAAGGTTTAGAAAGAGTTAGATATATACATCTTTACCCTTATAATATTGTTTATACGGCTCGAACCTGTAACGTCTAATATATAATCCACTTCAACAAATACTTTGATAATGACCCAGTTGATCTGTCGTGACGCACCTAAAACCGACACAAAAACCACCTCAAAGGATCTCAGATACCAACAGACCTGCTTGTTTTCTTCTCAGAAAGATGAGGCCACCTATCTTACCAGTAACTATTAGGTGTAAGATGTTAGCATCTAGTAGCCATGCAAAGTGCAAGATGGCAGGCACATTCTTCACCAATTCTCTGATATGTGTCAAGCCCTGACCCACCCATCCTATCTATAAATGCCCACACTTCCAACTCGCCACTTCACCACATCCCACAACCAGTCTTCCTCTTCACTCTCTCAGGTGTTATTACAATGGCAAAGCCAGCTTCCTTGTTCTCTCTGTTTCTGAGTTTTCTTCTGCTCTTCCATGGCTGCATTGCTCGGCAACGAGGACAGCAGCAGCAAAGTGAGTGCCAAATCCAGAGACTCACCGCCCTCGAACCCAGAGAATATGTTCAAGCAGAAGCTGGCGTAACCGAGTTGTGGGACTCGAGGAATGAGCAACTCCAGTGTGCTGGGGTGTCTGTTATGCGCCATACTATCCAACCCAAAGGCCTTCTTTTGCCCTCTTACACCAACGCACCCCTACTTGTCTACATTGTCGAAGGTGTGATTTCAGGAAATTCTGCTTTTTGATGGGTTGAACTTATATAACAATGTAGTGTCATTGAAACTTTGATGTTCATATGACTTGTACAGGACGGGGTATTCATGGGGTTATGCTGCCTGGTTGTCCCGAAACCTTCCAATCATCCCAGCAATCTCAGCAAGAACGAGAAGGCCAGAGTTTCCAGGACCGCCATCAGAGAATCAGACACCTTCGACAGGGCGACTTTGTGGCATACCCAGCTGGGGCAGCACATTGGGTGTACAACGACGGTGAAAGAGATCTTATTGCCGTTGTTTTGCTTGACACCGGCAACAATGCCAACCAGCTTGATCGTGATCCTATTGTAAAACTACTCATTATTATCTGATTTTACGTAAACTAAATTGTTGCTTGATAGTCTAAACACACATTAGATTCTTGGTGGTGGTTTTAGTGTTGTTAGTATTTGGTTTGACATGCACTAAGTTGTTTGATACTGCAGAGATTCTTTCTTGCTGGAAACCCAGACCGAGAACAAAAACAACAACAACAACAACACGGTCGTCCCAGTGGTCAAGAAGGGGGTTTTGGCAACATTTTCCGCGGCATTGATGTTCAGACATTGGCGGAGGCATTTAGAGTGGACACAGAGACAGCACAGAAGCTTCGAGGTGAAGACGACCAGAGAGGCCACATTGTAAGAGCTGAGCGAGGGCTTTCAGTAGTCCAGCCACCATTGAGCAGGGAAGAACAAGAACGAGGAGAGCGTGGAAATGGCTTGGACGAGACTATCTGCAGCACAAGGCTCCAAGAGAACCTAGATAATCCCTCTCGTGCCGATATATACAACCCACGAGCAGGTCGCCTTAGCACTCTCAACAGCCTCACAATGCCCGTTCTCAAATTCCTCCAACTTAGTGCTGGAAGGGGAGTTCTCTACAAGGTAAGGATATTAGCCCATAGAACATGACACAATTTCACCACCCATTTACCATGAATATTGAGCTATGAATTGAAAATGATATGACTGGAATGTGATACGTGTGTGCAGAACGCTATGATGGCACCCCACTGGAACTTGAACGCACATAGTGTGATGTACGTGACAAGGGGTGATGGTAGGGCTCAAATTGTTGACCACAGAGGGCAAACAGTGTTTAATGAGGAGCTCCGAGAGGGACAGATTGTGGTAGTACCACAGAACTTTCCAATAGTGAAACAAGCTGGAAACCAAGGGCTTGAGTGGGTGACCTTCCAGACCAATGACAATGCCATGATCAATACTCTCACCGGCCGGACATCGGTGATGCGGGGATTGCCGGTCGACGTGGTTGCCAATGCATACCAAATTCCTAGAGAAGAGGCAGAGAGGGTGAAGTACAACAGGCGGGAGACCATCTTGTTTGAGTCAAGACAAAGGTCTGATAAGATTGCTTCGGCATAAAAAGCGCCAAGTTCTTTCTTTTTGTTGTTTTGAGCCTTATGAATAACAGGCCATCACTGGCCTTGTATTAATTATTATAAATTACTTGTGTCCGAAGATTCTGTCTTAAAAAAAAAAAATTAATAATTATTAGAAGAGATACAAAATAGAGGAGCACTAATGATATTGTGGAATTTACATTTAATAATATCACTATTCACTATTTCAACATTCAATCATTTATTCAACAATATTACTATTTGTTGCTCTAAAATATGTTGCAATCGATAGAGATGTTTCAATCGACATACTATTATTAGGAGATTGCTTGTGAATAGGTTCAAATGTTTTATTTCAGGATTTTCTTAGATGAATTCTTAAAGCGATAAACACACAGAACGATAAAACAATAAAAGCATATTTCTTTATTATTTCAATCGATTGGATTTCAGTTACAGAGTGACTGATTTAATAGCCTTTGATTATAACACTAACTACTTCTTAAAACTAACTTTAGCTCTACTCATAAATGCCCTAATCATGGGTTTTGTGGGTGATTTAAGTTGTTTTACAATTTCCTTCTTTTTCTCTTTTTATAGTCACTTCTTTCGACGGTTTTCTTTTATCAACGATTGATTGACTTTGTAACTCTCAAATAGTTATTCCTTCTTTCAAACCAAAGTTGTGGCTGATCGTTTCCTGCCTTTTCTTCAGTTATTGATACGTAGCAATCTTTTAATGATTTTAGACTTGCCAACAACACATGCATCGAACGTTTTATAATTTTGTATTTTAAGTCTAAAAAATGCCCTCTCATTTAATTGGGTTTGTTCCTTAATCAAGCCAAGCAAATGAATCATCACATCCGTTGTCTTTTTCATTGTCTACTTAAGACATATTTCAACAATTAATCTGTTCATTTCAAATAAGCAAATGAACAGTCAGTAACCGCTAAAAAACCCTCAACGCACCTATTTAAAGAGTTCGGCTACTGTGGAAGTCCTTATCCATATTGTTCCTCTTTGCCTCACTTCTAATAATCTTTCTTGGCTTGTTCTCAATTTTAGACCTCTCCTTGATCTTGTTCTCCTCCAAGCATGCCTCCTGCTTTTCAGTTCTCTATGAACCTTAGATATGCCGTTCAGGATCTAATCGATGATCAAATCCTTATCCCTTCTGAAGATCCTGGGGCCAACTTTGTTTTAGGTCTAGCCTTCAAATCCACCATGCTCTCGGCATTGTCTGAATGTTGCCATATTTCTCATGGAGAAGTCTTAACGCTTCATCATTCCCACCTCCGGTACCCCTTTGAAAACTTGGGTTGACCCAGACCAACAATGGTCTGACAGGGCGACACGAATGGAAGCGTATTTCTCTGACCAATGGAAAGAACAAATGATCTATGAATATATCAAGCTCTCTACTTGCCCTTTTTACATGAATCACTGACTCATAGGCGCAACACTTTGTTTCTGGTCAAAATCTTGTAATGCCATGTTCCTCCTTCCTGTCCTGGTGTCTCATTCCATCCTTGACGTTGTGCACCTAACAAGGCTCCCATCAATTGGTATTGAGGTAACTACAACCTTAAAACCAAATTGCATCTTGGAAGATATCCCTACCAATTTTAGTTATTCCAACCATGTCTCTTTCTTATGTAAGCTAAACTCTGGCCCTCCTTCCTATGAAGAACATGTCTTTTTCCTTCTACATTGGCTCTGTCGCTTTGTGTCCCTAATCTTCAAGTCACAACTGAATACGATACTATTGTTATTTTCCTCACTGATCGTCACATTCTTGCCTTAGCCCCTTTTGTTTTAGGAGTTCTTTATAAAGGCCTTTTTGACATGGCTGAGAGAGGCATTGATGACCTTTGCAGAGCTCTTGTCTAACTATTCCAAGTATGGCTATATGCCTATTTTCCTGAAACTTGGGTCATCGAGTATCTTTCCTTTCTAAAGTTCTATCCTCTCAATTATACCCATTACTTCCTTGTGTCATTACCTTCGTCACTACACAAAGACTTCAACTTCTATTTCAAGGCATTCCATGATTTGGAGTTTGCTAGGTGTCCTCCCCTTTTCTTACCTTTCTCTGAATGCCTTTATTCCTCTCTCCACATTAGAGCATTTTTTGATGACTCCATTGATCCTTCTGATGAGCAAGCCACTTCTTTTCATAACTTATGGGGAAGCATTCTTCTTCCTCATTACCTTCATATAGATGGTGTCGTTTATCACTGAAAGTATAGTTACTATAGCTTTGAATCTTACTCCCCTAATCAGATTGCCAGACAACTTTGTTTTAACCAAAGTATCCCTGTACCTTTCATGCATCCCCTTATTGATGAATATGCTAACAATAGGATTAAGCTGAGGGATCTTTACACTATCCACCTTATCTCCTCAGCCTACAATAAAACCTTAAAAAAATTTCGCTTCAAGCGCCTGTATGGGGAACCATTTGTCTCTCCTTTTTTGCTAATTGGTGGCAACACACTTCCACCTTAGTATTTAATGACCATTCAGATAGTTAACATATCAAAAAAAAAAGTAAGGACGTCAGTAGTAAGAAAGTGAAGCTTTGAGCCTTGAGGCATTGAATTGTTGTTTAGCCCTTTTTTTTGAATCCCACATCGACAAGGAATGGAGAGGGGAGACTTCAGTTGCCTATAAAAAAAGGTAGTGGGCTTCTCATTTTAACCAACATTTGTGGTGTGATTTTCACGTGAGCTGTTGGTTGGAATTCCTCCAATTTATGAAAGTACAGTTGGAAGCAAAAAAATGGAATGTAAAAATTTATTAAAATAATATATATTTTTTAAATGGGTTAAACGAGTCGTGTCGTGTTACCCGTTTATTAAACGATTTGTGTTAAAAAAATTTACCTGTTTATTAAACGTGTTGTGTATGAGTTTATATGTTTTTCACCCGTCACCCGTTTAACCCGACACGTAACCGGTTAATCCGACACGATTGACACCCCTATTCACAGGAGACCTTTACCTATAAAAGAGAAACTAGAAGGGAAAAGCGTAGAAGTTGTTGTTTTGAGTTCATCTAGCAAGCGTATAGGCAAGAAAGATAGATCGTTGGGTTTTTGATTGAAAAAGCTTAACATATATATATATAATTTATTTAAACGGGTAAACGGGTTGACATGTCTCACCCGAACGCAATCCGTTTATTAAACGTGTCTGGCGGATCAACCCCGTTTACCACCCAAACCCGTTAAGGTCTCACCTAAACCCATTTAATTCATGTCAATTCGTATCGGTTAATCGTGTCGTGTCGAATTTTGACAGGCCTACATGTGAATGACCCTTTAATTGATCTTGCCACTAGGGAAATTCCATCTAGAAAGAAAAAACATCAATTGAAATAACCAGGGAGCTCCTCTTCCATGCCATCCCCACAGATAACTGGTGAGGTGATACCATCTAAAATTGACTCAACCTCCTCCCCAACTCTCCAAAAGACTGCTGCCACTAGAGTTATTGCCACTACTAAACCTTCTCCTGATGTAGCGACTTCTTTTGGCCCATGTAATTTTGTCTATATTCTACAAAATGGCCAAACCTTGTGGCCTTTTACTTTGTAAGTGACTTCTCAGAAATATATGCTTTTCAATTTCCTTTTATTTCTTTAGAAATTCTATTTTTTTAATAATTAATGTTATAAGAATCCCACGTGGTTGGATAATATATTTTTAAATATATTCCATTAATGGATTTCCTATGCCAATCTCCCTCTAAATACTATAAGTGGTAGGCTTCACCTCTTAATATTTTTCCTACTTTGAAAGGCCCCTCCCAAGTAGGAGACCACTTACCATATTTCTTGGCTTTACTTCCCAAAGGCAAGATGACTTTGCACACCAAATCTCCTTCTTGAAAGCTTTTGGACTTAACTTTTTTTTTATAAGTCCTTTCTATCTTATTTTTTTTTATATTTGGATGTGGTTCAACGCTTCCAGTCGACTCTCCTCCATGTCCTCCAATTCAAGGAACATGGCTTGAGAAAATGTTTCCGTTGACATAACCTAGTGCTTTAACCCCTTTTTTGATTTTACTGTTATCTCCATAGGTATCACATCATCATACCCATACACCAATTCGAATGATGTTGTTCATGTGTTAGACTTCTTTGAAGTTCTATATGCCCACAAAATATTTGGCAATAATTCATGCAACTGCCTTGTGTTATCTTCTATAGTTTTTTTTAGAATTGACTTCAATGGTTTGTTCGTCGATTCTGCTTGCCCCTTCAGGAATTCAAAGATAATATGTCTAACTGTGAAAAAACAGATTAAAAAAGAAAGAAAAAAATAGCAAGCATGAGTTTGAAAAAATATGAGCAAGTGTTATAAATTGTGCTTCTAAAGGATGGAGAGTGGAATGTTATGGAAAGAAATTTAGTTGTGTAATGTACATATTCTCTTGGGATAGTCTTTTGAATTTTTGAATATCATTTGTTTCAAAACCCTGAATATCCATTGTTTCAAAGGCTCAATCACGGCTTTTAGGGATAATAATATTCAAATAATAAGACTCAGACTAAACTAATGTCAAAGATGGATGAAAATCATATCTCAAGAGCTCTTGATAACACACTACCTCATGCAAATAATTTAAAATCAAGCAAACATTTACAATATTAGTGTTGACCAAAACAAAAATAATGATACTACTGAAGGAAATTAGTTGAATGAAAATATTATCTTGAATAAATGTAAATAACCCTCTAAGGAAGATTGGATCAAAAACTCACAGGGTTTTTATGTATATCCACTATATGTCTCAAGTTCTCAAATTAAAAATACATAATAGTTGCAAATTTAAAACTAAGCAAATTATTCTCATATTGTGATGTCAAATTATGTATAAAAATGTTATTCATATAACTAAAATTTTTTATTTTTAATTTTTTTTTACTAAATTAAAATTTAAATAAACTAAAAATTGTTACAACAAAAAAAACACACAAAAATTAGAAATTTTCACAACACAAAATATACCCACACCCCCAACCTAAATCCAACATTATCCTCAATGTAAAAATAAATACCTTAATACTCAATAAAAATAATGAATAAAGATCAAAGGTGTATGAATACCTGGTGCCGCAACAACTCTAAAACATAAAAATAAAAGACTCAACAAAAAAGAAAAACTATAAATTGAAACAAACGGAAAAGAAATTAAAATTAATTCTAAAAAAATAAAATAAAATAAAATCTAACTACTATGTACAATTAAAAATAAAAGCTCACACTCAATCCGACTTAAAGTTAGATTTGAATATGTGTCATTTTATTTTTTTTAATGACTTAAAAACATGGTGTAGAGATAACTCCTTTAATCGAATTATCCACTCATATACACAGTATATCCTTGAAACATACAAGGAAAGGGAGATATATACATTTTTATGCAAATCTAACAATAAGATATAAAATAGATCTTTATCAATTATGACACTCAACTCAACTTTCATATTCCCACCAAACTTGGATATATGAATCTCATTACTACTTGTTGATAATGAAAAGGTCTTGGGGCTCATTAGCCTCTTGTGGAATAATAAGGTCACTAAATTCTTCACTATCAAGATTATTAATGGATTCATCCTCAATCTATAGTCAAGAAAAGAATCACTCTCACTACATTGACCATTTTCAACCTCTTGTTCTTGGGTCAAATTATCAACTATCATGGTCAATGTATTGAACATGTCTTTTATATCTTCAATATCTTGGCTTGTTTGGGCATTGAAAGCTAGTTGGGCTTGCATAAATTCATTCAAAATATTCTTCTATCTCTCTTCTTCTGAGTCATGGTATGAAGGATATTGGAGAGGCTCTTGTGGTGGTGTGAGATGTACTGGTAACTGATAATGTTTGTTCCCGCAACCAAAATAGAGATAAAAATCAAAATAATGGTCGGGGGTAAGGTAGAGAAGAATTAGGTAATATAATCGACTCATCCCACAAAAACCATAGAACCAATGGAATTAAAGGGCATTTGACAATAATATGTCCATACTCATCACAAATCTCACACAGTTGCTCCATAGGGAAAACACTTGACACCTCATTAGAATACACTAAAAACATAAATAGTATGTTCAAAATAGAAAAAAATTATGAAAAATCTAACCTAAAGGAAAATAAAGTAAATAAATAATAAATAATAAAAAAATGGACGATATTATCGGATCTGTGACGAATCTCAAATCTAGCAAACCTTAATAATTGGCGGTGCGTTCCTTGTCTTCAAAATAACTCCCCGGCAACAACGTCAAAAACTTGTTATAACTTTAACCATGTATACCCAATCGTAGGTTGTCGCAAAGTAATATATTTTCGAAAGTCCGAAGTCGAATTCTCAGGGAATTGTGAAAACAAGAAACACAAAACAAATAAAAAGAAATCATTTGAAATTTATTTGAGTAGGGATTTATCCAACAAAACAAAAATGGATTAGTTAAAACAATAATTGAAATAATAAAGTATCGGGGATACCCTTTCAAATCCACACGGTAATTATTAATGATCTAGTTTTCGAACTCAATTAAGAATAAGCTGAGGAGTGATCCCAATCGAAATATTTAGCGGTGATAATATGAAAACATCAAAAGTTATAATTAATAAATTATCTGAATAAATATAGGTATTTATTTATAGATCACAAACATTCACCGTATCCGAAGTCTACGATAAATCAAGCTTTTCAATAGGTAAACTTTATTTTATTGCAAATAATAAATCAACTATCTTATGAGAAATTCTATTTAATTAATTTAAGCATGGAATAATTAGTTAGTTGACTCGTAAGAAATCTCAAGCATTTGATGTACATGACACAACGAAAAAGAAATTATACAAAGTAAAAATTTTACTAAAAGACAAGAATTAAATTAAAATAATAAATCATGCATTAAAAAGAACATTGAATCAAAAATAATACCGTGTTTCACTGAAAGTATCTTCTCTAATCTTAGTTGGGCTTTTAGCAAGCTATAGAACTAAAACAAAAACTAGAAAAGAAACGATAGGAAGAAAATAATAATAATCTCCTCTCAATAGGTGACAACCTTTACTTATACTAAAATAAATCCTAGGTATAGATAGAAGATTTAGGTTTGGCTTAGAAGGAATTCATTTTCAAAAAGAAAGTCAAATGTTGTGCATAAAATCTTGGGGGAGTGGGTACAAAATATGCCAAGAAACTTTTGCATAATTAGAGACTGATTCACGAAATTTTTGTGAAATACTTTTGTAACCCTCAAAATCTTATTTCCAACCCCGTAAAAATCAAATCAATCGGATATTGGGGTAAAAAGTTATGACTACAATACTGAATACGTGTCAAAATCTTATCTTCTAGAATACTTTCTTAATCCAACTTTAAATAAGTTTTCTTTTAACTTGAACTCTTATAAGGATTAAATTGCTGTCTTATCTTCAAATTTTTCTATCTTAATCTTGACTTTTCAATCTTTATCAATTGTGATTCTTTCTCTAGTGATTGCTTCACTTGTCTTATATATTATTACTTTAAATCAACCAATTTACCTGCAAAATAAACCAAAAAACTAGAAAAAGTATCAAAGTAGAAAATTAAAGAATCTAGCACATTTAATCACAAATAATATGTAATTAATCAATTATTAAATATAATAAAATAACAATTTTGATGGTTAATCACATAACTTCTCTATGGTAGAATAATTACATTCCACACTATTTAACTTCCTACTTAAATAATAAATTGTTTGCTCATGGCTTTGACCATTATCTTGTGCTAAGAGGCTACCAATAGACCTTTTCCTTGCTGATATATATAGTTTTAATGGTTTGCCTTCCTTAGGTGGCATCAACACTAGATGCCTTGTCAAATATTTTTTGGTTTCCTCAAAGGCCTTTTGGTGCACCTCCTCTCATTTGAAATCAGCTTTTGATTTAAGTTTTAGCAAAGGTGAAAAAGCCATTGTTTTTCCTGCAAGATTTGAAATGAACATCCTTAAGAAATTCACCCGACCCAAAAACCTCTATAGTTCTTTTTTATTGGCTGGTGCTTGGGCTTCTAGGATGACCCTAGTTTTGCTCTTATCTACTTCAATTCCCCTTTGGTGGACCAAAAATCCTAGGAAATTTCCAGTAGAAACACCAAATATGCATTTCAAAGTATTCATTTTTAGCTTATGCATTCTCATTCTCTGGAAAGCCTTTCTTAGGCTCTCCAAATGCGACTCTTGGTCATCTGATTTAATAACCACATCATTGATGTATACTTCCAATGACTTCCTATCATGTCATGGAAGATAAGGTTCATTGCCTTTGGTAAGTAGCCCGTGTATTTTTAAGGCCAAATGGCATTATAACCCATTCATAGGTCCCTAATGCACTTGGGCATCTAAAAGGAGTCTTATGGACATCTCCCTTTGTTATGAATATTTGATTACAACCAACATGTCCATCCATAAAAGTCAAAATAATATGCCTAGTCGTAGAATCAATCAAGATATTTGCTACTGGCATTGGATATTCATCCTTTGGAGTTGCAGTATTTAAATTTCTAAAGTTTATACAAACCCTGACTTTCCCAGTTTTCTTTTTAATTACATGAACAATATTAGAAAACCACTCTACATATCTAGCAATCCGTATGAATCTTGCTTTTAACAATCTTTTTATTTCTTCTTTTACTACTAATGTCACCTCAATTTTCATTCTCCTAGGTGGTTACGTATGAGCACGAAAACCCTTCTTGATCGGTAGTTTATGTTCCACCAATGATCTGTCCAAACCAAGCATTTCTTCATAACTCCATACGAAGCAATCCTTGAATTCTTTTAGCAATTCAACCAGCCTTTGCTGGCAATGAGTTTCAAGGGATAGGTTTCTTATCAGTACTATCCCCCATTGTCCACTTTTTCTAATGGATCTTGAACATTTGTTTTTATATCATCCAGATTAGCAGGTGCAGATTAAAGATCTTCCAACCCTATTTCTTGGTTCAGATTTTCTGGGTCACCTTCTAATACACACTCAGCCCAATCGACAGAGGCATCTCCTCTTGCCTTCAATCTTTCTTCTAGAACAAGCGTAAACAACCTAGTTAAGGTGGCTTTAATGGCAGCCATCTTGCCATCCCAAAGCCCTTTAAAGGCTCTATTCATTGACAAATTTTGTTTCTTTGAATTCAAGCCTAGGGTATAGAAAGTCAGGTCTGACCATGTCATGCCAAATCTGATGCAAGTTCTCCTCAAAGACTCCACCAAATCAGTTTGTGCTGCTACTTTGCCCAAGTGAGGTCATGTCTTTATGATAAAAATGGGCAGCTATATTGTGTGCATTTGCAGTAAAAGGATTGTCATCTTCCTATTGCTCTTCATCCCTTTTCTATCTTCATTATCACTTTCTGATAAGAAAATCAAGGCTTAATGTAGGGATGAACGCACATAGGGATGGCAGTGGACCGGAAAAAAATGGGTATTCTTCTAAACCCGCCCCGTTTGGAGTGGAGATGGACTATACGTATTGGACGGTGAACGTATACAAGGATACCCATATAAACATGTGCGGAGATGAAGGTGGGGATGGACTAACACTTACCCCCGCCCCGCCTCACCCCGCTATACTCTTTATATATATATATATATATATATATACTCCCAAGTTGAAGCCCTAACTTACTCAGTTACTCCTCTATCAGCCTCCACCTCCACTGAGCGTCTTTCTCCTACGCTATGTCTCTCTCTTTCCATCATCTCTATCTCCATTGTTGATTGAAGGTTCCATCGTCTATTGCTGATTGTCGGCTAACCAGGCAGGTAAGTCTCTTTCTCTCTCTGTTATTTTTTTCTGCATCGTCTTGTTGATTGCTGCCTCAAAGCAAAGCAATTCACACAGCAGTAGGTAGATTCAGGGCATCCGAAATATATAGATAATTTTGACTCTCAATCTTCCCCATTACCATTTGTACCAGAAATCTATAGATTCTCTCTTTTTCTCCCTAGTGGTGATGCAATAATAAAGAGAGAAGTATGGAGGGGCAGAAAACATTCCAGTAGCATGTCAGGTATAGCAGAGAGAAGAAAAGCATAGCTGAAAACCTAGAGAAATTGAAGACCCCAGATTTACAAGGACTAAGAAAACATAAATCTCATCCAACTATTATCGAAAATTGTAACAAATTTTGTATATAGTGGAGAATGAAAACCCCCAAAACCCATATCAACCCTAGAAAATGGCCAAGAAGAGATACCATAAAAGACACCCATATCGAATGTAACAGAGGAATAGTTCCACACAACACAACAAAGGCAAACCAAGCTCTCCCCCCCCCCCTTCTCTCTCTCTCTCTCTCTCTCTCTCTCTTTTCTTCTCTCTCTCTCTCTCTAGCTTTTCTGCAAACCAATTAAAAGCAACCCAACACATCAAATGCTCATTTACTTCTTCTTGTTTGTGAATCCAAAAAATAAAACATACCCATATTTTGATATTGATTATCCCCACTCTACTATATACTCTCTCTCTCTCTATCTATCTCTCTCTCTGTCTATAAGGTCATTGACCCCATTTGGCTATCTCCACAAACGCCACTAACCTCCCTCAACAAACAGTGAGAAACGACTTTGAATTATCTCATCTATTACTGCTTTTCTGTCATTTACTAGCTCGCAATTTTAATCCCCCATTAATATAAGTAAACTCTGGTTCTACTTGTTGGGACCCATTAATATAAGTAATTTATTTACTTTCTGAAAAAAAAAAGGATTACTCATACTTGATTACTTTCTGAAAAAAAAATTACATGTCATAATGTTATCATTTAGCTTTCTGTCTTTTGTATATGTTGCAAAGTTATAATAGGTAATGCCTATTGTATATTGTATAATAAGTAATTCCTAGCTATCTTATTATATAGATTAACATCATAATATATTATGTGAAAGTTGATTTTTACATGTAGTTGATTACAAGCAATGGAAGGAGAAGAAGTGAGAAATAATATTGCAACTCCTGAAATTTCTGCAACACCGATTGAAAGCATCCAACTTCCAATCTCTATTGATGAAGATCAATCTACCAGCTCAACTCCAATGACTCTTGGCGAGTGCAATGAATTGTGTGGAATCATTTCAAGAGGAAAATAGTTAATAGCAAGTTAAAGGCTGAGTACAATGAATGTAAGAAATTGTTTGTTGGTGGTGCTAGGAATGGAACCAGCCACTGACATGACCATCTTAAAAGTTGTCCAAGGAAGAAATATAAAAACTTGAAGCAATGTTTATTGGTATCAAACCAATCAAAGAAGGATACCGAGAAAACTATGGAGAACTGGTGATTTGTTCAAGAGGCAGGGAGGAGGGATCTTGTCAATATGATCATATTGCATAAATATCCTCTTAGTATGGCTGAGCATCACGGGTTTCAAAAATATTGTCACACTCTTCAACCCATGTTCAAAATGATATCCCGAAACATTCTCAGAAATGATATCCTTCAAATCTACAAAACCGAAAAAGAGAAGACAATGAAGTTGTTGGAAAAAACAAAAAGTTGAGGTACTATCACTACGAACATGTGGTCCTCAAGCAATCAAAGAAAGGGATACATGACAATCACCACACACTTTATTGACAATTCTTGGACCTTGCAAAGTCAAATTATAAGGTACTAATAATCTTTCATTAACATGTTTATTTATTTTAAATATCTAATGATCTTTCTTTTGTATTTGTATTATCTTTAGATTTTTATATGTGTCTTATCCACATACCAATGAAGTGCTTGTTTAGTGTTTGATGGATTATTTTTTTGATTGGAACCTTTATAGAAAGTTGATAACTTTGACCGTGGATAATTGTACCACTAATGATGTAATTGTGGCTATTTTGCTGGATAAACTTTCATTTGGTTCATTAATATTGTATGGTGGATTGTTCCATATGCGTTGTTGTGCACAAATTCTCAACTTAATCGTCCAAGATGGTTTGAATGTGATTGGAGATGGTATTACAAGAATTTGTAATAGTGTTGCTTATTGGACAGCATCTCCTAAGAGAGTGCAAAAATTTGAAGAGACAGCTCATCAGCTACATATTCCAATTAATAAGAAGCTTGCTCTTGATGTTAAGACTCGATAGAACTCTACTTTTCTCATGCTTCAAACTAGTTTGATTTACAGAGATGTGTTTGCTCGATTGAAATATCGAGATTCTCATTATAAAATTTGTTCGACTGAAGATTAGGGATGACAATTTTTGACATGACGTGATAACCCGACACAAACACGATACGAAAAAATAGATTTGGGTTGACTATTTTTTGGCATAAACCCGTGTATGACACGACCCGTCAACACGAAGTGTAAATGGGTCGTGTTCGGGTTCTACCTGCTCAACCCGAAATTGACACGAACCTGTTTAACCCGTTTTTCAACTCGAATAACCCGACACTACATAAATGCACTTAGTTGTTGGATCCTTAACCCTAAATTCATTTCACATCTCAGACCTCACATTTACTCTACTTTTCTCTCGCCTCTCCATCCTCCTCACTGTCAGTTACCACCACCTCCGTCTCCCTTTCGTAGGCCCTCACTGACCACCGCCAAACCATCCCTAAATTCATTGCACTTAATTGTTGGATCTCTAACCCTAATTCTCCTCAATTATTATTATTATTAAATTAATTTGTAGAAAAAATATGAGCATGAATTCAATTAAGTGATAATAGAATATTAGCGTTAAATTTTTTATTAAAAATTTAGGTGGGTCAACACGAATATGAATACGAACACGACACGAAATTAAACAGGTCAACTCGACACGACACGATTAGTTAAATGGGTTGGGTTAGAGTTGACTAATTTTCGACATGAATCCGCAATGACCCGACACGAACTCAACACGACATGACTCGATTGCCACCCCTACTGAAGATGATTGGGAGGTGGCAAGAGAGATTTGTGAAAAATTGGAATTGTTTCATAGTGCAACAAAACTATTTTCAGAAACAAAGTATCCTATTGTCAATGTATACTTTTCAACTATTTGTGGGATAAGGGTAGAAATATCTAAGTGGCTTCAAAGTCCCAAAGACATGATAAAAGATATGGCATTGAATATGTTGGAAAAGTTTAACAAATATTAGAGTGTGATTCATGGTGTTATGAGAGTAGTCACTGTTTTAGATCCACGGTATAAGTTAGAAATTTTGGAGTATTACTATGAGAAAATGTGTGGAGATATGAAAGCTTCAAATGAAGTGACGAGGATTAAGGAGCTTTGCTTGGAATTGGAATGTGAATATGCAGCAAGGCAAGCAGTGATTATGAATCGCAACCTTTTTCTTCCCCTCTTCAATCAAATATTGGTTCCAAATGTCCAATAATTGATGATCTCTCTGATTTTGATAAGTTTATACAAACTGATAAAAGCATGTGGGAGGTCTGAATTGGATTGTTACTTAGAAGATGGTATGATACCAAAAATTTTAGATTTTGATATACTATCTTTTGGAAGACAAGTGGTCCCAAGTATCCCCTGCTTCAAATGATTGTTAAAGATCTTTTTGTTATTTTTGTTTCTACCGTTGCCTCGGAATCTGCTTTTAACACAAGTGGGAGGATGATTAGTCCACATCGCAATAGACTTCTTTCAACTACAATAGAGGCTTTAATGTGCTCTCAAAGTTGGTTATGGGCTGAAGAACGAGGTAATGAAATATTATTTGTATGTGTATCATAATATTCTTTTGGGGGTAAAGTATGACTAATTCATTATTTTATTTTTTTTGTTAGGTTCATCCACTTCGATGGGCCTGAAGAGCTACACATTATTGAAGGATCTTAATATGGGTGATGAGGTATATCATTTTCGCTGAAAAATTCTCTTTGGAAGAATCTAATAGTTTTTTTTTTCTTTTAATGATATAGGAAAATGATGTTGAAGAAGTAGATTCTACCAACACCGATGGTGTTAAGAGATAATTGAGTTGGTAATTTTTCAATTTCAACTACCAATCAATTTTATTAGCAAATACAAAATATTTTTTATGCAATTATTATAGTTTTTTTATGTTTTATTTTCTTTATTAAATTACAGGTGTGAAGCTACATGGCAAAAAAGTTTCTCCATTACAAATATGCAAGTAGTATTTTGGACCTTTGTTGTTTGTGTTATGTTGGATTATGTAATGCTACATTATGTTGTGTTGTATGATGTTGTGTTGGATTTACATGAGAGACAATGTTTTAATTACACTATGTTGGATTATGTTGTAGACAAGTTTTTAATTATATTATGTTGGATTATGTTGTAGACAAGCTTTTAATTATGTTATGATATTCTATAATTATGTTAGATTATTTAAAATATTGTTGAATTATTTAGAATGTTAGATTTATTTAGAATTTTGGATTATGTTGGCTTGGACTGGAGCGGGTACGGGGATTACAAATTTACCCGAAGACGGGGATGGCAGGGGCGGCCCAACAAATCCGGAGGCCCTAGGCGAGAATATGAAAGTGGGCCCTATTAATAGGCAATAATTATTAAAAAGATATTTTTCTAGCTTTTTCAGATGCAAAAATATTGATTAAATTTTTATATTCAAGTTTTGTTAACAGTAGATAATATAGCTAATCCATTTAATCTTTCTTGTGACATAGTTGATCGGAGATAATATTTTATTAATTTAAGTTTCGAAAAACTTCTCTCCGCTGAAGCAACTGTTACTGGTATTGTTGACAATATTTTAAAAGCTATACATGCATTTAGAAAACAATCTAATCGTTTTATATAAGTTAGGGTTTCAGCTGGAGTATTAATTTCAGATTGTAGAACTTTTCTTAATACAGTCAATTCTTGAAATAAATCTAAACCATCAATATCAGAAAATAAGTCAGGCTTCAAAAAAGTTTCAAGGTTAAGACAATAACATTTCAAATTATCATTATCTAAGGATTTTAATTTTTTAAAACAAAATAAAAAATCAAAAACATTTTCATATATTTTGAATTGTTCAAATCTACTATTGATCGAAAAAATAGCTAGATCAACTATAAATAAAAAATACTCAATTCTAAAAGACTTTTCAGCTGATAGTGTTATTGCATTCTCAATTGTATCACCAAATTGTTTTTTCCTAAAAATTTTACGTTTTTCTTGAAATACTGGTTTTATTTCCATTTCAAGTGCAATCTCTTTTGATGAAATCAAAGCAAAGTAAAATCCATTTTCTCTATATGATTCCAAAAAAGAAATAAGTCCTTTTAATTGATCAATAACAACATCAATATGCATGTCTTTGGATTGTAAATTTTTACTAGCTGTGTTAACAACAATTAATATATTATACCAAATATTCATACCCAATAAAAATTCAAAGTTTTCAATCTCATATGTAGCTAAGCATGTGGCTTCACTCCTTGTTTTAGGATCTTCACTAATTTTTGCTAATTGAATTAAAGCATCTTGTATTTTCGAAGTCTGATACTTGATTGCTTTAACACTTTATGACTTTCCCATCGCGTTTGAGATAATGATTTAAGAGTTAAAATAGATATATTATCTTGTAAAATTTTTCATTGTTTTGTTGAAGAAGAAAATAATGAGTATATACGTTGTAATACTCCAAAAAAAGATATGGCTTTAGGACAAGAGTTAGCTATATCACAAAGTACAATGTTAAGATTATGACATCCACATGGTGTGTAAAACGCTCTTGGATTTATATCTAGTAGTCTTTTTTGTACACCTTGGTGTTTTCCTTTCATATTAGATTCATTATCATATCGTTGTCATCTTACATCATTTACATCAAGTCCAAGTTTTTTAATTACATTTATAAGTTCATCAAAAAGGCCTTTCCCAGAGGTATCATCTACTTCCAAAAATTCTAAAAAATATTCTTCTATTTTTATTGAACTTGTTGAAATATCTACACATCGCAGTATAGAGTCATTTGTTCTTGATGACTTGCATCAGGAGTACAATCAAGTATTACTGAAAATATTTTGCTTCTTTAATCTTATTAATGATTATACTTTTAATTTCAGAAGCTAACATTTGTATTAATTCATTTTGTATCTTATGCCCGAGATAATGATTATGAATTTCACCATCTTTAATTCGTCGAACATGTTCTTGCATTATTGCATCAAATTCCGCAATCATTTCAATTAAACTTAAAAAGTTTCCATTATTGTCTTGATATATTTTTTCATTCTTCCCACGAAATGCCAAATTATTTTTAGCAAGAGTTTTTACTACAGCTAAAATTCTTACAAATACTTTTTTCCAATAATATTTCTCTTTGTTAATTTGTTCTTGAATATTTTCATCAATAGTTTTATTTTTTGACAATCTTATTTCTAAATCAACCCATGAATTCATGTTAGTGACATGCTCATTAGTTGTTTCATGAGTTTTGAGCTTATAACTAAGATTTTTCCAATCTTTAGTTCCTTCATTAACTAATTGACTTGTGCTAGGTTTTGAATTGAATAACTTACAACAAAAGCAATATACTCTATCTAAATATTTTGAATATATTAACCATTTTCTATCATGCTTTTCTCCATTTGACAATTTTCAAGTGTAATATGTAATAGAAAAATGTCTATTATTTTCATCATTAGGAAAGTCTAAATCATTTTCCCTAATAGCACCTCTTTCAACTAATAAGTCTCTTAATTTTGTGTCAATATTTTTCCATTGTCCTGGATCATAGATATTTATTGGAACATAATCTAATAGTTCACTAACATGTTCACATTCTTTACCAATTTCATTTTCTTTTAAATCTTTTTGGCATTCCGTTGATTTTGCTATATTATCTAATAGTTCAATCATTGAATTACCATTTGAATTTTTTGTTGTAGTTGGTTTATCACTAATAACAAATTTATCGAGTGCTCCTTTTTGAGATTCAATAAATTCATCTTGTTTTCTCTTCTTTTTACGTTTTTCACATCCAGAATCATATCTTCGAGTAGACATACTAATTATATAACTTGCAGTTACTACAATGAAAAATTATAACACAAAATTTATAAAAATTAAATTAAACTAAAATAAAAGTTAAAGAACAACACAACCTAGTACTGTTGGCACTCAGCTCCTTATCCTGAATCACTACCTTCTTTGGTACTGTTGGCAGCAAGGATTGATCCTTTTGTAGCAACAGCCTTCGAGCAAAAAGTAGAACTTTTGTAGCAATAGCCTTCCAACAAAAGGCAGCCTTCCAGCTTTGGTGTTCTTCGTTCAGATTCAAACTTCACACACACACAAAGGGAGAGATAGAGAGAGAGAGAGGGAGTAGCATTAAATCCTGAACAAAAAAAAATAAAATCTGGCGTTAAATCTTAACAGTCTACTACAGCTGTAGAAGTCTAACAATCTAACAGCAGAGAGAGAGTGAGACATTATCCTTCCTTATTGTAGAAGTCTAACAGTCTAACTAGGAGCAATTTTTTAGGTAAGTTGTTGAAGTGTTAATGGACCTATCAATAAAATTTGGGCCCTCTCAAGTCTCAAACCAGCCTATCCAAAATACATATACCCATAACTAAAATTCTTAACAGGGGGCCCCAAAATTTTGCAAAAATTGGGGGCCCTAGGCGGCTAACTAAGTGGCCTAGGCCTAGGGCCGGCCCTAGGGGATGGGGATGAAAATTATACCCATTAACGGGAGTGAACCAGAGATAGGGATGAAAACTATAACCGTTAACGGGGGTGAACCAGGGATGGATAGAGTTTTTTTAAGCGGGTACGAGGATAGAGACTACACCCCCCGCCCCCGCCCCCGCCCCCCCTTCGGTCCACTATCATCCCTAAACGTATACAACCATTTGCATGCATCCAATCTCTTCCAAGAAGAGCATTGAAGTTTGATGATGAATCCACTACAAAGAATGTTGATGTGGTGTCTCTATTACCCACCTAAAGTTGCACAAGTAAAACTTATTTCTAAAACTTCGATAGAGAGGTTGAAATAGATGTGCCACAGATTATTGGAAAATCACCAATCATGTGTGACACCTTGAACAGGGTTGAAGATCCTATCGAAATGTCATATACTCATCCCTTTAAAAAAGATGCACCTCAGACCTCTAGATAGTATTCATTTGACGTATCAATGGTTGATGCTCTCTTTGATGAGATGATCAACCAGAAGTTCATAGTCTTGTCTCAGAGACATAGTATCCCACCAAAAAAGGACAAGAAAGGAAAAGAAATAACAAAAACCAAAAACCAACCCAAATAATTACAAAAAATTTGAAAAAATAATGAATTTAAAATTAAATAATTCATTTATGTGTGCACCTGAGAAGCCAAACCAATAGTGTAAATCTACAAGATTCCATTGAACACACTTAAGTGAGTGAAGTGACCCATTGTGATGGGGCACTCACTCTAACAAAAGAGGTTGGTCAAATAAAAGTACGAGTTCCGGTAGACCCCATGTCTCACAATGGTCAAAAGACAAATAACAACCCACATTTACGGTCATACAATGTATATTGCACACGTACAATCATACAAAAAAAAAAAATCAATTCACAATATAAAAGGTATAGTATCAATTTTCCAAAGCATAATGTATATTGCACACGTATAGTCATACAAAAAAACATACACAACATGAAACTCATCCACCAATTCCCATATTGAAACAATATTAAAGAGCTAGAAACAAAATACTTACAAAATAAAATCGGTCTAAAGACTAATCTCCCTGATTCCAACTCTGTCACCCCTTGTTGTCCAAGCTGAAGGCCATTCAATTAAGTTGTATTGAAACTCACTGTTTCCTTGAAATCAACACGATGGACCAAACATTGTCAATTTCAAAATCGTTATATAAAATCCGTGTGGAATACCAACAAAAAAAAAAACAGAGATAAACCAACAAGATTTAATTCACTCAAATTGAAAAATATCTAGGTGCACAAAAAAAAAAAAAAACTTGATGAGATTTTCACATTAAAATAAACCAAATACCTTACATGTTACTATCTATCAAAAAAATAAGTCTACATTTTTAAATGAAAAGAAAGCAGGAGTAAGTGTGACACCCCATTTCCCGGAGGTCCCAATTAACCCGTTGAATACCCATCAACCTGTGGAATAACTCGTGATATCGCTTAACCTGATAACACGTAGTTATACCTCATTCACTGGGGTCCATAACTTTAATAAAATTCAGACAGAGTCTCATTTGTACGGGGAGCTCTACCCAATATACAACCTATGCATTTACATTATATTGACCATACTGGGTCCATTTATCAAAATTCAATCCTATAACATTGAATACTATCCATAACCATCATCTATATATACATTCGTTCATAAAAGAATAAATGTCCAAAAGAGTTTCATATACATGCCTTAATTCAAAATAGATTTTGTTTAAGGAATTTATACAAGACCAATGTAATGAAAACAAAAACTACCACATCAAAAAAAAGAGAGCCATAACCCGACTCTTTCTTCAAAGCGAGCCTGTAGGAGGGCCTTCGGTGAAAACACGTGCGATTCCTAAAAATTATTCTCATAAAGGGTGAACTAACGCTCAATAGGATAACTCCTATAGAGAATACCTCCCAACCCAAAATGCATATGAAATGTCACATGTAACATTATGTCATGCATCAATTCAACTATATTTATCCTGAACAAATGTCATGAATCATGTCATGTTATGAGATGGAACTCAAGCATGAAATATTAACACCGAGCCCCATCCCGGGCTCCCACACACATGTAATACCATGCGTATAAATCCGAGCATTTCAAACCCTTGACATTGATGTTATGTACACCCAATGACTATTTAATTCATTTTTCGTGTCTTTGTGGAGTGATGATTTATAATATTTCACCAAAAGGACACCACACCTTAGACAGATTTTCAGGACACTTCCCATATGGATCTATCATCGCCATCGCACAATTTTACGGGCTCATTACACCACTGGAATGTGTGTATCCAAAGATTTGCGGGTCTTGCACCCAAGGTAGAATCTAACCCTTCTTACTACACCCTGACACATTTATTTATGCAAAATCCAGTGTGACTCAGTCGGACCTAAATCCAACCTTCCCGAACCCACCCATCAACTCACCTAAGTGATGATTGACCCAAACCCATGCACACACTCACACTCATGTCAATGCCCACGAATGTAGTGCAACTCGTGCATATCAATGCAATGTGTAATTGATAGAGTTGAATACTAAAAGCCTAATTTTTGTAGTGAAACTCGTTTTATTAATTAATAGAAGTTTGTTCTTTCCAGTTTATTGAGAATCTATGTGGACAAAATATTTGTATTATATTTGATATATGGTATACATGTGTGTCTTAAATTTTACATTGTAGATAATCTGGTGTGTAGAGTTCGGCTTATGCACAGAAGACCAAATTATCGAATCCTTGTATAATATGAGTATAGGTTCACAATCCTATATGGAATTGGACACACCATCAGTATGATTGTAGTGTAATACTCTAATATAGTCTGTATTGACTGTAGGAGACTATTTGATGTCTCGGATTATTGCACTAGTACACTTTGTGTATTGAATATACTCATGTTGAGGTTATTATCTTTTACTGATTCAATAAGATAATAAATATCTCATGATTATTATGATTGCTTATGCTCTTAATCCCGAAATATTTAATTGCTACGTGCATATAATGTTTGTCACTTTAATTCATCAAAGAGTGAGATTCATATTGAGTCAATAAGCTCGGTGAATTGGGAGACGATATTATTTGTATGGTAAAAATTAATTATTGAAGGAAACCACGTTCTGGTATTTAAATGGGTTGATGATATCCTCTTGAGGAAGCTCATAAGTTTTGTCCATGTTAAACCTTGCAGGTGGATTTAATTATGCGACATGATAAATAAATTGGGTGGTAAGGTCTCAAGGAATAAAAGAAGTCAATTAAATATAATTATCAGTAATTTATTTAATTGATAAACATCTGTAATCTCAAACGTGGGAAGATTATTAAGCATACAATAATAAGGAGCTCGAATATAATTTTGATATACGGCTCAGGAGATCAATAATAAGTTTTTAGTGGACTAATTTATTATTAATGGACTGTAGGATGTTTGTTCTGTGTTGAACATATGAATCTTAGGTCCATTGGAAGCCCGGTCTTTATTTCTCCTTAGGGTTTCTATCGTGGCCTATATATAGACGTCTAGACTCTCTAAACCAGCATCAATTCATTACTCACGTTTTGAGAGAGGCAGAGAGAGGGAGCAAAAGTTCGGAGGTTCTTGCAGCCCACACTGCATCCGAATTTTTGGTGTTTGGGGATCGTGAGGTTCAGCAAGCTACCTTAGGCGTCTATTTTTTTTGTTTTCTGCATTCATGCTGAGACGAGATCAATCCAGAACGATCTTGAAGGTAAAACCTAATTCCGCCTTATAGGGTTTTAAAAGAAATTTTTTTGTATTCGATACATACGCGCTGTCAATTATTCTTGGGATTTTCGTTCCAACAATAATTGTCTTCGATACCGTTTACAATGTCAATTATATGATGAGTGCAATATAATGACATTTTCAACATCATCTCAAGCATGTTATATAAGATAATCAACTCAACTAACACACTTGTATTCACTTAGGCATTTAAGCAAACTCCTAGAGAGCACATCAATTTACACAACTAGCATGTTTGTTACTTCCAACATGGCAACATGTTTATTAATTCTATAAACATAAACACAATTCCACTACACTAATTATATGTTAAAGGTCATTTAACATACATACAATTTCATACTCATATCACAAGCTATTAAGTCAATTAAGTTTGATATGTCATTTATACATCAAAATCATGCTAATATACAATTAACATATTTTAAACCACGAATGTTAACATATACCCAATTAATCATAATAGGGTTTCAAAAATTGAAGGATTAATTATAAATCCAATATTTAATCCATTAACTAAACTAGTCAAGAGCTAAACATGTGATACACACACTCATAGCCTATCAAATTCATATGTCATATTCTAGATTGAGATTACATATAAATAGAGGAAACCCTATCTTTCGTACCATGAGCCCACGTAGTAGAACTCCCAAGAAAACCCCAAAATCTACCTTCTCAAGCCTTGATTTAATCTTGAGCCAAAACCCTAATTTTTGAAAGATATCGTAATTGACCGTGGCTGGTACCCACGCGTAGCCCTCACTATTGTGAGCAACTTTAATACTTAATTCGAGTCGAGTCATTGTCCGGATCTTGCTAGATCAAAGAGAGAAGATGAAGAAGCTTTATTTTCTTTTATTTTCATTCTCTCTCTCTCTCTCCTCTCTTTTTGGCCGAGACTTGGAGTAAAGAAAAAGTGAAATACTTTACTTTTTATATCCTTGAATGATTGGCTCATATCGTGCCCCACATTCAGTTTTAACAGGTCCAATTTTATTTCGAATCAATTAAATCTCGCACCGTGTTAAATTTAGTATATTTTTATTCAACTAATTTTAAATTATTTTTCGGGTCTTGCAAATAAAATCTAATCACGATAATTTTTGTCGCGCGAAACAAGATCGCTTCGTAAAACGTAAAAAATCCGACTGCTTCGAAATTTAATGAAACTTAACTGGGTAATTATTTCACGAGATAAATCCAATTGTGAGGTCCATTTCATCATCTGAGTCATATAAAATTTTGAGTTTTTTACACATGCTTTAACGGCTAATTACCGTTTTACCCATTTAATTAAGATTTTAATTTTCACGGGTTTCACAATAAATATGTGTTGTGTTTGCGGAATAGTTTATGTCCCAATGATATAACATATTGGGATTACATATTATACACACACATATAATTACCCACATATTATAGCAATTGAATATCTCAAACACACGCAAAGTGTACACACACAGAAACACACACGCACCACTAACACACATAGACAGAAACACACACACGTGCATACACACATGTAAATGCATACACACAACGCAAACAAAAACCCCCCCAAAAAAAAGGCATAGTAAGAAAAGAGAAAGAGAGAGAGAGAACACATACACACACAATGCTCATACCACATGATGGTGTGAATCTACGCGAATGAGCTGAGCTATAGAACATGATTATTCGGTATGAACGATCTGGGTGGAGTTGAGTGCGGTGTCTGAGCTGCAAGACTCGTGCTTGATAATGCAATATGATACTTAGGGGATTTGGGAAAGGGGGTAATAACAAGACAAGATTATAGTGGTTCACCGGCCTGAGCTCGGCTAGTCCACTCTGTAATGGAGTCTCTGGCTCCTCTCTTTTTATTGATCAAGTTGGATGTATTACAACAGTGAGAAGATGAGAGTTTCTGGATCCCCCTCCTTTGTGGCTCTCCCCCCCTTTTTATAGCCTCTTGCTTACCTCTAATCCGGATTTTCTTCCTATAATGAAGGGATCTTCCTTTATCTCCCCCTCTCCAATCCCGGAGTTACATCGAATCCAAACGGCCGGCTTTTGTGGTTTCCGTCTCGAGATCTTTGCCTTCTTCCGTGGAATTCCCCTTAGTTTTAGGAGAGGATCTTGGTTGGTTATCGGTTTTCCGCCTTGGTTCCAGCTTGATTCCTTTTATGATGGTATCTGTTGTCATCTTGCTGTCCTCTTGCCATCCCTTATTTCGTATCCCCATCTGGGAACTCTAGTACCGGCTGGATGAGCTCAGACCATGACTGGATGAGCTCAGCGTTTATTACCTAAACTCCCGAGCTGAGCTTACTTTCTGAGCTCGTGTCTGGAGTTTATTTTAGGTATCATCAATTGCCCCCCAGCTCTTGCTCTAAGTTAGCTTAGGTAAGGGCTGAACTGTTTCTCAATCTGAGCTGGATCTGCACGTGGTCTCCCTTGGTTTCTCACGTGGCTGACGATTTTTTACGGTTCGCAGCAATCATGACTCCCCTCGATTCCCGCGCACGTTTCAGCCCACGTCCTTCAAGCTTTAAATACCCAAAACGGCTACCTGAACCGTTTCTTTACACTATTCATCTTCTCCATTGCTTTTCGTCCCCATTCTTCTTGCGATTTCAGACCACCTTTCTCGAACTTCTCTGATTTCTTGTTTGAAGCCGAATCCCTAGTTCTCGTCTTGACGATTCGCAGCGCCTCCTCCCTTCGATATTGCTCTAGGCTTCTGTTCGCCGCTGTTCCTGAGTTAGGTACGTCCTTTGCTCCTTTCACTCCCTCCTTTGCTCTGGATCCCTAGAATTCGAGGTGGTTGCTTCATTTTTGGGCTTTTCGGTTCTTTTACTTTTGGAATCGTGACCACTGCCTAGCCCCACTTCCCCACTTCGTAGATTGGGGTTCTATAGTTCACATCCTTGCCGTTGGGAGTTACTGTGCTGACCCAAGGGTCATTAGAGAGTGCTTGACCAGTGTCCCTTCCCTTTATCGCTCTTTTAATCTTCCTACCATGTCAGCCTCTTCTGGAGCCACTCGCTCCTCTGTTTCACTCTTAGGGAATAGGTCAGCTGAAGAAGATACTGAATTAGGGGAAGTAGGCGACGAAATAGACAATTTTCCCGGGGTAGATGTCGTTGATTCTGGGGTCAACACCGAGGAGCTTCCCTCAACATCTTCTCCCCTGCCCCCTAAGTCTGACAAAGGCAAAGGCAAGGTCAGTGGAGTTGGGATTTCTGATGTCTCAACGTATTTAGGAGCTGCCTATAAGCTAGCTGAGCAGGTGGGCCCTAGTAAGCTCAACCTCTTCTTGTTAAATGTTTTGCGTACACGCTATAGGTTCCCTGAAGGCGTTGAGCTCTTGAGCCCAGACAGTTTTACTCCCTACGTCGCCCGGGTTAACAAGAGGGTCTGTTTTTTTGAGGCCGCCTTCGATAATGGCCTTCGTTTTCCTATACATCCCTTTTTCAAGACCATTCTGTAGTACTTCCACGTGTGCCCCTCTCAACTTTCTCCTAATTTCTGGGGTGTCTTAGCGGGTCTTCTGGTTATTTTCAAAGATTTAGACCTAGGGGTCCCTACCCTTCCTTTGTTCCTAGAGTTCTTCAATGTTAACCGACCTCCGAAGGCTTCTTGTATGCCTCCAAACGCGCCAATGTTAGGCAGCTTATTTCTAACATTTCGACCTCCCACAAACACTGGAAGGAACATTTCTTTTTTGTCGGGGGCACCAACTGGGAATACGATCCTGCTGACAGGTCAGATACTCTTGGTATTCCCAAGGCCTGGACTCCTCCGGAGAACTTGGGTGAGTCCTTAAATTGGGTTAGTTGTGTTTCTCGTTTTCGAGGGGCATGAGCTCCTAACACTGCTCTGCCTTTGTGTTTTTTAGGTACTCGTCTCAAGCTCAGTACTGAGGAACAAGAGGCGAGGGAGATATTGGCAAAGTGCACCCCAAGAAGGTATCCCGAGCTCATTCTGCCTTGGGTTTTGGTGGACAGAGGGTTCAGCCTCCCTGAGGTAGAGATTGTGGCTCCGCTTCCAATTTATGTGGTCAGACCTGAAGGAACTGTTGGTAACCCCCTCTTTCTAAGGGTTCCTTTATCTTACTTTCTATTTCTCTTTATCTAACTGTTCTAACTCAGATCTTCCAGGATCCTCCACTATGAAGCTCAACCCTGAGGAGATCCAGGCCAAGGTGAATAAATTGTCAAAGAGTGGCAGGGGCAGCAAGCGAAAGGCCCAGGTTGGCTCTGGGAGTAGCTCTGCTCCTCAGGCCAAAGTTCAAAAAGTGGGGGAACCAACTTCTTCTTCCGCTGTCGAAGATCTGGCTCCTCCTCCTAGCTCTTCTGAGATTGTGAAGACCCCCCCTTCTCCAAAAACCCAGCCTATCGCAACGGGAGGACAGACCTCTCCTTCCTCGTCAGAGATTGAGAAGGCTTTGGATGTGATCCCGCATATCCGACCTGGTAGTTTCAAGTATAGCTCTTCAGGGAAGATTATTAAGACACCACTGGTGGGTCCTGAGAGCAAGAAGGGGACGCTACCTGACGTGAAGGAAGATGAGGATTCCTTTTTTGAAAACATGGAGCTCGCCGCAGGGGCTGTTTCCTCTATCCTTCCTGAGTCTGATGTCAAGAGGGCTGCCACTATGGAGCTTGAAGAGTCTATCGCATCAGCTCTTCAGGGAGCAGCTACTGTAAGTCTTGTTATTCCCGGGCATCCGCTTGACCTTATGTCGCAGCCGTTTATAGCTTACTTATTTACCTTTGTCTTTTTAGATGGCTATCCACGTAAAGGGCCTGTTGAGGAGAGTTCGGTCTTCCGAGTCTTCTGTTAAAGCTCTGAAGGCGTATGAGCTCAAGGTTGCGGAGCAGGCTTTTGAGAATGAGGATCTCAGAAACCGAGTAAAGGACCTAACCGAACAGTTGGAGAAGCAATCCTCTGACCTCAAGGGCTTTCAAGCGGCCAAGCTCAAGGCTGAGGAGGGAGAGAAGAAGGCTCGTGACGAGCTAAGGATCGTAGGGGATGAGCTGAAGCACAAAACTGAGCTCTGGGCTAAGGCTAACCAGGATGCTTTCGACGCCCGCAACTCTCTTGAATTCACAAAGAGAGAATATGACACCATTTGCGAGGCCAATGGGATTCTCCACCAGGAGCTCAAGGAGAAGAGTGATTTAATAGCTGAGCTGACTGATGAAGCTACCACCCAATAGGCCTCTGGATGGATTGCTTTTCAGCGTAAGGCTTGCAAGAATTTTCCTGACCTCGATTTCAATTTTCCTATCCCAACAGAAGGGGAATTGGAAGAAACTGACTCTGATGGTGAGGAAGATACCTCAGCTCTTCTCCTGAAGCCCCGCTCTAGGATGTACCTGCTCCTCCCACAATTGTTCGTGCTGCATCCTTCTCTACTGACCTGGTGACCGAAGCTCTTGAACAAGGATCATTACCAGATAGGGCAGAGGCTCTTGGGGTCAGCGTTCCTGAAAATTCAACTCCTTCAGCTTCGGGATCCTTGCCCCCTGAGCTCCTGGGCTCTACTTCTCCTGTTGAGGCTGCATCCGCCGAGCTGCAGGGTCTTCTGTCCACTCCTCCTCCAGAAACTTAGGATTTTTTTTTTTTTGTAATCTCTTTTCCTTGTAAAAGATATATCATATGTAACTTTGCCTTGGGCTGAGATTCTGTGCTTGGGCTAAGATTCTGTGCTATTTTGCGATCTTCATATGTTTTTCCTTTGCTGGCTTAGCACATATATACCTTTGAATTTCGATTTCGAACTGCACACTTACTTGCTTTGCTTTATATACTCCCCTTTACTTGTTTTGCCTTATATACTCCCATTCCCCTTTTGCTTTGAGGGGTGCTGTGCACTTCTTGAAGCAAAATTACTAGATTTGAAGAGTATAGAAGACTTGGTGTTATGCTCAGATGGCTTCTCTTGAGCTGTTGAGCTCGGTAATTGGTATCTTAGGGATCCCTTCCCTTTTCTCCTTCATTCTGAGCCACATAGCTTGTTATCGTGAACTGGCGAGTTCCTTCTGAGCTACATGGCTCGAGTTCGTGAACTTAGGAATTCTTACTGAGCTATATAGCTCTTTTTGTGAGCTCAAAAGCTCTTTCTGGGCTTCATGGCTCTTTTAATAGACCCTTTCTGAAATAAATAAAAATTTCATTGCTTTATTCTTCTGAACTTTCTTGTGAGTTCTTTTATCCTTCCCTTATCCCCCCTTGTTTTGAGAAGTGTTTCAGTCCTCCTTCAAGCAGAATTATGGACTTCATGAGCTGCTAAGTTCTTTTGATGAACTGGGGAACCCATCAGGAACTTTACCGTTTTGATGTGAGCAAAACTCTTGGAGCTGCAGGTCTGAGAGATCGTGCTGAGGTGCAGTGTTGCCAACCGGGCTGAGCTCCAATATGAAGAATACTCTGATGGGGTCAGACCTCTCTTCGGTCGCTTTGAGTGCAATAGGAGGGTTAATCTTGCGCTGATTCCTTTTCCCGCCTTTTTCCCAACCGTTTTCCATAACCGTAACCACCTTTATTAATTAAGAAACCAAGAAGGCAGCCGACTCCCTTTCGCGTGGCCCTTGGTTTCCTAAATACTTACTGATTCCTTTAAGTTTCCTATCTTCTGCTAAGTTTCTTTTCCTCTCTTTGCAGAAAATATTCTTGAGTCTCTTCTTGGCTCCTTGTGACCATTCTCCGTCTTTATCCTAACCTTCAATGGCTGCCTCTGCTTCTTCCCTTTTCCAGGATCGTACTTCCTTCGGAATTGAATGGAAGTGGCAACGTCGATACTTAACTCCTTCGACCATGGAACTTTCCGATTTGGTTGCCATTAAGAGGTGATTTTTTCCTGATCTTGACCTTTCTCTTAGGGTTCCTACTCCTGATGAGCCCTGCAGCTACTTTCCTCGAGGGGAAGTTTGCTTTTTTGAAGGCGCCAAGGATATGGGACTTCGCCTTCCCGTTCATCCAGCCATAGGGCGAGTTCTGGCCTACTATGGCCTATACCCTTCTCGCCTTTCCCCACGAGGATGGGCCGTCATGGTAAGCTTCTTCCTGTTCTGCCGCCTACATGGTCTCGGCAGGTTTCGTTTTGTCTCTGAGTTTCTATACTTCTTTGAGATCAAAGAAGACGACGTCCCCTACTTCAGCTTCTTCCGTTGGAGGAATTTTAAATTACGGCCTTTGGTTCTCGGCTTTCCCCCCAATCCTGAAGGATGGTCTAGTCGCTTCTTTTTTGCCTCTGGGGAGTCCTGGCGGTCTCTTAAGGATCGTTGTTGTGAGGCTAGGATTCCTCGGTCCTGGAAGAGCTTCTCTCGCATTAGTAAGTTCTAGCTGAGCTCTCTTGTCTATACGTTTTTCCTAAAGACATATTCTTATTATACTCTTGTTGCTCAGGTCCCCCTGATCTGGATGTGCCAGAGATGATGAACATTGATAAGTTGCTGCTCGTCGAGCCTAGGTCTTATTCTGAGTTGATGACGAGTGCAAACTTGTATCTGCTTGGGGCTGAGGCCACTGAATATGAATTTTCCTCCCTTCCCTATTCTTCCTGGACCTCTTTCTCCGATTCTGATGAAGAGTGAGATTCTGATGAGGATGGGGACTCTGGTGCGAGTTCTAAGAGACGTAAGAGGGATGGCTCCTTTTCTCCTGAATCTCTGTCCACTATTTTCCTCACTCCAGCAGGTCAGAAACTTCTTGATTCACTCTATAAGGCTGAGCAAGAGAGAGGCGAGTTGAAGGAAGAAAATGCTCGTCTGAAGGAGGAAGTGGCTGTGCTGAAATCTCAGCTTAAGAAGGACTAGGAGCTCTTCCCCCTTGTACTTCCTTCTTTTCTTGAGCGATGCCAAACTATGACTTTTCTTATATTTTTCTGAACATTTGTACTGTTGGATACTCTGAACACCAGATCTTTTATTTTTGAATATGCAATCCTTTATGAGCTGAGGGGCTCATTCTGAACTCTGTAAGGTTATTTTAGCACGTTCTTCGTGTTCAGAACACGAACGTGGATGGAAAACAGAAGATCATGTTTGCACTGCCCTTAGTTCCTGACTGATTTCACTGGTCGAACCACGAACATTGATGGAAAACAGAAGATCATGTTTGCACTGACCTCAACTCCCAACTGATTTCGTAGCTGATCCCTGCTGTACCAAACATATTGGGGCCTTTGAGTACGTAGGCAGTACACAAGGACTACTAGTTGTGGGGGAAAGACTGTTGGTGTCTCCAAGAAGAGACCAGCTTTGAATTCTATGAGCTTAGAGGCTTGTTGCTTGTGTACGGGCTGAAGAGCTCGTCTTGTGCTTTATAAGCTGAGAAGCTTAGCGTTTATTTATGAGTTGAAGAGCTCATCTTGTATTTTATAAGCTTGGAAGTTTATCGTTCATTTATGAGCTGAAGAGCTCATCTTGTATTTTATAGGCTTAGGAGCTTATCGTTTATTTATGAGCTGGAGAGCTCATCTTGTATTTTATAAGCTTAGAAGCTTATCGTTTATTTATGAGCTAGAGAGCTCATTTTGTATTTTATAAGCTTAGAAGCTTATCGTTTATTTATGAGCTGGAGAGCTCATCTTGTATTTTATAAACTTAGAAGCTTATCATTTATTTATGAGCTGGAGAGCTCATCTTGTATTTTATAAGCTGAGAAGCTTATCGTTAGCTGTAGAGCTTATTGCACATTCCTTTACTTTGGAAACCATATATGGGTGAATAAAAGACTCGCTTGTTCTTATTAAAACAGCTCTACTACAAGTAACACTTACTGAAAGAACTTCTTAAGGTGTTCGGCATTCCAAGAGTGTGGTAGGACCTTCCCCTCCTCTGTTTGCAACTCATAGTTCCCTGGTCTGATTATCCTTGATACGATATAGGGTCCTTCCCAGTTGGGTCCCAACTTCCCATGCGTGGGATCCCTCCTTGCAAGCAGAAGCCTCCTAAGTACCAAGTCTCCAGCCTTGAAACTTCTGTGCCTTACCTTCCTGTCGTAGTATCTTGCAGTTTTCCTTTGGTAAATTCGGACACGATGCAGAGCTCTTTCTCTCTTTTCATCCAGGAGATCGAGGTTTAATAAGAGAGACTCATCATTGTGTTCGGCATCTGAAAATTCTACCCTTGGTGATTGGAGCCCCACCTCAACAGGGGCTACTGCTTCGGTTCCAAAGGCCAAAGCGAAGGGGGTTTCCTGAGTTGCTGACCTAACGGTGGTCCTGTAGGCCCACAATACCTCTGGGATGTACTCCACCCACTTGCCTTTTAGGTTTTCTAATTTAGTCTTCAGAGCTGTCTTTATGGTTCTGATTGTGACCTCTGCTTGCCCATTGGATTGAGGATGTGCAGGAGCTGAGAAATAGTTCTTTATCCCAAGCTCAGCACAAAAGCTCTTAAACTTTCAGTTGTCAAACTGCTTCCCATTGTCAGACACGACTGCTCTGGGAACCCCAAATCTGCAAACTATCGACTTCCAAATGAAGTTTTGGACTTTTTGTTCGGTGATTGTTGCCAAAGGTTCGACCTCCGCCCACTTGGTGAAGTAATCCACCCCTATAATAGCAAACTTGCATTGTCCCACACCGGTGGGAAGGGGTCCAAGAATATCCAAACCCCACTGTTGGAAGGGCCATGGACTTACCACCGAGGTTAGCAGTTCAGGTGGACAGTGGGAAACATTGGCGTGTTCCTGGCAAACCTTGCATTTTTTTATTAAATCAGTGGCATCTTTGAGCATGGTTGGCCAATAATATCCTTGTCTTAGTACTTTTCCTGCCAAGGCCCGAGCTCCTATATGATTGCCGCATATCCCTTCATGTACTTCTCTGAGTATATAGTTGGCATCTTCATCTCCCACGCACTTAAGGAGAGGCGTTGAGAATCCTTGTTTGTACAGATTTCCTTGCAGCAAGAAAAACCTGGCTGACCTGGTCCTCAGTTTGGATGCCTCCTTGGCACCGCTTGGTAGAGTCCCACTCTGCAGGTACCCTATGATGGGGTCCATCCAACTCGGCTGAGCTTCAATTGGTAGTATGTCCTCTTCTTCGATACCCACTGAAGGCTCTGGAAGGTGCTCTACTGGTATTAGCCTATCCAAATCTTCCTGTGAAGCAGTTGCTAACCTCGCCAATGCATCTGCTCGTGCATTCTCTGCTCTGGGCACGTGTCTGACTTTAACCTGCACAAACTTTTTCATTAGTTCTCGTACCTTTTTGAGGTAAAGGACCATTTTTTCGCCTCTCGCTTCGTAGGACTCTTCTATCTGCTTTACTACCAGTTGAGAGTCACTGCAGATCTCCAACTGCTCTGCTTCCATAGAATAAGCAAGATTGAGCCCAGCGATGACAGTTTCATATTCTGCCTCGTTATTTGAAGCCTTGAACCCAAATCTTAGGGCATACTCGACATCTAATCCTTCTGGAGAGGTCAATATCATTCCTGCACCGCTTCCCTGGGCATTAGCAGCTCCATCTACTGAAAGCCTCCATATGGGGAGGTCTGGTACTAAATCTGTGGTTTCCAAAGGCGTTGTGGCTGTGAATCCTGCGATGAAATTTGCCAAAATTTGTCCTTTGATGGCGGTTCTTGGCTTATATCTGATGTCAAACTCGCTGAGCTCTATGGCCCATTTAACCAACCTTCCCGAGGACTCTGGTTTATGTAACACTTGCTTCATTGGCTGGTCTGTTGGAACTTCAATGGTATGGGCCTGGAAATAGGGCCTAAGTCTTCTGGCTGTCGTAACTAACGCTAGAACGAGTTTTTCCATCTTTGGATATCTCTCCTCTGCCCCCCTCAGGGCTCTGCTACAGTAATAGACTGGTTGCTGAGCTCTGACTCGCTCCCTAACCAGAGCTGCGCTTGTTGAAAAATCCGAAACCGCCAGGTAGAGAGTCAGGACTTCCCCTTCTGAAGGGCTCACCAAAACAGGAGGGGAGCTCATATAATCTTTTAGGGCTTTAAATGCTTCTTCACACTTGGTATCCCACTGGAACGCCTTCTTCAAGATCTGAAAGAATGGCTGGCATTTATCGCTTGACCTAGACACAAAACGGCTCAAGGCAGCTATCCTGCCTGTCAAGCGTTGCACCTCCCTTGTGTTGGATGGTGATTGCATTTCCACCATTGCCCTAACCTTCTCTGGGTTAGCTTCAATCCCTCTGCTGCTAACTATAAAACCCAAGAATTTTCTTGCCGAGACCCCAAATGCGCATTTCGCAGGGTTGAGCTTCATTTTGTACTCCCTTAGAATCTGGAATGATTCGGCTAGGTGCTCGATGTGGAGCTCTGCCTTTAATGACTTTACTAACATGTCATCGATGTAAACTTTCATGGATGCTCCTATTTGTTTTTGGAACATCCTATTTACCAGCCGCTGGTAAGTGGCTCCAGCGTTCTTTAATCCGAAAGGCATGACCCGATAACAGTATGTTCCCTGCTCAGTTACAAAGGAGGTCTTCTCCTGGTCATTGGGATCCATCCTAATCTGGTTATAACCTGATAAGGCGTCCATGAAGCTAAGCAGCTCGTGTCCAGCTGTGGCATCCACTATTAAGTCGATCCGAGGTAAGGGAAAACTATCTTTGGGGCATGCTCGGTGAAGTCGATGCACAGTCGCCATTTGCCATTAGTTTTCTTGACGAGGACCACATTCGCCAACCAGGTAGGGTAGTCAACTTCCCTGATGGCCTCGGCATGGAGGAGCTTGCTGACCTCCTCATTAATTGCTCTTTGCCTTTCGGAGGCAAAGCTCCTCCTCTTCTGTTTGACGGGCTTGCAAGTTGGGTCCACGCTTAGCTTATGGGTAATAACCGAAGGGTCAATTCCTTCCATGTCTTCTTGTTTCCAAGCAAACACTCCTATATTCTCCTTTAGAAACTGGATGAGGAGACCTTTGAGCTCAGCGTTCAGTCTGGAACCCACATAAACAAGGTGTTCTGGCTTCCCATCGAGCTGAATTGGTTCCAGCTCTTCTGAGGGCATTGGTCTTGTCTCCATTTCATCTCTCATGTCGAGTTCATCCAATTGGATGTTCTCAACCTCCTTCCTCTTTACCGAAGCCATGTAGTATTCTCTTGCTACACGCTGGTCTCCCCGGACTGCTCCGATTCCATTTTATGTGGGGAATTTGACGACCAGGTGATAGGCCGACGGGATTGCCTTCATGGAATTAAGGGATGGTCTTCCAAGCAAGATGTTGTATGCAGAGGGTGCATCAACCACTAGAAATTTTACTGTTGTGGTGGCCTGGCAAGGTGGGTCCCCTAGGGTGAGCACGAGTTAGATCGAGCCCAGGGGGAGTACCCTTTCCCCGGAGAATCCCAGCAAGTGAGTGTTTACAAGTTCAAGTCTCTCCCTTCCTATGTCCATTTTGTCGAATGCAGGTGCGAAAATGATATCCGCCGAGCTTCCGTTATCGATTAGAACCCGATGAACGGTTCTATTAGCCACCACAGCTCGCACCACCAATGGGTCATCATGAGGGTACTGACATCCCTCCAAATCAGCATCTGAAAAAGTGATAGCTGTATCTAAGCGTGGTGCTTTGGATACAGCGTGTACTTCGAGAGCTTCTTCGGCTCTGATCAGTCGGAGGTGTGCTTTCCTGGCTGAGCTGGATTCTCCGCCTCCCGCGAACCCTCCAGATATTACTCTGATCTCACCTAGAGGCTGCTGATGTGGTGCAGGTGCCTGCTGTTGAGGTGGTGGAGGTGGAAGAGCTCGGTTCTGGTTGTCATGGGCTACGAAGCGACGCAACTGACCTCGCTGGATCAAGAACTCTATTTCCTTTTTCAGTTGAATGCAGTCATCAGTGTGGTGACCATGATCCCTGTGGTAATCGCAGTACTTTGTGGGGTCTCTCTTAGCTGGATCTGCCTTCATCCGAGGTGGCCATCTTAAGAACTTCTCGTTTTGGACCTCATACAGAACTTGTGACACAGCGGCAGTGAGTGGAGTGAATCGCTGAGGTCCGTATCTGGTCTGCAGCTCAGGCTGCATGGGGCCCAGGCGATCTCTAACATTTCCTCTTCTCTTTGGCGAGCGGTCCCTATCCCTTCTTGGAGACCTCTCTCGCCCTTTCTCCTTCCTGGGACTCCTGTCCCTTCTCTTTTCTTCTTTTTCCTTCTCCTTTTGTGATGATGTACCCCCTACTTTGGAAAGGAGTGCCTCTTCACCATTTATATACTTCTCTGCCTTGGCTAACACCTCATCCATGCTTGCCTGAGAGTTCTTCGATATGGAGAACATTAGATCCTTTGATTGCACTCCCAACCCTGCAATAAAGGCGGTTATGGCGAATTTTTCGTCTGGAACGTCTACCTTTAGTGTCTCCGAGTTGAACCTTTGGACATAAGATCTCAGGTTTTCTTGGGGCCCCTGTTTCACATTCAGAAGGTGGTAGCTCGGCTTTCTGTATATCCTGGCTCCTATAAAGTGAGATACGAAAGCTATGGAGAGCTCTTTAAAGGATGAGATCGAGGCTGGGGGGAGCCTGTGAAACCAGGCTAGGGCGGAGCCTTTCAATGTGATGGCAAAAGCTCTGCAACGTACAGGATCCTGATATCCATGTAGTTCCATCTGGTTTTTATAAGTGTTGAGATGATCTACGGGATCTTTCATTCCGTCAAAGACCTCTACTTGTGGCATCCTGAACTTTGGTGGGAGAGGAAAGTGTAGCACCCCGGTGGTGAATGGGGACTCGGTTTGTTGTACTAGGACATCCATTGTAACCGGAGCCTTGTTCTTTACAGCCTCCTTCATGTGGCTGAGCTCTTGCTGGATGTCTTTGAAGCGTTGCTCCCAATGCTGTTCTCTTCTATCTTGCGGGTAAGGGAAAAAATCGTCCCTCTCACCCCCATTGTTCTGACTTTGCACCTCATCGTTGTGGCCATTTCTAGGAGGTAGGTAAGGAGCATGCCCCCTAGTATGGCTGCTCTCTCCTCCTTCGTCGACCTCTCTAAGGGGGTCCCAGTGTCGTTGTTCCCTATGAGGGGGATTATTCTGGCCTTCTTGGGCCGGTCGTGCCTCCTGCGGGTGCTGTATGAGCTTTGATAGCTCTGCATTTTCCCTTAGCAAACGTTGATTGACGAGGCGAAGAGCCTTCATCTCGTTATTAATGGGAGAATTAGCCTCTTGAACGTTCCCGGGTTGTCTGCCGTTGGTAGCTTCCTGCTGATCTTGCATTCATGGTAGGTTTGTCTGACTTCTGCTCATATTTCGAGTTGTTACCATCAGTCACTGAGAGATCAGCTTATTTGTAAATAGGAACAGTCGTTTCCCACAGACGGCGCCAAACTGATGGTGTGAATCTACGCGAATGAGCTGAGCTATAGAACAGGATTATTCGGTATGAACGATCTGGGTGGAGTTGAGTGCGGTGTCTGAGCTGCAAGGCTCGTGCTTGATAATGCAATATGATACTTAGGGGATTTGGGAAAGGGGGTAATAACAAGACAAGATTATAGTAGTTCACCGGCCTGAGCTCGGCTAGTCCACTCTGTAATGGAGTCTCTGGCTCCTCTCTTTTTATTGATCAAGTTGGATGTATTACAGCAGTGAGAAGATGAGAGTTTCTGGATCCCCCTCCTTTGTGGCTCTCCCCTCCTTTTTATAGCCTCTTGCTTACCTCTAATCCGGATTTTCTTCCTATAATGAAGGGATCTTCCTTTATCTCCCCCTCTCCAATCCCGGAGTTACATCGAATCCAAACGGCCGGCTTTTGTGGTTTCCGTCTCGAGATCTTTGCCTTCTTCCATGGAATTCCCCTTAGTTTTAGGAGAGGATCTTGGTTGGTTATCGGTTTTCCGCCTTGGTTCCAGCTTGATTCCTTTTATGATGGTATCTGCTGTCATCTTGCTGTCCTCTTGCCATCCCTTATTTCGTATCCCCATCTGGGAGCTCTAGTACCGGCTGGATGAGCTCAGCGTTTATTACCTAAACTCCCGAGCTGAGCTTACTTTCTGAGCTCGTGTCTGGAGTTTATTTTAGGTATCATCACCACACAAATAGAACAAATAATACACACATAACTTGGAAAAAGGCACATTAAGATGAGAGAGAAAGAGAGGGAGAGAGAACACACACACACACACTTACATAACTCACACACCACACAATGAAAAACAGAACACATACCACAAAAACAGAAGACATAACACACACACATAAAAACACAGTAAGAGAGATAGAGAACACACACAAACAATGCACACATAAACACACTCACGTATACACACAGAACATACAACGCACACAGAACACATGGAGGCGCTGCATTGGCTAGAGAGAGAGAGATGGGGGAATACCGTGACTAAGGCAGAGGGAGGTTGAGAGGTGAAGCACTGCCTTCGGCGGTGACCAGCATCGGCGTCAATGTCCACATTGGCTAGAGAAAGAGGGGGAGGCTGGTTAGGGTTATGGTTTTTTTGTGTGTGTGGCGATACAATTAAGAGATGGGGGTTGAATGGGGCAGTAATTGGGGGTTAATGAACAGTATCGTTGGTTACAATTAAGGTAATATTTTTAAGTGGGAAAACAAAATTTCAACAGTGGATTTCAACCCTTCGATCATACTTTAGGAATTTAGATTTAATCTGAGCCATGGAAAGGCCAAGATAAATTAAGGATTCGGAGCATCGCGCGTATAAGCCTTGAATTTTTCAATTTAAGCATCCGAATCATATTCAGTGTTCCAATTCCATCAAAAATACCAAAGTTCTAATGAAAAACTATTTGCCACAGTGCCACCTATATGTGTCACGCCTCTGTATATGGTAACTTATAATTGTTGGAAGACTACAAAATCAAAAGATTATTTTTTGATACCGTACTAAAAAAGATATAATATTGTGGTTCAGTCGCACCATATTAAACCATAATATTTATATCACTCTTGCTCTAACTTTAAGTAAGATATTGAATGTCTATTAGCGTCATACCTAGTACACGAGACTCTCACTATTGCGGGTCTAAAAACCCGTGAACTCCGATATATACAAATACCTTTAATAAAGACCCAGTTGATCTGTCGTGATGCACCTAAAACCCACTCAAAAACAACCTCAAAGGATCTCAGAAACCAACAGACCTGCTTGTTTTCTTCTCAGAAAGATGAGGCCACCTATCTTACCAGTAACTATTAGGTGTAAGATGTTAGCGTCTAGCAGCCATGCAAAGTGCAAGATGGCAGGCACATTCTTCACCAATTCTCTGATATGTGTCAAGCCCTGACCCACGCATCCTATCTATAAATGCCCACACTTCCCACTCGCCACTTCACCACATCCCACAACCAGTCTTCCTCTTCACTCTCTCAGGTATTATTACAATGGCAAAGCCAGCTTCCTTGTTCTCTCTGTTTCTGAGTTTTCTTCTGCTCTTCCATGGCTGCATTGCTCGGCAACGAGGACAGCAGCAGCAAAGTGAGTGCCAAATCCAGAGACTCACCGCCCTCGAACCCAGAGAATATGTCCAAGCAGAAGCCGGCGTAACCGAGTTTTGGGACTCGAGGAATGAGCAACTCCAGTGTGCTGGGGTGTCTGTCGTGCGCCATACTATCCAACCCAAAGGCCTTCTTTTGCCCTCTTACACCAACGCACCCCTACTTGTCTACATTGTCGAAGGTGTGATTTCAGGAAATTCTGTTTTTTGATGGGTTGAACTTATATAACAATGTAGTATCATTGAAACTTTGATGTTCATATGACTTGTACAGGACGGGGTATTCATGGGGTTATGCTGCCTGGTTGTCCCGAAACCTTCCAATCATCCCAGCAATCTCAGCAAGAACGAGAAGGCCAGAGTTTCCAGGACCGCCATCAGAGAATCAGACACCTTCGACAGGGCGACTTTGTGGCATACCCAGCTGGGGCAGCACATTGGGTGTACAACGACGGTGAAAGAGATCTTATTGCCGTTGTTTTGCTTGACACCGGCAACAATGCCAACCAGCTTGATCGTGATCCTATTGTAAAACTACTCATTATTATCTGATTTTACGTAAACTAAATTGTTGCTTGATAGTCTAAACACACATTAGATTCTTGGTGGTGGTTTTAGTGTTGTTAGTATTTGGTTTGACATGCACTAAGTTGTTTGATACTGCAGAGATTCTTTCTTGCTGGAAACCCAGACCGAGAACAAAAACAACAACAACAACAACACGGTCGTCCCAGTGGTCAAGAAGGGGGTTTTGGCAACATTTTCCGCGGCATTGATGTTCAGACATTGGCGGAGGCATTTAGAGTGGACACAGAGACAGCACAGAAGCTTCGAGGTGAAGACGACCAGAGAGGCCACATTGTAAGAGCTGAGCGAGGGCTTTCAGTAGTCCAGCCACCATTGAGCAGGGAAGAACAAGAACGAGGAGAGCGTGGAAATGGCTTGGACGAGACTATCTGCAGCACAAGGCTCCAAGAGAACCTAGATAATCCCTCTCGTGCCGATATATACAACCCACGAGCAGGTCGCCTTAGCACCCTCAACAGCCTCACAATGCCCGTTCTCAAATTCCTCCAACTTAGTGCTGGGAGGGGAGTTCTCTACAAGGTAAGGATATTAGCCCATAGAACATGACACAATTTCACCACCCATTTACCATGAATATTGAGCTATGAATTGAAAATGATATGACTGGAATGTGATACGTGTGTGCAGAACGCTATGATGGCACCCCACTGGAACTTGAACGCACATAGTGTGATGTACGTGACAAGGGGTGATGGTAGGGCTCAAATTGTTGACCACAGAGGGCAAACAGTGTTTAATGAGGAGCTCCGAGAGGGACAGATTGTGGTAGTACCACAGAACTTTCCAATAGTGAAACAAGCTGGAAACCAAGGGCTTGAGTGGGTGACCTTCCAGACCAATGACAATGCCATGATCAATACTCTCACCGGCCGGACATCGGTGATGCGGGGATTGCCGGTCGACGTGGTTGCCAATGCATACCAAATTCCTAGAGAAGAGGCAAGGAGGGTGAAGTACAACAGGCGGGAGACCATCTTGTTTGAGTCAAGACAAAGGTCTGAGAAGATTGCTTCGGCATAAAAGGCGCCAAGTTCTTTCTTTTTGTTGTTTTGAGCCTTATAAATAACAGGCCTCGATGGCCTTGTATTAATTAATGAATAAATATCTTCTATGTAAGAGGGAACCAGTTTTAATGAATGAATAATCTTTGTGTGTTTTGAGTTGCCTAATTCATACACAATGGTGGGTGTGCCTTTTCAATTCAATCATTTCTCCATGCGTGTCATTTTGAATCATCCTAATTTTATTATTTAATAAACAACAATGCATTACTTGTTTTTCTTTTATAAAATATATAAATAATATTATTATTTTTAGGGTTAATCTCACATTGCATCCCGAAAGATCACTCGAATTTCAATTTACACTCTCAAAATTTAAAAATATCGATTTGCACCCTGAAAGACATAAATTTGTATCAACGTGCACCTGAAACTAATTAAAAAAGTTTGGGCTAATTATAAATTACACCATTAAAGTTTAAATATTTCATATTTATGATCCAAAAAGAATTACATCTATTAATGCTCATTAAATAGCTCGCAATTGTATTGTGTCTTGTCTAACTTTAAACAAAAAATATCTATTTAATGAGTATTGTAGGCAAAAAATAAGTATTTTAAATAGTATTTTTGACTTGAACATGACACAAAAATAATACGACATGACAGAAAATGACAAAATACGAAAATGTTATGATACGACAAATTTGAGAGGTATTTAATGAGTATTAATTGGTGAAATTATTTTTAGATCATAAATATAAAATATTTAAATTTGAAGGTGCAATTTGCAATTAGTCCAAATTTTTTTAAAGGTAAAATGGATGACAGTTAAGCTCCAGTGCACATTGATATAAATTATGTCTTTCTGGGTATAAATTGATATTTTTAAATTTTGAGAGTACAAATTGAAATTTGAATCATCTTTCGGGTTATAATTTTAGATTAGCCCTTATTTTTATATCCTCAAACTATGATTCTTGTGTCAATTAAATTCTTAATTTTTTTTATGTCAATTGAACCACTAAACTCTGTAATTGTGTCAATTAACTCATTTTGTCTACCTCTCAATTAGATTATTTAAAAGTGTATTCAAATGATTATATATATATATATATATATTCTCTAATTGGTGTCAATTGAGTCTCTAAATTCTCTAATTATGTCAATTGAGTCATTTTGTCTTTTTATGTCATGGTCATGTGAGCGACACACTCTAAAGGAAGCAAACAAAATGGTTCAATTGATACAATTAAAGAATTTAAGAACTTAATTGATACAATAAAAAATTCAGGGACTTAATTAATACAAATATCATAATTTAGAGGTCATATGTGTAATTTATATAATAAAGTACAATACAATTCAAATCTCAAAAGATAAACAAAATAATTTTTGCTATTCGTGGTTGAGATCTCTTTAAAATTTACTTTAAAGTTAATCTGACGGCTAATATTAACACTCCAAATTTAATATGGAATATAAGGTCCTAAGGGTGTATTTGAGATGACGTTTTAAAAGTGTTTTTAATACTTATAACTTCTCATAAATACTTTAAAATATATTAGCCCTTATTTGGGATTATATATATATATATATATATATACTAGTTATTGTTTGTGCCTAAAGGTATAGAGTAATAAAAAATGATAAACAATAAACATATTTGTATTCATAACCAAAATCAAATTACAAACATAGAAGGGAGATAAATGAATTTAAGCATCGGTTGTAGTGGGGGTGAGAGGTGGTGGTGGTAGGAGACGGTGATGGTTGTGGTGGGTGGCAATGACCGTGGTGGCGGCGGCGGTGGTGATGGTGATTGTGCTGGTGGTGGCGGCGACGGCGGCAGTGGTGACGATGGTGGCAGTGACAGTGGTGACGGTGACCATGATGGCGGTGGTGGCGGCGACGACGACGACAGTGGTGCTGGTGGCAGCGACAGCAACGGTGGTGCTGGTGGCGACAATGGCAATGACGATGGCGGTGGCGGTGGCGGTGGCGGCGGCAATGGTGGTGGTGGCGGCGGCGGCGGTAGTGGTGGTGGGCGGCGGCAGTGACGGTGGTGGTAGCAGCGGTGGCGGTGGTGGCAATTGTGATGGTGGTGGTGGTTATGGCAGTGGTGACAATGGTGGGCGTAGGCAATGGTGATGGTGGTGGTGGTTATGGCAGTGGTGGCAATGTGGTGGTGGTGGCGTAGGCAATGGTGGTGGTTGTGGTGGCGGCGTAGGCAGCAGTGGTGATGGTGGCGGAGGCGGTGGCGATGGCTGTGGGGACGGTGGTGGTGGTTGTGGTGGCGACGGTGGCGGCAGTGGCAGTAGTGGTGGTGGTGGCAGTGGTGGCGGTGGTGGTGGTAGAGGTAGTGGTGGTAGGGGTGGTGGTGGTAGAGGTAGTGGTGGGGCGGTTCCAAACACTATTTTTATTTTTAAAGTACTTATGAGAAATCATTTCTATAAGTACTTTTAAAAAGTCACTCCAAATATAACCTTAGGGGCCTATTTTTCCTATTAAATTTAGAGTGTTAATATTAGCTGTTAAATTAACTTTAAAGTAAAATTTAAAGCGATCTGAACCGCGAAAAACAAAAGTCATTTTGTTTATCTTTTGAAATTTGAATTGTAAGCTACTTTGTTATATAGATAGTTATTGCATGTGCCTGAAGGCACAGAGTAATAAAAAATGGTAAACAATAAACATATTTGTATTCATATCCAAAATCAAATAACAAACATAGAGAAGAGATAAATGAATTTAAGCATCGGTTGTAATGAGGGTGAAAGGTGGTGGTGGTAGGAGACGGTGATGGTTGTGATGGGTGGCAATGACCATGGTGGCAGTGGTGGTGGTGGCGGCGGCGGTGGGGGCGACGACAGAGACGGTGGTGGCAATGGTGGCGATAGTGGTGGTGGCGGTGACGACGGTGACGGCGGCGGGGGTGGCGGTGGTGGTGGTGATGGTGGTGGTGGCGACAATGACAATGGCGGTGGTGGTGACGACGACAGTGGTGGTGGTAGTGGCGACGGTGGCCGCGGTGGTGGTGGTGATGGTGGTGGCGGTGGCGGTGGCAGTGGTGGAGGTAGTGGTGGTGGGGGGGGGTGGTGGTGGTAGAGGTAGTGGTGGGGCGGTTTCAAACACTATTTTTTTTTTAAAGTACTTATGAGAAATAATTTCTAGAAGTACTTTTAAAAAGTCACTCCAAACACACCCTTAGGGCCCTATTTTTCCTATTAAATTTAAAGTGTTAATATTAGCCGTTAGATTAACTTTAAAATAAAATTTAAAGCGATCTGAACCGCGAAAAGCAAAAGTCATTTTGTTTATCTTTTGAAATTTGAATTGTAAGATACTTTATTATATAGATTCTCTAATTGGTGTCAATTGAGTCTCTAAATTCTCTAATTATGTCAATTGAGTCATTTTGTCTTTTTATGTCATATGTTCATGTGAGTAACACACTCTAAAGGAAACAAACAGAAGGGTTCAATTGATACAATTAGAGAATTTAAGAACTTAATTGATACAATAAAAAATTCAGGGACTTAATTAATACAAATATCATAATTTAGAGGTCATATGTGTAATCTATATAATAAAGTACAATACAATTCAAATCTTAAAAAATAAATAAAATAATTTTTGCTATTCGTGGTTGAGATCTCTTTAAAATTTACTTTAAAGTTAATCTGACGGCTAATATTAACACTCCAAATTTAGTATGAAAAATAGGGCCCTAAGGGTGTATTTGAAATGACTTTTTAAAAGTGTTTTTAATACTTATAACTTCTCATAAATACTTTAAAAAAAATAGTGTTTGAAAACCGCCCCACCAACACCTCTACCACCGCAACCGTTGCCTCCACCTTACCACCACCGCCATTATCCCACCATCATTCCTACCAGATCACCCCTACTGCCCCCCAACCACCATCACCATTGTCACCTATAATTGCTACCATTACAACCGGTTGTCATCATCCATCACAAACTATCACTATTTTTCACCACTACCACTGTCGTCCACCATCACTACCACCACTCAACCCCGCTATAACCAGTGCTTAAATTCATTTGTTTGTCAACTATCTTTGTAATTTGATTTTAAGTGTGAATACAAATATGTTTATTATTGACTATTTTTTTTATTACTCCGTGCGTTTAGACATAGGAAATAATTAGTTTATTAATAAAAAAAAATACAAGGGGTAGATTTGTCCAAGAAAAGGTGAAAACGATAGATACGAGAAAGAGGCCTTGATTTGAAAATAGCACGAGTCACGAAGCGATATATTTAGCACTGAACCAACCCAACATGCTCAGTAGCTGCAGAGATCTCAAAATCTCAGATCCCATTTATGTAGCCTTTGAAGCTCACCCACTCGTACTAGTAAGAAGAAGAAGAGAGAAGATAGAAGATAGAAGATAGGAATGGCTTCCGTACTACTGAGTCGACTCGTCCTTCTTCTCTTTCTTGCGAGCTTGGCAGCAGCAACCGAAGCAGCCGCTGATAACCCAAGACCTGGGTTTCTCTACACAAGAAACAGAGGAAGATGCACTCCACAGTAAGATCCTTTTCTCTCTCTCTCTCTCTCCCCCCCCCCCCCCCCCCTTCTGCACCCAGTAAGTTTTTATTTTTGAAAAAACAGAGGAGATTAAGAGAGATTATTGGTGCTTAACTTACGAGTCCAGAGTGTTCGACTCTCACCAAATGTCTTCATCTTGAACACCCACTATGCGTTCTGGTGTATTGAGTTGACTCGGATTGAAACTCGTCAGAGTCATCGAACTCGTCCGAGTCAACTCAATCGCCCACTCGAAATCCTCCGAACAATTTGACAATGGCGACTATGGTTACATGGCAGGTTTTGGAGCAGCAGGAGGGAGTCATGGCCGAAAATGGTGCCAGAGATGTCGACGGTGTCGAAAGTGTTCGGCTCGAGAGCTTACGAACGGTACAGATACGATTTGACTCTCTTGGAAGCGACTTCGAGGAACGATGACGGCCAGAATGTGTTTGTCCGGCTAGTGAAGGAGTCGACGGCGGCGTTGCTCAACTCTTACTCCAGGAAGGGCTACCCATATTCTGCTTGGGAAGTGAAGACGGCGGTCATACAAGCTTTGGTATCGGAGAAGGCTGCTGAAATTCAGGCCCAACAGTTTTCTGAGGCCAATGAGAACTGTACTTAAATTTGGAACAATAGTAATGAAGTGTGTCATTGCGTCGCTTTTAAAATGTTCATTGTCACGTCTTCAATTACTCATCATATCATTAACTAATTATAAAATACCACTTTGATTAAGTAGATTTTGCTATATATATATATATATAATTTTTTTTTTTGTTACAAGTAATTCATATTTGTGCCGACTATTCTCTTGATTTCGGTGGTTGATTACCATAATTTGAACTGAATTAGAGCATATTCCTAAAATGATAAGATATGAGAAAGAATTGAATCTGAGTTACAAAAAATCAGATATTTAATAAGTATCTATAATCTCTCCCATTCAATAGCCTCTTTGTTGGAATAGTGGGTTGATTTATTTTATGTATTATGTTATTATTAAATGATAATATCATTTGTTGGTGCTGATTTAGTCTATTCATCACATAATTCGAATCAAACATATGAAAATTAGATGCAAGTTGAGAGATTCATAATAGGGAAATACTATATAATTCAGATTTACAACCTAAATTTGTATCTCAAATGAATGGGGACCATTAGATGAGCGAGTTTTATCAATTTTTTAAAATGGAACCCACTGATCCAATAATTCCCTTCATTTGGGATGCAGATTTGGGTTGTAGATTTAAATTACATAGCATTACTCTTTATAATATTTGAAAACCCGTACTCTAAAACTTGAATACCATTCATACTTAGATTTTTGAACTTGGGATGACTTGGGCTAAAATTTAAGTTACATTCTCACCTTGAAAATTTAGGTCAACATAGATTGACACTTGATTAGTACACAATTCGGGCTTAAAATGTGATTTCAGCTTGAATTAGGAATTTCGAATTGGGTGTCAAAAATCTATGGCTTAAGCCACGTATTGCTTGGATTTAAATTGGATAGGAAATTATAAATTTTTTAAATCTAAATCTAATGTAATTATCTATATTTTGATTATTTTCTGGTAAGCTCGTGTTGGGTCCGGGCGGCCCGTTATGTATGGGCTTCGTTTTAAGCATGGGCCTCGGCTTTACTCTCATCGACTCAACTCAAGGATAAAGTCAGAAACCCTGGCGTTCCATCACCCGAACCAGTGTGCCTGCCATTAACTCCGGCGAAGCACCCATTTCCAGAATCCCAAACCTCTACTCCGTTCATTCGACCCTACAAGAGCGTTTCTTGCGACTCGAACAAACCCTAGAATAGATGAATATTAGTGCTGATAGTTTTTAATCTCAGAAAAAAGATTACTTCTTTAATTTTCTTGGGAAGAAAGACGGGAGTTTTCTCGAGAAAGTGATACAACCTCCGAAGATGTCTAGCAGAAAGCTGGTCCGAGACTTATTCCTCTCGAAGCAGCCCCTTTTTCGCCACCTATTAGCATCCTCACAGGTCTGGCCATACACCCTTTCTTTTGTTCTTTCCTCTCTCTGTATTTCTATTTGACTGTACTCAACACTCATTATTCTTTTGGCTAGGTTTCGACTTCAGGTACAAGAATAAGATTACTTCCTGCAAATGGGTATGTGGGTAGCCGTCAGTTTAGTGTCTTTAATGAGCTTTCCAAGAAGGTTAAAGGCGAAGCCAACAGGTATTCCGCTGTTAATGTCAGTTTTGAGAGAGAGAATGGGTTCTTTATTGTTTTAAAGTTTAGAAAGTTGAATTCTTTTGTTTTTAAATTCAAGATGATTGATTTTACGCTTTACGATATCTATACATCCTCTAGTCCCTGGGACATGTCTTCTACTTAATATCTCAATTCTCTTGATTTCAGAAATCAGGAATTCCAGCAGTCAGTCAAGGAACTGAAGGAGAAAACGGAAGAGCTGAAAGGGGTGAAAGAAGACTTGAAAGTTAGGTAACTTCATGAAGACACTTGAATTCATGTATTCTTTATTTATTGCTTTGATTGGTTTATAGGCTGAGACATACTGTTGTATGTCAAGGCTGGGCAGACAACAATGGAGGCACTGAGATGGTGAACTGGCGAATGCAGAACGAAGCAAACAACTGAGCAGCTGTACAAGCATGTGGATGGTGTGTGGACAGAGGCTGAAGCCACGGCAAAGAAGGTCAGATGGGAATTTATTTTTCATAGCTCTCCAAGTAGCTTATAAAATATTGAACTAAAGGATGAGAATTGGTAGGTATTAGAAAAACATTATTGCTTAAGTGGTGGCAAAAGAACAATATTTCTTTTCCTTTCTCCTTCCCCATTGGTTTTTCTCATTTGTGTTGTTTCTGAGTTGGGTTTCTTGTACTTCCTGGAGTGAAGATGTTTTGGCAGTTCTATTGCTGACTTTGAGGCACAGTTGTTATGACAACTGCTTCTCTCTGGTAATCTAGTTGCCCTTGGTTGGTCGGTAAGAGTAAGTGTAGTTAAAATTTATTTTGTCAGGTTTATCCTATTTTGTTTGATAATTATGTTCTCTTGTAGGTTTATGCCAATGTGGAGCAAAATATTTCAGCTGCCACAGACGAGGTGTGTGCTACTATTCATATTATTAGGTGATTCGGAATGTAGTGCCACTAGTGAAGAATCAAGAAGAATGTGATGATTAATTTTGGGTAAATGGTTCATGGTTAGGTCAAAGGAAGTTTTGGGATGGGGAAGCAAGAGCCTTCAGGGTCAGCTGGTGATTCGGCTAATTATGGTTTTAAGATGAAAGACGAAAGCAAGTCCGCATTTGGAGAAGAAAAGCAGCAGCAATCAGGGCCTAGTGATACTGCAGAAACAGTATTTAGCAAACTCAAGTCTAGCGTTTCTTCCATTTCTCCTAAGGTTTCACTGGCCTTCCAGAAATTAAAGGAAGCAAAGCCTATTGACTTAGCGAAGAAGGGTTACGACATTGTAAAGGATGAGTTGAGTGGTAACCCACATAAGAGAAAGCACCTTGAATATACAGCTTCTTCCACAGGCCCCTCATCTCAAGGTGAAAGGAGTTCAAGAACTGATGTCGTTGTCCTACCCTCTAAGCAGTCTCGATGGAGTAAAACTTGGGAGGCATTCAAAGAAAAGGTACGGTAATAACTCGTGGGGTCTCTCTGGATTCATAAGAAAAGTTATTATTGTTTTTCCTTTATGTATTTCAATTGAAACAGCTTGTCCTTGTCTCCCAGATGCAAGGCCATCCTATATTCAAGCGTGTCAGTGGCTTAAGCGAACCTGTCGTGACAAAGAGCCGGGAGGTACGTTGTATTCAAAATGATTAAATATATGTCTCAGTTTTCCTCATTCATACCAGCCTGTGCACTTTAATATGGCACTTGGCATCAGATGCCAGGTGCAAATCTCAGTTGTATATGCTAGCAAAGGACTGAGTTGAGACAAGTTTAATGTCAGCTGATATTTAGTTCGTTCAAAAACATTTTAAAGCACCAAGTATGGATATCATATATGGATTTTTTCACTTGTCAATTTGATAATGAGTTTTGTTTATTATTATTTTTTTTTGTGGGAAGGGGGAGGGGGACTTGAACCCTTGACCTCAAGAAAGCAAAGCCGTCACAAATTAAGGAGTACCATTGGACCAAAGACCCATTGGTAATGAGTTTTGTTTATAAAGCCATTGCAACAACAGAATATTTATATTAATATTTCTTTGCAATTAGGGCAGGACCACTGGAATAAAAACCTCATCCTCCATTACCTCCATGTCTTCAATATCAGTTACCACAAACTGTTCCATAATAAAGTCAGTATCCCTCATTGCACTCTGTATTGTTTCCTTCAGCTCACCAACTGTAGCATAGGGTGGAACCACTATAAGCTCACCAGGCAGCAATTCCCTCGTCAACTCATATTTTAGCTCTCTTCAACTTGGCATCAATCGAAAAAAAACTTTGGCATGGTTTGAAATTTTACTGGAGTGACTGTATGGGTACCGACTTAGTGGAAGTGTGTTCAATGTTATGCAAACTGGATTGCTGATGTGCGATCCAGAATATTCATGATATATTTCTAAGTTGATTGCTTAGTTTTCTTGTTTTCATTATCAATCATTCCTAATTTTATCTGTTTAGTGCGTTATTCTTGGTTGCTTGTGCCACTATTTTTATATTATGGATATTGTGATTGTGCAAGAGCTAGGTGTCGAAAGGGGGCAAAAACGGGGTAGTATTATTTGGTTGAATGTCACCCTTAGGTTTTTTTTAGTATCACACGTTTGTGTTGTTCTTGTTTCTTCCCATCCTACTTTCTGTTTTCCTGTTCTATGACCAATACCACAACTTATTACACTCAACACGTGCATTGTGATCTTCTCAAGAAGTGACATTTTTTGTGTGCATAAGTTGTCTGCATTGCATTTTTTGCTTTTATATGATGGATGATTTGGTTACTGTTTTCGTTTGCCCCTCTAGAAGTTTGTGATCTATACTACAACTTTAAGAATGTTAACCCAAGTGCAGGTTATATTCTTGGGAGTCCAAGGTCGTATCACAGGAAATTGGAGAAAACTTGGAGCACAATAACAAAATAAAAGGAAATTTTTTGAAGAAATTAGTTGTTTAAGAAAACAGTAGATTTTGGTTGAAAATAACAATTGAGAAATACTAAAGCAGCAGAGATCCTCTTTCAATTACACACTATTTATTTTGATCCGGTTTTTAAACTCAATTAAAAATCAGCTGAGGAGAAATTTTAATCAAAAGATTTAGTGGTGAATTTATTGAAAATAAAAGGTATAATAGATAAATTATCTGAATAAAAACAAGTATTTAATTGTAGATCACAAACATTCACCGTTCTCGGAGTTGATGATTAATTAAGCTTTTCAACAATTAAAACTTATTTTTAAGACAAACAAAAAACCAATTATTTTTATAAAAATCCCAAGTAATTGATTCAGACATACAAAATTAGTTATTTGACTCGCAGTGAATCTAAAACATTCGATGTACGTTGGATAACAAATCAATAGATTTTAGAGGTAAATTTTTTTTCTAAAAACATAAGAATCAATTAATAAAAATAATCATGCATTAAAGAACCTTGGATAAAAAACACATACTGTATTTTATTGAAAGAATCATCCATCACTTTAGTTGGAAATTTAGCAATTCATAAGCAAAATTACAAGAAAACTAGAAGAAAAAGCTAGTGATTGGGGAACAACCCAATTTAGGGTATAACTAGGTATTTATAGGTCATAAAGATAGTCTAAACCTATTACAAGTCAAAGAGCAGTCGACAAGCAAAAGAAGGATCTCGTCTGGACCCATGGAATGGGCGCCTGGACACAAGTGAATCATCTGTAATTCTTTGCTAGTCGTGTCCAGACACGTGAAACTTCCGTCCAAACACACTAAACTCTTAGGTTTTCTTCTTTTTCTTTCTCCTGAATCCAATTTCTAGTAACTTTCTCTTGTTCGGACGGTCCTAAACCGCATTTGGACGCACCAAACATTCTGGAATGGCTCTATTCTCACTCCAAGCTCCATCCTACTTTGCATGTTTGCATCCCATTTGGTTATTTTGGTCTCCCTTACCTATAAGCAAGTCAAACACTACAAAATTGAAACAAAACCTAGAACTTCAGCATTCAAGCACATTTAACTCCCAAAATAATGTTATTAACTAGACAATAGTGACAATAATTATGCATATTGCAAGGCTAATCATTCTAAATGCTGTGTGGGATGGAATTGGCAGATCAAGGAAGACATGCAGGAGATCTGGGACACTAGTGATCACCCTGTTGTCCACAAAATTCAGGAGTATGTTACCATGCATATGTTTTACGTATGATTGACTGCGGTTTGTTAATATGATTGTGAGAGTAATATTATGGCCACCTTCTATGTGACAGTATCAATGAAAGTGTATTTGGAGAAACGGCTGCTGCAATGTCATTCAAGGAAATACGTCAGCGAGATCCGTATGATGCATCCTGTTGCATTTTTACCTTTTTTCCATTTTGTGTATTCCAATAACCTGTTATCTGATTCATGTAATATGTAATATGCATTGTGCTAGATCTTTCTCTTTACCAGAATTTGTTGCTGAGGTCCAAGAAGTGGTTAGACCAGTCCTTACTGCATACATAAAGGTACGTATACATGAAACAGCCCAGAAGGCTTCCTTACCTTCTCTCTCCCTCTCTCAACAGAAGAAAAAGAAACGCTCAACCTCACCCTGTTCCTTTTTCACTCTTATCTTTTCTCCTTCTTAAATTTCTTTTCATATCTCTTAAAATAGTTATCAATATATTGGCTGTGAAATTTTTATCACAATGAAATAATGGGTGTGTCACTGTGTTCCATTCTTTATAGGGAGATATCGAAGTCTTGAATAAGTATTGTAGTTCAGAAGTGGCAGAGAGATGTAAGGCAGAGCACAAGGCTTATGAAAGCCAGGGTATCTTTTTTGATAACAAGGTACGACAACAGAAGTCCCTATATTTGGCTTGCTTTTTTTCCCTTTATTTTCTAGGTTTGAAAATTTAAATAATTACTCTGTTAGTGCTCTGTATTTAAATAGTTATTTATTGTTTGATAAAATGACATCAATAATTCCGGTATCATATTTTGCTGTGTAAGTACATTCCAACAAAGATATGAGGTGAGAAAGATTGGAAGGAGTTGAATCATCAAGCATGACTTTATTTTTATAACGTGCATTGCCTGGAGCCCTTGGGCACCTAGGTTAGTGTTGCGGTCTAGTCTTGCTAGCTAGGTGTTTTAATAACTATCAACAGACTGCAGTCACATTGTCGTCTTTGTCCATATGTCACTTGGTTGATAGCATTTGAATACATATGTATAATTGCTTGATTGCCAGTTATGAATCTCTCAATCTCCGTCCAAGAGTGAGGACCATCAACAGGAACAAAATTCTCCAATTTTCTGAAGAATCCTTACATTTATCCAGATCTTGAATTATAACATACAAATTAAGATTCCTGAATTTATTTTATTCGAAATAATTCAAAGGTGATATTACTTAACATTGACAGCTTTTCTATTTCGAATTTTTTTGTATAGAATTATATGCTCGTATGGGTATTGAATACCCATGTTTCTATTTGTTTGATTACATTTGTTATTTTATAAGAGATTGCTGGTTAAATGAGTAATCCATATCTGCTATTGTAAAATGTGAATTCTTATGAAATTATGTGCATCTACTAGAACATTCCCAAATTTGAGGATGAGTTTCGAATTTCACACCTAGATATTGCTGATGATTATCTAAACATCTCCAAAAAATGCTCAAATTATCCAGTTTTGGCAAAGCCGAATAATTCATGAAACCCGATTTGTTACTATGCTGCACACTCACGTGATCACCTGCTACTAACTATGAGATTTGATAGCTGACTCTGTAATAGTCTCTCTCTGTCTCTCCTTCCCTCTCTCTTTCGATCATGTGCTTTTGCATTTATGTTCCTGTCCTACTTGAGGCCTGCTAGATAAACAGTCTTTGTATTTGATCTCATACGGAATTAATATAAAAAAGGGTATTAACATCTTATGCTGTTGGCATAGCTGATGCACATGTGTGCCATTGGGTTCTTTGAAAACGGGGATCAGGGGGTTTTTGGTTTGAAAATTGCCTGAGGAAGTTATCATTACCCTATATTGCGTGGCATCCACGCTTCCCATCTGATCCTTTTTTGGTGAGTCTGTGACTGATTAAATCAAGACATTTAGGATTATAACATCTTCTGTTGCTTATTTTTCTGACATCCATGCTCATTTTTTTTTGGAAGAAATAAAGTAGCAAGTGCTCACCAGTGTTGGACTTACGTACAGAATTGCTGGCCTTTTTGTGTTAGAGTGGTTTCGTTTATTCACTGAAAAATTCAACTACAAGACCTTGTGTTTTGTGTGAAGCTTCTGATAAATCAGGTCTCGGACTAGTTTTAGGTCATCTTAATGGAGGACTTGAGCCCAATTGTAAAACTGATATTGGAAGTCGAATGTTTTGAGAAACATTATGGGATGTGACTTATTCTACTCCTTAATGCAGATTCTACACATATCTGACGTCGAATTGAGAGAGACCAAAATGATGGGGGACTCTCCCATAATCATTGTGGGGGTAGGCACCTCTTCAACATTCAATTGTTCAAATTTGTCTTCCTTTTTATGTGATTTTGAAAGCAAAAAATTGTACTGATGGCTCTTTTGGTGGAAAATGTTTACAGTTCCAGACGCAGCAGGTATATTGTGTACGTGATAGACTTGGCTCAATAAAAGAGGGGAGCAAGGTAAATGCTAAACCTATTTTATTGTTGTGGAACTATGAACTGCCCAGATTTATATGTGGCAAATAGCTGGCATGGATTCTGAAGTTATGTTTCTTTTCATTAGCAACTAGTGTTCGTCATCTCTATGTCCAATTCATGCCAAATATATTCTTTTTTTTGGTAAGTAAATATGTTCATTAATCTTTGCAAAATGTACAGGTAAATTGTTGTCTTTTGGCTATCAAATGACAACTGAAACAAAAGAAATCCAAACTGCAGTAAAAGTACTGCAGAATAGCAGAACTTGTACCCGTTTATGAAAACAAAAGAAGCCATGCCAAATATATTCACTGAAGGAAAATGATCTATTTCATTTCACATCTTGAATTGCTGGCTCACTTCTCTATTGCGACTTTATTGAGAAGTATTACTGGGCCTCCAAAATATTAGGATTACAATCTGATTTTTAGATTCTTATTAAAACCACGACTTTTGGAATCTTCTGTCAAAGTTAGTGGAATATAAAATTATGTTCTTGTCAACACACTTTAAGTAAATGATGATATGTGAAACTAGGTATTATTTGTAATTTGTCATCTGTCTACAGTTAAAGATACCTGATAATGTAAGCTTATATTCTTCCATGGAATTCTGTAAACTTGGCATTAGTTTTAACTCTTGCCATTTGCTTTTGTTTTTAAGTTCTAGTATTTTGTTGAGAATTGTAGTATGTGAAGATTCAAAGTCAAATCTTTGCCTCTTTGCATGATGGAAGGCAAGGATACAGAGTCTAAAGTAAGATGTATAAAAAAGAGAGACGTTTTGAGAACAATGCAAAAGAGTTATGCTTATAAGGAACATATGAATACCTGCAAATAAGAAAATACAACTAAACCTTAGATTAAGCTAGTGTGAGCTGTAAATTCATATCTTTCTGTTTTATCTGGTCAGTGTGTTCGAAATGGAGAACCTTATCATATTGCTTATTCCAACAGATTGGTTATACTTGCAGCATGATTTGTCATTGTGTGTATATGAATTGGATGGGTTTATTTTATAAATTGGAACTTTGAATCAAACTATTGTGGTCCTGTAATACTATATCTTCAATCAATGTTAGTTGTAGTGAATTACGTGGAAAACATCTTTTAAAAATGATTGATAGCAAGTAGTATTTTCACTCTTAGCCGACCCTAATTGGTTGTGACAAGGCTTGTTGAGTTGCGTTTTTTCACTTTAGGATTTGTAATCTTATTCAAGATATTAGGTCTCTTATCTTTCTTTGAAATAATGTTTTAGGCAAATTCATGAGTTTTGATTACTTAATGTTTGCGGTTGGCTCTAGTTTTATGGTATTCTTCATGTTTTGAAATCTAGGTGTATATGTATATTTGTTATATGTTTATTTTGTAATTACGATTCACTATGACATGGAAATACCTTGTTTATTCCCAAATTAAACATCGGCAGATTACCCTGCGACCCCTAGTTGGCTGTTGTTATTTCTACCCTTGAATCCGGGCCTGAAAATTCTAGATGTGGTTTATAAACACAATTGATTTGGAATTAGTGTGTTTGGATTTAGTCTTATTAGCGGGCTTGGGTAGTAGACCGGTGGCGTCATTGGACTCGTCAAATAAACACGTCGACACGAGTCCGAAACATGATAGAACCTGATAATCATAGCTTATAACTCGACACAATGCTAGATACACACACTTATAAATGGATCAGGCATGAGTTGAGTAAATTTTGACACGAGATGAACCATTGCCAACCTATTATGTGTGTGTCTGTCCCTGCCATTCCTTTCGCGGCGATAGACATTACGTTGATCAAAGGCCCCACCTTAATCACCCCCAAGAAAATCTATCTCGCCCCTCCAATTCCCTTCTCTCTGTCTTCAAACACTCTACCGTTAACCAACCGTCTCTCCACATCCTTTTGTCCCACCCATTTCTCCCTTCGTTGGAGGTGGCAAATAAGATGGCACATGTGAGTTTGGGTTGTGTGGATGAGGATCCTAATAGCAGACCAGATAGGGATTGGGTGTCAAAGGCAGGGGTCGTTGGTGGTGGGTTGCTGGTTGATAGTTGGGTTCGTTGGAGATAAATTCAGTATTTCTGGGAAATGTTAAACAGTTTGGTGTTGACCGTAACTGTAAACTAGGAAAAGCGGGCCTCATGAAACACAAACAAATCTAATCCAGAAAGGATGCTGGTGTTGTTTCACAAACGAGGAATGCAGATAAAGAAGGATGGGTGTTAGTGTACAATCTAATTAGTGTTCGAAAGTTCAATTGACAGTAAAAACATCTAATTTCCTTTTTTAGTTATATATATAACTAGGAAAAATGATAAATTTTCATTTATGTCGAAAGCAGCAGCGTTGACATGAGGATGATGATAAAAAAAATAGTGGATGTAATCTTGTGAGGTTGAATCACTTACAGTTTGGTGGAGGAACTTTAGGATACCCGTAAGGAAATGCACCGGGTGCCATAGATAATTGAGTAGCTCTAGAAGCCTGTGATCCCATGCAATTGTAGGTAGAAGTAGTTCAGCCTGCTTAAAATGACAGCAATGTCTATTCTTTGTCATCGATCGGAGAAAAACAAATTGCCACAGTTGGAAACGATGCCATCATGTTCACAGCTATCATTATTACATTGAGAAGGATAAGGCAGCCCAGCACCAGTTTCTTTTTACTGTGAGCTGTGGGGAGGGTTAGATATATGTAGTCTTGTTGTTGCATATGTACATAGGTATTACATTTTTGCCGAGCCATTTGGTTCAACAAAAATCCATAACTTCTGCTTGCTTAAATTTGTTGCTTAATCAGGATACCATCCACACTGTGTACTATGCTTGGGCTATGCAACAAGTGGATAGAGAAGAACTTGGAGAAGGTGTTCCACACGCAATATGGAAGCTTAGGGAAATGCAACTATTTGGCGTGCAGGCCCTCATATAAATTGTGCATTTCCCCATCAGCGGCATCTTGTCATTATTGCAGTTCACCGTTATGTTGTTGAGTCGGAGAATGAATTGAACCTAAATCTTCCTTTGCAAATGAATGAGAATTTAGATCATCTGTTGCACAATTGATTCAATTTATTCATACCCGTCTTTGCTTCACCATGATCCTTTTTTGATAGCTGTTTGTTGATGTGGTGCCATTAAAAGCGCAATTACAATGTATTCCTGAAGGCTGAAGCTCAACGAAGAGTTAAGCTCAACCAACAGAAAAGTCTGAAGAATGGGAGGTCCTTGGGCGTTTGGAGGTGAGTGATTCAACTTGTGTATGTGATTGGCATTTTAGTACTCGTTTTTATATAGTATCTAGGGGTGTCCACAGGCCGGGCCGGGTTAGCCCGTGAAATTTTATTCGGGTGGACTTGGGTAGTATAGGTCCAAGTCTTTATTCCAAGTGGGTTATCAGGCGGGGTGGGTTGGGCTTTGGGTAGGGGTAGGTTACTCGTAGCCCACCCCGTGAGTCTATTGGGCGAGCTTGTTGGGTGGGCCTGTTCACGAGTTTTTTTATATACAACTTTATTTAAAAATAACGAATATTTTTTATAATTTAATATTTGTGTAAATTATATTTTTGAATTAAAAGTAGAGTGAAAATTGATAAAAATAAAATAATGAATAATTTTTTGATTAGGACATGAACTACATCCAATAAAATAAGTAAATCTCAACTAGGTTGAGACTTGCTCACTTATATATTATTTGTATTATTCTACTTTTTAAAACTTGTATGTTTAATACATGAAAAATAAAATAAAACATTATTTATAGTATCTAATTTTTTAAAACTTTAAATTTTGACATTGAGAGACTTATTTCAAAGTTTTAAATTTAATGGTCTAAACAGATTAATTTTTTTTCAAAGGAAGGGTGGGCGGGGTGGGTTTTTGGGTTGGGTTTTAACGGGTTTTTTAGACAGGTTATTGGGTTGGGTTTTGGACTTGATAATGGGTTTGGGGGTAAATTTAAGTCTTTTTTAAAGATATTGGGCTTGGGTTCAGGTGGATCAACTATCGGGTTTATTTTTTTGGTCAAATAACAGAATTCGTGGATAACTTGACCCATGGACATCCTAATAGTACCCAACGTTGCAAAAGCTGAAGATGGATATCCATTTTGGGCGTTTTTTGTTTGGTGTAGCAGTGGGAGATGATTATGAAAATGATGAGGAATGCTATATAATACCTAATCAGGACATAATTTAATACATATATTAGTTGTAAATTTTAACATTTAACTGAAGTTTATTTTTAATTTTATAATTGTAATCGCTTTCGGAACAACTATTTAAATTCCCATTAAGCCTCTAAATTACATCTAAATTTATATATATTTTCATCGGGACTGTTTTCCTATTTCACACGCGCTCCTATAAACACACACACACACCCACATCAAAGATGTTTGCACAAAGTTGTGTGGTCTAGTTGTGTTTAATGTCCCGTTAAGGATTTTGCTTGAAACTCGTAAGGTTTATGACCCATGTTCAATTCATGGGGGGTCCGAACAAGAGGAGTAGACTCGGGTTATTTTTAACGGGGTCTGATTGTGATGATTATGACTCAAGCTGTCTATAAGGAAGTGCATGTGGGTTTTCTTGTTAGGCCCTCTGGAGGGCTTCTCCAGAGGTGTTAGGGATGGTTATGGTCACGAAGTGATGGGATTCGTTGGTTGCCCTTACACTCTTTTTCAATTAAACATATAACCAAAAAAAAAAAAAAGAGGTTTCGTTTTTTATTTTTTGAAGATAGATTTAAATAGGTGGTCTGATAATTTAAGGGTAATTCAAGTGGTAACAGAAAAAAATTGTACACTCAGACGCCTTAAATTTAAATTTTGGCGACCTCTTGGATTCAAGTTATGATAATTTATATTTTATGAATACACTAGTTCTAGTGTGAATATTTTAGTCTTAATATGGATGATCTACTTTTTGATTGGAACAAGAAGGAGATTAATCGAATTGTACGTAAATTGGTTTAGAAACTCTGATTGGTTGAAAAAAAAAGGCGAGGGGGTCTGACTAAACTAAGAGCATCTCCAAGGCTGTTCAGCAAACGACCCTTTTAGCTATTTTGGCGAACAAAACTATAAAATTGGTGCTCCAACCGGCTCTTTATTCCACTAGCTATTTTACCTCCTCTCATTTTCACTAGCTACTTCTGGCTAGCAAGGCTCCCTCGCTATGTTTCCTTTTCGCCAAATTTTGTGGTTGGTCTTCCTGCGCTGTGGCTTCATCGTCTTCGCCTTTAACCAGGCATGAATCTCTCTCTCTCTTGTTGTGGCTTCATCGTCTTCGAAGTGGAAGGGGCTGAACACTTCCACTGGTATGCTCCAATGGAGGGTGGAGGTGCAAGAACCTAGATAAGTGAAACGCCCCTCCCCTCCCCCCCAAATTTTGAAAACTCCCCTATTTTTATATATAATAAAATATTTATATTTAGACCCCTATAAAATATTAATGTAAGTATTTAAAAAAATCTTAAACTTATGAAACGTATTGTGTAATTGATTTTTGTTATTTAAAGTGGATGAGTGTTAAATTGCCATTAAGTTGTATTATTTAAAGTTTAATTAGAATTATTATTATGATATAATTTTGGTTAGGTTGATGATTATACATGCTTTGAGTTGAATTTTTGAATTATATTATTGAAAATTAGTTAAAGTTAGTTGATGTACTCAGCTAAAATAGAGAGCGTTGTTAGAGTAAATTTGAAAAAGTAAATAGTTAAAATAAAAAATATAATATTTAAATATATTTTAGATAATTATTTTATTGAGTCCGGATGAAGTTGGTCTAAGGAAACCATAATAGCTGAGACATCGAAAAAGCAGAGGCCGAATTTTATTGATGATAAGGACCCCACTCATACAAGTTATTCTTCTCACAAAGCATACAAAAACTTGGGCTTGGTAGTTGTAGTAGGGGGAATATCATATATATATATATATAGCCGACCCAATTTACTGAGATCTTCTCCCTGGAGATAGCAGGTAGGTTTGGCCACCCCTGTTCAGCTTCAGATTCTGAGCTTCATTTGGAGAGACTTGATACGAATTCGTAATGACGTCAAGTGGCATGGCCCTGAAAACTGAAGTGTAACCGGCAAGAGGGCTCTTCATTGGTGAGCTGTTTGTCTTGATAGACACCCACTCGAAGCCATTCTTTCCGGCCTCAATTGTCGATGCAAAGTACTGTGGTATCACAAACAGTTCGCCTTCATTCACCCTATTATTCAACACAGTTTGGCCATTTGCTCCGACGACTTGCACTTGGGCATCGCCTCTGGTCACGTAGATGACAGTGTGGGCGTTGATATTCCAGTGTGGCGTGAACAATGCATTCTGCAACATAACCATTTAAGGACTGAGTGAACATTTTAACAAACAGATGGTGGACATTTTGTTTTTTAGAGAAATACCCATTAATCAGCTTCAGCTATTAGCAAGAGAGAAAGATTACCGGGAAGAGGTTTCCTCTCTCTGCGCTCATGTCCAAGGATCGAAGGATTGGAAGTTTGTGCTCATTGGCAATGTTTAATCTTCCAGCTTGCCTCGAGTAAATATCAGATTCTCTTCGGTTTTCAATGTTTGTGCGGACCTTCATGGTGCAGAAAGTTTCTTCAAACCCATTTGCAAACTCTCCTGGCCTGCGCCCTCGTTCTTCTTCTCCTTGTTCATCAGATCTAATCACTCTCAATCCCTCTCGGACATTAACAATGAGTCCTCGATCATCTTCTTGTTGCATCTTCCTTACAATGTCCGAAGAAACGTAAAGGGCCTCGGCCAACAATTCTGCGTCAAAGCCGCGGAAAACGTTCTGGAACGACTGCCTAGCCTGCTCGCTGTGTTGCTCTTTCCTTTGTAGTCCACCTGCTAGGTAAAATGCCTGTGTGTAGACAGCAAAACCACTTGTTAGCTTAGTGAAACATTTACAACATCAAATCCTGGTACTGTACTACAAACTTACAAGATCATCAAATCCTTCTTTAGGTGGTGAACACACTAAAAATTATAAAATTTTGATCTTGTATGAACAGGTAGCATTTGGTACTAAAATTTATTTTTTGGTATCTTACCTTCAAATTTTAATTCAATATGCAGTGTGTAAAAATCTGGTATTTGATAGGACAAAGTGAAAAAAGGATAAATAGTTTACGGGGCTACTAAATGTCAGACTCAACAACTGAACTACCCTAAAGACTAAACATGTTTCTTTCATATGTAAGACCCAAAAATTATTATTTTTTTGATACCATATTATTATTTTTTTGATACCATAGCCGACATTTAAGTATTTATTGGTGTGTAGGGGTGCATGCATGCAAAGGTATGTGGCAAATTTTAACATAATGTGCATTAGGGAGGGTAGGGTGGGGTGGGGGGTAAATTACCCTATTTCTTTGATCAAGCTGGTTGGCCGGATTGTTGACATCGTTGAAGACGATGGCGATAAGCTCTTCCTTACCATCGTTGAAGCACCAGTGGACTGCACCGGCTGGAATGGCCAAGATGTCTCCTCGGCGAATGCGGTGCACCTTCTGGTGCTGATCTCTTCCTCTTTGTCGCTCTTCTTCTTGGCCCTCCTCTCGGGTCCTCTCAGATTGCTGTGAATGGTATGTCTCTGCACATCCTGGGAACGTTATCCCCAGCAAGCCCTCACCTGCATTTTTGTTTCCAAAATAGTCAAGAGTATGTTATTTGAAATTTGGGTTACCATGGTTTATGGTCTATCTCTATCTACCTCGCTCAATGTACACCAGTTGAGGGGATGGCTGGAAGCTTGGCAAGTGGAGGGAATTGGGCCTAAGAGTGGCCCTCAATGTCGCAACTCCGACGCACTGGAACTGGTCCTGGTTCTCGTCCCACAGCTCAATGAAACCACCTTCTGATTCAATGCGTTGAGAGGGCTGGCCTGCCGTTAGTCGCTGAAGACGGCATTGCCTGGCCTCACGCAGTTGGGGCGATTGTTGGCCGATCGCAGCAGACAAGAGCAGAGAGAGACATATAGCTGAAAGCAGGTAAGTAGCCATGGTTTCAGTTTACTAAGTAGTTAGTGTGTGAGAGAGAGGAGAGAGAGAGAGAAAGAGGGGGGAGGTACTGTGAAATTGGTTGAGGTTTAGAGCCCTTTATATGGTGTGAAGAGTTTTGGAAAGTAGTGAAGAAGTTGTGGGCTGTGTGGCAATGGAGTCTGTTTTCTTCTGCATGAAGAGGAGTGTCCAGATGTTGATTGAGCTTGGCCACCTAGCAATGGTGGTTTACATATGTGTTGTTTATAGCGTCTTCTACGTGGTGATGAAAGAAGGGTTCTTTGCTACGTACCACCTCTGCAATTACCCGCCACATGGTCAAGGTCTCTCTGAGCTTTAAAGAGGTGATAGTAAATTGTATATAACCAGCTTTGTGTTTTTATCTATAGTTCATGTCGCTTATACATAATGTATGTTAGGAGTTCGTGTCATATTTAGTCAAATTTAAGGGAAAAATCAAGTTTAAACATTTACCATTCGAAGTGGTTAAGCCTAAACTCAAAGTCGCCAATTATGTATCGATTCCTTGAGTTTACCCTTTATTTTCTAGAATTGAGAAGCATAGGCTCTAGACACACATTTGGGCTTGGAAATGGACCTCTCTTTCTGGGTAGATTGGGTGCTGTAAACCTGGGCCTGGGCTCTGGATGGAAAACCTGTTTATACTCTTAATCCATCTATTTGGACGTAGAGGCTTATCTCATCTTTTAGTTGCCAAGAGCTGGAATGCATCGACTCTCTCTCATCTCATTTCTCTCGTTTTCTTATGTTTTTTTCTCGATGGTTCTTTGGAGGTCGGTCTTTTTTTATAGATTTATTTGATTTTAAGTACACTAAAAAAATTTGTTTGGAGATAAGTCTATTTTGATCTTCATTGTCCAAAATACCTTCAATAGTTATATTTAATCAAAACTTGTTTGAAAAAACTAACAACTTATAAATTGAGAATTGTATTAGTATTAACAACTCTTAACTTGAAAATTGTACTATCATTAAAATTATGTTTCTATCATATATATATACTAGTTATTGTCTGTGCTAGAAGGTACATAGTAATAAAAAAAAATGGTCAACATCTAAAATCAAATCACAAATATAGAGGAGAGAGAAATGAGTTCAAGCATCGGTTATAGTGGGAGTGAACAATGATAGTGGTGGTAGTGGGGTGGCGACGATGGCAATGTCGGTAGTGGTGGTAGTGGTAATGGTTGTGAGGGGTAGGGGTGAGGCGATAGGGGTAGTGGTGGTAAGGGTGATGGTTGGACAGTGGCGGTGTTGGTAGGGTGATGGTGGGGTGGAGGTTGTGGTGGTGATGGTGGTGGTGGTGGTGGTAGTGGGGATGGTGGTGGTTGGGCGATAGAGGTGGTGGTGGTGGGGTGGCGACAGTAATAATGACGACGGTGGTAATAGTAGGGGGCAGTGGTGGTTGTTGTGGCAGAGGTGGTGGTGGGGTGATGACGACGGTGGTAGGACAGTGGCGGTGGTAGTGGGGTGGAGGTGACGGGTGTAATAGGAATGGTGGTCGCCGGGTGTGATGGGGATGGTGGTAGTTAGGCGGTGGTGGTGGTGGTGAAGTGGGGTGGCAACGATGGTAATGGTAGGGGGTGGTATGGTGACGACAACGATGGTGATGGTAATGGGCGGGGGGTGGTAGTGGTGATGGTGGTGGTAATGGGCGGGGGGGGGGGGTGGTGATAGTGGTGATGGTGGTGGATGGGGTGGTGACATTGATGGTGGTGGTGGGGTGGCCACAGTGCAGGTGGTAGTGGTAGTGGTAGTGGTAATGATGGTGGGGGGTAGTTTGGTGGTGGGGTGGGGTTGGCGGTGGTGGTGGTAATGGTAATGGTGGTGGTGGGGTGATTCCCAGCACCAGTATAAATAGTGGATTTAATCTCATTGAATTTCTTAAAGAAAAATTTCTTAAAGAAAAAACATATTTGATCACTGAGCAGCTTAAAACAACCGTAATGAATGAGATACGTCTTCAAATGATGTCTACATTTGGCATGAGCAAAAATGAGAAGATGGACCTCGTTAATAATCCAACGGTTGTCATACGAGGTAAAAGCAAGAATAAAGTCGAGGAGGATGATAGAAAATCCAATATTCCTATCGATTCTGATGAAGACTTTATAGATTCTTAGGGATATACCCCTATTAAAGGTGATATTTTTCTTAATGAAAATATGGAAATAAATCTCCAGGACAGCGGTAATGAACTGTATAATTTGCTTTACAGGTAATCGAATAAAGTCAAATTCTTAGGAGTAACGCACGCTATGACGTCACCATAAAAATTATTAAATTAAGTGACGTAAGTCATGACGTCATAAACAATAAAGATGACGTACCTAATGACGTCAATAAATAGACTTAAAGTGATGTATAATAAAAAGTTTTATTAACATCAAACAGTAATACACTCAACAAAAAAATAATAACATTAAATAATAACATGATCAACAAAAAAACAGTAACATGCTCAATAAAAACTTAATTAAAAATTTAATCATTGTAATAGAGTGACACCCCCACAACAAAATAAATACTCACATATGGTGACACTCAAATGCATATTATTTCTTAAATGAGTGAATTCCACCGAAAAAATTAATGAGAATGAAGATCCACCTTTCACCGTATCACTTAGATTTATTTATTCGGAATGAAGGTTCCAATTTAGCTGATGTGGCAAATCTTATAAAAACAGTGGGATACCTTCTGTTTACATTCAATCTACCTTTCATACGTTGATTATTAGTTGATTAATGAGTTTTTTTTTTATTTAACTTCAAGGATATTTTCTTAAAAACATCTATCTTATCTCAATGAAATTGAGAAATATAAAATCATAACATTTAAAATTAGAATTTTTCTCTAAAAACTGAGAATAAAAAAGGAAAAATTACTAATAAGTACTCATTTTTCTTACAAATATCAATTAAGTCGTATCATTTTTATTTTATATCAATGAAGTTTTATTTTTAATATTTTATTTTAATTAAGTCCTAATTCTATTATATTTCAATTTTATCCTTACCCTTTAGTTACCAAAACTCTTTCATTCTTTTGTATTCTTAGAATCAATTAATAAAATATTGCAGTTCTAAATCAATATTAATTTAAGCTAATTCTTACCAAAATTATTTTCTATTAATTTATATTGTATTTAAAATAATTAAGTTAGGAATTTATTTTAGTTGTTGTGTTTGAATCGATAATGACATTAAAATAGAATTAATCATCAAATATTATTCATATAATTTTTTTTAACCTTTCTTATTTTATTAAATAATCGATAAATATTGTATCAAGTTTTAAGATTAGTTACCTTAATGAGATAAGAAAAATAAAAAAAAAATGTGAGCTTTCTTTGGGTCCTACAATGAAGTTTATGTTAACTAAAATTTGATTTTGTAAGCAAGAAATTTTTGTCTTCTTCATTGGTTTTAAAAATGTAAAAGAATGAAAGGGTTTTAGTAACTAAAAAGTAAAGATAAAATTAGAATATAATAGAATTTAAAACTTAATTGAAATAAAATATCAAGAATAAGACTTCATTGATATAAAACAAAAAATGATAGGACTTAATAGATTTTTATAGAAAAAAGTAATATTTATTAGTAATTTTCTCAAATAAAAATTGACTCCCTCCTCATGGCCGATCCTTAGGCTAGGCAATCGAAGCCGTCGTCTAAGGCCTTACATTTTCTAGGGCCTCAATTTTTTTTAATATTTAGATTTACTTAATTCTAAATTATTTTTAAAAGTTTTAAATTCAAGATTAATTAAGTCCAGATTTATTTTCAAGGTCCTCAATAAAAATTTTAGATCAATGTTTAATCAAATCAAATTTTATTTTACGAGCCCCTAAATTGTTTTTATAGACGCAAGTTTAATGAAGTCAAATTTTACTTGTACGAGTTTTTTACTAACAAGAGATTTATTATATTAATCATAATACTATTCATGCTTGGAACCTACCATGTATAATAAAACTATGTAATTATTTTTTTTTCGTATATTATTTTCAACTATTTTAATCTATTTGAAAAGTATGCATAAACATCACTGGAGGATCTAGTATTGAATTTCAAATCCACCATCTTACTATTCTGTTGACTATTAGTAAAAAAAATTGAATACAAAAATTTAAATAGTTAGTTGGCATCTCAAATAACAAGAAATTTATTTTTAATTAAATATACTTTAATAAAAATAAAAAAATTATATATTATCATAATAATCATAATTAATTGGCCTTGTCTGAGAATTTTGACTAAGACATCCATTTGACTCGGGCCGGCTCTCCTCTCTCGCCTGGTCGCCACCTCTCATAGCCAACTTAATTTCTAAGCAACTATAGAATCTTACAAGTTGGAAAAAAGAATAGCAGATGCATCCACCTTTTCGATTTGGTCCAAGTTGTGAACAAAGTAGAGATTACAAAAAGATAAACAAACACACACAAACCCCTTTCTCATTCCCTTTGTATGGTATGTATTTTTAATTTAATTTATTAACCTAATAATATGACAACTGATGGTGTGTAAAACGTGGTTGAGCAGAATATATAAATTACAGGATTTGATCTGAGCTAAAAGGCTCTTGGGAATAATGTGGCGATTCAGGAATAAGGGATGGATTGCACAGAAGAGTTATAGTGGTTCACCAGTTCGAGAGTTCTGCTAATCCACTTTTCAATGGAGTCTCTTGCTCCTAGGAACTGTATTGAAGATTATGAAGAGATTACACAGTATTCTTGATACTTTTTTGGTTACTTGCCTCGAAGTGAGGACATTGTACAGTATTTATAGCCTAGTTCCTAATTCTATGGGGTCTGTGACGAGATCTTCGCCTCCCTCTCGTAACATCTCACTTGATTTCAGGCAATGGTTTAGGCAGTTGAGGATCTTGCGCCTAGACTGACGCTTACTGTTGTTGAGAGGGCGCTTTGTGGTTGTCAGTTGTCTTTCACTCATTTTTTTTGGGGTGCAGATCGAGGGAGCCCAAGGTCTGGACCTCTGAGCTCAGACTCTCTTAGTTGAGCTTCCTTCCTAACCTCAACTCCCTAGCTCAAACTTGGAATTTCTTCTAGGTATCATCAACAACTAACACGATCTAATACCATTATTTAAACTTCAAATTTCAAACTTTTTATCAGAACATATCATTTGATAAATCGTTAGGTTAGGAAATTACATTTTTTTTTTTTAGATTCAAAGCCGACGCCAGTAATTTTTTCAACAGGCTTGGAAGAGAGAGAGGGAGAGCTTAATCAAGTAGTAGCAATAAAGGTACTAGAAGCGAGCTAGAACTACTACTAAATTAAGTAAATACGAGTGAATTCATTAATCACCCGAACCCGATTCCTCTTGCAAATAATGTTATTTTACAACCAATAAGGGGGGTCAGTAACTTTTGGATTCTAGATGCAACAAAGGTAGGTCCGAACCTATGAAGCACGGATACTTCGTTGAGGTTGACGTATCCGTATCGGATACTTTACGGATACGATACTCGTCGGATACTCGTCCGATACGTATCGGATACACTTTCTACGTATCCGATAATAATTAAATATTAGGATACTTCACGGATACTTTTGTAGTCGACCAACATATATAATTTTTTAGTTGAACTTTTAACATCTCTTTTCGAATTTACATACCATACAATACATTAACAGCAAATTCATATTACTTCAAAGGTACATGAGTGTTTTTTAAGTATTATCTAAAATTACATGTCAAAAGAGTATAAAATAAAGTTATTACATTATAATTTTAGCAAAATTACTTCTAAATACTAGGTAAATATTAGTTTTGATTCCTTTAATTTGTCACTTCACTTTGTGAATATACCACAGCGATACGATATATATTTTCTTGAAACTAAAAAGAATTACTAATTTTTCTTATTATATGTTAAAGAACTACCAAAATATATAAGTATTAAGTTGGTTGAAAATAATAAAAATAATAAAAATATTTTATTATAGCCGTATCTTGGCCGTATCCGTATCCTATTTTTTTAAGTTTTGCCGTATCGCCGTATCCGTATCGCCGTATCCCGTATCGCCGTATCCGTATCCGTGCTTCATAGGTCCGAACCCAGACCCAGTCCTCCGTGGTCCCCCTGGTTATCCTTATCTTAAATTAGCTTAATGGAAGTCAGTTAAACAACTAAAACTGCTTTTTGCTTCTTTGCAACTAACATTTAGCGTGAGAACTAAGTAGTATTTGAATATAATAACATTACTATTGCTCTTTGCATAATGAATCCAATTCCTCACCCTATAAAGAAACATCCCCTGCTCATATCTCCCCTCCACAGCACTACTAAGCAAGGTACCTCTCTCTCTCTCTCTCTAACTCTCTCATGGCTTGGTTGAATTTGAAGAGGCTTTTACCAACTAGAAAGGCATGGAAGGTCTTCACCACCAAACTACAAAGCAAACTGCACAAGCTTAACAGATCCAAAGCCATCAAGAAACCAACAAAACATACCAACCTTACAAGTAAAGCAGTTTTCCGGCCTTCCTTGCGCCTTCAACCCCGTCTCAAACGTCAAAGAGGGACACTCCAACCAGGCCATGCACTTCGCTGCAATCACCGTTATCGCCTCCAAAAGAGACCTAAGCATGTATGTATCGACCACCTTTTAGTCGAGCCTGTACCGGTGGTGAGGGAGACCACAACAGTAAGCAAGGAGGCTATAGAGAAATGTTCAACATGTGCAAATAAAACCGAGCACACCAATCAGCAAACCAGAGAGCAAGGAATGATCAAGGAAGATGATGACATCGGAAAGGACCATTCAGCAGATGACTTGTGGGAATCAATGGTGTTGGCATCACCACAGATGCGTGGAATTAACGAGAGAGCAGAGGAGTTTATCACTAGATTCCGGGCAGAGATGCAGCTTCAGGAGATGATAGCTCGTCACTTGTAGTTTAAAACAGATACTTTTAACGATAGTGTACTTAATTCTTCTTTCGTCTGTTTACTGTAAATTTGAGTTCTGCAATAATAAAGTAGAGGGGTTTGATAACAGCTTCGCCCAACTTTGCAACTGTATATACCATAACTCCTAAAGAAAGAGGGAAAGGGGGGGGGGGGGGTGGGTGCGCTGCCTGCATGAGTCACACCCCCAAGTAGAGAGTGGAGCTTGTACCAAGGTCCCCAGCACAAGGGGCTCCAGAAATACGGTTTTGAGGTTTAAGCATAGTAGTATCTATTGGGGAGGAAAAATGAAAATAAAAACACTTGGTGTTGCATGATGCTAATAAATATATTCCATTCATTAAAATTGAGAGACCATTAGGGGAAAAGTGGTGATTGAGTAGCATATTGCTAGGGTTTCAGTCACCATGGGCCAAGAGCATAGCAGTTGGTTCTTGATCCATGAATTCAGTTCGCTATTGTTTATCGAAGACTAAGCAAACCAAAACCAAACTAAACTAAGTCTTATATTCCAATCATTTGAGGTCGGCTATATGAGTCTGTCTTCGTTATTCATTTCAATCATGCACTATACGCTCATTTAAGTTAAATATTTTCATATATTTTCTTATTATTTTGTTCAATGTTAATTTAGATCTACCCCTACTTCTAGTACCATTAAGAGAGATTATCTCACTTTTTTGAACCGATGCCTCTATTGGTCTCCGTTGAACATGACCAAACCATATTAATCTATTTTCTCTTCAATTATCCTCAATTGGAGTTACTCTTACCATTTCTCTAATACGGTCATTTATTATTCTATCATTTCTAGTTTTTCCACATATCCACCTTAACATTCTTATTTCCGCTATACTCATTTTGTCACTATGTTGTTTCCTAATTGTCCAACATTCTGTCTCATAACAACATTGTTGTCCTTATAGCTGTTCGATAAAACTTACCTTTCAATTTTATTGGTATTCTACTATCACATAATGTGTCAGAGGCTTTCCTCCACTTAAGTTAACCGGCGTTGATTTTATGAGTTACATCATCTCCAATCTCTCTATTATTTTTAATGATCGATTCTGGATATTTAAATTGTTTACTCGTTGGTATTTCTTGATTTTCAATATTACATTTTTCACTATGTCTACTTCTTTTATTACTAAAATTGTATTGCATATATTTAGTCTTACTCCTTATTTTAAACCCTTTCGACTTGAGTGTCTCTCTCCAAATTTTTAACTTATTGTTAATCCCCCTTCGAGTTGCATCTACTAATACAATATCATATGCAAATAGCATACAACGTGGGACATCATCTTAAATGCGCCTAGTGAGTTCATCAATAATTATGGCGAATAGGTATAGACTTAGGGCCGATCCTTGATGTAATTCCACCGTGATTGAAAATTCTTTACTTTCTCCCATGGAAGACCTAATTGTAGTCATCGTCATACATGTCTTTTATCACCTCAATATACATATTCATCACTCATTTTCTCTCAAGCACCCTTCATATTATATTTTTACGTATTTTATCATACGTCTTTTCTAGATCCATAAATACCATATGAATATTTTTCTTCTTCTCTCTATACTTTTCTATGAGTGTCCTCAATAAATATATAACCTTCATAGTTGATCTACCCGGCATAAACCCAAATTAATTTTTCGACACTGTAGTCTCAACTCTTAGACGCCGTTCAATGGCCATTTCCCATAATTTCATTGTATAACTCATCAATTTTATCCATTTATAATTATTACAATTTTGAATATCTCCTTTATTTTTATAGATAGATATTAAAATACTCTTTCTCCATTCATTGGGCATTTTCCTAGTAGTAATAATTTTATTGAATAATTTCGTTAACCACGACACCCCCTTATTCCCTAAAGGGGTGTTTGGATCGCCATGGGTGGATTGGGTTGGATTGGATTTAAATCCGAATCCAAATCAAGCCAATGCAAAGTAGTCAGGTTTGAATCAATCCTAATGTAAAGTATCCTATCCTATCCCATCTTTGGATGGTTATCATTTCTTGTGTGGGCTCCATTAACATGTGAAGATAAAAGATACTAAAATAAACATTACACCCTTTTGCAAATGAATGTAATACAATCCTATACTAAGTTTCTAAGTTTGGATTAGAATGATGTGAGGTTAATCCAATAATATTGTCCAACATAAAACGTCGCAAATTGTCCAACATATATAAGAATACCTTACTCATTATATTTTTTATTTTTTTTATTATAAGACCTGGTCAATAGTTTATTGGTTCAACCATTCAAATCGATCATATAATAGAAAAATAAAAAAATTATAAATATTTTAAAATATAGTATAAATTGCATCTATAGTCCTTAAGGTTTGTCACTCATTATATTTTGATCCATGAGAGATATTTTTGGTATTGTATAATAATTCATGAAACCAAATATAAGTCTAGTAAAACAAAACCAAACATAAGTCCAATTAGAAAAAAAAAAAAACCAAACATAAGTCTTCTCCTAACCACAAAAAATAAGTCTCGTCATTTTTTTCCCCTTTTCCTTCTCTCTTTATTCAACCCATCGAACTCAACAAATCTCTCTCTTTCTAACCAACACACATCCATGATCCATTCCTTTCTCAAACCATTGCACACATAGAGCACAGTTGATGCAAGACTTGATTAACCCTAACTAACACAGTTGATGCAAGGCTTGATTTTTTGGGACCTCCATGGGCAATCAAGGTCGAGTTCTCCCTCTCTCGCTCTCTGATGCATAACTGAAGAAGCTCCAATAAAGCTGCATGGACGATCAACCACAACTAATGAAAGCTCCATCAAGCTCCTGATGAAGGATTAACTTTAAATTGGATATTGGGTTCTAACTTCTAAATCTCTGCTTTTCTCTCTCCCTCTCTCTCTTTCTCTCTCTCTAATTCCCGACATGCCCCAAACATCTCTCAACTGATATATATAGACAGTGACAAAGGGAGAGAGAGAGAGAGAACATTACCTTGCCAATAGGGAGGATTTGGCGCTGTTGGAAGCTAGGGACCAGTGAAAAAGGGGAAAGAGAGGATAAAAGACCCTAGAGTGGTGTGCTATACAGGGGTGTAATGGTAATCGCATTATGTATCCGGTAGGCAGGTTTTTTGTAAGAATTGAACATGCATGACAATTATATAATATTTGTCATAAGCATATTCACATGTGACATGCATGCGTATGATTGACGATTAATATTTAATTACAAGTAATGATATGAGACCTGAAGCTGAACGATGAATATTTTTATATTTAGAGATAATTTTATAGACAATGATTACATGGAGAATTGTTTTATTAAAGTGTGAAAAATTAAATAAGAATGTTGACATGCGATATGATTTTATTATTTTATGTACGTTAGCGCGTGTGGAATTAATCGGGTGACAAGCATGTGACAAAAATTTATTGATAAAAAAAAATAATAAATAGGAAGAAAAGAATTATTGTATGTAGGTTGAATTTTGATCTAGAGATATAATAGTGGATAATTTACAAATATTATGAAATGTTCTTGAAATTGAATGAATCCATGGATGAGTAATTACAAGAAAACATGTAAAATTTTATGATGTAGGAAATTATGCAAATTCAAGTATACTTTTTTTATTTTTGCAATTTTGTGAGAAAGGTTTCATTTAATGTAATTGGTTCAAATAAATATTGATTTAACAGATTTGAGAAGATTAGTTGAATCAATTCGAGTAGATAATTTTACTCGATGTGAATGGATTATTTATTTGACTCGAATTGAGTATTAAAATTCGAGTTACGTAAACCATTATGGATTTAAGCATTATTACATATTAACGCTCGAGTGGGATTATGGATATTGGGCATGATAGGTCCAGAGGCAAAAATGTCAAAGAATGTCGCATCAAAGCTCTGACGGAGGGGTAGTCTAAGAGGTAGAATCTCACGCAAGGTAGGTGTGTTATCCTACATTCTCTTTATTGATATATATTTAAGTTTTGTTTAAAAGGTTATTTCTTGATCTCTTTTAAGATTTAATAACTGAGTAGTGTAATATTTGGGTGACAGAGATGGTTTAAATGACGGAGTAAGCCTTCGTGGCTTGGGTTGATTGTGTGATGAAATCTGTGCATGCGTTTCGAGTTGACTGTTTGTGAGCTGAATTCATTTGTGAGCATGATGCATTCCTATGATGAGATAATAATGTGGGTGTGAGCCATCAAAATGGCAAGAGTTGCAATGAGAGTGTGGGTCAAAAAAAATTGATTGGGAATATTATAAATACATGAGTTGTCCATATGATAAAAGTGTCATATGAATCGTTCTCGTGACGAAAAATATTAAGTTTGTGTATCGTCTTCGTGACTGGAAATATTAAGTGACTGTGAAAGTCTACGTGACGGGAAAATATTAAGTATATGAGTTGTCTTTGTGATGGGAAATATTAAGTGATTGTGTGACGTCTACGTGACGGGAAATATTAAGTTTGTGTGTCGTCTACGTGACAGGAAATATTAAGTTTGTGTGTCATCTACGTGACGGAAAAATATTAAGCATACGAGTCATCTTTGTGACGAAAAATATTAAGTGATTGTGTGACGTCTACGTGACGGGAAATACTAAGTTTGTGTCGTCTTCGTGACGGGAAATATTAATTGATTGTATAACATCTATGTGACAGGAATTATCAAGTAGTTGCGTGTCGTCTATGTGATAGGAAATATTAAGTGATTGTGAGTCACCTATAAGAAAATAATTAATTGCTTGACCAAAATTAGCCTTGTGATTCGAGTTGATTAACAACGGCATCTACATGACGAAATTAAATTACGTATTTAAGTCGTCTAAGTGACAAGAATGAGAAGTATCTATCCGACTTGAGTCATCTAAGTGATGGGAATTATTTATGTGGTATATGTCGTCTAAGTGATGAGAATTATTTATGTAGCTTAAATTTCCTATGTGACCGGGGTATGCGAGAGGGTATTTGTTGTGTGGCGTAATTTAATTATGTGAAAATAACTATTTTAGCGATAAATTTTGCCTATGTGATTTATACAAGTTTTGTCTATGTGATGTATCCGAACAACGTGTAAGTGGTGAAGTGTAATTTTAATGTTGGTAATTGCAACGTGGTTAAGGTTGTTCCTAAATAAATAAAGTGTTTTCTTTATCTCTTGTTGTGCTCATGATTATTGATTGCATCATTGCTCTCACTAATGGTCTCAATGACTTTTCAGGAAAAACACTAAAAACGAGAGGAGTCCACTACCGAGTTTAGAGGGTTGATTGAGATGTAATCGTGGGCTGTTTTTTTTTTTTTATGTCCTTTAAACATAATTTGTATGTATATAAAGGTATCAAAGTTATGAGGTTGTTGTTGATTTCTCCTCATCATTTGTGATAGATATTGTACCCCGAGTTGGGGTGTTACAATTTTGGTATCAGAGCCTAGGTTTATAGGTTCTGTAGACAAGTGTGTCTAGGTCGGCAGTGGACAAGATAGAAACTCGAAAGTCAGTTAGGATGCGATAGGTAGGAGGGTGATCTTGTTAAACAAATATGAACAATTTTTTTTTGTTGCTTTGCAATATTATAGCTTTATGAATTATTGATTTTATACGTAATGTGAATTGCATAGAAATGAAGTATTTGTTTTATGTTTCTACTTTCAATCTATGGAGAGATAGGATAGATAACGGTATTGGGGGTACAGATTGGGGGTGATCAGTTGCAGAACTGTTAAATATCAAATATGTTTAAAGTAATACTGTTATGAATAGAATAAGTTTTATGATTATAACCCAAGGGGAGATGTGTGTGGGTAAGAATGGAAGGCAATATATTCTTGTACCTTCGTGGTTATTATTTTTGATTCAGTGTGATCAAGTAAAATGGAAGAGGATTAGACTAGTTGATACAATATTACATATCAGTTTCTAAGCTTAGCAAAATATAATACTTGGGCAAATGAGGTCTTAGATTGTTGGAAAATATGTATGGAAAATTAATGGGCTGAAGAGAGATATATAGGGGTATACATCTTAATCGTGTGAGTTAGTAAAAATAGATGGGGTTAGATTGGGTTACAGATGTGGTAGAGTAAAGAATGCAACGGGTGATTGTCCGACAGAGTTCGTTAATTTGTTGTCAAGGGTGATAATCACACTGATTATATTATGTGTGGTTGAAGGTAGGATCACGATAGTCAAGAGTTTGATGCATAGCTAGTCGAAATAACTATAAGGCTAAATTGACTCGAAGTGATTAGTGAAGTGTAATATCTTTGCCTAAATTTTGGGGGAAGTAGAATATGTGAAGTGTAGGCCTGTTGATTTACATCTAATGGATAGTATATGTAAATTGCTCGATATAAGGTATTGCTGAACATCCTAGCTCTAGTTATATTATGCTATGCTAGGTGCGTAGGTAAAAATCAAACAACAATGAAATTTACGGTGATTAGTCTAATGAAGGAGGTGAAAGGAGCAGTTATTCAATTTATAGTTCGAAAAGTGGTGGGTGAAGAGATTTGTAGCAATTACTTTCTATTTTGAAGAAGAAATGGGAACATACCTTGATAAATGTTAATGACATATTTTCTTATATGCATAAAGTGTATTCATGTTCTAGCTGCAAAAGCTTATCCGAATTGATTGTTAAGGAAAATGAGGAAGCTTATGCGAACAAAAGAATTCCACTGGTTCATGTATGGTAAGTAAATTTCGGGGACGAAATTCCTAAGGAGGGGAAAATTATAAGAATTGAACATGCATGACAATTATATAATATTTGTCATAAGCATATTCACATGTGACATGCATGCGTATGATTGACGATTAATATTTAATTACAAGTAATGATATGAGACCTGAAGCTGAACGATGAATATTTTTATATTTAGAGATAATTTTATAGACAATGATTACATGGAGAATTGTTTTATTAAAGTGTGAAAAATTAAATAAGAATGTTGACATTATGTAGCTTAAATTTCCTATGTGACCGGGGTATGCGAGAGGGTATTTGTTGTGTGGCGTAATTTAATTATGTGAAAATAACTATTTTAGCGATAAATTTTGCCTATGTGATTTATACAAGTTTTGTCTATGTGATGTATCCGAACAACGTGTAAGTGGTGAAGTGTAATTTTAATGTTGGTAATTGCAACGTGGTTAAGGTTGTTCCTAAATAAATAAAGTGTTTTCTTTATCTCTTGTTGTGCTCATGATTATTGATTGCATCATTGCTCTCACTAATGGTCTCAATGACTTTTCAGGAAAAACACTAAAAACGAGAGGAGTCCACTACCGAGTTTAGAGGGTTGATTGAGATGTAATCGTGGGCTGTTTTTTTTTTTTTATGTCCTTTAAACATAATTTGTATGTATATAAAGGTATCAAAGTTATGAGGTTGTTGTTGATTTCTCCTCATCATTTGTGATAGATATTGTACCCCGAGTTGGGGTGTTACATTTTTAATCCCAAAGTTTTGGTGGGATTTGATTATCCACTTGAGAGGGGATAAACAAGCCCAATCATTACGGCCCGATTTTTTCATGGGCTACGAATGTCCAACCTTAAAATGACTTGCCAAACCAAGGATAAATGAGACCCACCGGTTATTTATCCAATCCAACATGCTTTATCCAAGTTTATCCATCAACCCAAACACCCCCTAAGCACTTCCAAACCACAATTGGAATCTCCTCCTGTCCTAAAGTCTTGCCTAATTTCATTTTCTTCAATGCAAATTCTACCTCCGAATTCTTTATTCTACGAAAGAAAGTTTCATAGATCCTACTATTTTCTATCTCCTCTAGGTTTCCTAAGTGATTTTCGTTTAATAGTTTCTCAAAATCGTCTTTCCACCGATCATTTATTTCCTCATCTCTAACTAAAACATTTGATCCTTGCCCTTGATGAACTTAATTTGGTTAAAGTCTCTTGTTTTCCTTTTTCTAATTTTAGCTAGTTTATAGATATTTTTTTCTCCCTCTTTACTATCTAGTTTTTTGTACAACTCGTCGTAGACTTTTAACTTAGCATCTCTAACTATCTTTTTAACCTCCTTGTTAGCTAATTTATATCTTTGGAAGTTTTCTCCATTTCTGTCATTTTGTCATCTCTTCTTTCTTTGCTTTAACTATCTCTTGTACGTCGTCATTCCACCACCAAGTTTCTTTTCCCACAAGGCCTCTACCCTTTGACTCCCCAAGAACTTCTATTGAAAATTTTCTAATGTCTTCCGTCATTTTACTCCACATAACGTTAGTCTCATCCTCTAAGTTCCATAAGGCCTCTTTAAGCATTCTCCTCCTAAATAGTACTAGTTTCTCATCTTTTAGATTTCACCATCTCGTTATTGTTTTTTTAATGCTTCTCCTTTCTCTATGTTGTCATTTAATATATAAATTTAAGATTGTTAGCCTATGTTAAGATGTTAAGCTTTCTCTCGAGATAACCTTACAATCTTTACATAATAATCGGTTTGTTCTTCTACTTAAGTAGTCTACTTGACTTTTGTTTGGTCCGCTCTTAAAGGTTATTAGATGTTCTTCTCGTTTTCTAAACAAAGTGTTTGCCACTACAAGGTCATATGTCATTGCAAACTCTAAAATACTCTCTTCAGCTTTATTTCAATCCCCATATCCATAACCACCATGACTCCTCTCATATTGTATCATATATTTTCCTACACATCCATTAAAATCCCCACCTATGATTATCTTTTCTCTTATAGGTATATATTGAACTAATTCATCCATTTGCTCCCAAAATTACTTTTTAATATGTTCTTCTAACCTTAGTTGAAGTGCATAAACACTCACCAAATTAATTATATTTTCTCCGACTACAAGTTTAAAAGATATAATCATATCTCATTTCCTTATAACTGCTACTAAGCTATCTTTTAGGCATTTATCTACAACTATTCTTACTCCATTTTTTCGTCCATCATTTCTTGTATAGTAAAGCTGCACAACCATCACCCTCAGCCTATTTAACATCCTATATATGAACTCAAATAACAAGTACAATATATTGTCACAACAAATTCGAATGTACCTGAAGCTAAGGAAGCGTAAGTAGGTCTTACATTGACTATATACAATAAAAAACATGCACAAAACAGGTTCAACCTGTACAATAAAATCTGTCTGGTGTCCACGATAACCGATTGCCGAGAGGGGATCAGAGTCTGAACTCAATACAGAAATTCCTTCATTGGATCATCATGGTGAACCTTTTTCATCCTGTAAGCCTCCATGTCCTCAGCAGTAACCTGCAAAAAACAAAGAGATTGTGATAAACGCCACAAGCAAAACAAGTATAGTGGCAACAAATCTTAGATTAAATTTGCCAATAAGAGAAAGCCAGACAAACCTCATCATTGTACTTGACATTATATTTGCGCTTCCTCTCATCTCTCTCTTCTCTCCTCCTTTCATCCTCCTGTTCAGATTAAACAATATTGGGTCAAACTATACTGTATTTACAAGCAGCTAAATACAAACGCATGAACACATTTGAGAAAGAGTATGCCTCGAAAGCCAAGTGTAAGTCAACCTGATACCTATCGACCCCAATCATCAGCTCTTGTAATAAGAAAAATGCTATGACCTCATTACAAGATCAAGGCCTGTCTTTTATTGTTTTCTGAATGTACATGATAGCCAATAAACACAGACAGGGTCAACCTAAGCAAACTTTACATCTCATGAAAAATTATGACAAATTAAAACCACTTTTCCACCCATACAACTCCAAAATCATATGCATGTTGGTGTTTTTTTTTTTTTTTTTGGGGGGGGGGGGGGGTTAGAGAGGAGGATAAAAAAAGGTGGGGGAGGGAGAGAGAGGGGATCTTGTAGAGGAAGAAGGAGAAGGATAACAAAATGCAACTTAAATTCACCTTTTTCAGTGCTTCACCCAATTTTTTCTGGTCCAGAACCAAATCATCTGGCACATCAGTTCCCCAGGTAGCAAGTTTCTTCTCCTCTGTTGGTGGAGGCATCTCTGGTTTCGTAAAACAGTGTCAGACCAAATAACAATGAATATATACTAACATTTTATGTTCCGAGGCAGACAGAAACATCAAAGTAAAAGAAAATCAATATAACAAAAGAAAATATATCTTACAAAGAAATATAAAAACTGAACAACGAAGTGCTCTAACAACACAATTACCAAGGAGTGTCAATTAATCAACATGTACAATAACCATACGAAAATCAATGGAAATTAGCAGGAATGTAACAACATTAACTTGCACAGCCATCGTGATTATCAAACAAGCACTTGGACTTCAATTGGATATAAGAAAGGATCCAATAAAGATATTGGACGGGAAGAATTACCAGTGCCATAAGGACATAATATCAGCAAAAGCATCTAGCCAGCAAAATTAAGATTTAGGGATAATTTCATGTACAAGAACTGATTACAAAAAGTTAACTTTTACTGATGTCGGCTAGACAATGTTCAGCCAGCAATGTGGGGCATGTCAGCTAGACATCCGCTTGATGTGTTCGGCCACCGGGTCCATGTCGCCTTTTAATTCATCACATGGGGATTGCTACAAGGTTGGATTCAAATTCAAGAATTTCACGTGGGTGTAAAACACCTCCATATCAGGTTAATGTCGTTATAATTTAGGCAAAAAGTTGGCCTAGGAGTGGCATAGAAAGATACCAAGAATTCTCAATCATTATGACATCAACACACACTTGAAAGCCCAAAAGTCCATCCCAAAACCATTTTTACAATGACGTTAATGACAAATAAATCAAACTTCTATTGAAATATTTCCAGCTGATTAAGCACGAGTATTTAAAAAGGTAATATTTGATATGCGCTACTATGGCAAAGATCACATTTGATAGAGAGAACACAAACCTTCAGCAGCCTCTTTTCGAGCAATATTAGCCTTCATGAGATCTGCTGCAGCTTCGGCAGCTTCAATTCCAGCAGCACCTGTACAATAGCTGTTCCGGATTGTTTGTTTGCAGCACTTATAACCCCATTGATGATCCTTCCACCAAGAGCCCCAAACACTTGTGTGGTTGTTGCTGTACAGGTCTTCTTCATACTTGCTCCTTGGAAGGGCTGTCTCCTGCATAAGGCGTACCACTCACCAGGTTAGCTCTATATAAAAACTTGGAATAACTGCTGAAAATTAATTAATAGCATGGCATTCTGTCATATTTGATTTCAAAGTTATATCCCACAAATCCTCAAAGTTCCCACAACTCCTTTCCATTTGAGAGAGAGAGAGTCATAGGCTAAAGCAAATAACAGTATCATGTCTGGGAAAGTACTTAGAAAACTATGATTCCATTCTCATAAGAACTCAGGAGAGAGGTACACCGTACCTGTGTAGTTTGCTAACAAGGGTTAGTCTGAACCGACATCCCCACTATGAACTGTTATACATATCCATAAAAATTTCACTTTGTTGATCATTTAGGTAATATGTAACAGCAAATTGTCTAACAAAAAGTAGAATATAAAATTCTCCCCCAAATTTTTGTTGCTCTCTTACAAAAAATTGAATCATTAGGCCAAGCAACACAGGATAGCCAGTCAGGAGTGACCCTTTAGGAAAAAAAGAACCCAATCGCCAATCCTCAAGTTCAGTATTCACCTAATGCAGCAGGTGTGCTGCTGTGGTGTATCACTGAGTTTGGTTTTGAGTTATTTATTTATCAGGAAGCCGTAAATATTGTCAGCATGCATTGTCAAGACCTCACAGACACAGAATCAATACATTAGATTATTATATTGTAAACACACTCTTGAATTAGGTCAAGATACTTGCCCCCCAAAAAAAAGAACTAGGTCAAGACGCCACATACGCAGACCAATGATCTTGTTTGCTGCAATCCAAGACTTTTTCATTTTTGGTCATCGCAATTCAAGACTTGAGTGGCACATATTTGTCTCTCGAGTTTTATATATTTTCTCAATCTTTCTATTTATTTGTTCTTTAACATTAGAATTTTGATTCCTTTTATATCACCGTTCAATCATTTACATTCAAAGGCTTCAATGGAGGCCAAAATGCTTAAAAAGGTTAACCAAGTGCAGTCAAACCTCTGAGAAACATTAACAAACATCCTCAAATAGACAAACAAATCAAAAGATGAAGCAAAAGTAGAAAGAAATTTTACCTGGCCCTTCACGATCCGACCAGCACGGTCATATTCAATTTCTCTTTCGCTTTGTCCCAGTAAAAGCTCTTTTGGAAGTGATTCTTCAGCAGCTGCATTGCCATACTTCTCCATGATAGTCTCCTTTGTTTGGAACTTCAATTTATCCTTATTGATCTTGAAATTTTTATAAAGCAACTCAGCTTGGGATGGAGCTGCTTGCATGTGAATATCGTGTCCTTTCTCAAATGCTTCCCAAGCATGGATGTTAAGCTGCTTGAACTCTAAAGCTTGACCACTTACTCTATTGTCATTATCTCCCTACAGTACAGAGAAACAAATAAATCAGTATCACAAATCCCAATAAAATAACTACATAATTGAACGACAAAACCTAATGAAAAGTTTACAATCTTGAGTTTACTCACTGTATAGAACTTCTCATTTGGATCCATATCAGGAAGAGGATCCTCACGCATTGACCGGGTTTTGGGATCATAGTGCGCAGAGTTGACATCAAGATTAAGTAGGTATTTTGCAGTATCCTCTCGAATACGCAGGTTCCTGAAAACAAAAGGAAATGTATAAAAAATGTTTTTTCAGACATCTCACAAACAAATGAGATAGCAACTTCACAAGACCAACAAGCACTGCCTTGGAAATCTACATCATTATCAACACTATTCGAAAAGAGTAACACCAACCCCATCCCTCCCCAACTTGTAGCCACGAGATAAATGTTTAAACAAATAAAAATAAGGAGAAGAGAAGATAGACAAAACTCACCTAACAGTTCCAGTACTTCCACCACCTGTAGTCCGGACACGCTTCTCAACCTTCGCAAAGTCCATCTGTTTGCTCTCATCAACCTTGGCTTCATCTACTTTAAGAGCATCCTCATTGTCTTCATCGTCACTGACCCCATCTTCTCCACTTTGGTTACTGTTTTTCTCCTCCAACTTCTTAAGCTGTTGTTCTTTCAAGTATTTCCTTCTAGCTTCATCCCTTGCTTCATATCTTTCAACCACATGGACATAGGTTGCTGCATCGTAGCCATTCCAGCGGTCACGTTTGCCATCATAATCCAGTTCAAAGGTTTCTATTTTCTCATCCGGTGCAATGTTCTTGTTTGTCCACTTTGCACCCAATTTGCGGGGCCTTTCCATGCATTCCTTTGCATTGTGTGACATAGCTCCACAGCTGTAGCAAGCACATAAGAAGCTCCATGTTTAACATTAGGTTGCCAATTCACAATAAATGGACATGACATATTTTTTTTGTTATGCAGAAAAGGCACATTTAACAATTTCAAACTCATAGTTTAAATATCCAAAAGAAAGAGTATAATGAATTCTAAATGCACATAGAAACACATTTCCCAATATCACCTTAATGAGTAGCAAGTCATTCAATCCTGATCTTCCTATATTGATAAGCAAGACAAGCACACAGACAAACCAGCCTGCATGCCAACAGGCACACATGCCCACAAAGAGAGAGGGGGAGAAGTGGGGAAGACGGATAGCAAACAGCCCATTTCAAGCATATCTTACTATGAAATACTCAGAACATACAACAATGTGAAAAATTACCGAGCTATTTTAAAAGCCTTATAATTATGGAAAAGCCAAAGTTGTACGCCTTATTTTCTTAGCCAATACACTGCTTTTATCCCAGATAATATCTTCAGCACTCTTTTCTATAAGTAGGGGAGAATGTTACATTCCAAATGATTACCTGATTAAGGGTTATAAAAATCTTGAAAGGAGTAATAACCTAATTTTGTAGGATGAAGTATGTCTCATTTCACATATTGGTAGATATTAAAACATGCATACCAGCAACCTTTTTCAGTTGTAAATTCAACATGGTGTAGATCATCTAGCCATATTACATAGTACATTAAAAATGTGCTTCAACTAGATTCTTCATAACTGAAACCTACAGCAAACATCACAAGCATGGTAGAACGAACTAAAGAAACGGCACAGCTTGAAGATACCATGAAAAAGAGAAAGGAAATTTTCACTTACTTTTCACATGAACCTGGCCTAAACTTGTCGGCATGAAATGTTTTTGCACCTCTGTCATACCATGACTTCGTAAAATTGGGTTCTAATTTCCATTTCCTTTGATGTTTTAAACTCTGAAAATCAAAACCAAATTCAAGAAATTCAATCTCCAGCATGTATAACAACTGAAAGTGTACCACACAATAGGAAAACAGATGACATACAGGTCTCTCAGCATTGAGATACCAAGGTGCAGATGACATATACTGAGGAATATGAGGATTGATTTCTTTCCCATCCTCATCAACCTCAGCTGGTGCAAGCCCAGCCTTACGTGCTTCTTCCAATTCCATCTGCTTTCGATGGTCCTCCCGAGATTTAAATGCCACTGTAATCCCCAAAAAGAAAAATATATTATTCCTTTGAGGCAAAAAGGAAAGAAAATATCCAAACCAAAAAATGCAGAAATATGAAGAAAATGTTCAAATAACAACATTTTGACAAGAATTAAGGTATGCAGCAGAAAACATAAGAAATTCATTCTTCCCAAGCATATCATGATGGTAGCTTCAATCTCAGAACTTCATATACAAAAATTCTTAAGTCCATAATATTAATTCTCATAACTAATTCAAATTTCTCATTCAAACAGCAAAGCGAAGCAAAAGTACACATGACAGTCATCAAACCTACTAAAATCTCGTATAAAAGAGCGAATCAAAGCAAAAGTTCAGATGGTATGCATGTATAATAGAGTGTACAGCGCCGGCCCAACAGTATGGAAAAAAAAACATGGACTTTAGGCCCCAAATTTTTAGAAGGCTCCATGATTTTAGGTACATCACTAGCCCACAAAAAAAAATTAAATCCATTAAATTTTAAGCCCCACAAAAAAGCCCCAAAAAATTAAATCCAATCAAAATTTCTATTGCAATAATTTAGGCCTATAATCCAATCCATAACATTAAAAACTTAAAAATTAAAAAAATTAAAAAAAATACTCAAAAGTCAACTCATATTTCCTCCAACCCACTTTCTCTCCCTCCGATAAAAAAAATAAATAAAAAATAAAAACAAAAGTTGAAATTAAACACTCTCTCCCTCTCGGTGGTAAAAAACAAAAACAGAAGTTAAAATCTCTTTCTTGACAATATTAACACATTCTTCTTTTGCCTCCCTCGCACATGGAAAATTAAAAATAAATTAATTTTTTTTAAAAATAATCCTAAAAATAAAAAGGTTTTCATTTAATGTTTCAGCTTTAGGCGTCAAATTGGCTAGAGCCGCCCTAAGAGTGTATAGACACTCTTTACATAATTTCTATTTTATAAAGCAATCAAATTTTTATAATTAAACAAACTCCATTTTAAGAATCCCGAATTAGAAGGATCACAATCTCAATCTCCAACACCACTAAATCAAAACAAAAGGAAATCAATGAACTTGACTCCGATTCAAAACTTAATTCTCATGCCCTATTTGTTCCAACAGAAAAAACTAGTGCCTAATGAATACACAGAGACAGAGATCATAAAACAGGAAAAAAAATATTTTTCAATTGGATAATCGTAGCAATCGAACAAAGAAACTGAGATCATTAGATAATGTGTGCATAATAAAAAGGGAAAAGGTATAGAGTGTCATACTTGACGCAGTCGCCATGATTAACCTCGTAGACGCAAATTCCAGAGAGTGAGCGAGTTGCAATGAATATCGATAATTGCAGAAGAGAAGCCCTAGCGTGAGAAAGACACAGGGTCGTTTCGGTCCTCTTCGAAAAAGGAAATATCGGTTTGGCAGTTATAAAGGCTTTTTTGACGGTGGCCTAAACCTATCAGACCAAGCCCAGCCCATTATTTTAGGCCCATAAAAACAAAGATTCATGCGGGCCCTAACTATGGAAGTTGATGGGCAATAAATAGAGAACTTAATTTTAGGGAAATTTGGGGACCGTTGGACTTAAATTCTCTTAACAAACTTATTTGGCAAAAAATCTATTTTAATTTCTATTATCAAAAATACCCTCAATAATTATATTTAATTAAAAATTAATAAAAACTAACAACTCTTAAATTTTAGAAGTTTTACTAGCATTAAAATTATTTCTCTATTATATCTATCTACTAAATAATGCCCATGCCTAAAAGCAGTATAAAAAAAAATTCCAATCAACATTTACATTGCTTAATAATAGGTATTGCTCATACAACAACCCTCATCCCTAAACTCCTTTGAGAACATTTCAAATGGCCATCAACCCTTCTCCATAAACTCCTTTGTCAATCTCTCATGCACCTCAAGTAGGGGTGTCAAACGTGTTGGGTTAAACGGGTGACGGGTGAAAAACATATAAACCCGTACATGACACGTTTAATAAACGGGTGAAAAATCTCAATACGAACACGACTCGCTTAATAAACGGGTAACACGACACGACTCATTTAACCCGTTTAATTTTTAAAAAAATTATATCAACAAATTTTAATACATCACTTTTTTTACTGTCAATTATATTTATCTAAAAAAAGAGAAATTTCTAGCCAAAATTCACATAAAAATCAGATTTGAAGGCTAAAAAAAATAGGCAAGAGGTCACTGCCTTTTATAGGCAAGACAGCCCTCCCCATCTCCCCTCATTTGCCGATGTGGGACAAAAATAAAAGTGGTTGGTTTACCTTTTTCATGAAGTGCTCCCATCTCTCTTCCTTTGTCTTTGAACTACTACTATACTTTTTTTTTTTTTTTGTATTGATTTATTTACTTTTTTTTTCTGGCTAATTTTTTAAAATAATTATTAATTTATTATTATATTAATTTTATTTAAATGGGTAAACGTGTGATAAACGATTTGATAGATCTCACCCGAACACGACTCATTTATTAAACGTGTCTGGCGGGTCAAACTAGCCTCCTACTTCGCCTGGAATAGTCTTTTGAAACGTTTAAGGAAGAAAATATATTGATACTAAAACACCCAATTCAATAAATCATCAAGACCAAATATTTACACCAATGGTGAGCAAAAGCCTGATTTGTGAGATATCTTATCACTGTCTCTTTTAAATTGTCACTAATAAAGCACTGTTAAGCATCTCCAAGTAAGTTACTAAACACTATAAATATCTCTAATTAAGCTGATTGTTATCGGTCTCCTCATCAAAATATTTTGAACATCAATGTACATAATGCCTTCCAAAATTACAGCAACCCAACTTCAATTAACTTCAATAATTTTACCCCAAAAAAGGAGAGAGCCATGGCAACTTGAGAAATAGGTCAAATAACTAATTTTTTCAAGCAAAATAAACTTCCTTTGTCAAATGCAATAAAAATAAAACTAAATACTGAAAAATATGCAATCAAAACCATACGCTTTCCATTTGACATGCTTGCTTACAATCCTCTCAACCATAAAATTCATCACTATCTCTAGAATTCACCGAAGTAAGAACTCATCAATATTTTACTCTGGCAGACTGTTAGGAGATTCAATATCGAATGCAACATTAAGGCAAGACTGCAAAAGAATGAAATAGTAGTAAGTTAAAGTTATATAGCTTCATAAAGGTTTATCGAAATTAGAATTTGACTTATAAAGAATTACTGAAAATAAAAAATATAAACCTCATAAGAAAAAAGGTCATAAAATATAAACCGAACGTACCAAAATAGAAGAAAATAAAATATAAACTAAACGTACCAAAAACAGAAGAAAAAAGCTACGCTTAGGTTCCATTGGACATTCCCTAAAATAACAAAGTTTGAGGGTAATGAATTGATGATTAAGAAGAGCAGTAAAAGTAAATCGAAAACTAATGGACATGTTGTAAACAGAGTAATCGTCCGGTAAAATCGTCAACACCTCGATGACCCAACTAACATTGTCAATAACAGCAGCAACATTGCGATTATTTTGCCATATAATTGGCGAACGCCAATCACAAACCACAACTTATATTTGTGTTCATATCAATACCACCAACTTTTTTAAGCTCCCTCCAAATAAGTTCTGATTGTTCTTCAATCACCACAGACAGTCCTTGTATAGGGGCAATTTGTGATGCAAAGAGGTGTGGGGTCTCATTATTTACAATTGGGAGAATTAGCATTGTTGAAAAAGGGAGAAATGGAAAGAAAAATCTTAAAGAACAATACAAAGAAAGTAATACCAATCAGGAAGATTCAAGTACTAATCAAACTAACTTCAGTCAAACAGCTTCAAACTAACACTCTGCACATCGCAGTGTGTTCCATGAACATGTTGTGGTCCCTGGCGCTTGAACCTATTGTTTTCACATTAAAAACCATAGAGCCACAAAGAGCTTCAAATTAGACCAATATACACAAATCTATAACATATACAATGTTATATATACATAATTATGTACTGCACCACCTAAAGATTACAATTAGAATAAAGTTGACCTCCAATGGACTCCTAAATGACCATCCTATAGCAGTCACACTCTAGCCAAATTAAGATTCCATCCACAAAAGTATTATGAACTAAAAAAAATGAAAAGTGGAATCATTAGCTATATGCTTAAGCAAAGCTATATGAAGTCAAACAAACCTTTCGATACATTAAATAACCTACTATACACCTACAGACATTCTGACAAAATCCAAAGACAAAAAATGTATCAAAATTTCAAAATTATTCAATAAACCCACCAAAAATCATAGACTTTCCGCATTTAGGAACATGAAAATCTAGGCCTTGGAAGAAATCAATAAAACCAAATACTCAAACTTCCCAAGCCAAAACTTCTCCCAATTCCACAACCTCGAAGTCATTCTACTAAACACATGTAACAAAAATTAAATACCTTATTCTTTTGTTTTTGGGCCATGATATTTGTACCGATTTTGGCAGCAGAGAATGTGATGCTCTCAAATCTAAGATCACATAAATACACAATTAGAAAACCATATAATGTCAAAAAATGCATAATCATAGAAACACATAATCCCATATTCAGACAACTTTGCTGGAGCCTGGAGTATTCTTGAAAAAACAAAAATCTTTTTAAATGAATATGGGTTTATTGGAATGTAGATTTGGAAATTTAGATTCGAATGGGTTGGATCTCATACATCAACTAATGAATGAAACATATCATTTAAACTGAGGAAAGAGAAAAGATTTTCACTTTCCATATGAGTATTAAAATTATCTTTGCATAGTGAAACTTTAACAGAGAGCAACCAAAATCTTCCACCTGTTAATAATATAGTTGACTTTTCGCATGGGCAACACCAAAAAAACAATAAAAAATTGAATTCTCCAATTAAATACATACTACTATAGAAACAAAGTATAGAGCTCCGGAACATACACAAAACTTGGAACTTTGAATAACACTGAACAGAGTTCATATATGTATAAATGTATATATCAACATAGAGATGCACATTTTTTAACCTATATAGAGAGAAACAGAGAAAGAGTTGGGCACTAGTTATACCTTGGATGGGTCCAATTGAATTAGATTGGAAGAGTTTCTAATGCTTTGAACTGGTCTTCGAATCCCCACTGGCTCAATTTTATGATTTCAAACTCATTTAAATAATGAAAATTTTGATTATTTAATTTAAAATCAATACAATTTGCCCCAGTTTTATATCCCTAAACCCTGGACTAGATAATTGGAACCATAAATTGACACAAAATGGGCAGTGGTTGAGGAGGAGGAGCTCTTAGAAATTTCAACAAACACTTCATGTGCAGGGTGGGGCTGTGGTATGACAAAGAGTAAATTTGTGTATGGGTTGGCGAGACAAAATTAGAGAGGGGAAAGGTTGTGCGGGTTTGGCGATCTGGAGAGAGATAGAGAGGGGTGAATGATAAATCGATTGTTACCTGATAGGTTGTCATGGTAGAGAAAGAGTGTCGAGTTAACGCAGCCATCGCTAGGTAGATCAGAGAGAGACCAATGCTTGGTGCCGCCAAGGGCAATTGAAAATTCGTGTGGTGCCCCACCATTCCCCACCAACAAATCCTCTTTGTGTGCGTGAGATGAAGAAAAAGTGGTCAGACGGAGAGAGAACGCGATTGGAGACAGAGAGAAATAAGCTAACCTGGGTGTTTCATATTCGTTGGTGGGTTCACCAGTGGTGTCTGAGCCATGGCAGAGAGAGAGAAGTCGTAGGGAACGTGCACATGCTGGGAGGAACAACAAGAGGGCTTTCGGGTGACAGAGAGAAAAGAAAAAAAGGGAGATAAGATGTGTAAGAGAGATACCTGGGCAACAACTATCTGTTGTTGGCAGTGGTCGTGGTAGTGGTGTTGCTTCGTAGAAGAGGGCAGCGATAGAGAGAGACGTGAGAGAGAGCTGGGTATGAGAGAGATATTTGACAGAGGGGAATATTTGGAAAGCATATAAACAGAGGGAAAGATTTTGGGAATTGAGATTGGAAGAAGATTTGAGATTGGGAGGAAGAGGCAGAAGTGAGATTGAGATGGATTCTATGAGAGAGATTTTGGGGATGAGTTTGGAAGGCATGGATAGAGACATAAGAGATTGGGAGAGAGAGGCAGAAGTGAGATAGGGGAAGATTTGAGAGATTTCGGAGGAGAGAGAGGCGTGAGTCAGGAAATGTTGTTGGGCGGAAAAACAAAATTTAATATTCACTGTAGACCGTCGGATCAGTATTCATGAGATAATCTGAACCGTCTTTTATGTTGGGATTACGTTGTCCGTTGCATGTGTTTATGTTTTGTCTCAAAACGATCTGAACCTCTCTTTGTCTCCAAAATTCAAATTCAGCTCTACTTTATTATATAGATATCTAATATCTTTATATAAATTAGAACTATTTTATCTATCTCTCTACTCTCTCTCTCTTTCTCTCTCTCTCTCTCACACACACACACACACATATATATATGAGATAAAATAGTAACATTCACACAAAAAATAGTAACATAGAATATTAACATTTGTAACATGCTCTACAAAAAAAAAAATAGTAACATTGAATTGTAAAATGTTTAACAAAAAAAAATAGTTATATAAAAAAATTGTACCATAGAAAAAAGTAGTAACATGCACAATAAAAAAATAGTTCATGAGAAAAAGTAGTAACATCTATACATATATCTATATCTATCTATACTACTTATGAATGTCAGCATCTATAAAAAAAAATTAATTTTTTAATTTATCCTTAATTAATATTATAAAATCAATTCTATCTATATATTTACTTGTATTCAATTTTTTTTATATCTATTTGACTTCTAAGTTCTTTTGGACTCTTGTATTACTAGAATTTGATTTCTAATAAAAGAGAAAATATCTAAAGAAGTCGGAGAGATATCTACAAAAAAAAAAAAAAGATCTACAAAAAAGAGAAATTAAGTACTCAAAGAGAGGTAGAATAGATCAATAATTAGGTTTAACAATAATTAAAATAAAAATTAATTATTTGACACATAATTGATTATCCAATTAATTTATAAACATAATTTAAAGTTTTTTGTAAATAATATCTTGTATTACTAGAATTTTATTTCTAATAAAAGAAAAAATATCTAAAGAAGGCAATAAAAAAAAAGAGAGAGATTAAGTATTCGACGAGGAGTAGAATAGATCTATAATTAAGTTTAATAATAATTAAAATAAAAATTAGTTATTTGACACATAATTTATTATCCAATTAATTAATAAACATATAAACATAATTTAAAAATTTTTATAAAAAAATTATTATCCCTAATTATTATTATAAAGTCAATGATACCCACATATTACTTTCATCCAATTTTTGTTTCTTATACGTAGTGGACTTCTAAGTTATTTTAGATTCTTTTATCAACTTGACTTCTAAATTCTTTTGAACTCATTGCATATAATTTTTTTTTATATCTATGTATATATTTATATGTTCAAATATATGTTATATTTGATTTTTTTTTATATGCAACAATATCATATTATTATGACACAAATAATAGTATTATAATTTAATCAATCTCTTTGATGAAAAATATAATAAATCTAAAATATAATTGGATGTATAAATACTCAATGACAATCTTACAATGAAGTTACATTATAAACAAAAGAGAAAACGTCTAATAAGAGATACTTAAATAAATAATATATTAAATACTAAAAAAATGGTAGATATATTTATAATTAGGTTTAGCAATAATTAAAATAAGAATCAATTATTCAATGCATAATTTATTATTCAATTTAATTACATATATAATTTAATTTTTTTTATAAAAAAATATTATTTAAATATGTTCACGTGCAATGCACATGCATTGCTAGTATAATAAAATAGTGAAAATTGGAAGTGAGTTCCCCTAGATGTACTTGTTTGGAGATAAGTCCTGCAAAGAAACTTATAGGGGGTTAAGTCCATGTTTAAAATTATATGTAAGGACTTAAGTCCACTTTTTTTTTATCTAAAAAATACCCTTCCTTGAAAGGAAGTTAAATTAATTTCCTATTTTGGAAATTGTTATTCCTTAATTCAATGTCAATTAAAATATGCCAATAAAATCTTCATCATAAATTTAAAATTCAAATTCAAACCTCTCTCTCTCTCTATATATATCAAATTCAAAGCTCTCTCTCTCTCTGTATATATATATATATATATATGTATGCTGAGTTGTTATGGAGATGATGCAAGTATAGTGGTGACGGTGGTGTGGAGTAAAAAGGAGCTATCGAAGTAGAACTTGAATGAGCTTTTATGTGGTAGTGATAGTGGTGAGCGTTGTTGTGGAGGTGATGACAACGTGATGGTTGGTGTTGCTCGGGAGGTGACGATGGTGCGATGGTGGCAGTGCTATGGTGAGGAAAGTGGTAACCGAATATATATATATTCAAATTCATGTTACTATTTTTTTTATTATGTTATTGTTCATGTCACTGCTTTTGTTGAATATGTTACTGTTCATGTTATTATTTTTGTTGAGCATGTTACTACTATTATTTTACTAAATATTAATATTCAATGTTAATATTTTTTTGTTTTTGAATATTACTATTTTTTGTGTTTGAATGGTACTATTTTTTGCGTATGAATTTGAGAGAAATAATTATTGTTAAGTATGTTACAGTTTTTGTTAAACATGTTACTATTTTTGTTGAACATGTTAATATTTTTGTTGAACATGTTACTGTTGTTATTTTTTAAAAATATTAATATTGAATGTTTTTAATTTTTTTTATGTTTAAATGTTACTATTTTTTTGTGTTTAAATGTATTATTTTTTGTGTCCAAATGATAACTTTTTTTTTGTATATATATACACCTAACCTATATATGAATATAGATAGATATGAGAGAGAAAAGATTTTAATGTTAGTCAAACTCCTAAGATTTAGGAGTTTTTAATTTTTAATTTTATTTCACTTCTAAAGGGAAGAGATGGTATGGTAAAATTGACAAAAAACAGACTTCATAACAAATAAGTTTCATTGACGGATTTAAGTCCAAACAAGTCCATATAAGGACCGGTCTCCAAATTTCCCAACAAAACCCAGTAATAGATCTTCTATCAGAAGGGTCTCCTACCCAGTCAGAATCAGAGTAGATAGTAAGAGAGACTGGATTTGCAGAAGAATAATGCAAACCACAGTAAGGAGTCCCTTGAAGATATCTAAGGATTCTCTTGACAACTGAGTAGTAGACTGAAGTGGGTGAATGCATGAATTGACAGACTGAATTTACAGCAAAGGAAATATCAAGTCTAGTAAAGGCGAGGTATTGAAGTGCTCCCACGATACTGCGATATTCAGAGGGATCAACTAAAGGAGAACCTTCAGTTTTGGTAAGTCTAGTGGAGGAACAAGGAGTGAGACATGCTTTATAAGAAGCCATGTTAGCTTTCTGAAGAAGATCAGTCAAGTATTTGGTTTGAGAAAGAAAAAGTCCAGAAGCTGTATGAGTAATTTGGATGCCCAAAAAATAATGACGAGGACCTAGATCCTTCATTTCGAAGACCTGATGTAAGTCTACAATAAAAGTAGTAATGAAAGAAGGGGTGTTGCCAGTGATGATAATATCATCAAAATATAAAAAAAGATATGTAAGAGAAGAACCGGAATTTTGAATGAACAAATAAGGATCTACAACAGAGGAAACAAAACCACAAGAGAACAGATGAGTGATGAAGCTCTCAAACCGAGTGCTTCAACTTTAGAATTGATCACCCAAGTGCAGGTTGTGCGAAGTAATAAATTTCTCGGGAATCCGAGGTCGAACCACAGAGAATTATGAAAACAAGAAACACAAAACAAATAAAAAGAAATTGTTTGCAATTTGTTTGAGTAGGAATTTTGGAATCAGAAAATAATAAATTTGGTTTTTAAAACAATAATTGAAATACTAAAGCATCGGGTACTCCCTCTCAATTCCATACAATAATGATTGAAGACTCAAAACTTAACTTGAAACACAAATCAGATGTCGGTTGATTCAAGTAACAAATCAAGTAAGAAAACCAAATGTTACAATCAAAAGATTATTCAGGAACCTGAATAATCATCCAATTATATTATTTTATGAAATAATGATAATTACCTCAAGCGTGGAATAACCAGTTATTTATTCGCAGGGAAACTCAAGCAATCGATGTACGTGACACAACAACTCAGGAGTTTTTACAGAATAAAAACTTTGCTAAAAAATCAGAAGTTAAATTAACAAAACATCATAAATCATTAAACACAAAGTCAACAACATTACCGTACTTCATTGAGAGGTTCTCCCCTAGCCCTAGCTTAGCCTTCTAGCCAGACATGACGAACTAAAAAGATGGAAAAAAAAAAGAATAAATAATCTAAATCATAATCTAATTCCTCCTCTCTCAATAGATGAGAGCCTCTATTTATAGTAAAATAAATCATAAGTACAGGTTGGAAGGAATTCCTTTCCCAAAAAGATGTATTGTAAGGTTAAATCCCGTGCATAAATCTTGGGGCCCGCGGGTACAAAATCTGTCCAGACTTCGAGCTTGAATTTCGCATATTTAGAGACTGAATCACGAAATTTTCGTGAAATACACTTCTGTAGCCCTTGAAGTCTTCTTTCCAACCCCACAAAAATCAGGTCAATCCGATATCGGAGTCAAAAGTTATGACTGAAATACTGAAGACGTGTCAAATCCTTATCTTCTAGGAAACTTTCCTAATCCAACTTTAAATGAGTTTTCTTCTAACTTGGCCTCTTATAAGGATTAAATTGCTGATTTATCTTCAAGTCTTCCTATCTCAACCTTGACTCTTCAATCCTTATCAATTGTGATTCTTCCTCTAGTGATTGCTTCACTTGCATTATCCATTATTACTTTAAATCAACCAATTTACCTGCAAAATAAAACAAACAGCTAGAAAAAGTATCTAACTAGAAAATCATGGAATTTAACACATTTAATCACAAATAATATGCAATTAACCAATTATTAAATATAATAAGATAGCACTTTTGATGGTTAATCACACCCCCCAACCTGAATATTACTAGTCCCTAGTAATACATGAATCCTAAAATCTAAAAACTAAAAACAAAATATCCTAATAAAATAAAACACAAATCCACTTTCGTAGGTCTCACGATTGCATTTAGCATATGCAACAAGCCTTTAAACCCCTAGGTTCCCCCTAGTGGACGAGTATAGTCTCGTGAGGGTTTCCAGAGATGATACCCACAAACATCAACCTGTAATCAAATATCTAAATAATAATTTTATAACACAAATTGCTACCACAATATAAAAATTCTAAGATGCAAACTTTTTTATAAGCTCATGCAAAGCAAAATATAGAATTATACGGTATATAAATGTATAAACTTATCATATTCTCATATAAACTCGTGTGTAGTGTGAATTAACTATATCAAGTCAGTAATTTATCCGGTAATCACCTCTACAACTATCAACTATTCGTCTCAATGCCAAATCTCACTAGATAATTCACTCATAAAAGATTCTCTCAGATTATAGTGACTATTCCCTCAAATATCACATGTAAGAATAAGATATTTAAGTCCAAAACCAAATAATGCTCACATGTCTATTAAAATAATTGTAATCCATAAAAGATTTGGCATAATCTCATGAAAGGAAATCAACACACAATAAATAAATAATCACCACTCTCTTCCTTATTCACACAAGTCATGCATCCATCAATACACTCTTGAGATCAAATAGGTCTTTATTTAAGGTTGTAATGGGGCTTTGGGATTAGGGTTTTGAAACGAAAGATATTCAGGAATTCAAAAGACTATCCCGAGAGAACATGTACATTACACAACCAAACTTCTTTTCATAGTCTTTCACTCTCCATCCTTTAGAAGCACAATTTACATCACTTGCTCATATTTTTTTTTTCTTTTCAAACACATGCTTGCTATTTTTTTTCTTTTTTTTTTCAATCTGTTTTTTTTGACAGCTAGACATATTGTCTTTCTTTTTTTTTCAACTTTGTTTTTTTCTTTTTTTGTCAGCAAGACATCTAATGCAAATATTCACAAGTATGTAAAACTCTTTTTTTTTTTTTTTTTTTCTTTTCTTAACCAACATCTCCCAAATTACATAAACAATAAAAGTTCAATCTCAGGATAACCAAGGGTAAAAGATATTATTTTTTTCTCATTGGCTTGGTTATTATATGTTGGGTATAAAAAATAAAATTTTGCTTTAAAGGCTCAATCATGGCTTCTAGGGATAATAATATTCAAAGAATAAGGTTTAGGCTCAAATAATGACAAAGATGGCCTAAAATCATATCTCAAGAGCTTTTGATAACACACTTCTCATGCAAATAATTCAAAGTCAAGCAATCATTCACAATATTGGTGTTAACCAAAACAAAATTAATGAGACTATTGAAGGAGATTAGCTGAATAAAAATATTCTTTATTGAGTAAATGTAAATAACCCTAAAAAAAAAAGATTGGATCAAAACTCACCAGGGTTTTTATTCATCTCCACTATATGTGTCAAGTTCTCAAGGTAAAATACCTAATAAATTTCAACTTGGTAAAGTCTAAAGTGCACAAATTTTGAGTTTTTATAAGAACATTATATGAGATACAAAAATATAGAATAAAATTCTATGTAGTGCTTAAACAGTTGCAAATTTAAAGCTATACAAATTATTTATATATTGTGGTGTCAAACTATGCATAAAAATGTTATTTAGATATATATATATATATATATTTATTTATTTTTTATTTTTTTATTATTATTTTTTTTTTACCAACATAACTAAACTAGAAATTGTTACAACAAACATACCCACACCCCCCAACCTAAATCCAACATTGTCCTCAATGTAAAAATAAATACCTTAATGCTTAATAAAAATAATGAATAAAGATCAAAGGAGTAGGAATACCTGGTGCTGCAACAACTCTAAAACCTAAAAATAAAAACTCAACAAAAAAACTATAAATTAAAACAAATAGAAACGAAACTAAAATTAAAAATAAAATAAAATCTAACTACTATCTACAAATAAAAATAAAAGCTCACACTCAATCCGGCTTAAAGTCATATTTGAATATGCGACCATTCAATTTTATTGGCTTAAAAATGTGGTGTCGAAGCAACTCTTTTAATCGAACTATCCACTCATATACCCAATATATTATTAGAGTATGCAAGAAAAGGGAGATATATACATTTTTATGCAAATCTAACAATGAGATAGAAAATAGATTTTTATCAATTACAACACATAACTCAACTTTCATACCCTCACCAAGATTAGATATGTGAATCTCATTACTACTTGTTGATAATGAAAGGTCTTTGGACTCATTAGCCTCTTGTGGAATAATAATGTCACTTAATTCTTCACTATCAAGAGTATTAATGGATTCATCCTCAGTTTGTAGTTCAGGAAAAGAATCACTCTCAATATATTGACTATTTTTAACCTCTTGTTCTTGTATCAATATATTGAGTATATCTTTTATCTCTTTAATATCTTGACTTGTTTGGGCATTGAAAGCTAGTTGGCTTTGCATAAATTCGTTAAGAATATTCTCCAAATTCTCTTCTTGTAGGTCATGGTAGGGTGGATATTGGGGAGGGTCTTGTGGTGATGTGAGATGTACTGGTAACTGATAATGTTCATTTCCCCAACCAAAATTTGGATAAAAAGTTTCAAAACAATGGTTGGGGTAAGGTTGAGAAGAATTAGGTAATACAATTGATCCATTCCTCAAATATTGTCGAGCAGTTGGAATTAAAGGGCAAACCTCAATGGGATGCCCATACACATCACAAAGCACACACAGTTCCTCCATCGGGGAAAATCTTCACACCACATTAAAAGAAATATAAAATATAAAAATAAAAATTATGAAATATCTAATGGCGCCAAAAACTTGCTTCAACTTTAGAATTGATCACCCAAGTGCAGGTTGTGCGAAGTAATAAATTTCTCGGGAATCCGAGGTCGAACCACAGGGAATTATGAAAACAAGAAACAATCACACGAACAATAAAAGTAATTTGAAAGGAAAAAGATTTGTTTGGAAAGTTGTTGATTTGAGAAAAGTGATTGTTGGTAATTAAAACAGTAATAAATAAAATACTAGAGCATCAGGTACTCCCTCTCAACTTCATACAATAATAGTTAAAGACTCAAAGCTTGACTTGAAAGAGGAATTAAATGTCAGTTAACCCAATTAACAAATCAAGTGATAAATTCAATGGTTATAATCAAAAGACTACCAGGAACCTGAATAATCAATCAATCATATTATTTTATGAAATAATGTTAATCCTTCCAGCATGGAATAACCAGTGATTTACACGCAGGGAAAATCAAGCAATTGATGTACGTGGCACAACAACTCAAGAGTTTATACAGCATAAACACTTTGCTAAAAGATTTGGGATTAAATTAACACGATAACATAAATCCTTAAGTACAAGAGTCAATAAAAATACCGTACTCCGTCGAGAGGTTTTCCCCTAGCCCTAGCTTAGCCTTCTAGCCAGACATGGTAAAAAGATGGAGAAAAGAATAAATAAAATAAATCTTAATCTAATCCCTTTCTCTCAATAGATGAGAGCCTCTATTTATAATAAAATAAATCCTAAGTACAGGTTGAAAGGAATTCCTTTCCCAAAAAGATGTCTTGTAAGGTTAAATCCCGTGCATAAATCTTGGAGTCCGCGGGTACATAATCTGTCCAGATTTCGAGCTTAGATTTCGCATATTTAGAGACTGAATCACGAACTTTTCGTGAAATACACTTCTGTAGCCCTTGAAGTCTTCTTTCCAACCCCACAAAAATCAGGTCCATCCGATATCGGAGTCAAAAGTTATGAATGAAATACTGAAAACGTGTCAAATCCTTATCATTTAGGAAACTTTCCTAATCCAACTTTAAATGAGTTTTCTTCTCACTTAAACTCTTATAAGGATTAAATTGCTGATTTATCTTCAAGTCTTCCTATCTCAACCTTGACTCTTCAATCCTTATCAATTGTGATTCTTCCTCTAGTGATTGCTTCACTTGCATTATCCATTATTACTTTAAATCAACCAATTTACCTGCAAAATAAACCAAACAACTAGAAAAAGTATCAAATTAGAAAATCAAGGAATTTAACACATTTAATCACAAATAATATGCAATTAACCAATTATTAAATATAATAAAATAGCACTTTTGATGGTTAATCACACCCCCAACCTGAATATTACTAGTCCCTAATAATACATGAATCCTAAAATCTAAAAACTAAAAACAAAATATCCTAATAAAATAAAATACAAATCCACTTTCGTAGGACTCACGATTGCATTTAGCATATGCAACAAGCCTTTAAACCCCTAGGTTCCCCCTAGTGGACGAGTATAGTCTCGTGAGGGTTTCCAGAGATGATACCCACAAACATCAACCTGTAATCAAATATCTAAATAATAATTTTATAACACAAATTGCTACCACAATATAAGAATTCTAAACTATAATTCTTTTTATAAGCACATGCAAAGCAAAAATATAGAACTCTGCGCTATATAAATGTATGCACTTATCATATTCTCATATAAACTCGTGTGTAGTGTGAATTGACTATACCAAGTTAACAATTTATCCAGTAATCACTTTTTCAACTATCAACTATTCGTCTCAATGTCAAATCTCACAAGATAATTCACTCATAAAAGATTCTCTCAGATTATATTGATTATTCCCTCAAATATCACATGTGAGAAGAAGATATTTAAATCAAAAACAAAATAATGCTCACATGTTCCATTAAAAAAAATGTAATCCAAAAGAAAAGGATTTGACATAGTCTCATGAAAGAAAATCAACACACAATAAATAAATAATCACCATTCTCTTCCTTATTCACACAAGTCATGCATCCTCAATACACTCTTGAGATCAGATAGGACTTTATTTAAGGTTGTAATGGGGCCTTGGGATTAGGGTTTTGAAACGAATGATATACAGGAATTCAAAAGACTATCCCGAGAGAACATGTACATTACACAACCAAACTTTTTTCCATAGCCTTTCACTCTCCATCCTTTAGAAGCACAATTTACATCACTTGCTCATATTTTTTTCTTTTCAAACACATGCTTGCTATTTTTTCTCTTTTTTTTTTCACAGCTAGACATATTGTCTTTCTCTTTTTTTTTTTTTTTTTAATCTGTTTTTTTCACTGCTAGACATATTGTCTTTCTTTTTTTTTTTTTTTCTTTTCTTCTTTTTTTTCAGCAAGACATCTAATGCAAATATTCACAAGTATGTAAAACTCTTTTTTTTCTTTTCTTTTCTTAACCAACATCTCCCAAATTACATAAATAATAAAAATTCAATCTCAGGATAACCAAGGGTAAAATATATTATTTTTTTCATTGGCTTGGTTATTATATGTTGGGTATAAGAAATAATTTTTTGCTTCAAAGGCTCAATCATGGCTTCTAGGGATAATAATATTCAAAGAATAAGGTTTAGGCTCAAATAATCAAAGATGGCCTAAAATCATATCTCAAGAGCTTTTGATAACACACTTCCCATGCAAATAATTCAAAGTCAAGCAATCATTCACAATATTGGTGTTAACCAAAACAAAAATAATGAGACTATTGAAGGAGAATAGCAGAATAAAAATATTTTTTATTGAGTAAATGTAAATAACCCTCCAAGAAAGATTGGATCAAAACTTACTAGGGTTTTTATGCATCTCCACTATATGTTTCAAGTTCTCAAGGTAAAATACCTAACAAATTTTCAACTTGGTAAAGTCTAAAGTGCACAAATTGTGAGTTTTTATAAGAACATGATATGAGATACAAAAATATAGAATAAAATTCTATGTGATGCTTAAACAGTTGCAAATTTAAAGTTAAGCAAATTATTTCTAAATTGTGGTATCAAGTTATGCATAAAAATGTTATTTAGATATTTAATACCCAAAAGAATTTTTTTTTTTTTTTTAATTTTTTTAGCAAAGTAAATAAACTAAAAAAAATTAAACTAGGAATTTTCACAACACAAAGCATACTCATACCCCCCAACCTAAATCCAACATTGTCCTCAATGTAAAAATAAATATCTTGTTGTTCAGTAAAAATAATGAATAAAGATAAAAGGGATATGAGTACCTGGTGCCGCAACAACGCTAAAACCTAAAAATAAAATACTCAACAAACAAAAAAAAACTATAAATTGAAACAAATAAAAAAGGAAACTGAAATTAAACAAAAAAATAAAATAAAATAAAATCTAACTACTATGTACAAATAAAAATAAAAGCTCACGTTCAATCCGGTTTAAAGTCAGATTTGAATATGCGCCCATTCAATTTTTCTAGCTTAAAAATGTGGTGTCGAAGCAACTCTTTTAATCGAACTATCCACTCATATACCCAAGATATCTTTTGAACATGCAAGAAAAAGGAGATATTTACATTTTTATGCAAATCTAATAATGAGATAGAAAATAGATCTTTATCAATTATAGCACACAATTCAACTTTCATACCCTCACCAAGATTAGATATGTGAATCTCATTACTACTTGTTGATAATGAAAGGTCTTTGGGCTCATTAGCCTCTTGTGGAATAATAATGTCACTTAATTCTTCACTATCAAGAGTATTAATGGATTCATCCTCAGTTTGTAGTGCAGAAAAAGAATCAGTCTCACTATATTGACTATTTTTAACTTCTTGTTCTTGTATCAATGTATTGAGTATATCTTTTATCTCTTTAATATCTTGACTTGTTTGGGCATTGAAAGCTAGTTGGCTTTGCATAAATTCGTTAAGAATATTCTCCAAATTCTCTTCTTGTAGGTCATGGCAGGGTGGATATTGGGGAGGGTCTTGTGGTGATGTGACATATATAGGTAACTGATAATGTTCATTCCCCCAACCAAAATTGGGATAAAAAGTTTCAAAACAATGGTCGGGGTAAGGTTGAGAAGAATTAGGTAAGACAATTGTCTCATTCTTCAAAATTTTTCGAGCAGTTGGAATTAAAGGGCAAACCTCAATGGGATGCCCATACACATCACAAAACACACACAGTTCCTCCATCAGGGAAAATCTTCACACCACATTAAAATAAATATAAAATATAAAAATAAAAATTATGAAATATCTAACCTGAGGAAAAATAAAACAAATAATTAACAATAAATAATAAAAAAAGGGACGAGATTACCGGATCTGTGACGAATCTCAAATCAAGCAAACCTCAATAGATGGCGATGTGTTCTTTGCCTTCAAACAATTCCCCGGCAACGGCGCCAAAAACTTGCTTCAACTTTAAAAGTGTAAACCCAAGCGTAGGTTGAGCAAAGTAATATAATCTCGGAAGTCCGAGGTCGATCCCACGAGGAATTGTAACAAGGAACAATCACACAAACAACAAAAGTAATTTGAAAGGAAAAAGATTTGTTTGGAAAATTGTTGATTGGAGAAAAATGATTTTGGTAATTAAAACAGTAATAAATAAAATACTAGAGCATCAGGTACTCCCTCTCAACTTCATACAATAATAGTTAAAGACTCAAAGCTTGACTTGAAAGAGGAATTAAATGTCAGTTAACCCAATTAACAAATCAAGTGATAAATCCAATGGTTATAATCAAAAGACTACTAGGAACCTGAATAATCATTCAATCATATTATTTTATGAAATAATGTTAATCCTTCCAGCATGGAATAACCAGTGATTTACACGCAGGGAAAATCAAGCAATTGATGTACGTGGCACAACAACTCAAAAGTTTATACAGCATAAACACTTTGCTAAAAGATTTGGGATTAAATTAACACAATAACATAAATCCTTAAGTACAAGAGTCAATAAGAATACCGTACTCCGTTGAGAGGTTTTCCCCTAGCCCTAGCTTAGCCTTCTAGCCAGACATGATGAACTAAAAATAAAAAGATGGAAAAAAGAATAAATAAAATAAATCCTAATCTAATCCTCTCTCTCAATAGATGAGAGCCTCTATTTATAATAAAATAAATCCTAAGTACAGGTTGAAAGGAATTCCTTTCCCAAAAAGATGTCTTGTAAGGTTAAATCCCGTGCATAAATCTTGGGCCCCGCGGGTACAAAATCTGTCCAGACTTCGAGCTTGAATTTCGCATATTTAGAGACTGAATCACGAAATTTTCGTGAAATAAACTTCTGTAGCCCTTGAAGTCTTCTTTCCAACCCCATAAAAATCAGGTTAATACGATATCGGAGTCAAAAGTTATGACTGAAATACTGAAGACGTGTCAAATCCTTATCTTCTAGGAAACTTTCTTAATCCAACTTTAAATGAGTTTTCTTCTAACTTGGACTCTTATAAGGATTAAAATGCTGATTTATCTTCAAGTCTTCCTATCTCAATCTTGACTCTTCAATCCTTATCAATTGTGATTCTTCCTCTAGTGATTGATTCACTTGCATTATCCATTATTACTTTAAATCAACCAATTTACCTGCAAAATAAACCAAACAGCTAGAAAAAGTATCAAACTAGAAAATCAAGGAATTTAACACATTTAATCACAAATAATATGCAATTAACCAATTATTAAATATAATAAGATATCACTTTTGATGGTTAATCACACCCTCCAACCTGAATATTACTAGTCCCTAGTAATACATGAATCCTAAAATCTAAAAACTAAAAACAAAATAACCTAATAAAATAAAATACAAATCCACTTTCGTAGGACTCACGATTGCATTTAGCATATGCAACAAGCCTTTAAACCCCTAGGTTTCCCCTAGTGGACGAGTATAGTCTCGTGAGGGTTTCCAGAGATGATACCCACAAACATCAACATCTGATCAAATATCTGAATAATAATTTTATAACACAAATTGCTACCACAATATAAAAATTCTAAGATTCAAACTTTTTATAAGCACATGCAAAACATAATATAGAACTATGCGCTATATAAATATATGCACTTATCATATTCTCATATAAACTCGTGTGTAGTGTGAATTAACTATACCAAGTCAATAATTTATCTGGTAATCACCTCTACAACTATCAACTATTCGTCTCAATGCCAAATCTCACTAGATAATTCACTCATAAAAGATTCTCTCAGATTATAGTGACTATTCCCTCAAATATCACATGTGAGAAGAAGATATTTAAGTCAAAACAAAATAATGCTCACATGTCTATTAAAAAAAACGTAATCCAAAAGAAAAAGATTTGACATAGTCTCATGAAAGGAAATCAACACACAATAAACAAATAATCACTATTCTCTTCCTTATTCACACAAGTCATGCATCCTCAATACACTCTTGAGATCAGATAGGACTTTATTTAAGGTTGTAATGGGGCCTTGGGATTAGGGTTTTGAAACGAAGGATATTCAGGAATTCAAAAGATTATCCCGAGAGAACATGTACATTACACAACCAAACTTCTTTCCATAGTCTTTCACTCTCCATCCTTTAGAAGCACAATTTACATCACTTGCTCGTATTTTTTTTCTTTTCAAACACATGCTTGCTATTTTTTCTCTTTTTTTTTTTTTTTTTTTCAATCTGTTTTTTTCACTGCTAGACATATTGTCTTTCTTTTTTTTTTTTCAACTTTTTTTTTTTTCTTTTCTTCTTTTTTTTCAGCAAGACATCTAATGCAAATATTCACAAGTATGTAAAACTCTTTTTTTTCTTTTCTTTTCTTAACCAACATCTCCCAAATTACATAAACAATAAAAATTCAATCTCAGGATAACCAAGGGTAAAAGATATTATTTTTTTCATTGGCTTGGTTATTATATGTTGGGTATAAGAAATAAATTTTTGCTTCAAAGGCTCAATCATGGCTTCTAGGGATAATAATATTCAAAGAATAAGGTTTAGGCTCAAATAATCAAAGATGGCCTAAAATCATATCTCAAGAGCTTTTGATAACACACTTCCCATGCAAATAATTCAAAGTCAAGCAATCATTCACAATATTGGTGTTAACCAAAACAAAAATAATGAGACTATTGAAGGAGAATAGCTGAATAAAAATATTTTTTATTGAGTAAATGTAAATAACCCTTCAAGAAAGATTGGATCAAAACTCACTAGGGTTTTTATGCATTTCCACTATATGTTTCAAGTTCTCAAGGTAAAATACCTAATAAATTTTCAACTTGGTAAAGTCTAAAGTGCACAAATTTTGAGTTTTTATAAGAACATGATATGAAATACAAAAATATAGAATAAAGTTCTATATAATGCTTAAACAGTTACAAATTTAAAGTTAAGCAAATTATTTCTATATTGTGGTATCAAATTATGCATAAAAATGTTATTTAAATATTTAATAACCAACAATTTTTTTTTATATATTTTTTTTTTTTAGCAAAGTAAATAAACTAAAAAAAATAAACTAGGAATTTTCACAACACAAGGCATACTCATACCCCCAACCTAAATCCAACATTGTCCTCAATGTAAAAATAAATATCTTATTGCTCAGTAAAAATAATGAATAAAGATCAAAGAGATAGGAATACCTGGTGCTGCAACAACTCAAAAACCTAAAAATAAAAGACTTGACAAAACTATAAATTAAATCAAATAGAAACAAAACTAAAATTAAAAATAAAATAAAATAAAATCTAACTACTATGTACAAATAAAAATAAAAGCTCACACTCAATCCGGCTTAAAGTCATATTTGAATATGCGACCATTCAATTTTATTGGATTAAAAATGTAGTGTCGAAGCAACTCTTTTAATCGAACTATCCACTCATATACCCAAGATATTATTAGAGTATGCAAGAAAAGGGAGATATATACATTTTTATGCAAATCTAACATTGAGATAGAAAATAGATTTTTATCAATTACAACACACAACTCAACTTTCATACCCTCACTAAGATTAGATATGTGAATGTCATTACTACTTGTTGATAATGAAAGGTCTTTGGGCTCATTAGCCTCTTGTGGAATAATAATGTCACTAAATTCTTCACTATCAAGAGTATTAATGGATTCATCCTCAGTTTGTAGTTCAGGAAAAGAATCACTCTCATATTGATTATTTTTAACCTCTTGTTTTTGTATCAATATATTGAGTATATCTTGTATCTCTTTAATATCTTGACTTGTTTGGGCATTGAAAGCTAGTTGGCTTTGCATAAATTCGTTAAGAATATTCTCCAAATTCTCTTCTTGTAGGTCATGGTAGGGTGGATATTGGGGAGGGTCTTGTGGAGATGTGACATATATAGGTAACTGATAATGTTCATTCCCCCAACCAAAATTGGGATAAAAAGTTTCAAAACAATGGTCGGGGTAAGGTTGAGACGAATTAGGTAAGACAATTGTCCCATTCCTCAAAATTTTTCGAGCAGTTGGAATTAAAGGGCAAACCTCAATGGGATGCCCATACACATCACAAAACACACATAGTTCCTCCATCAGGAAAAATCTTCACACCACATTAAAAGAAATATAAAAATAAAAATTATGAAATATCTAACCTGAGGAAAAATAAAACAAATAATTAACAAATAAATAATAATAAAAAAAAAGGACGAGATTACCGGATCTATGACGAATCTCAAATCAAGCAAACCTCAATAGATGGCGATGTGTTCTTTGCCTTCAAACAATTCCCCGGCAACGGCGCCAAAAACTTGCTACAACTTTAGAATTGATCACCCAAGTGCAGGTTGTGCGAAGTAATAAATTTCTCGGGAATCCGAGGTCGAACCACAGGGAATTATGAAAACAAGAAACAATCACACGAACAATAAAAGTAATTTGAAAGGAAAAAATATTTGCTTGGAAAGTTGTTGATTGGAGAAAAGTGATTTTTGTAATTAAAACAGTAATAAAATAAATACTAGAGCATCAGGTACTCTCTCTCCACTTCATACAATAATAGTTAAAGACTCAAAGCTTGACTTGAAACAGGAATTAAATGTCAGTTAATCCGATTAACAAATCAAGTGATAAATTCAAAGGTTATAATCAAAAGACTACCAGGAACCTGAATAATCATTCAATCATATTATTTTATGAAATAATGTTAATCCTCCTTGCGTGTAAATCACTGGTTATTCCACTGATATCAAAAATTTTTAAAATAAAAATGAGTTTATTGTAATTTGGAGATACCAGTGGATGAGGACACTGATCCCAGGACTGACAGGCAGATTTTGTTTGAGCTGCTGAGAGGGCAGAGAGAGATGAGGAAGGAGATGAGAGAGTTGAGGGCACAGATGAGGGGGTTAGGGCAGAGTTCTCAGGGTCAGGCAGGCCCCTCATCTTAGGATTATTTCTTCTAGGTCCCAGTGTTTGAAAGTTGTTTTCTTTATTTTCTTTACTGTATTTGTGAAATCAAAGCCTATTTTGGGTAGTTTTTGTTAGGCTTGATTTCTTTTATCTTTTGAATATGCATTGTACTTGAATTCTCAGTATGATATAAAATGCATATTTTGTTTGGTGTGTTATCAAATATCTAAATAACGCTGTTATGAATAAGTTAATACCACAATATAGAAATAATTTGCTTAACTTTAAATTTGCAATTGTTTAAGCACCACATAGAACTTTATTCTATATTTTTGTATCTCATATCATGTTCTTATAAAAACTCACAATTTGTGCACTTTAGACTTTACCAAGTTGAAAATTTGTTAGGTATTTTACCTTGAGAACTTGAAACATATAGTGGAGATGCATAAAAACCCTAGTGAGTTTTGTTCCAATCTTTCTTGGAGGGTTATTTACATTTACTCAATAAAAAATATTTTTATTCAGCTAATCTCCTTCAATAATCTCATTATTTTTGTTTTGGTTAATACCAATATTGTGAATGATTGCTTGACTTTGAATTATTTGCATGAGAAGTGTGTTATCAAAAGCTCTTGAGATATGATTTTAGGCCATCTTTGTCATTATTTGAGCCTAAACCTTATTCTTTGAATATTATTATCCCTAGAAGCCATGATTGAGTCTTTAAAGCAAAATTTTATTTCTTATACCCAACATATAATAACCAAGCCAATGAGAAAAAAATAATATCTTTTACCCTTGGTTATCCTGAGATTGAACTTTTATTGTTTATGTAATTTGGGAGATGTTGGTTAAAAAAAAGAAAAAAAAAAAAAAAAAAAAAAAAGAGTTTTACATACTTGTGAATATTTGCATTAGATGTCTTGCTGAAAAAAAAAAAAAAAAAAAAGTTGAAAAAAAAAAAAGAGAAAGACAATATGTCTAGCTGTGAAAAAAAAAGAGAAAAAATAGCAAGCATGTGTTTGAAAAGAAAAAAATATGAGCAAGTGATGTAAATTGTGCTTCTTAAGGATGGAGAGTGAAAGGCTATGGAAAGAAGTTTGGTTGTGTAATGTACATGTTCTCTCGGGATAGTCATTTGAATTCCTGAATATCCTTCGTTTCAAAACCCTAATCCCAAGGCCCCATTACAACCTTAAATAAAGACCTATTTGATCTCAAGAGTGTATTGATAGATGCATGACTTGTGTGAATAAGGAAGAGAGTGGTGATTATTTATTTATTGTGTGTTGATTTCCTTTTATGAGACTATGTCAAATCCTTTTCTTTTGGATTACGTTTTTTTTTTTTGGAACATGTGAGCATTATTTGTTTTGATTTAAATATCTTCTTCTCACATGTGATATTTGAGGGAATAGTCAATATAATCTGAGAGAATCTCTTATGAGTGAATTATCTTGTGAGATTTGGCATTGAGACGAATAGTTGATAGTTGAAGAGGTGATTACCAGATAAATTACTGACTTGGTATAGTTAATTCACACTACACACGAGTTTATATGAGAATATGATAAGTGCATACATTTATATAGCATAGAGTTCTATATGTTGTTTTGCATGTGCTTATAAAAAGTTTTGTATCTAAAAATTTCAATAGTGCGGTAGCAATTTCTATTATACAGTTGTTATTCAGATATTTGATCAAAGGGCGATGTTTGTGGGTATCATCTCTGGAAACCCTCACGAGACTATACTCGTCCACTAGGGGAAACCTAGGGGTTTAAAGGCTTGTTGCATATGCTAAATGCAATCGTGAAGCCTACGAAAGTGGTTATGTCTTTTGTTTTTGTTAGTATTTTGTTTTTATTTGCTTGCCTTACTAGGGACTAGCAAGGTCTAAGTGGGGGGGTGTGATTCAGGTCTAATATTTACATTTGTCAGAGGTAATATTAATCATTTTATTGTGAAAGTGTGATAGTTATGATGATTTAATTTAAGATTAAGGCTAGGAGAATAAAAGATGAGTTGTGTTGTTTTGCAGGTTAATAGTGCACAATTGGAGTGAAGCTATGAGAAGGAAGGAAGCATAGCTCAGGAAGGATTACACTGGAACACGCGTCCGGACGGAGGAAGTATACGCGTCCGGACGCGGTTGGCAGAAAGTTGACAAACGAAGCAAGGACCATTCTGGAAGGCGCGTCCGGACGGTTGAGAGAGTCGCGTCCGGACGCGTGTCAAACATCTGCTGCCGAATTTAGAATCCTAGTGGGATGCAATCTCCGGAGAATGTAATTTATAAATACAAACCTAGGACTTTGCCAGGGGATCTATCTTTTTACTCTCTTTGTTTTAGTCTATTTTCTGAATCCTTTACCATGTCTGGCTAGAAGGCTAAGCTAGGGTGAGGGGAAAATCTCTCAACGGAGTACGGTATTTTTATTGACTCTTGTACTTAAGGATTTATGAAACTGTGTTAATTTAATTCCTAATATTTTAGCAAAGTGTTTATGCTGTATAAATTCTTGAGTTGTTGTGCCACGTACATCGATTGCTTGAGTTTCCCTGCGTGTAAATCACTGGTTATTCCATGCTGGAAGGATTAACATTATTTCATAAAATAATATAATTGAATGATTATTCAGGTTCCTGGTAGTCTTTCGATTATAACCATTGGATTTATCACTTGATTTGTTAATTGGGTTAACTGACATTTAATTCATCTTTCAAGTCAAGCTTTGAGTTTTTAACTAGTATTGTATGAAGTTGAGAGGGAGTACCTGATGCTCTAGTATTTATTTTATTACTGTTTGAATTACCAAAGTCACTTTTCCCAAATCAACAATTTTCCAAATAATTCTTTTTGTTCTTTTCGAATTACTTTTATTATTTGTGTGATTGTTCCTTGTTACAATTCCTCGTGGGATCGACCTCGGACTTCCGAGATTATATTACTTTGCTCAACCTGCGCTTGGGTTTACACTTTTAAAGTTGAAGCAAGTTTTTGGCGCCGTTGCCGGGGATACCAGTGGATGAATCTAAATTTTTAATTTTCAACTTGGTAAAGTCTAAAGTGCACAAATTGTGAGTTTTTATAAGAACATGATATGAGATACAAAAATATAGAATAAAGTTCTATGTGGTGCTTAAACAATTGCAAATTTAAAGTTAAACAAATTATTCTCATATTGTGGTGTCAAACTATGCATAAAAATGTTATTTAAATATTTAATAACTAACAATTTTTTATTTTTTTAGCAAAGTAAATAAACTAAAAAAAAATAAACTAGGAATTTTCACAACACAAAGCATACTCATACCCCCCAACCTAAATCCAACATTGTCCTCAATGTAAAAATAAATATCTTATTGCTCAATAAAAATAATGAATAAAGATAAATAAACAATAAAACAAAAACTTGCTTCAACTTTAGAATTGATCACCCAAGTGCAGGTTGTGCGAAGTAATAAATTTCTCGGGAATCCGAGGTCGAACCACAGAGAATTATGAAAACAAGAAACACAAAACAAATAAAAAGAAATTGTTTGCAATTTGTTTGAGTAGGAATTTTGGAATCAGAAAATAATAAATTTGGTTTTTAAAACAATAATTGAAATACTAAAGCATCGGGTACTCCCTCTCAATTCCATACAATAATGATTGAAGACTCAAAACTTAACTTGAAACACAAATCAGATGTCGGTTGATTCAAGTAACAAATCAAGTAAGAAAACCAAATGTTACAATCAAAAGATTATTCAGGAACCTGAATAATCATCCAATTATATTATTTTATGAAATAATGATAATTACCTCAAGCGTGGAATAACCAGTTATTTATTCGCAGGGAAACTCAAGCAATCGATGTACGTGACACAACAACTCAAGAGTTTTTACAGAATAAAAACTTTGCTAAAAAATCAGAAGTTAAATTAACAAAACATCATAAATCATTAAACACAAAGTCAACAACATTACCGTACTTCATTGAGAGGTTCTCCCCTAGCCCTAGCTTAGCCTTCTAGCCAGACATGACGAACTAAAAAGATGGAAAAAAAAAAAGAATAAATAATCTAAATCATAATCTAATTCTCCTCTCTCAATAGATGAGAGCCTCTATTTATAGTAAAATAAATCATAAGTACAGGTTGAAAGGAATTCCTTTCCCAAAAAGATGTCTTGTAAGGTTAAATCCCGTGCATAAATCTTGGGGCCCGCGGGTACAAAATCTGTGCAGACTTCGAGCTTAGATTTCGCATATTTAGAGGTTGAATTACGAAATTTTCGTGAAATATACTTCTGTAGCCCTTGAAGTCTTCTTTCCAACCCCACAAAAATCGGGTAAATCCGATATCAGAGTCAAAAGTTATAACCGAAATACTGAAGACGTGTCAAATCCTTATCTTCTAGGAAACTTTCCTAATCCAACTTTAAATGAGTTTTCTTCTAACTTGGACTCTTATAAGGATTAAAATGCTGATTTATCTTCAAGTCTTCCTATCTCAATCTTGACTCTTCAATCCTTATCAGTTATGATTCTTCCTCTAGTGATTGCTTCACTTGCATTATCCATTATTACTTTAAATCAATCAATTTACCTGCAAAATAAACCAAACAGCTAGAAAAATATCAAACTAGAAAATCAAGGAATTTAACACATTTAATCACAAATAATATGCAATTAACCAATCATTAAATATAATAAAATAACACTTTTGATGGTTAATCACACACCCCAACCTGAATATTACTAGTCCCTAGTAATACATGTATCACAAAATCTAAAAACTAAAAAATAAAATAACCTAATAAAATAAAATAAAATACAAATCCACTTTCGTAGGACTCACGATTGCATTTAGCATATGCAACAAGCCTTTAAACCCCTAGGTTCCCCCTAGTGGACGAGTATAGTCTCGTGAAGGTTTCCAGAGATGATACCCACAAACATCAACCTGTAATCAAATATCTAAATAATAATTTTATAACACAAATTGCTACCACAATCTAAAAATTCTAAGATGCAAACTCTTTATAAGCACATGCAAAACAAAATATAGAACTATGCGCTATATAAATGTATGCACTTATCATATTCTCATATAAACTCGTGTGTAGTGTGAATTAACTATACCAAGTCAGTAATTTATCTGGTAATCACCTCTACAACTATCAACTATTCGTCTCAATGCCAAATCTCACTAGATAATTCACTCATAAAAGATTCTCTCAGATTATAGTGACTATTCCCTCAAATATCACATGTGAGAAGAAGATATTTAAGTCAAAACAAAATAATGCTCACATGTTCCATTAAAATAATTGTAATCCAAAAGAAATTGATTTGACATAATCTCATGAAAGGAAATCAACACACAATAAATAAATAATCACCATTTTCTTCCTTATTCACACAAGTCATGCATCCATCAATACACTCTTGAGATCAAATAGGTCTTTATTTAAGGTTGTAATGGGGCCTTGAGATTAGGGTTTTGAAACGAAGGATATTCAGGAATTCAAAAGACTATCCCGAGAGAACATGTACATTACACAACCAAACTTCTTTCCATAGCCTTTCACTCTCCATCCTTTAGAAGCACAATTTACATCACTTGCTCATATTTTTTTTCTTTTCAAACACATGCTTGCTATTTTTTCTCTTTTTTTTTTTTCAATCTGTTTTTTTCACTGCTAGACATATTGTCTTTCTTTTTTTTTTTTCAACTTTTTTTTTTTTTTTCTTTTTTTTTTTTCAGCAAGACATCTAATGCAAATATTCACAAGTATGTAAAACTCTTTTTTTTCTTTTCTTTTCTTAACCAACATCTCCCAAATTACATAAACAATAAAAATTCAATCTCAGGATAACCAAGGGTAAAATATATTATTTTTTTCATTGGCTTGGTTATTATATGTTGGGTATAAGAAATAAATTTTTGCTTCAAATGCTCAATCATGGCTTCTAGGGATAATAATATTCAAAGAATAAGGTTTAGGCTCAAATAATCAAAGATGGCCTAAAATCATATCTCAAGAGCTTTTGATAACACACTTCCCATGCAAATAATTCAAAGTCAAGCAATCATTCACAATATTGGTGTTAACCAAAACAAAAATAATGAGACTATTGAAGGAGAATAGCTGAATAAAAATATTTTTTATTGAGTAAATGTAAATAACCCTTCAAGAAAGATTGGATCAAAACTCACTAGGGTTTTTATGCATCTCCACTATATGTTTCAAGTTCTCAAGGTAAAATACCTAATAGATTTTCAACTTGGTAAAGTCTAAAGTGTACAAATTTTGAGTTTTTATAAGAACATGATATGAAATACAAAAATATAGAATAAAGTTCTATATAATGCTTAAACAGTTACAAATTTAAAGTTAAGCAAATTATTTCTATATTGTGGTATCAAATTATGCATAAAAATATTATTTAAATATTTAATAACCAACAATTTTTTTTTATATTTTTTTTTTTAGCAAAGTAAATAAACTAAAAAAAATAAACTAGGAATTTTCACAACACAAGGCATACTCATACCCCCCAACCTAAATCCAACATTGTCCTCAATGTAAAAATAAATATCTTATTGCTCAGTAAAAATAATGAATAAAGATCAAAGAGATAGGAATACCTGGTGCTGCAACAACTCAAAAACCTAAAAATAAAAGACTTGACAAAACTATAAATTAAATCAAATAGAAACAAAACTAAAATTAAAAATAAAATAAAATAAAATCTAACTACTATGTACAAATAAAAATAAAAGCTCACACTCAATCCGGCTTAAAGTCATATTTGAATATGCGACCATTCAATTTTATTGGATTAAAAATGTGGTGTCGAAGCAACTCTTTTAATCGAACTATCCACTCATATACCCAAGATATTATTAGAGTATGCAAGAAAAAGGAGATATATACATTTTTATGCAAATCTAACATTGAGATAGAAAATAGATTTTTATCAATTACAACACATAACTCAACTTTCATACCCTCACTAAGATTAGATATGTGAATGTCATTACTACTTGTTGATAATGAAAGGTCTTTGGGCTCATTAGCCTCTTGTGGAATAATAATGTCACTAAATTCTTCACTATCAAGAGTATTAATGGATTCATCCTCAGTTTGTAGTTCAGGAAAAGAATCACTCTCATATTGACTATTTTTAACCTCTTGTTTTTGTATCAATATATTGAGTATATCTTGTATCTCTTTAATATCTTGATTTGTTTGGGCATTGAAAGCTATTTGGCTTTGCATAAATTCGTTAAGAATATTCTCCAAATTCTCTTCTTGTAGGTCATGGTAGGGTGGATATTGGGGAGGGTCTTGTGGAGATGTGACATATATAGGTAACTGATAATGTTCATTCCCCCAACCAAAATTGGGATAAAAAGTTTCAAAACAATGGTCGGGGTAAGGTTGAGACGAATTAGGTAAGACAATTGTCCCATTCCTCAAAATTTTTCGAGCAGTTGGAATTAAAGGGCAAACCTCAATGGGATGCCCATACACATCACAAAACACACATAGTTCATCCATCAGGAAAAATCTTCACACCACATTAAAAGAAATATAAAAATAAAAATTATGAAATATCTAACCTGAGGAAAAATAAAACAAATAATTAACAAATAAATAATAAAAGGAACGAGATTACCGGATCTGTGAAGAATCTCAAATCAAGCAAACCTCAATAGATGGCGATGTGTTCTTTGCCTTCAAACAATTCCCCGGCAACGGCGCCAAAAACTTGCTTCAACTTTAGAATTGATCACCCAAGTGCAGGTTGTGCGAAGTAATAAATTTCTCGGGAATCCGAGGTCGAACCACAGAGAATTATGAAAACAAGAAACACAAAACAAATAAAAAGAAATTGTTTGCAATTTGTTTGAGTAGGAATTTTGGAATCAGAAAATAATAAATTTGGTTTTTAAAACAATAATTGAAATACTAAAGCATCGGGTACTCCCTCTCAATTCCATACAATAATGATTGAAGACTCAAAACTTAACTTGAAACACAAATCAGATGTCGGTTGATTCAAGTAACAAATCAAGTAAGAAAACCAAATGTTACAATCAAAAGATTATTCAGGAACCTGAATAATCATCCAATTATATTATTTTATGAAATAATGATAATTACCTCAAGCGTGGAATAACCAGTTATTTATTCGCAGGGAAACTCAAGCAATCGATGTACGTGACACAACAACTCAGGAGTTTTTACAGAATAAAAACTTTGCTAAAAAATCAGAAGTTAAATTAACAAAACATCATAAATCATTAAACACAAAGTCAACAACATTACCGTACTTCATTGAGAGGTTCTCCCCTAGCCCTAGCTTAGCCTTCTAGCCAGACATGACGAACTAAAAAGATGGAAAAAAAAAAGAATAAATAATCTAAATCATAATCTAATTCCTCCTCTCTCACTAGATGAGAGTCCTTATTTATAGTAAAATAAATCATAAGTACAGGTTGGAAGGAATTCCTTTCCCAAAAAGATGTATTGTAAGGTTAAATCCCGTGCATAAATCTTGGGGCCCGCGGGTACAAAATCTATCCAGATTTCGAGCTTGAATTTCGCATATTTAGAGACTGAATCACGAAATTTTCGTGAAATACACTTCTGTAGCCCTTGAAGTCTTCTTTCCAACCCCACAAAAATCAGGTCAATCCGATATCGGAGTCAAAAGTTATGACTGAAATACTGAAGACGTGTCAAATCCTTATCTTCTAGGAAACTTTCCTAATCCAACTTTAAATGAGTTTTCTTCTAACTTGGCCTCTTATAAGGATTAAATTGCTGATTTATCTTCAAGTCTTCCTATCTCAACCTTGACTCTTCAATCCTTATCAATTGTGATTCTTCCTCTAGTGATTGCTTCACTTGCATTATCCATTATTACTTTAAATCAACCAATTTACCTGTAAAATAAAACAAACAGCTAGAAAAAGTATCTAACTAGAAAATCATGGAATTTAACACATTTAATCACAAATAATATGCAATTAACCAATTATTAAATATAATAAGATAGCACTTTTGATGGTTAATCACCGAGCTCTAGGAGCTTGTTTGAGTCCATAGATGGACTTATGCAGTTTGCACACATGCTGTGGAAAAGCTGGATCATGAAATCTTGGAGGTTGTTGCATATAAACGTTCTCCTTAAGAAGACCATGAAGAAAGGCATTCTTCATATCAAGTTGTCTTAGAGACCACTTAAACTGCACAACCAGAGATAGAACAGTTTTGACTGTTGCATGTTTAACAATAAAACTAAAAGTCTCTTCAAAGTCAAGACCTACTTCTTGATGGTAACCCTTAACCACTAGCCTAACTTTGTGTCTGGAGATAGAGCAATCTAGATTATGCTTGAGCTTATAAACCCACTTACACCCTATAACATTCTAGTTAGATGAAGGGGGAACAAAGTCCATGTATATTGTCTATGAAGAGCACTGAATTCATCTTGCATTGCTACACACCACTCAGAAATTTTGGAAGTAGCTGTAAAGGATGTAGGTTCAGAAGAGGTGGATGAAGTAATAAGATAGACCTTGGGCTTAAAAAATAAAATGCCTGATTTTGATCTGGTGTGCATGGAGTGAGTATTTTGAGGAGGTAAGGAAAGAGAAGAAAAATGAGAACCCAAAGCAGTATCTTCAAAGACTAAAAGTAAAGAAGAGGATTTAGAGACTGAAGACTGAGAAGATTCAGAGGAACCAAAGAACAAGGTACTGAGTAAAGCTAAGGGTAAAGAGGTAGTAGAAGAATGACCTGGTCTTGGACCAAGAATAGAAGATAGAGAAGAAAATGGTGTAGAAGCAGAAATAGGATAAGCAAAGGAAAACTATGATTCATCAAACACTACATGTCTAGAGACATGAAATTTCTATGAGGTAGGATCAAAACAAAGATGTAGAGGCAAAAAGTAGGGATCACCTCTGACAATATGAAGTTAGGAATTGTGATTTCTGATATAATCTCTGAACTTGATCTCCCAGCCCTCTTGCTGCAAAACGAACAAACTGCCCAAGATCGAAGTGCTTCGATCGAAGGCACTCCGATGCTTAAGTCAGTAACGGAATGATATGAATTGCACCAAGACAAGGAGAGTCCAGCGTACCTTTTCACCTTGGTCTCGCGTTCTTTTTATAGCTTGTATTCCCCTTAGGGTTTCCGTTAATTCAGAGGCAAGGTGGCACACCTTCCTTTCTTTCAGTGTTTGAGTTTGAGAAGTTTCTGATTCTTCTCCAATAATTTCTCTGAATATCTTTATTCTCGCAGATCTCGTTTATCTGATTACCTAAGTTTTAGGCAAATCTTTCTGTATCCACTGCCTTTGAGAAGGTCGGGCTTATCTAATGCCGAGCATCTCCAATGTTTGCCGATCCGTTAACGAGCTCGGTTTGGCACAACCGACCTCTTCTCTTGCCGTGCCGATCTCATCCATGAACTCGGCTGGGTACAAGCTGAGCTATTCCATTGCACTGATGAACACTTCGATAGGCTTGATGATTTCGAAAGCAGAACTATTGCCTTGTATACCGAGCCTTTGATTAGCTCGGCTCGGATGAGGTACAATAGCGGGTTCTTCATTCTCAAGCACGTGCTTAGTCTTGTCAACCTCACGTGAGCACATTTAATGCTAGGACACGTGTAACGCTGGGGTCTAACCCCTTCATTTGCCCCCAGAAAACGTCTGGCAGACGTTTTTTCGCCTGTCAGCCGTTTTCCTTCTAATCATTATTGCCTTGGGCTTTGTATCTTTCCTTCCTCTCGGTTTTGGCGGCACATTCAGTGTATTCAATCTGTCATTTGAAATTCTTCTCCTATATAAACCGTATTTTTCTTTCTTTTCATATACTCTGCCTTTCTCGCTTTACCCACTGCCTTTCTTGCTTCTAACCCTTCTCATTATGTGTTTTCACCTTTGCGCATTTCGTCTTCTCCAATGGCACCTCTTCAACCTTTAGACATCCCAGCCTTCAGAACTAAATACGACATCCCTGATGATGTGGAGATCAGGGTCGCTGGGAAGGATGAGCCTTTGATAGGCACGAGGGAATCAATCCCCATTCCCACTCGTGCTATCACTGAAGGGGGGGTGTGATTCCCTCTTGACCCCCTTATGATTTGGGTGTTGTCAGCTGCCAAACTGTGCCCCCTCGAGTGCTGCCTGAACTTCTTCAGGATCGTCATGGGGGTTGTCTCCTTGAACAAGATCTTAGGTCTAAGCCTCGGACTGTGGGAGATCCTCTACTGCTACATCCTAAAGGCAGCAGGGGATAGTTTCTACCTTTCTGTAAGGAAGAAGGACCGGTATCTAGTCACCCATCTTCCAGATTCCAACAAGGGCCATGAAAACGATATCGTATTTGTCTCTGGGACTTGGGAGTACGCTGCCGGAGCCGTTCCATCTTATCGTTGTCCCTACGAAGAGGGCATGCCAGGTATTTGATGTCTTGCTTTTCTTGAGTTACTTCCTTTCCTTCTCAAATTCTTTCAAATTCTTGTCTTGATGTTGTTTTCGTGTAGGAGAGACTGTGAAGGGTAGAGTTCCTGAAACCTCTGTTAAGTTAGATCAACTTCAGAGGGTCTGGGATTTTAATGAGACTCTGTTTTGCCGGGCCGCTCATACGCTGCTTGGTTATGTCCCGACCTATTCATCGTTTATTACCGTGCCGAACCGACCCAATGCGACTCTTGCCGCGGATCGAGAGGCATTACAGTCTGCTCGGGAGAAGACTCCGAGAGGAAAAAAGAGGGCTTCTGCAGCAGGCACTGGCCGCAGAGTGGCGAGAAGCTTCATGGATTTCTTGGATGCTGACGAGCCGATCATTCCCCCCAAGCCTGCGGTGACTCACTCCATACCCCCAGTTGTTGAGGAAGAACTAGCTCCTGAGCCAATTGCCGAGCTGTCGGTTCCCACTCATGAAGAACTTCCGAACATCAACCAAGAAGCCCTGGTTCAGACTATTGAAACTTCAACTCCCTTTGAGACTGTCCCTCCTGCACCAGAAACCAATGAAATTTCTGATGATGTCTTTGTCCTTGAGGTTGATGAGGGCCCAACTCCTAAGAGGCGAAGAACTTCCGAAGCTGAACCGAGTCATCCAGCAACTCCCCCCTTCCGACCAATTCTTAAAGCAAAAAAGAAGGAAATCACTGCCAAAGATTCTGCAATCGAAAATTTTAATGTCGCGGTTGGGCATGCCAGAGGAGTAATCCTTCCTCGTGACCTTGCCATAAACGAGTCTTTAGCTGATGAGGAGGTTTCTCGCCAAGCCATTCAGCATATGGTTCTAGTAAGTCATTTGCGTATTTCCGTGTTCTTCATTCTTCGAAAATATTTTCTAACTCCTTCCCTGTTATGATTCCCAGGGTTTGCAAAAAGTGCACGAGGTTGGAGCTCGGATTGCCAGGAAGGAGAAACTTATGAAAGATGCCATGCATGCCCGAGCCTCAGCCTTAGCAAAAAAGGAGAGTGTGGACAAAGAGTACGCCAAACTCTGTGAAGAGGTTAAGGTTCTTCAGGCTCAAAATCAAAGCCTGATTGACAAGGACCAGAAACTTGAGGCTGAGCTCGGCAAACTGAAGAACTCCGAGCACGAAGTAACTGTTGAACTTTCGAAGAGCCAGATTGAATACTCTACTCTGCTAGAAGAATTTGAACAGTACAAGGCAGATGCAGAAGAGAAGATCGACGCTGCTTATAATGAAGGTGTGGAGAAGGCGAAGAATGATCTTCGATCTCAAATTCCTCAGATCAGAGAAGCTTTCTTTGGCAAGGGCTGGCGAGCTGCTTTGGTTGCTGCCGAGGTTAACCCTTCTTCAGAGCTTTTCACAAGACATTCCGCTCCGACCTCCTCACAACCTCCTGCAAGCTGAACCAATACTTAGAACTTTTTCTTTAAAAACAATTTCGATGTAATTGCCTTGGATCTTTTGCTTTCTACAGATCCTTGTATACATCCTTTTGGTAATGAATAGATTACTACTTGTTCTGTTTTGCAATTTTCTTCGATGAATGCACAAGGAAATTATTATGTACTTTGTTCGAGATTTTTGACGTTTCGACCTGCTCGGTCATTCCTCACAGAGCTCGGTAGCTCAATAGTGAAAACAATCATTTAAAAGATTTCGTTTATTCTCGAGTCTCGACCTGTTCGGCCTTTCTTCAAAGAACTCGGTCCCTCAATAGGGAAGTCAACACTTAGAAATACTTTGGTTATTCAAAAGGTGTGGCCTTGTTTGGCCATCAGTTAATTAGTTCGGCATTAATCCGAATCTCTTGAAGTTATGGCCTATTCGGCTCTGTCTTTCTGTAGATTGGTTCCAATCAGGAACTATTTAACTAGACGAGTCTCTTGGAGTTATGGCCTGTTCGACGCTTTCTTCCTAGAGATCGGTTCCAGTTAGGAACTATTTACTTGATTGAGTCTCTTGAAGTTATGGCCTGCTCGGCACTTTCTTACAAGAGTTCGGTTCCTTGTAGGAACTGTTTTCGTATATGCCTCTTGAAGTTATGGCCTGCTCGGCACTTTCTTACAAGAGTTCGGTTCCTTGTAGGAACTGTTTTCTTAAACGAGTCTCTTGAAGTTATGGCCTGCTCGGCACTTTCTTACAAGAGCTCGGTTTCTCAGTAGTTATACCTAGTCCGCTTTGGGATCTAAGTGTCTCTACTTCGTACCGACCCACCAATCTAATTGGACTCTTATCCATCCCTAATTAGCTTTACATTGTCATGCGTAGCCGAGGGACTGGGTCAGATCGGGTGCCTATGCCTGATTTAAGTTCATTACTTTTCAGGATATTTGCCTTCCTTCCTTAGCAGTAGGATGTATAATAGAGATGCGATCCGAAAGAAATCCTGAATTTTTATTCGATATTCCGAATGGCACATTTGGTGCTAGTACATTAGAAATAGAATTTTCTGAGGTTTGCCGTGTTCCAGGGGCGTGGTACGGCCTTTTGGTCAGGCGTTTCAAGCTCGTAGTATCCGCTGCCTCCAACTCTGGTGACTCTGTACGGTCCTTCCCAGTTTGCTCCAAGCTTTCCGTCTGCTGGGTTCTTTGCTGATCCCAGCACACGTCTGAGCACTAGATCCCCCACCGCAAAAGAGCGAGGGCTCACATTCTTGTTATAGGCTCGGGACATCTGACTTCGATACGAGGCCATTCTTATTACGGCCTGGTCTCTCTTCTCCTCGGCTAGATCCAAATCTCTTCTGATGACAGCATCGTTGCCACCACTTCTACTAGCTCGGTTCTTAAAGTCGGTAAGCCGATTTCTAGTGGAATAACAGCCTCCATACCATAAGCCAAGGCGAAGGGGGTCTCTCCAGTTGAACGCCGAGGTGTGGTTCGATATGACCACAGAACACTTGGCAGCTCCTCTACCCACCTTCCTTTGGCACTCTCCAGCTTCTTCTTGATTCCATCCAAAATCGTTTTATTGGAGATTTCAGCTTGCCCATTACTTTGAGGATAGCCCGGGGTGGAGTAGTAGTTACGAATACCATATTGCTGACAGAATGCTTTGAAAGGCCCACTATCGAACTGAGTGCCGTTATCCGATATAAGTGCGTATGGAATGCCGAACCTGGTAATAATGTTCTTCCAGACGAATTTCTTTGTATCAGTGTCCCTGATGTTAGCCAGAGGCTCGGCTTCGATCCACTTCGTGAAATAGTCCGTAGCCACCAACAGGTACTTCTTATTGCTCGGGGCCCGAGGCAAAGGACCAACAATATCCAATCCCCATTGGGTGAACGGCCACGGGCTCGACAAAGGATGGAGTTCGTTTGATGGCTTCCTAGGGATCGGGGAGAATTTTTGACACTTATCACATCGCCGAACGAACTGCTGAGCGTCCTTCTGCATGTAAGGCCACCAGTAACCTTGTGAGATGGCTCGGTGAGCTAAAGACCTGCCACCAGTATGTGTTCCGCAACTTCCTTCATGTATTTCGGACAGAAAGTCCGGAACTAGGCTGGGGTGTACGCATTTCAAGTACGGACCCCCAAATGAGCGTCTATATAGCTCGTCTTTTGGAGACAACCAAAATCTGGTTGCTTTTAATCGTAGTTTGCGAGCCTCCTTTTCGTCCTCGGGCAATTCACCAGTCTTTAAAAAACCAACTATCTGATCCATCCAGCTTGGTCCAACAATGTTGCATAAAATTTCGTCCGTGCTGGTCAAATGAATGTTTGGCTCTACGAGAAACTCAACAGTGATTGATCTCTCAGTTTCCTGCTCTACTGTCGAAGCCAACTAAGCTAAAGCGTCCGCGTGAGAGTTCTTAGCTCTACCCACTTGCTGGATTGAGTACTCTGGTATCTTGCTTAATTCTTTCTCCGCAACGGCCTGATATGCTATCATCCTTTCATCTTTAGCTATATATTCCCATATTATCTGATTCACTACTAACTGTGAATCAGAAAATATTTGGAGCCTCATCGCACCGAGCTCAATCGCCAGCCTCACACCTGCTATCAAGGCTTCGTACTCTGCCTCGTTATTGGAAGCCCCAAATCCTAACCTTATTGCTTTCTCCAGTATGCACCCGTCTGGACTTACAAGGATGATGCCAACTCCTGCACCTTTCTGGTTTGAGGACCCATCAACTGATAGAGTCCAGCCGCTGTCAAGTTCTGCTAGTTGATTATCATCGGCCCCTTCCTGGGATCTCTCTGGCTGAAATTCAGCAATAAAGTCTGCAACTATCTGTCCCTTGATGGCTTTTCTTGGCTCGAATCGGATGTCAAACTCCCCGAGCTCAACTGCCCATTTGGCGATACGCCCCGACAGGTCGGCTTTCTGGAAGAGGGACCTAAGCGGCTGGTCAGTGAGGACTGTAATTTGATGGGCTTGGAAGTAGTGTCTGAGCTTCCTTGCCGAGCTAACCAGCGCCAATGCCAGTTTCTCCAGTGAGGTGTATCTTGACTCTGCGTCTAAGAGCACCTTACTCACATAGTAAATAGGTTTGAATTTTCCCTCGGCCTTCCTCATTAAAGCACCGCTGACGGCCTGTTCTGATACAGCCAAATAAAGAAAGAGCTTCTCCTCGGGTGAGGGGGTGGACAAGATCGGCGGAGATGCCAAATAGTCCTTCAGCTTTGCAAAAGCATCTTCACACTCCTGGGTCCAGAGTGCCCATTTCTTCCCTTTAATGGACTGAAAGAAGGGTCTGCATTTGTCAGACGCTCGGGAAATGAATCTCCCAAGTGCTGCAGCCATTCCAGTGAGTCTCAGTACTTCTTTAACGGTCCGAGGTGATTATAATTCAGTAATTGCCTTCATCTGCTCGGGATTTACTTCTATACCGCGGTGTGTAACAAGAAATCCTAAGAATTTCCCGGAGCCGACACCGAACGCGCACTTGGATGCATTCAACTTCATGTTATACTTTCGGAGCACCTCGAAGGTCTCCTTGAGGTCGGCACAATGCGTACTGGCCTTTTTACTTTTAATTACCATATCATCAATATAAACCTCAACAGTACGGCCAAGCATATTTGAAAACATTCGGGTTACTAACCTCTAATACGTCGCTCCTGCGTTCTTTAGTCCGAATGGCATCACTCTATATCAATATGTTCCTTCTGGGGTTATGAAGGCAGTTTTCTCCTGGTCCTCCTTGGCGAGAGGGATCTGATGATATCCCCTGAAAGCGTCCAGGAAACTCATCTGCTCGTGCCCCGCTGTTGCATCCACCATCTGATCTATCTTCGGCAGTGGAAAGCTATCCTTTGGACAAGCTTTATTCAGATCTGTAAAATCGACGCACACCCTCCACTTACCATTCTTTTTCTTCACCACCACTGTGTTTGACAACCAGGTCGGGTATTTAACTTCTCTTATTGTTTTGGACTCCAGCAATCGTGCCACCTCTTCTTTTACTGCCTCCTGGTGCTGAGGCGACGATTTCCTCAGTTTCTGGCTGATCGGCTTAAAACTCAGATTTATATTCAAATGATGACACGCTAGCTCGGGAGGTACGCTGAGCATATCATTAGTATTCCATGCAAATACATCGGCATATCTCTGCAACAGTTCTACCAACTCTATCTTCTGCTCGGGACTGAGTGCTGCCCCCACCATAAAATACTTTTCCGGGTCTCCATCCCTGTCTAAAGGTACTTTAGTTAGGTCTTCGATGGTTCGCAAAGGTACTTCAGGACTTTCTTTGACAGCTACGTCATTGAGTTTGACCGGGCTGTCGGTAGTTAATTGCTATTTTTCATCTTCTTCCACCGAACTAAGTTCTCGACACGGATCCTTTGCCTTAACTGAGGTCAAAAGACAGGTCCTGGAACTGACCTGGTCTCCACGAACGTTCACTATTCCATCAGCCGACGGGAATCTTAGCATCTGGTGGTATGTTGACGGCACGACCCTCATCTCATGCAGCCAGGACCGTCCCATTATCGCATTGTATGCCGAGACTGTGTCCACTACCAGGAACTCGATCATCACACAAACTGGTCTTGTTTTTGCAGGAAGCGTGATCTTCCCCTTAGGAAGTACTGTTTTACCGCTAAAGCCGATGAATGGTGTGTTTGATGGCTTGAGATCTTGGTTCTTGAGGCCGAGCTTCTGGAACAAGTCCCAATACATTATCTCTGAAGAACTCCTTGGATTGATCAGAACTCTTTTGACATCAAAGTTTGCGATCCGAAGGGTGACGACTAGGGCATAGTTATGAGGCTGGTGAACGCCGACCAAATCCTGCTCGGTGAAACATATCGCCTCGGCTGATTCTTCTAATCTGATTCTTTTGTTGGTGACCTCCGATGTCATTCTCAGCTCGTAAACCTCTCTTTCCTTTGCTGCCTTTTGAATGTATGCCCGAGCAGAGTTGTTGGTAGACATCTGGGGGTTAGTTGCGGCGTGAATCACATCAATTACCCCTGCCGGGGTGTTGTGGTCCCCAGCTTGCTCTGTCCTACATTCGTCTATCTTTCGCCCACTCTCAATAAACTCTGCGAGGTGCCCAGCCTGCACCAACTCTTCCAAATGTTGTTTCAAGTTTCGGCAGTTTTCTGTCTTATGGCCCACGTCCTTATGATATGAACACCTAACATTAGGGTTCCTTTTAGAAGTGTCTCCCATTAGCTTGCTCGGCCATTTGAAAAAAGGCTTTTCTTTGATCTGACCCAACATTTTGTAAATAGGCTCCTTGAACACTGTGTTCACCCCTAGGAAGGATGACCTTTGGGGAAAGCCATCCTTTTCGGTCTTCCTTCCTCCTTCTCTGTTCGGCTCGGATTGCCTCTCTCGGCCGAACTGCCTCCTATTCGGTTGCTCCTTCACCACTTCCCTGGTCAGGTCGTCATCGACCTTGGCGTACTTCTCAATTCTCGCCATGAGTTCTTCCAAGTCTGTTGCCGGCCTCCTGGTAAGCGACTGATAGAGAGGGTTCTCCTTTGGTAATCCCATTTTGAATGATGCAACTGCAATTTCAGGATTGCATCCCTCGACCTCATTCATTGTCTCCTAGTATCGATGAGCGTATTCACGCAGTGTCTCGGTGTTGCTTTTTTTCAACGTGAGCAAAGCTCCCACATCTTTCGGCTGCTTGCTACTGGTGATGAACCGAGCCGTGAATTGCTCGGCTAACTGAGCCCAGCCATCAATTGTTCCCCTCGGCAGGCTGTCAAACCACTTCATGGCCGACTCCCCAAGGCTGCTAGGGAAGATAGTGCACAACAGCGGTTCGTTTCTTCTATGGACAGTCATCAACTGTCTGTAATGTCTAATATGGGAGGACAGATCTGTCTTTCCATCATACAGTCTGAAGCTCGGGACGGTGAATTTGCTCGGAATTCGCCCCTTTTCAATCCATGCGGTGAATGGAGATGACTCCCATGTTGCTCTCCTGGCTAGGTCCCTAGCCGACCTTTGCTCTGGCCTCCTCAAACGGCTGTTGAGCTCATCGTTAATATACTGTTTCCACGCGTCCACCTCGTGGACCCTCGGCTTCTTCGGTTGATATCTGTCATCATCAGCTATCGCGATATGGTTAGGCTTTCTCTCAGGGCTCTCACGCCGGCCTTCTCTTGAGCGCTTCTCCTTTTTGGCCATCTCGTTCAACCTGGCTTTCAACTCCTCGTTTTCCTTGATCAGATCTTTTTCCTTGGCATACGACTTTTTGAAGAGATTGTCATGAGCATCCAAACGGTCCTGGAGCGATTGGATCAGCTTTGTTAATGAGCGGTTCTCCCCCTCAGCACCTTGGTCTTCAGCACCCTGGTTCCGGCTTTTCGAAGGTTTGAAACTTGCAGAAGAAGCTTCGTCTCTTTCAGGGGTCCCAGATGGGTTTCTGACTGCATGCAACCTCCCGTTGCTGTCAGACGGAACGTACGCAGGATTGGAATCGCCTAGGGGAGGACTGCCTCTTGGTGATCCAATTGCGCTTCTGAGTCTTGACATTGTAGCTTTTTGTTCAAAAGATTAAAATCTTCCCACAGACGGCGCCAAAAATGTAGAGGCAAAAAGTAGGGATCACCTCTGACAATATGAAGTTAGGAATTGTGATTTCTGATATAATCTCTGAACTTGATCTCCCAGCCCTCTTGCTGCAAAACGAACAAACTGCCCAAGATCGAAGTGCTTCGATCGAAGGCACTCCGATGCTTAAGTCAGTAACGGAATGATATGAATTGCACTAAGACATGGAGAGTTCAGCGTACCTTTTCACCTTGGTCTCGCGTTCTTTTTATAGCTTGTATTCCCCTTAGGGTTTCCGTTAATTCAGAGGCAAGGTGGCACACCTTCCTTTCTTTCAGTGTTTGAGTTTGAGAAGTTTCTGATTCTTCTCCAATAATTTCTCTGAATATCTTTATTCTCGCAGATCTCGTTTATCTGATTACCTAAGTTTTAGGCAAATCTTTCTGTATCCACCGCCTTTGAGAAGGTCGGGCTTATCTAATGCCGAGCATCTCCAATGTTTGTCGATCCGTTAACGAGCTCGGTTTGGCACAACCGACCTCTTCTCTTGCCGTGCCGATCTCATCCATGAACTCGGCTGGGTACAAGCCGAGCTATTCCATTGCACTGATGAACACTTCGATAGGCTTGATGATTTCGAAAGCAGAACTATTGCCTTGTATACCGAGCCTTTGATTAGCTCGGCTCGGATGAGGTACAATAGCGGGTTCTTCATTCTCAAGCACGTGCTTAGTCTTGTCAACCTCACGTGAGCACATTTAATGCTAGGACACGTGTAACGCTGGGGTCTAACCCCTTCAAAAGATATCCCAAATAATCTTTGACATAACCAAGAAACAAACATTGACCTATTTTGGGTTGAAGTTTATGTGCATTGAGAGGATGAAGATAGGAGGTAGCAAGCACATCCAAAAACTTTGAGGTCAGCATAATTGGGAGGAGTGTGAAACAAAAACTCATAAGGAGTAAAGAAGAGGTATTTGCACTAGGCAGTCTATTAATAAGGAAAACAGTAGTAGGAAAAGCATGATACCAAAAATGAGTTGGTAAAGAGGGTCTAGACATCATAGTAACAACAGTTTCCACATTATGTCAATTTTTTCTTTCAGCAATACCATTATGCTGAGGAGTATAGGGACATGCTTTAAGATGCTAAACACCAGAGTATAGGGACATACCATTAGACTGATTTCTGTTAGAATTAATTTGAGAAGAGTCTGAATTATAACCTCTGCCGTTGTTAGGCATTCAACCACTGCCTCTTTTATTATTTTGTCTTCCTCTTCCACGATTTGGATTATGATTGTAGTAACCCCTTCCTGAGTATGATTGTGGCTATACTGATTAGATCTAGAAGACTGAGTAAAGAACTTAGAATTATATGTTGCCATTGCAAGAGCTTGAGTATGTTTACTTGCAGAATCAATAGTAGTCTCCTCTGCTTGAAGTAACACATGAAGATCTTTAAGTGAAATAGGCTGAGATCTGATGCGAATGGAGGTGCAAAAAGCACTGTACTCAAAAGACAAACCATTTGTGTGTTGATTAAAATATCCTCATCAACAATCAAGGTTAAGGCTGCTACTAGTTTATCTCTGATTTCCTAAATTTTTTGAATGTATTTATCAATTGGATTTGATCCTTTGGTGATTGTTTGTAACTTAGTCTTCAATTGAAGGATATTTGCTTGAGAAAGAGATGAAAATCTCCTTTCTAGAGCTTGCCAAAATTTTCTTGCTATTGTGAAGCCAACAACATATGAAAGTGCAGTAGATGATAACATTGCATTGATCAAAGTGATCAGTGCTTGATCCTGAATTAACCACGCTTCATACTCTGGATTAAGAGTAAAAGTGATTTGTCCACTATCATCAATAAGAAGCTTGTTTGAACAGGAGATAGTCCATCAAAGAAGCCTAATAGAGATTGTGCTCTCAATATTGCTGAAATCTAGTATCTCCATGGAACATAGTTTGTAGAATCAAGTCGAATTGAAATTAAATTGCAGATATTAGAGAGTAAGAATATCGAAGAATGTGAAAAGGTAGAATTAGTGGAAATAGATGAGTGTACTGAGGCAGTTGAACCAGTAGGAACATCAGTTGCTGAAGAAGATGAAGCTGCCATTGATGAACCTGCGAGGTCTCAAAACCTGGCTCTGATACCATGATAAAAGGGGAGAGGTGAAGAAGAAGACTCATAGATTTGGAGACTCAAAATCACACTTATTGTATTATCATTGCTCAGTTTTTATACAAGTAGGTAACTTACTCTACAAGATTAGATATAAGTATTAAGTAACTATTTCTGTTACAAATAGTCACAGGAATTTGTTACAATTCTATTTTTTTTTTTTTGCTCGTTAAAAAAGGGTAGGGGCAAGGAAGAGCGCTCAGCCACCACCCCGTTAGGCCCTCACTAGTGGGATCATAAGGCCTCTGACCTCGCTTGAAACACCACTCGGGATCAGACTTAGCTAGGTTAGTATAGTGGCCAACCACCAAACCCTAATGGGGACTCTAGGATTTGAACTCCCAACCTCTGGATGAGGAGTAAGACCGGTACTACCACTAGACCACCCAACTCGTGATCTTATCTTAGATTCCGCTGTGTTATCTTAGATTCTGCTGATAAAGTCAACGATTATGGTGAGCTGAGTTGAACTGCATAAGTGTTTAATGAACTATTGCTTGGTGAAGTGATTTGGTGTGCTACAGTTGCATAGCTTGAAGAGCTGATATTGTAAACAATTCTGATTTCGAATTTTGACAATTTCTTGAGGTCATACTAAGAGGGATAGTGATGTTCAAATTTCTGATTGGCCGCAATTTTCTACCCTACCCTTCCTAACCCTACCCTACCCTACTGAACGGCTGGCCGCAAAAATCGAGTAGGAATGCGGAATACCCATCAATTTTCGTATTCCTATCCTACCCTATCCGCATTAATTAATTAATTTATATATATATATAATGAATTGATGTTCATACTTTCTTGTGTTTTATTATAATTGTTGTTGTAGTTGTTTTAGGTTTTAGTGTTATTGATTTATTGTGTTGTTAAATTGATGCATGTTATTTAATTGAATTGTTAAAATGATCTAAAAATTAATAGCTACAAAAGTGTTTATCCGACTTCCTACCCGATTAATTGGATATGAATACCACACCTGATCGGGTAGGGTAGGTCAAGAAAAAATTCTACCGCAAAGTATCGGGTAGAAAGACGAAAGACAATATTTCCTACCCGTAGGGTAGGGTGAACACCCCTAATGAGGGATTTATCCCTCAATTCCTCATGAATATCCTAGTCCCAACTTGGATGACTTGTTTTTGACTGAACCGAAGAAATGATTAATCGAATTGCACGTAAACTGATCCAAACTCCTCTCCAACAAATATTGTACAGTGATTCTTCTCCTATCTTACAAATCTTATCACAAGAAATATCATTGAACCATTATAAGAATGACGCCCTAGTCAAATATAAAGACCTTATGTCCCAACCTCTACAAGTCAAAATAAAAAGGCACAAACACAATGGGCAACTATACTAAGTATAAAATCAGCAACAGTTCTACACCCACAAATATTTTTCATAGTATTATTCATATCATTCTAATCCCTAAGAGGATACCATTTATTTTCCAAACATCAGGCATGTTTGGTTCAAGTACAAATAAAAAAATGGAATTAGGTAATTAGTTCTCATCTAATCTATAAAATGTTGTTAACAAGAGTATTATTTAATCTAATTCTCGTACAATAAGTTTGGATCAAGGTTAAGAAAATATATAAATCTATAATTATAATACCAAATTTATATTTGAATTAAGTAATAGTGTATAGTATTAAATTAAAAATAACAAAACAAATATTGAGGGTGATGATTTGTATAATGTATAATTTTTATACGAAGGTACCTATTACACGATATTCATTACTACTTAATATTAGGTGTTAAATGACTCAATATTAATTAAAATTAATATCAAGTCGCTATAATCTCGTCCAAACTTAATATAATATTATTACCCGATTAAATCTAATTCAATCCAGCCCTAATACCTAAACCAAATATTCGAGAGTCAAAGTCTTGACTTTTAACGATTATAATCAAGGGTTAATCTCATTTTACGCCCTAAAAGATATTTCAATTCTTACTTTACATTTTTAAATATTAAAAATTTTAATTTGTATTATCAATATTATAAATTGATAACAATATAAACTTAAGTCAAACTCTCGTCTAGTTTTTTATCTAGTTTTTTTATCATACATTAGGTGCAAGTGAGACGTTGATCCGATAAAAGTTTGACCATAAAACAGTCACAATACTAACCTAAATCTCGTATCAAATGCATATGACACATTTGTTTGTGGTTCCGTTGAACAAAGGTGCATTGTATCTAACTTTTAGAGTTAGGTCAGTGGTTAAGTCTGAGGTTTTGATAATTCATATGTTTGAAGTCACATCTCATAAAAGTCAGTTAACTTTGTTCCTTATAAACATGTTCTAACCCAATTTTAGGGCTGTTTAAAATTTTGCCCACCTGAGCCATTTCGCATCCTTCCAATCCGACCTTACTTGATTATTGAAATTCCGTAAAATTTCGACTGGCCAATAGAAGAAATTTTAATATTTCGTAAAATCGCGAGTAAGAATATGAAATACTTATAAAAATTTCGCTTTCCTATTTGACCAGTACATATATTTAATTTAAAAAATATATATTATATTTGGTATAAAACGACGTTATTTTATATGCTCATACTATCAGATTTATTGTATTTTCTTTAATGTTATTAGTTTATTAAATTAGTCTACATATTCTGATATTATATTTTAAGAGCAATGCTATAGAAACCTTATTTGGAGACTTAATAATGTGACTTCAATACAATCATTAGATTAGTTGTGAGTTATAATGTTAGATGGAACTCACAACCAATCCAATAGTTGTATATCATTAAGTCCTTAAATAAGGTTCAAATATGATTTTTTATATTTTAATAACCTAATTGTAAAAATAGCTCAAAAAATACCCAAAAATTAATAACTTAAAAACTGAAAATATGTGATATATTCCACATTCTTAGTCGATTTCTGAACCGATTTTTTAGATGAAATTAGACTCGAAACATTATGCTCAATCGGGTAAGGTCGGCCAAAAAATTGTCCTTTCGCAATTCATTGAGTCGAAAGATGGAATGAGATATTTCCTACCTATTGGCTTAGGTGAAGAGTCCTATCCTACACCAATGGACATTTGATTTAATAGTACTCTTTATTTTGTGAAATATTTGTTTTAGGAAAAATTTCAACCACATCCCCTCTAGTTTATTATATCTTCAAGGACACCCCCTGTCAGATTAAAAATATTAATTATAATACAATTTTATTAAATTGCCCATGATATATTTGAGGACAAACTTCATCCACACCCCCTCTAGGTAAATATATCTTCAATGAGACCCCCTTTAGATAAGCATATATTCAATGGGACCCCCTCTGTTTTCTAATTTTTTGTACGTATTAAAATTCGAGTGAATTAAAATTCGATTCAAGCTAATTAAAATTTATTTTTTTACATATTAAAATTTGAGAGAATTAAAAATTATATTTTTTACGTATTAAAATTTAATCTAATTAAAATTCTATTTGAGCCAATTAAAATTTATTTTTAATCGACTCAAATCAAATTTTAATCAACTCGTATTGAATTTTAATCAGCCCAAATTTTAATACATAAAAAATATAAATTTTAATTGACTTAAAGTTTAATAAATCGAATTTTAATTGACACGAATTTTAATAAGTAAAAAAATATAAATTTTGATCAACTCGAAAACGAATTTTAATCGGAGCTAACAATTCGGGTAGAGTTCAAATCGACTCAAATTTTAATAAATAAATTTTAATAGGCTCGAATTTTAATAATTTAAAAAAAAATAAAATTTATTCAGCTTCAATCGAATTTTAATTGGTTCAAATTTTAATATGTAGAAAAATAAATTTTAATCGGCTCAAATTTTAATAAAATTTTATGTAGAAAAATTACTTGAGATTTATGTAGGGGCATTTTTGGTATTTTAGATTAATTTTTTTTGTTAGAAATGGTAGTTTAATGGTAGGGGTGTTAGTGATGTTTAAATATAAGATATAAGAGGTGTCAATGATGTTTTTAATAATAGAGAGGGTGTCTTTGAAAATATAGTAAATAACGAGGAGTGTAGCTGAAATTTTTCCTTTATTTTTTATTGAGGTCAATGGTTCAAGCCCATTTTCTCCTTCCCCCTCCCAAAAAAAAAAAAAAAAAAAGGTAAATAGTCCTGCCCAACTCCTAGTAGTCATTAGGGAAAATTTCAGTCACACCCCTTATAGTTTATTATTTCTTCAAATACACATCTTCTAGTTTATATTTAAACATCACTAACACCCTCTACCATTAAACTATCATTTCTAACAAAAAAAATTATCTAAAATACCAAAAATGCCCCTACATAAATCTCAAGTAATTTTTCTACATAAAATTTTATTAAAATTCGAGCCGATTAAATTTAGTTTTCTACATATTAAAATTTGAACCAATTAAAATTCGATTGAAGATGAATAAATTTTATTTTTTTTAACTTATTAAAATTCGAGCCTATTAAAATTTATTTTTTACATATTAAAATTTGAGTCGATTTGAACTCTACCTGAGTTGTTAGCGCCGATTAAAATTCACTTTCGAGTCAATCAAAATTTATATTTTTTTACTTATTAAAATTCCTGTCAATTAAAATTCGATTTATTAAAATTTAAGTCAATTAAAATTTATATTTTTTATGTATTAAAATTTGGGCTGATTAAAATTCAATACGAGTTGATTAAAATTTGATTTAAGTCGATTAAAAATATTTTTAATTGGCTCAAATAGAATTTTAATTAGTCCAAATTTTAATACATAAAAAATATAATTTTTATTTGGCTCAAATTTTAATATGTAAAAAAATAATTTTTAATTAGCTTGAATCGAATTTTAATTCACTCGAATTTTAATACGTAAAAAAAATTAGAAAACATAGGGGGTCTCATTGAAGATATGTTTATCTAGAGGGGGTCTCATTGAAGATATACTTACTTAGAGGGAGTGTGAATGAAATTTGTCCTTAAATATATCATGGAGAATTTAGTAAAATTACATTATAATTAATATTTTTAATCTGATAAGGGTGCTATTGAAGATTTAGAAAATAGAGGGGGTGTCTTTGAAGATATGGTAAACTAGAAGAGGTGTGGTTGAAATTTTCTCTAGTCATTAAATTCGAATGAATAAAACAAAAAAGGGAAAAAAAAAAACAGAGCGTTAGACCCACAATGATTCCTAACTTGACATCTTCCATTGCAAAAAGCAGGACTGCGTTTCTCCAACGCACCGCCCTTCCTCCATCACAATCCATTCTTCTTCTCATAATCATCCAAATCTATATAGTTCACTTTATACTTATTTAACCAATCCTCCAAATTCTTTTTCCTCTCATTCCCATGGTGGGTTGCGAGTGATTGTTGATCAGGGACCAGAGCATTTCGGAAGGCGAAAGGTGGGTTTCATTTACTCAGCTTCCATTGTTCACCTCAAGTGTACGAATCTTTTCCCCTCTTTTTCTCGCATCAGAGAAGAAAAGAAAACCAAAGAGGAAAAGAGAGAATATTTTCCTTTCTTTTTGTTCGTTCTTTCTTTTTCTTTGGTCGTGGTTAACTTTTCTCACTCGTTTATGACTTTCCGTCCAAAGAAAAAAACTTTGAAACCACTTCTTTCTCATGTGGTGAGGAGAGAATACTTATAGACTCTCTTATTTGTCTTGAATCTGCAGTTCTCTCTTGTTCCTTCATCGTCTGCGGACAACAACCATGTCGTTCAGAATCAGAGGGGTACATCTCTCTCTCTCCACCATATTCTGTATAAGCATGTTAGGAGTTCTTCGAAGAATCTTTCTGTATAAGGTGTAACAAGGGACGGAACCAGGAAATTACATGAGTAATTTTTTTGGGTTTTTTTGTTGTTGTTGTTGTTGTTGTGGGGAGGGGGTTGGAACAGTAAACTTATCAAGTATAAGATCCACCAAATCTATTGCTTTTCACTTGTTATACGTAGCCTGCACAGCTAAATTTGATCATTCATACATATAGATATGTAAACCGAGATGATAGAATTACTGGGGGAATCAATTTTGGGGAATTATTCATTGTTGCATCCTCTTCCTGTCTTCCGTATGTGGTAGCCAAATTCTGCTTGGATTTTATTTATTGCATAACTTGTATGGTCCTTTCAAGTATGTTCCGTTTGATTGTTATCTTGTAAAGTCTCTGTTTTTTATTTGGAAAATGGAAACCATGTAAGTTTTGGAGTGTTCATGATGCAAACCGGTGCTCATGTCAAAAGGCCACTTTGTTTATGAAAAAGGGATTCAAAGATTTCAGATTTGTGTCGATTAAATGATCGATCCCAATTAATTGGTACAAATGTTTGGTTTGGTCTGGTTTATTTCTTGAATTCTTGCATGCATACCAACACTTGGTGCATTTGAATTTGTTTCCAGCCAAATGCTTCTTCTGGCATGGGTGTTGCTGATCACAGCAGAAGCACATTTTTGGAACTGAAGGGGAAGAGGGTACACCGTTATGTGATTTTTAAGATTGATGAGAAGAAAAAGGAGATTGTAGTGGAGAAGACTGGTGGTCCTGCAGAAAGCTATGACGATTTCACTGCAGCCTTACCTGAGAATGATTGTCGATATGCTGTCTACGACTTTGATTATGTGACTTCTGAGAATTGTCAAAAGAGCAAGATATTCTTTATTGCCTGGTGTGTTTCTATCTTTCATGGCCCAAGTCTTAGAATTTTGTTGGTGTTATTACTCATTAATGCTGTTCTAAATCTGCTGGCAAGTCAGATGCATGGTAATCTGATATATGAGCATGGCAATCAGCATTATACTCTTCATTCCCCTGATTAGAATCACAAGGATTTTAAATTACATATTTGGAATTTGGAAAGCATGGTATTCATGTGTGCACCCTATCCCTCCCCCCTCCCCCTCCCCCTCCCCCTCCCCCTCCCCCGGAATCTATCATGTTCTTATGCTGCATGTTTTTTTGGGAAACCATATATATCTTGACATGTTGATGTTGCCTTCACATGACATATGCTTGAGGTTCTTCAAAGTGCAATTTATCATTGAGTAAAATTATTCTCGCTGCTGTCTTATTTTAAGGTCTAGATGAAATCTAGTGGTTTAAGGTCTACTTACTCAAAATCGTTCTACGAATTAGGATACCATTAGCTGAAATCTCCTAGTACCCGGTTATTGGAAGGTGCTAGGCTCTAATTTTGGTAGGGACGGGCTTGATTAGGGATTCTTTTTGTGAAAAATGCAATGGCAGAAAAAAATAAAAAATAGATATTAACAATTACATCTATTGGAAGATATTGTGCATGGGCTATGTTAGTGGATATGAGATTTATTTGAATTTTTTGGTGTAGAAATTTAGTGTTGCCCGCTGAGCTTGTAGTTGTGATAGGAAGGAAGTCTATGAGAAAGGCCATTCTGCCACTAACTTGCCCATATTTGAATGATGACTTATGTGACTTGTTTATTGCATAACAAGGACTTTCTGATGATTATGGTTTGCTGCTGTCAACCCTCTGGCATTGTCAAGGATGAAATTGCTTTTCCGTTAGATGTCCTGAATGTATTCTACCACAGCGATAGCATTTCTCTAACAGTAACCATCACAACAGGACTATCTGCATCTCTATTTACTTTTCATTTCACATTTGTGCTATGATTGTTATCAGGTCCCCTGCAGTCTCTCGAATTCGTGCCAAGATGCTGTATGCCACATCCAAAGAAAGGTTCAAACAGGAGCTGGACGGAATCCATTGTGAGATTCAGGCTACTGACCCTACAGAGATGGACCTTGAAGTGCTGAGAGACCGTGCACGCTGAGTTCTCTTAATCTCAAATGTTTCTTCCCTGGATGAAACGAGAAACAAGTGAAGACGGTTTTCAAAACTTATGGGTTAATGCTTCCAGCTTCTGTATGTTATCTGTGGTATCCATTTCTGGCACAGGAAACTACTGCTTAAATAATTGGCACCTGACGACGCTGATTCAAAGCTCTGGTCTAACATTGTCTGGCGTTTTCAGGTTCTCTGTATCATTTCTTTGTCTTCAGATACTATTCATACATTTCAAAATCCACAGTGGTATAATTGGGTGGTTTCAGACAACTATTCTTCTCTTCTGCATGATTTGAGTTTTTGCATTTGATATTGATTAGCATATTTGGGAACTGGCTCAAGTTTGGCATGGCTCACCACCTTTTGGTGTCGGTAATCAAAAGTCTGGCAATCTGAGATTGCATTAAGCCGTTTGGATATGAGATTTTAGTGCTTAGCATTTTGGATTGCCTCGAAAAGCTTTTCTGCTATGATCCCAAAATTTTTACACAAAGTAATGTGGGATAAAAATGAGTATCACATAAGTGGTATGTGGCATATTGTTATCCTTGAATTGTTAGTTAACAACCCTATGCACCTTCCACTCACAGACAAGTTGTAAGTGCCTTGGAATGCATTTGCAGTCTCCAAGGCAACATGCCATGCATTTTTGACAACTATGTAAGGAAATGTCTCTGATTTTTCTATGCATTCTTTATTTCTGTCCTTCCATTCCACTCCTTTCCATTTTTTTTTTATCTTTCCTGTTTTTATGTTTACTTAACAACTAATTGAGGAGATCAAAATTCTGACCCTCGATTAAGGCTGATAATCGAACTGAACTACTCGATCCATTTCCAGTTTTAATTATGTGTATTTGCTGTCTCAGATCTATTTAGCCATCTATAGGCTGATTTTATTGAAAATCTCCCATTAGTGGCCCTTCCCCCACCGGGGGTGTAAGAGCATCTTCAATCTACTCTTTATTTCTTCTCTTTTAACTATTTTAGTTAGTCAAACACAAAAAATCATCTCCAATCCACTCTCTATCCCACTCTGTATTTTCCATTTCACCCAAATGACTCTTCAAATGTGGAGAGCCATTTAGCCTCTCTAAATTATCTCCCTACCTCTTTTTCTCTCTATCTCTCTCTATATAGATATTGGACTCCTTTTAAATTATTGGAAGTTAGTGAAAATTGGATGTAGTAGTTAGCTAAAATAGAGAGTGTGGTTGGAGTGAATTTATAAAAGTGGCTACCTAAAGTAGATAATGTAATATTTAAATATATTTTGACTAGTTATTTTAAAGAGGTGGGTTGGAGATACTCTAACAGAAGGATCAACTGGATGGCAAATCTTCCCATTTGATCGGGTCAGAAGGTTGGGCTGTCGTTTGTGGGTCTTAATAATATCAGCCCGCTCATATACTAGCCTAAAATTCATGACCCATTATCCTGTCCAGTGGGTAATTTGGTTGCATGCAGCAGGTCAGTCTAACCCATGATCGGATGAACCACCTGGTTAATGGGCACCCATGAACCACGGCCCGACCCTTCGCGTGCCTTAAGTGAAGATAAAGTAACTTGATTGATCCTTGGTGAACCATGGGCTTACCCCCATTGAAGCCTGCTTCTCTTTGTTATATGCCATGTAGTCCTCATAGTTTTCATACTAAAATGGGCTAGAACCCGAGAGTATTGCTCTAACTTTGTTTTATAATTTTATTAAACAGCCTTTGAAGAATAATAATATTTCAACATGTACTTATTCATTGATTGACAATATACTTATTTCAACAACATTTTTCTTAGTATTAAACTACCCTCCACGTATTAATTATTAAACTCATTTGTTTATATATATCCACGGATCTTTGGTCTAATGGTATTTCTTATCTTGTGAAAGATGTCATGGAATAATAAAAACATTAAATGACTGTTGTACGGAAAGTGAAAAGAATAAGAAGAAAAGTAATTAACAAAAAAAATAAGGGATTAAAATATAATAACAGATTTTCACCAGGCAGTAACATTCTAAGATGAACTCAAGAGTTCCTCTAAATATTCAGGTCCAAGGTCCTGTAGTACCACCACACTCTTGACCTTTACGTCCTTTACTCTCTTTTCCCTACTCACTGGTTTTTTTCTCATGGAGTGTCTCTTCTTCAGCGCCACCACCGGCGAGCACCCATCTTCGCCGCCGTACTTGACGTCTCGAAGCGATTCCCGGACTCTCTCCACCGGAAAATTGAGCACCGCCATGGACCCCCTCGTCGAAAATGCAGCTTGGTCATAAGCCAAAGCCGCCGCCTCAGCACTGTCAAACGTTCCAAGCCAGACTCTTACTCCATTTCTAGTGGAGTCTCTTATCTCCGCCGCGAATTTCCCCCACGGCCGCCGTCGTACACCTCTGAATGACTTTTCCTTCTTGGGTGTTTTCTCTGCGGCCTTGGAAGTGACCTCTTCCTCCTTGACTACGCCGGAAGAATTAGATTCCGATGAGTCTCTCGCACCCTTCGTTAGGACATCGAAAAGCAGCAATTCTTCGGAGTCATTGACATTAAATGGAAGAGAACTATGGTAGAAAAGAAGGTCGTCCCATGAGAAAGCTTGGGTTGAACCTAATGAAGATTCCGGCGAGTATTCTGAACTTGGGTATTGAATGAAAGAAGAACCCATTGTTTGAATTCAAAGGTGTTTTTGTTGAGTTAAGACCTCGAGTCTCATATATAGCAAGAGAAAATGGGGGATATGATAAAATACACTTTAAACCCCACAATCATAGTTCTAATCTCATTTTACCCTCTAAATTATGAGCAATGCTATGTATCCCAAATGTGCAACCCAAATTTGCATCCCAAATGAAAGGGAACCGTTAGATGAGTGAGTCCCGTCAACTTTTTTAAATGGAACCCACTCATCTAACGGTTCCCTTTCATTTGGGATGAAAATTTGGATTGCAAATTTGGAATATATAGTATTTCCCCTAAATTATTGAGCTTTTAATACTATCCAACAACTACTTGCATGGGTTTTGAGATTATTCGATTTAGCAATGTTATATGAGTCTTATTTAGTGATTTTATTATTTTTTATTATTAGATTAACAGTAGATTTCACTATTAATTGAGATTCATTATCAATGTAATGACTATAATCTATCATGTCATCAGATAAAATTACTAAATTGGGTACAAAAAATATTTCCCTATTTGAAAACAAAACATCGATTGTGTTTTAAATAAGATTGTCGATCACTCGTGCTTAGTTGGATATACGTTGCTTTTTTAATTGTGTCGTGTCAAAATATTTTTAATTCATAATCTTAATTGTGTTGTGGCAAAATAATTTTTATTCATAATCGACTTATTTGCAATCATATAGTTGAGTTCATATTGAGTCAAATTTATTTCGTATATAAAATTTGTTTACCAGGTTTATGTTATTTTTAAGTAGGTTCGTACCCACTTATTTATTAAATTGATATAATGGGTCAACTTGTTTAAACCCGTTTATCATCTAAATTCTATAAGGCTCGACTCAAATCTACTAATTATGTGTCCATTTCTTCTTAGTTTCAAACAAAAAAATGTCTGTGTTGAATTTAAAATACAACTTTCCTATGTCTACAATTTATAATTATTAAATCATAGATATTATAATGTATAAATCTACAAACAAACATAGATATTATAATTATTAAATCAACAGGACGATCAGAGTGAAGGATACAGATATGGCCAAAGACCAGGAGGATGTAATTGAAATTTAATAAATATGCCATGGGGCCCTGTCGACTTGCCAATGTGGGACCAACCAATTTCATGAGTGGTGGGTTTTTGTGCACGTGTGTAAAAGTGACGTAAGGCGGCGGGGGTATGACTCAACTTGCAACTTGGCTTACGTCAGTCCACCCACTCATTAGGGCCAAAGTCAGTTTATTTTTCAGAGGGCTGGTGCCACGTGTCAATCTGAGGTTTGTGCCCTTGTCGTATTGGCAAGAAAGCAACTATGGCAACTTGGGATCTTAAATATGACAGTTGAAAGTTATACTAAATACACTTACCCGGGTGATGTCGGTTGATAGAGCAATTTTAACAATTGTATCTAAAATAGCTACTCAAAATATATTTAAATATTATATTATTTATTTTAAGTAACTATTTTTTCAAATTTACTTCAACAACGCTATCTATTTTAACTAACTACTTTAACTAACTTTCAATAATAAAATTCAAAAAATAGCAATTCAACTATACATTGTATATATTTAATCAATTATGGGCAACAAGAGTAAATATCATAAAAGATGAGGTACAAGAGTAAATATCATAATATACTTAGGAGGTTTTACTGGATTTTTGAATTTTTTTGGGGGTTTTGCTAAATTTTTGAAAGGGTTTTACTGGATTTGGGGGTTGCTGGATTTTAATCAACTCATCGTCTTCCCCATTCTGAGAGAGATAGACCATACCGATGTAGCCTTAGTCGAATAAATACACTAATTCAAACATACCCATTACTGGCATTGCAAAAATCCAAACAGATCAATACACAGGAACCCAAATGCTCCGAATTTAGAAATTCACAGAAATGCAAATCACCAAAAAAAAAAAAAAACAAAAGTCAAAATTTTTAGGGTTTTGAACGTAGATCTAAAATGAAAAGGGATAAATTCAGGTCCATATTATCAATCCAGAGTTTTTGAGAGAGAGAGACCATACCTTCAATCGGTGGAGCAACAGTCGGTGGAGTAAGCCTTCAGTCGGTGCTGTTGGCGCAAAAAATAGACTAGCGGGCTTTTTTGCCTCGCTAGGGATAACTAGCCAAATGAAGGTTATGAGAAATAGCTAATGTGATAGCTAGTTTGTTGGAGACAAGATTTAAGGACTCCCTATCTAAAATAGTTAAGAAAGCCAATTTATAGAGGTTCTTGGAGTTGCTCTTAGGATTCAATAAATTTATCTGATTATTTTAAATAGATTCATTTAACGGTCATTAACATCACTTTTAAAATTATTCATATCGAATTTCTCCTCCTGAAATTCATCACTTCTCACTTATATTGCAATGTGCTCTCATACATGAGTTACTCCTAGAATTTTTAAATTTTGATAAATCAATTTGTTAAAAAAAAAAAATTCGATCAACTTTAATTTTGTATCCGAATGTAGTATTCACGAATGTAATATATATTTTCATGTAAAATTTTATTTTTTCACCCATTGATTATGATGTTTCATTCTTCGTAATATGATAATTTTTAGTATTTATCATCTCTTTTAAGTTGGGATATATATATTTTTTTTAAAAGTTGAGATACTAGTTTAATAAATTGAACTTTTTAACTTGGACTGTTCATTTTGTTCTCGGATATTACATTCACAAATGTCATATATATTTTTCATACACAATTTACTTTTTTATGCATTGATTATAGTGTTCTATCCTCCGCAACACAAGATGATGCTTAGCATTAGTCACCTCTATCAAATTGGGACACCGGTTAAACCAACTTTCTAACTTTTTTTTTTGGTTCAACAGTCAAGAGTGTCCAGACCAGCTTACGTGTAACTCAACTAATCCCTTACTCGGTCCGGTCAAAGTCATGCTATCTACGTCAGAACTAGGGTATTCATGAGGGATAAATCCCTCATGGTTTGACCTCAAGGAGTTATACAAGATTCAAACTCAAGACGTTTAAGTTTACAACTCGTCCTTATTACTACCCCTTTGTGGCTAATTTTTTAACTTTAACCGACCTTAATTTTTTCCTTAGACATCCCTAATTTGAATTTGACCATCAATTTGGGTTCTTAGTTGGTATCAAAACCTTCAATTCTTATCTCGAATGTTGCCATAAAATTTTGGATGTATGACTGAACAGAAACTACAATCACTTGTGTTGATGGACATAACGGTCTTATGTAAGATCAACAGTCGAGTGTGTGATAACGTGTAATTAATGGACAATTAATAAAACAATAAATGACAATAATGTAAATATCGGGTCAACACGCAGATATATAGTGGTTCAATTCGGGCGACCTACTCTACTCCGGGAAACAACAACGGTGACGGGGAAACCTTTTATTGATTAAGTAAGGTGAACGAAAGAGAGAACAATGGTTAGCCCCGGGAGGGATATAATAGCTAGGAGAGAGAAAAATTATGTGTAGGGTGTATAGAGAGGTGTCATCTCATGTAGAGAAAATTTACAATTTATAGGCACAAAGCCTCAGTTGAGGCGGTGACGTGAGGTAAAGGTACTACATCTTTGGGGAGCTACAAAAAGTAAGTACAATTAAAAGTTGCCTTGATCTTCGAGAGTGAGTATCCCTATAATTGCTCCTCACGTGCTCTAATCCTTCTGGACTCCTTGAACTCTGGACTGAGCCGAATCAATGAATTGAGCTTGACTCGCCTTGTAGTTGATTTGGGCCAAGCTCATTAATTGAGTCTGGCCCAATTACATCTGGGCTCGTCAACTTACAAAGTGATTTTTTTTTTGGGAAATTTGGAGTCGGTCCCCTAATATGGAGTTGTTTGGACTTAAGTCCGTCAAGAAAACTTATTTGTTATAAAGTCCGTTTTTTGTCAATTTTACCATACTATCCCTTCCCTTTAGAAATGAAATAAAAATTAAAATTAAAAACTCATAAATCTTAGGAGTTTGGCTAACATTAAAATCTTTTCTCTCTCATATCTATCTATATTCATATATAGGTTAAGAGTTTGACTAACATTTAAATTTTTCCTCTCTCTTATATATCTATATATATATATATATATATATATATATATATATATATATATATATATATACAGTAACATTAAAAATTAAAAATAGTAACATTCAAATACAAAAAAAAGTTATAATTTGGACACAAAAAATAATACATTTAAATACAAAAAAATAGTAACATTTAAACATAAAAAAAATTGAAACATTCAATATTAATATTTTTAAAAAATAACAACAGCAACATGTTCAACAAAAATATTAACATATTCAACAAAAATAGTAACATGCTTAACAAAAACTGTAACATACTTAACAATAATTATTTCTCTCAAATTCAAACGCTAAAAATAATATCATTCAAGCACAAAAAATAATAATATTCAAAAAAAAATAAAAATAGTAACATTGAATATTAATATTTAGTAAAATAATAGTAGTAACATGCTCAACAAAAACAGTAACATGCTCAAATTAATAGTAACATTAACAGTAACATATTCAACAAAAGCAGTAACATGAAAAATAACATAATAAAAAAAAATAGTAACATGAATTTGAATATATATATATATATTCGGCTATCACTTTCCTCACCATAACATTGCCACCATCGTCACCTCCTGAGTAATGCCAACCATCACGTTGTCATCACCTTCACAACAACGCTCACCACTATCACCACCACACAAAAGCCCATTCAAGTTCCACTTCGATAACTCCTTTTTACTCCACACCACCGTCACCACTATACTTGCATCATCTCCATAACAACTCAGCGTATATATATATATATATATAGAGAGAGAGAGAGAGAGAGAGAGAGAGCTTTGAATTTGATATATATAGAGAGAAAGCTTTAAATTTGATATATATATATATATAGAGAGAGAGAGAGAGAGAGAGCTTTGAATTTGAATTTTAAATTTATGATTGACATTTTATTGACATATTTTAATTGACATTGAATTAAGGGATAACAATTTCCAAAATAGGAAATTAATTTAACTTCCTTTCAAGGAAGAGTATTTTTGAGATAAAAAAAAAAAGTGGACTTAAGTCATTACATATAATTTTAAACATGGACTTAACCCCTTATAAGTTTCCTTGCAGGACTTATCTCCAAACAAGTACATATAGAGGGACTAACTTCCAATTTTCACTTTTTTTTTTTAGGTGTCTTAGATTTCTTGTATGATATTGATCTAAAACACCCTGATATTCATGTCAAATTAGTCTTAGATTTAAGCTGTTAACTTTACTTTTTGACTTCACTATTCTGCTAATTTTGAAAACTAGAAAAATTCAACCCTAACAACCATGTAATTATCTCTGTCAATAAATTTTTATGCCATAAGTTGTTCTAATTTATGTCCTAAAATGCATTACTAGGATATCCAGATTTAATGAAATACATTTTTCTTTAATTTGTATTGGTGATGTATTATCCACAATAAATTCAAATAAGACTCAAAATATATATTATAAGAGATCCAAATAGAACACGAATGAAACTACACAATACTTTATGCTATTCAGACTTAATCGTCTTATCTAATTTGTTGATTTAATTCACTATTATCGTAATTAACTTAACAATGGTATTCAATATTAGAATGATCCACCATAGTCGGGCAATATAAGTGGATTTATCTTTTTTTTTTTTTGGTTTAACGGTTAGGGGTGTTCGGACCAACTTATGCGCACTTCAACTAATCCCATCTCTGGTCCGGTCAAAGGCAAGCTATCCACGCTAGGACTAGAGTATTTATGAGAGATAAATTTCTTATGCCCTAGCCTTAAGGAGTTGTCAAAATTCGAACTCAGGACGTCTAAATTTATGACTCGTCCATGTGGAAATGTTGAAATTGGATTAGATGATTAAATCAAAATAGCATTATTACAAGTGGAAAGGTTAAAATGGAAGTTTCAATTGGTTGACTAGTTTAGCCAATCTTCATCTACTTCCATTCCATAGAAGAAAATGCACCGTTCAAATGCAACTATGAGTCTTTGTTTTTGGTGTGAGGCACATGAAATGGATGGAGCTAATGGGTAACTAGAGGCAGGTAGACAGACATATTGAAAGGTGCTATGTTTCATTGGAAATGGTCCAGATTCAGACAACCTTTTGGGTCCTCCTGACTCCATTCAAAGGTCTCACGACTCTTGGATTTCTCAAGTTGAAAGTCATCCTTAGACAAAAGGGTGCGACAGTTTGATGGAGACACTTTATCTGCATAATACTCCTATGAAAATCACGTTGCATGTCTGTATCAGCCACCTATATATATACATATATACATATATAATGTGTGTGTATTATTGTCTTGGGACTGCACAAATTGAGTGAGGTCTTGAGTTCGAATCTTGCCAACCCCGTGAGACTAGGTTATGAGAAATTTATCCCTAATGAATACTTTAGTTTTGACGTCGATGATTTACCTTTGATCAAACCGGGTAAGAAATTAGTCGAGGTGCGCGTACATTAATCCGAACACCCTGATGATTGAACTAAAAAAAATAAATTGGGTGAGGTCACATAATGCTTAGAATTAGGTTAGCAATGGGACAGGTCTCAGTCTATAGAGTTTGTTTCTTGTTTAAGTTGCATTGTTTTAAAATTTGTTCATTTTATATCTGATTGAACTATATATAGCAGCGTATAGATAATTTGTGTAGTGGTCCCAGTCATTTCTTAAATTATTTATGATTTTTTTTTTAACTTAATTAGGCTACTTTAATTTTGAAGTAATCCAAATATTTTAAAAATGGGTCCCACCACCTTATGCTTTTGAAGCATTCTTCTTCTTCCCCTTCTTCCTCTGTTCCTCTGTTCTGTTCATAGCCTACCTCGACAGACTTGCGTAACATGGATGAATTTTTAGAGAAAGGGCAGTCGTAGCATTGGTCAAAAGAGAGAACTATACAATGTTGTAAATTTTTTTAAAATTATGGGTATATTGGAAGGTGATAAGGAAAAGAATGCATCTATTAATAGACACCTATCACATGCTTGTACTTTAGTGATAAAAATATTAGTATGTATGAAAGTGCACGCGTGAGCATAAGTGCATTTGACACGTAAGCATCGTAGCGAGGAGTGATCGGATCATGATCATTAATTTTTCATTATTTTCGATCAAATGGTCGATTTCACAAATACATACAATCGGATGATGGATATCATGAGTGATCATTTGATCATGATCAATGAACAAGTTAAATATTCCGATGCTCAGATCTAGACCGTAGATCGCCAAGAGATGTGATCGGATGATTATATTTAAATTTGAACGTAAGTTTTAAAATGTGACTGTTTTGTCTGGTTCTCTTGAATAGCCACCATATACGTTCAATGATTTTCTGAATAGTCACTAATTGGTCCTTCCAAGCTACTTAAATTTTTCATCAATCTCTTTCTAAAAAGACTTGACACACTTTCTATTATTTTCGTTTTTTATTTTCTAGAATCTATTTTCTACATAGACATAATTTTGGTTTCTTGTCTCATTAGAAAAACCTAAACGAATTTCGGGTTTGACTTTATTTGTGCATTAAGTATTTATTAGAATTGGTGGGAACCAATATTGTCTTAAGGAAAGCGACAGAGTAACGTGACTTGAAGCATTCTACCGTCTTCTTCTTCCGTCACAGAATCTACAGAGCTAACATACACATGACTTCAATGGAGAAAGAGTAGTATATAGTTTCATTTTTAAGCAAAAACTAGGTACAGTTGGGCCGTGTGATTTCCATGTTATTAAACATGAAGATATTGACAGTGACTTTCATGGCAATGGTGCATAACATGAGGATATTGACAGTGACTTTCATGGCAATGGTGCATGAACCTGTATATTTACTTGGACAAGAGCTTTGGAACTTAGTCCTCCATCGATCTTTTGTAATATCGACCAAATACGGTGCTGAAATATAATGTGATCCTATTCTTCCTTTGTTTTTTTAACGGTTAGAGGTGTTCGATCAAAAACCAGTTAACTACGTCGGGATTAGAATATTCATGAGGGATAAATATCTCATTATCTGATTTTAATAAATTGTTAAGATTCGAACTCAAAACATCTGAATTTACGACTCGTTGTTATTATCATTTGACCAGAAATATAATGTCATCCTATTCTCGAGTTGAGGTTAGGCAATGACTCGATCAGCTTGACAAAGAGCCCACCATTCTCCCCCAATCAGAAATGGTCAAATATGTTTGCTGCAACATACATTAGTTAATGCGAAAAAACCATTATCATGGTGACGTGGCAAATCATAAAGATGCTGGAAAAAGTTTAGGAGAAGGCTACTAAGGTATATCGAAATTGATATTCACCCACTAATTTTAATTTGTTTGATTTGTAATCATTAACTAAAATTATGTTTTGATACCATAATTAGACCAAAAAGTTTATTTATAATAACATGCATTATTTGTTTAGAGTAATACTATTTAGATATAATTTATTGACCTAATTTATTAACCTAATTATTCATAATTATTGTACCGATAAAGTATCTTAATATTTATTGAAATTCACAATAATTCAATAACTACGATAAACTAAGTCAACAAATTATTTTCCAGTAACATTATTGACTTATAAATTCATTCGTACAAACAATAGTCAAAAGTAGTACTTGACCATGATTTCAGAAAATCTAGTACAAATATTTTAGGGTTTTTTGTATTTTACTTTAAGATTTTTATTTTAAACCCTTAAAGATTAAATTTTTTACATTGTACCTTCAATGTATCAAAAATATTGTAATGTGACTATTCTATTAATTTTCGTTATTTTTTCTGTCAAAAATTAACTCATTGACGCTAACAAAAAAACTAGGGTTAATTGCATTGGAGGTCCCCAAAATATGAGATTTATCTCATTTTAGTTCTCAATATTTTAATTGCATCATTTTGGTCCCTGAAATATTGAATATGTTTCTATGTGGTCCCTCAAACAAATAACATCCAAATTGTTAACGATTTTTTATCATAAACTTATCAAATAATACTTAAATATGAGGAAAAAAAACAATTTGGGTAGCTGTTGACCAAATTTTGAATAGTTCTTGACAAAAAATGTGTAATATGGATAGCACTTGACTAAAATTTGGATAGCTCATGATCAAAATTATATAATTTGGGTAGCTGTTGACCAAATTTTGAATAGTTCTTTGACCAACATTTGGGTACAAATTTAGTCAAGAATTATTTAAATTATTTTTTTTGCTCATATTTAGGTATTATGTGACAAGTTTATAATCAAAAATAATTAGCAATTTGAATGTTATTTGCTTGAGGGACCACATAAAAACATATTCAATACTTCAGGGACCAAAATGATACAATTGAAATATTTGGGACCAAAAATGAGACAAATTCTATATTTTGGAGATCTCCAGTGCAATTAACCCAAAAAACTAACGAAAAGGTAACAGAAAAGTCATATTATAACATTTTTTATACATTGAGGGTATAATATAAAAAAAATTAATTTTTGAAAGTACAAAATGAGAATCTTGAAATCTTTGAGGTTAGAAAGTACAATTTGCCCAATATTTTAAGCCCACAAGAACAAGTGTTTGAGGGAGTCAATAAAATCAGGTTTGATCATTGCGTGCATTAGGAAACATGCATGCATACTCCAGGTAAACTAAATAAAAAAAAATTTGGAAGGGTTTTTTTATTATGGAAATTGCTAAATGTGTAGGCGTTTGTGTAGGTGTTTTGGTTGATAATGTTGGCAACATATCGTGTTAGGGAATGTTTGTCATGTCTAGTTTTTTTAAGAATATATTCTAATTCAGTTCAAACTACGGTGGTCAATCGCTGGATTCAAAAAAAATTTCGACACAAACCTAATCAACCTGTAATAAAAAAAAATTGGAAAAGCAAAACCATTGAACATCAATGTATCAACGTGCACAATGCTGTCCAAGTGGAAGAGCAAAACCATTGAACATTCCCTGAATTTGTCCAAGTCAACAAAACATTAGAAAGTAAAGTGAAGAGTCAATTCAAAAAACAACCGACGGGTTTTTTGTCTAATAATACTCTTTACCTTGTAAAAGATTTGTTTTCTTTACCTTGTAAAAGATTTGTTTTCTTAAGGTTAAGGGTTCAAGTCATTTTTCTCCTCCTCCTCTCCCAAAAATTAAAAAAATAAAATAAAAAAATAAAAAACAGAAACGTCAAACCAGTGACCAGATGTTTGTGCTTATTCTACAACATGGTGAAAACGAAATTGTATTTTCCTTTTACAGAAGTTTCCTCGAAATGATCCATTACTATGGTGGCTGGACAGATTCCAACCGTCAGATCTGACCAAACAACCACTTTGGCCAAGCCTATATAGCCACAGTATCCTGTTGTCATATATTTGCCACCATATTTGAAATCATAGTGAAATTCAATTGTAACCTTTTTATTATATGGAAGCACCTCAAGGAGAGCAGTCGATAGAGAAGGGAAGGAGAGAGATCAAGTACAGGGGGATACGTAAGCGGCCATGGGGTAAGTACGCGGCTGAGATACGTGACCCAACCAAGAACGGGGCACGATTGTGGCTAGGCACGTTTGACACGGCTGAAGATGCAGCGCGGGCATATGACCGCGCTGCATATAGTTTAAGGGGTCATCAAGCTATCCTCAACTTCCCAAATGACGGCCATTATAGGAGTCCAGGCCCAGGACCAAGTTTACCTTCAATTTCTTCGTCTTCATCTTCGTCTTCGTCTTCATCTTCCATTGCTTCTGGAGAGAATTCGGGTACAGGGGAATTACGTAAGGGAGAAGAAGAGAGAGTTATTGAGTTTGAGTATCTGGATAATAAGTTGTTGGAGGAGCTTCTTAAGCCATAAGTACTGAGGCAGAAGAATAAAAAACGAGGGTTTCTATAGATTGTGAAGTAATAGATTACCAGCCAATATGTTAATGGACAACGAAGGTGTGTAATTTGAATGATTTCAATTGAATATTTTTTTAATAACAATTTTTCTTTTTAAGTATTTGTTTATGATCTGTGTGTTATGAAATAGATGACAGCACATGATATTTTGCAAGAAAATTACAATGAGCCTCTTCTTGAAGAAGTGTTTGAATCCGATTGAGGCAAGACGTAAACTCATTGGTACCGAGTCCAAGCCTTTTCTCGCATAAAACTCAGATGTGTAATCGGTCTGTATGGTTTTTTGGTGATCACATGCAGCGATGTTTTAATTGCATTAATGAATTCAAAAGACACATGGTTAGGACGATTTACTACTTAAATTTTTTTTAAGAGAAACCTACCGCGCGTAGTCATAAACTCATAATAGTTAGTCTCTCACATATATTCCATGATATATAAATTAAAGCCTTCAAAGCACAACTAGAACAGCCTATTTGTGCTCCCAAGCCAAAAACATGAAAGTAAATTTAACTTTGGTGGGCTTGAGTCTCTCATGCAGCTGCATTGCCTAAGAAGTGCATAAAACATATTAACAAGTAGTTTTATCCCAGGAAGGCAGATTGTAGATAATGTGATTATCACTCAAGAGATTATTCATACTCTAAGAAGAAAGAAAGGGAGAATAGGAGGAATGGCAATTAAAATCGACCTAGAGAAAGCATATGACAGAATAAGCTGAGACTTTCTTTACCAAACTTTGATCGATTTTAGGTTTCCCCAATCATGGGTGGAAATTATCATGAGTTGCGTTACAAGTTCTTCTTTGTCTATTCTTTGAAATGGAACTCCTCTTGAACTCATAGGGGGTGTTTGGCAATGCAACGGTGGATTAGACTGGTTTGAATTTGAATTCCAAATTAATCCAATAAAATCCCAATAACTCGGATACAATGTTGGATAAAAGCAAATGATTTTATCCAATCCTTGATTTGGATAGTAATTTATAATATTGTGGGCTCAATGGGCAAACCAATTTTTTTTGGCTCAAATCTCATAACTTTAACATTAATTTACTATCTTACCCTTAATCCTATCCAAACCTATCTCATATTTGGCCTGGGAAACTCTTGGTTACCATTTTAATATTGAATTGAAAAGTTATGACTAGTTAGCTATCGTAAAAAATCAAGTTTTTTGCATTCCATTGTAAACAAATTTTAAAAAAGTGACCACAAATATATTTGACCCATCCAAAATATTATACTGAAATTAATTAACAAAAAATATGACAACCGAATGCAAGAACCAAAATTACATAAACATTAACATTTTTTTAAAGAAATCAAAATTTATTTCATTTTTGAAAAAAAAAAATTACAAGAAGCAAATTATTCAGTTCACATTACAAAAAATCAAAAAAGACAATTTTCCTTACTGTTCAGCACCTCGACTCTTTACTGTTCAGCAACAACAGCTTCACCTGCAGAGAGATACATAGATCCTAGAAAAAGACAGAGGAAAGCCATCTTGTTTGAAGGCTTTAATCCTTCAAAACACAAAAAAAATAAAAAACAACTCTCCTTTAGGATCACAAACCAACCTCCACTACCCAGAATCGAAAGACAGTCGAAACCAGCTCACCAGTCATCAACCTTTATCATCATACACTAGTATCCTCTTCTGGCAAAGATGGCTTTCCTCTTGGTAATTAAGTTGAAGCTACATGCCCCAAATGCACTGCTGGGTATCCAAAGCTCACAACCACCGAAACCCACAAACGCCAACCTAAAAGCAGAACGTCACCGACCTCGGCGACAACACGGTCATGCATTGTTGGGCATCCAAAACCCACAACCACAACAAACCAACCTTAGTTCTCATCCATGGCATAGGAGCCGCAAAACACACACCCAGACAGAGGGGGGAGAGAGAGAGGGAGTGAGATGGAGATGAATCTTCACTCCAACCACAAAATACGCACCTTGTTCCAAGATCGCCCAAAGACAGACACAAATCAAAGACCAAGAGAAGAGAGAGAGAGAGAGAGAAGAGAGAGAGAGAGAGAGAGAGAGAGAGAGAGAGAGAGAGAGAGAGAGAGAGAGTCATACATTGCTACACCGTTCACGAATAAAGGTGATTTTGGGAGGGATTTGGGGGGGATAGAGAAGGGTTTGAGAGATGGGGATTTTCGCACAGAGAGAAGGAGATGGGTTTGGCAGAGAGATAAAGATCCAACATTGCTAAGCAAGAAAAAGAGAGAGAAAGCGCCAGGAAAGAGGGAGATAGACCCATCGCTACACAAAAACACAGAGAGAGAGAGAGAGAGATCGGTCATCGACTTCTCACAAACACCCTCAATTCCATCTTTATCTGAAGCTTCTTGTGGACACCTTAGATTCTGTGTTTTTGTTGGCTTGATAAGGGTTTCGGTTGATAGAAAATAGATGACGAGAGAGAGAGAGAGAGAGAGAAAACCTTATTATAGGCCAATGACCACTCGACTGAAAGAGGAGTGATAAGGGTTTTTCGAAAAAAAGTGTGCAGGGGTGTTTTAGTAAAATCTTAAATGTATCTGGTTGATGGAATTTTAATCCCACATGCTCCGTGGGTTAAAAATATTCTGCTCAGAACGGATATTGGCCTCATTTCATACGGGCCGATGTTTTCAAGCCCAACGATTATCCCACCCTCCTTTTCATACCCAAAGCTGGGATATGTGGGCCCCCAATACTATTTTAACCCAATACCCCACCTAATCCCCACTAATCATGCCAAACAAACACCCCCATAGAACCTAAGAGGGGACTTAGACAGGGAGATCCCCTTTCACCACATCTGTTTGTGTTATGTATGGAGAGACTTGGCCAATTAATTCTTGAAAAAGTCAATCAAGACAGTTGAAAATGACTTAAAGCCTCCAGGGATGGGCCAACAGTTGCACTTATTCTTCGCATATGACTTCATTCTCTTTTCTAGGGCAAGTGAGAGGGAATGTATCATGATCAAAGAAGTCTTGGAGGATTTCTGTAATATGTCAGGACAAAATGTTAGTCCTCAAAAGTCTAAGGTGTTCATTTCACCCAACATTAGTAAAAGCCATGCACTTTACCTAAGTAGAAAATGTGGGGTCACTCTAAAGAAGACTTAGGGAAGTACTTAGGAATCCCAATAATGCACAAAAGAGCATCTAAAGAACATTTTAAATTCATCACAAAGAGAATTCAAAAGAAGTTATCAAGATGGAAGGCTAGAACTCTTTCACTAGTAGGTAGAACTACTTTAATCAATGATGTCACCTCTACCCTGCCTAATTATGTTATGCAAACAAATTTGTTGCCTCAATCCACCTGTGAACAAGTTGATAGACTTAATAGGACCATTTTTGGGGAGATACAACAGAAAAGAAAAAAGTCCGCCTAGCTAATTGGGAAATAGTGTGTACCTCCAAGAAGCAAGGTGGACTACTATTAAGAAAGAGTAGAGAAAACAATATAGCCTTACTGGCAGAATTGGGCTGGAAAGATAAGACTAATGATAAGGCACTTTGGGTAGAAGTTATCAGGAATAAATACATTAATCAAAATAACCAGAACTGGGGATCTAAAACTGCAACCTTTCCTACTTGGAGAGCCATTTCTAGAACCAAAAGTCTAATTGATCAGGGAATGAAATGGTTGGTAGGAAATGGTACACATATTGACTTTTGGATAGATTGGTGATTTGGAATGATAGAGTTATATACTAAAAACTTATTTTTTGTGGTGAAACTCGTTTTATTAATTAATAGGAGTTTGTTTTTTTTCATTTTATTAAAAATCTATGTGGGTAAAATGTTTGTATTATATTTGATATATGGTATGCATATGTGTCTTATATTTTACATTGTAGATAATCTGGTGTGTAGAGTTCGGCTTATGCACAAAAGACCAGATTATCAGGTCCTTGTATAATATGAATATAGGTTCACAATCCTAGATGGAATTGGATACACCATCAATATGATTATAGTGTAATATTCTGGCATAATCTATTTTGACTATAAGAGACTGTTTGATAACTCGGATTATTGCACTAGTACACTTTGTGTATTGAACAAACTCATGTTGAGGTTATTATCTTTTACTGATTGAATAAGATAATAAATACCTCATGATTATTATGATTACTTATACTCTTAATCCCGAGATATTTAATCGCCACGTGCATATAATGATTGTTACTTTAATTCATCAAAGAGTGAGATTCATATTGAGTCAATAAGCTCGGTGAATTGGAAGACGATATTATTTGTGATGGCGTAAATCTGCGTGAATGAGCTATAGGACTAGATTGTTTGGTATGAATGATCTGTGTGGTGATTAATGTGATATCTGAGTTGCAAGGCTCGGGTCTAATAATGCAGGCGAAGGCTTTTGGGGAAAAAGGAAAGGGATAATAACACGACAGAATTATAGTGGTTCACCGGCCTGAGCTCGGCTAATCCACTCTAAATTGGAGTCTCTAGCTCCTTTCTCTCTCTTATTGATAGTGTTCCATGCGTTACAGTCGAATCGCCTCTTGGTGGCTCTATCACCTCCCTTTTATAGCCTCATGCTTACCTCTAATTCGAAATCTCATCATATATTAAAGGGATCGTGCCCTATCATCATCTATCATCTCGGAGTTCCCTAAACTTCCTATGGCTGGCTTCAAACAGTGAGATCTTTCCCTTTTATCGTGGGATCCTCTCCTTGGTTTTAGGAGAGGATCTTGGTTAGTTACTGGTTTTACGCCTTGGATCGGCTTAATTCCCATTATGAAGGTATCTGCTGTCATCTCGCTGCCCTCTTGTCATTTCTCAGTTCGTGTCTTCAGCTGGGAGCCCTGGTACCGGCTGGATGAGCTCAGACTATGGCTGGAGGAGCTCAGCGTATATTACCTGAGCTCCCGAGCTGAGCTCACTTTCTGAGCTCGTGTCTGGAGTTTGTTTTTAGGCATCATCAGTTGCCCCCGAGCTCTTGCTCTAAGTTTAGCTTAGGTAAGGGCTGAACTGTTTCTCAATCCGAGCTAGATCTGCACGTGGTCTCCCTCGGCTTCTCACGTGGCTGGAGATTTTTGACGGTTTGCAGCAATCATGACTCTCCTCGATTCCCGTGCGCGTCTCAGCCCACGTCTTTCAAGCTTTAAATACCCAAAACGGCTACTTGAACCGTTTCTTTGCACTGTTCATCTTCTCCTCTGTTTCTCCGAATTCCTTGCCTCTGTGAATTCTTGAGCCCCAGTCTTGAAGCTCTCTGATTCTTGCCCAAAATCGGCCTTTCTGTGTATGATTCGAAGGCTTCGCAGTGCTTCCCCTCTTGATTCGGTTCCGGATTTGTTGTTCGCTGCTCTTCCCCCTCTAGGTACGCTTTCCCTATCCTTTTTTAGACTTTTCCAACTCTGGACCCTCTGTGTTCTAGGTGGTTGCTGGGTTTTTGGGCCCATAGGTTCTTCTATTTCTGGTCTCGTGATTGTTGCCTGTCTCCCCTTCCCCATTTCGTGGACTGGAGTTCCATCGTGCACATACTCGCTATTGGGAGTTACTGTGCTGACCCTAGGGTTATTAGGGAAAGTTTGAGTAGTGTTCCTCCTCTATACCATTCCTTTAATCTTCCCTTTTCTTGCCCAAATATGTCTGTTTCTTCTGGTGCTACTCGTTCCTCTGTTTCCCTATTAGGGGATCGATCTGAGGATACCGATTTGGAGGATGTTGGCGATGAGATTGATAAATTTCCTGGTGCGGAAGCCGGAGAGGCCGAGGCTGGCACCGAGGAACCTCCCTCTACCTCTTCTCTCATGCCCCCCAGACCTGATAAAGGCAAGGTTAAGGTGAGTGGAGTCGGGGTTGAAGAAAAGACCTCATATTTGGGGTCTACCTTCAGGCACGCCGAGTCTGTGGGCTACAGTAGAGAGGCCCCTGGGTTAATGAAAGCTTATAAGGTTCGATACGGTTTTCCTCCTGGGGTTGAACCCTGGTGTCCAGATAAATCCATCTACTATGTAGAGCAAGTACGCAATAGGGTCTGCTTCTTTCTTGCCGCCTTTGAGAACGGTCTTCGCTTTCCTCTGCATCCCTTTATCAAGGCTGTTCTGCAACATTTCCATGTATGCCCTTCCCAGATTTCTCCCAACTTCTATGGCGTCATGGTTGGTCTCCTAGTCATCTTTAAGAAGCGTAAACTCAGGGTTCCTAGCATTTCTTTGCTTATGGAGCTCTTCAATGTCAAACTGACCTCCGCTGAAGGTTTTCTGTATATTTCCAAGCGAACTAAAGTTAAGAAAATTATTACTGACCTCCCCTCTTCTCACAATGCGTGGAAAAAACATTTCTTTTACATTGGGGGTACCAATTGGGAGTACAATCCTGCTGATAAAACAGATACTCTTGGTATCCCTACGGCTTGGACAGAACCAGAAAACTTGGGTGAGTCTTCGTTTGAGTCGACTGAGCTCTGATCTGGAACTTATAGGCCTCTTGCCTTTCTCTTATTTGCACACTTTCTTCTTTTCAGGTGATCGTCCTGAGCTCAGCCTTGAAGATAAGAAGGTGCTAGTGAAGTTGGGGAAGATTAAGCCAGAGAGGTACGCCGACCTGATTGAGTCTCGAAATTTGGTGGAGCTAGGTCTGAGTCCTCCTGTGGTGACCCTAGCTATTCCATTATCTGTTTTAGGGGCTGAAGAAGGTAATTTCATTGTCACTTTCTTTCTCTTTCTTTTTCATTATCTTTCCTTCTCTTCCTCTTCTTTTTACAACTCCTTGTTCTATTCAGACCTTCCAGGTCCTTCTACCATGAAGTCTACTTCAGGGGAGCTTCAGGCTAAGGTTGAGGAACTGTTGAAATGAGGCAGATCTGGCAAGCGCAAGGCCCGGGTCAGCTCTGGGAGTGGTCCAAACACCCGGGCTAAAATCCCCAGATTGGAGGTGCCTTCACCCCCCTCTGCTATTGAAGAACTGGTTCCCAATAAGGCACCGCCTTCCTCATCCGGCACCCCTCAAATTGCCGTTACCCCTTCCCCTCCGGTGGCCCATCCTGGGTTGGTGTCTGCTCAAGTGGGAGATCAGGCTTCCCCTTCCTCCTCTGAGGTTGAGAAAGCTTTGGGAGTGATCCCTGATCTTCAACCCAGAAAGTTCTCATACACTGCTTCTGGGAAGATGGTTGAGAAAGAGAGAAAATCTGAGGGAGAAGACGAGGATTCTTTTTTCGACAACATGGATCTTGCTGCAGGAACTCTTTCTTCTATTTTTTCTGAGTCTGATGTCCTGAAGGCTGCTTCTATGCCCCTTGAGGAGTCCATCTCTTCAGCTCTTCAGGGAGCAGCTGCTGTAAGTGCTAGCACTTTCCCCCCTTTACTTGTTTTTATTTCGTGGTCTGGCGCAATTTACTGAACTTTATGTTCTCAGGCTGCCCTCCATGCGAAAGGTCTGCTGCACCGGGTTCGGTCTCAAGAGGGCTCCTTTAAGGCTCTGAAGACGTACAAGGCCAGGGCTTCTGAATTATCCCTTGAAAATGAGGACCTCAGGGCTAGGGTGGAAAACCTCAGAGAGCTAACCGCGAAGCAAGCCTCCGACCTCAAACACACATTAACCGTCAGAGTCAGAGCTGAGGAGGGGGAAAAGAAAGCTTGGGATGAGTTAAGGCTAGTTAAGGAGGACCTGCAACTTAAGGTTGAGGCGTGGTCCAAGGCTAGCCAGGAGGCTTTTGACGCCAAGAAAGAGCTTAGCCAGGCCAATCAAAATTACCTCGCCCTCAACGAGGCAAACGGCAAGCTCTGCGAGGAGCTCGAGGAGCAGAAAAATTTGGTTAATCAGAAGGATAAGGAGATTGTCGAGCTAAGAGATGAGGCCACCACTTTGTGGGCTACTGGATGGCTTGCCTTTAGGCGCAAGGCTATCAAAGCTTTCCCAGATCTTGACTTCAACTTCCCTATCCCCACTGAGGAAGAAATGGAAGAGTCTGGCTCTGATAGTGAGGAGGATGCCTCGGTCCCACCAGCTGCAGCCTTGAGTCAGGACATTCCTGCCTCTGGGACCTCTGGAGCTCTTGTCGTGATTCCTGAGCCCCCAACTGCAGACCCTGCTGTTCCTGTTACTACGCCGTTTTCAGCTAACTTGGTGACTGAGGCCCTTGCTCAAGATCCGGAATCAACGGGGGCAGGGACCCCAGGCATTTCTGGGAGCTCCTCCCTTGCTTCAGTTGCTGAGGGTCCATCTACCGAGCTGCGAGATCCTTCAATTACTCCCTCTCTAGACACTTAGAGCTTTTTATGTGCTTATGTAACTTTTATTTTCCTTTGTACTTCGAACTTGTGTTTTGGAATACAAACTTCATAGGGCAGTTTCTGAATCTCGCTTTGAACTGTGATGTGTGATGTGCTGTGATTTGAGACATAAGCCAGATGGTTTTGTCATAATTTTATTCTTCTGACCTTTCTCCTTTCCTTGTACTTTGTACTCCCCCTTTTGCTTTGAGGGGTGCTGTGCACTTCTTGAAGCAAAATTACTAGGTCCGAAGAGTATGGAAGACTTGGTGTTGGGCTCAATGGCTTCTCCTGAGCAGTTGAGCTCGGTAGTTGGTATCTCAGGGATCCCTTCCCTTTTCTTCTACATTCTGAGCAACAGAGCTTGATATTGTGAACTAGCGAGTTCCTTCTGAGCTACATGGCTCGAGTTTGTAAACTTAGAGATTCTTACTGAGCTATATAGCTCTTCTTGTGAACTTAAAAGTTCTTTCTGAGCTTCATGGCCCATTTAATAGACCCTTTCTGAGATAAATAACAAACTTCGGGGCAAATTTCATTGCATTATTTTTCTGAACTTTTCCTCTGTGCTTTGAGAAGTACTTCAGCCCTTCTTCACGCAAGACTATGGACTTTATGAGTCGCTAAGTTCTTTTGATGAACTGAGGAGCCCATCAGGAGTTTTATCATTCTGATGTGGGCAAGGCTCTAGGAGCCGCAGGTCTGGGAGATCATTTTGAGGTGCAATGTTGCCAACCGGGCTGAGCTCCAATATGAGGAATATTTTGGTGGGGTCAGAACTTTCTTCGGTCGTTTTGAGTGCGATATGAGGGTTGATCTTGTGCTGATTCCTTTTCCCGCCTTTTTTTCCAACCGTTTTCCATAACCATAACCGCCTTTATTAATTAAGAAACCAAAAAGACAGCCGATTTCCTTTCGCATGTCTCTTGGTTTCCTAAAAACTTACAGCCTTCTTTAAGTTTCCTCTAACCTGCTAAGTTTCTTTCTCCTTTGCCCAAAACACTTCTGAGTTTCTTCTTGGTTTTTCGTGGATCCTCTGCTTTTATCGTGCTTTTTGATGGCTACCCCTACTTCTTCTCTGTTCCAGGAACGGACTCCCTTCGGGATCAAATGGAAGTGGCATCACCGCTATTTGTCAGCTTCGAACTTAAACTCTTCTGATCTGGAAATCATCAAGAAACGGTTCTTTCCTTTTCTTGCCTTGCCTTTGCGGGTTCCTACCCCGGACGAGCCATGTAACTACCTTCCTCGAGGGGAAGTCTGCTTTTTTGAAGGTGCCATGGATATGGGACTTCGCCTTCCCATTTACCCTTCCATAGGGCGAGTTCTTGCCTACTATGGCCTATGCCCCTCTCGCTTTTCCCCACGAGGATGGGCCACTATGGTGAGCTTCTTCCTATTCTGGCGCCTACATGGCGTTGGCAGGTTCCCCTATGTCTCCGAGTTTCTGTACTTCTTCGAGATAGAGGAAGATGATGCCCCCTGCTTCAGCTTCTTCCGCTGGAGGAATTTTAAATTACGCCCTTTGGTTCTAGGCTTTCCCCCCAATCCTGAAGGATGGTCTAAACGTTTCTTTTTTGCTTCCGAGGAGTCTTGGCGGTCTCCTGAGGATCGTTGTCGTGAGGCTAGGATTCCTCGGTCCTGGAAGAGCTTCTCTCGCATTAGTAAGTTTTAGCTAAGCTCTCTTGTGTATGTATTTTTCTCGAAGGTATATTCTTATTACATTCTTGTTGCTCAGGTCCACCTGATGTGGATGTGCCAGAGAGGGTGACCATTGACGAGATGCTGCTGGTGGAGTCTAGGACTTACTCTGAATTGATGACAAGTGCAAACCTCTACTTGCTTGGGGCCGAGGCTACTGAGTATGAGTTCTCCTTCGTTCCCTACTCTTCCTGGACTTGTTTTTTCTGATTCTGACGAGGAAGATGATTCCGACGAGGAAGGGGACACTGGCGCGAGCTCAAAGAGGCGTAGGAAGGATGACTCTTTTTCCCCTGACTCTCTGTCCACTATCTTCCTCTCCCCGGCAGGTCAGAAGCTTCTTGATTCACTTTATAAAGCTCAGCAAGAAAGAGACGAGTTGAAGGAAGAGAATGCTCGTCTGAAGGAGGAAGTGGCTGAGCTGAAGTCCCAGCTTAAGAAGGACTAGGAGCTCTTCCCCCTTGTACTTTCTTCTTTACTTGAGTGATGCCAAGCTATGACTTTCCTTATATTTTTCTGAACACTTGTACTGTTGGATACTCTGAATACCAGATCTTTTATTTTTGAATATGCAATTCTTTATGAGCTGACGGGCTCGTTCCGAACTCTGTAAGGTTATTTTAGCACGCTCTTCGTGTTCAGAACACGAACGTGGATGGAAAACAGAAGATCATGTTTGCACTGCCCTTAGTTCCTGACTGATTCCACTGGTCGAACCACGAACATTGATGGAAAACAGAAGATCATGTTTGCACTGACCTCAATTCCCAACTGATTTCGTAGTTGATCCCTGCTGTATCAAATATATTGGGGTCTTCGAGTACGTAGGCAGTGCATAAGGACTACTAGTCGTGGAGGAAATACTGTTGGTGTCTCCACGAAGAGACCAGCTTTGAATTCTATAAGCTTAGAGGCTTGTTGCTTGTGTACGGGCTAAAGAGCTCGTCTTGTGTTTTATAAGCTGAGAAGCTTATCGTTTATTTATGAGCTTGAAGAGCTCATCTTGTATTTTATAAGCTTAGAAGCTTATCGTTTATTTATGAGCTGAAGAGCTCATCTTGTATTTTATAAGCTTAGAAGCTTATCGTTTATTTATGAGTTGAAGAGCTCATCTTGTATTTTATAAGCTTAGAAGCTTATCGTTTATTTATGAGCTGAAGAGCTCATCTTGTATTTTATAAGCTTAGAAGCTTATCTTTTATTTATGAGCTGAAGAGCTCATCTTGTATTTTATAAGCTTAGAAGCTTATCGTTAGCTGTAGAGCTTACTGCACATTCCTTTACTTTGGAAACCATATAAGGGTGAATAAAAGACTCGCTTATTCTTATTAAAACAGCTCTACTACAAGTAACACTTACTGAAAGAACTTCTTAAGGTGTTCGGCATTCCAAGAGTGTGGTAGGACCTTCCCCTCCTCTGTTTGCAACTCATAGTTCCCTGGTCTGATTACCCTTGATACGATATAGGGTCCTTCCCAGTTGGGTCCCAATTTCCCATGCGTGGGATCCTTCCTTGCAAGCAGAAGCCTCCTAAGTACCAAGTCTCCAGCCTTGAAACTTTTGTGCCTTACCTTCCTGTCGTAGTATCTTGCAGTTTTCCTTTGGTAAAGTCGGACACGATGCAGAGCTCTTTCTCTCTTTTCATCCAGGAGATCGAGGTTTAATAAGAGAGACTCATCATTGTGTTCGGCATCTGCAAATTCCACCCTTGGTGATTGGAGCCCTACCTCAACAGGGGCTACTGCTTCGGTCCCAAAGGCCAAAGCGAAGGGGGTTTCCTGAGTTGCTGACCTGACGGTGGTCCTGTAGGCCCACAATACCTCAGGGATGTACTCCACCCACTTGCCTTTTAGGTTTTCTAATTTAGTCTTCAGAGTTGTCTTTATGGTTCTGATTGTGACCTCTACTTGCCCATTGGATTGAGGATGTGCAGGAGCTGAGAAATAGTTCTTTATCCCAAGCTCAGCACAAAAGCTCTTAAACTTTGAGTTGTCAAACTGCTTCCCATTGTCAGACACGACTGCTCTGGGAACCCCAAATCTGCAAACTATCGACTTCCAAACGAAGTTTTGGACTTTTTGTTCGATGATTGTTGCCAAAGGTTCGACCTCCGCCCACTTGGTGAAGTAATCCACCCCTATAATAGCAAACTTGTATTGTCCCACACCGGTGGGAAGGGGTCCAAGAATATCCAAACCCTACTGTTGGAAGGGCCATGGGCTTACCACCGAGGTTAGCAGCTCGGGTGGACAGTGGGAAACATTGGCGTGTTCCTGGCAAACCTTGCATTTTTTTACTAAATCGGTGGCATCTTTGAGCATGGTTGGCCAATAATATCCTTGTCTCAGTACTTTTCCTGCCAAGGCCTGAGCTCCTATGTGATTGCCACATATCCCTTCATGTACTTCTCTGAGTATATAGTTGGCATCTTCATCTCCCACGCACTTAAGGAGAGGCGTTGAGAACCCCTGTTTGTACAGATTTCCTTGCAGCAAGGAAAATCTGCTGACCTGATCCTCAGCTTGGAAGCCTCCTTAGCATCGCTTGGCAGAATCCCACTCTGCAGGTACCCGATGATGTGGTCCATCCAGCTCGGCAGAGCTCCGATTGATAGTATGTCTTCTTCTTCGATACTTACTGAAGGCTCTGGAAGGTGCTCCACTGGTATTAGCCTATCCAAATCTTCTTGTGAGGCAGTTGCTAACCTCGCCAATGCATCTGCTCGTGCATTCTCTGCTCTAAGCACATGTCTGACCTTAACCTGTACAAATTTCTTTATTAATTCTCGTACCTTTCTGAGGTAAAGAACCATCTTTTCGCCTCTCGCTTCGTAGGCCTCCTCTATTTGTTTTACCACCAGTTGAGAGTCACTGCAGATCTCCAGCTGCTCTGCTTCCATAGAATAAGCAAGATTGAGCCCAGCGATGACAGCTTCATATTCTGCTTCGTTATTTGAAGCCTTGAACCCCAATCTAAGGGCATACTCGACATCTGTTCCTTCTGGGGAGGTCAAGATCATTCCTGCACCGCTTCCCTGAGCATTGGCAGCTCCATCTACCGAAAGCCTCCATACGGGGAGGTCTGGTATTAAATCTGTGGTCTCCATAGGCGTTGCTGCTGTGAACTCTGCAATGAAATCCGCCAAAATTTGCCCTTTGACGGCAGTTCTTGGCTTATATCTGATATCAAACTCACTGAGCTCTATGGCCCATTTAACCAACCTCCCCGAGGACTCTGGCTTATGTAGCACTTGCTTCATTGGCTGGTCTGTTGGAACCTCGACAGTATGAGCTTGAAAATAGGGCCTGAGTCTTCTGGCTGTTGTCACCAACGCTAAAACGAGCTTTTCCATCTTTGGATATCTCTCATCTGCCCCCCTCAGAGCTCTGCTACAGTAGTAGACTGGTTGCTGAGCTCTGTCTCGCTCCCTAACCAGCGCCGCGCTTGTTGAAAAATCTGAAACTGCTAGGTAGAGAGTGAGGACTTCCCCTTCTAATGGGCTCACCAAAACAGGAGGAGAGCTCATATAATTTTTCAGGGCTTTAAATACTTCTTCGCACTTGGCATCCCACTGGAACGCCTTTTTTAATATCTGAAAGAATGGCTGGCATTTATCACTTGATCTAGACACAAAACGGCTCAAGGCAGCTATCCTGCCTGTCAAGCGTTGTACCTCCCTTGTGTTGGATGGTGATTGCATCTCCACCATTGCCCTAACCTTCTCCGGGTTGGCTTCAATTCCTCGGCTGCTAACTATAAAACCCAGAAATTTTCCTGCCGAGACCCCAAATGCGCATTTTGCAGGGTTGAGCTTCATTTTGTACTCCTTCAGGATCTGGAATGACTCGGCTAGGTGCGCGATGTGGAGCTCTGCCTTTAGTGACTTTACCAACATGTCATCGATGTAGACCTCCATGGATGCTCCTATTTGTTTTTGGAACATCCTATTCACCAATCGCTGGTAAGTGGCTCCAGCGTTCTTTAATCCAAAAGGCATGACCTGATAGCAATATGTTCCTTGTTCAGTTACAAATGAGGTCTTCTCTTGGTCATTGGGATCCATCCTAATCTGGTTGTAACCTGAGAAGGCGTCCATGAAGCTAAGCAGCTCGTGTCCGGCTGTGGCATCTACTATTAGGTCGATCCGAGGTAGGGGAAAACTATCTTTGGGGCATGCTCGGTTGAGATCAGTGAAGTCGATGCACAGTCGCCATTTGCCATTGGTTTTCTTGACGAGAACCACATTCGCCAACCAGGAAGGGTAGTCAACTTCCCTGATGGCCTTAGCATGGAGGAGTTTGATGACCTCCTTATTAATTGCCCTTTGCCTTTCGGAGGCAAAGCTCCTCCTCTTCTGTTTGACGGGCTTGCAAGTTGGGTTCACGCTTAGCTTATGGGTAATAACCGAAGGGTCAATTCCTTCCATGTCTTCCTGCTTCCAAGCAAACACTCCTATATTCTCCTTTAGGAACCGGATGAGGAGACCTTTGAGCTCAGCGTTTAATCTAGAACCCACATAAACGAGGTGTTCCGGCTTCCCGTCAAGCTGGATTGGTTCCAGCTCTTCTGAGGGCATTGGTCTTGTCTCCATTTCATCTCTCATGTCGAGTTCATCCAATTGGATATTCTCAACCTCCTTCCTTTTTACAGAAGCCATATAGCATTCTCTTGCTACACGCTGGTCTCCTCTGACTACTCCGATTCCATTTTCTGTCGGGAATTTGACGACCAAGTGATAGGCAGATGTGATTGCCTTCATAGAATTAAGGGATGGCCTTCCAAGCAAAATGTTGTACGCAGAGGGCACATCGACCACTAGGAATTTCACTGTTGTGGTGGCTTGGCAAGGTGGGTCCCCTAGGGTGAGCACGAGTTGGATCGAGCCCAGAGGGAGCACCCTTTCTCCGGAGAATCCCAGCAAGTGAGTGTTTACAGGTTCAAGTCTCTCCCTTCCTTTGTCCATTTTGTCGAACGCAGGTGCGAAAATGATATCTGCCGAGCTCCCATTATCGATCAGAACCCGGTGAACGGTTCTATTAGCCACCACAGCTCGTACTACCAATGGATCATCATGAGGGTACTGGCATCCCTCCAAATCGGCATCTGAAAAAGTGATAGCTGTATCTAAGCGTGGTGCTTTGGATACAGCGTGCACTTCGAGAGCTTCTTCGGCTCTGATCCGTCGGAGGTGTGCTTTCCTGGCTGAGCTAGATTCTCCGCCTCCCGCGAACCCTCCAGATATTACTCTGATCTCACATAGAGGTTGCTGATGTGGTGCATGTGCCTGCTGTTGCGGTGGTGGAGGTGGGAGAGCTCGGTCCTGGTTGTCACGGGCTACGAAGCGACGCAATTGACCTCGCTGGATTAAGAACTCGATTTCCTTTTTCAGTTGAATGCAGTCATCAGTGTGGTGACCATGATCTCTGTGGTAATCGCAGTACTTTGTGGGGTCTTTCTTGGCTGGATCTGCCTTCATCCGAGGTGGCCATCTCAAGAACTTCTCGTTTTGGACCTCATACAGAACTTGTGACACAGCGGCAGTGAGTGGGGTGAATCGCTGAGGTCCGTATCTGAGCTGTAGCTCAGGCTGCATGGGGCCCAGGCGATCTCTGACATTTCCTCTTCTCTTTGGTGAGCGGTCCCTATCCCTTCTCGGAGACCTCTCTCGCCCTTTCTCCTTCCTGGGACTCCTGTCCCTTCTCTTTTCTTCTTTTTCCTTCTCCTTTCGTGAGGATGTACCCCCTACTTTGGAAAGGAGTGCCTCTTCACCATTTATATACTTCTCTACCTTGGCTAACACCTCAGCCATGCTTGCTTGAGGGTTCTTCGATATGGAGAACATTAGATCCTTTGATTGCACTCCCAACCCTGCAATAAAGGCAGTTATGACGAATTTTTCGTCTGGAACGTCTACTTTTAGTGTCTCCGAGTTGAACCTTTGGACATAAGACCTCAGGTTTTCTTGGGGCCCCTGTTTCACGTTCAGTAGGTGGTAGCTCGGCTTTCTGTATATTCGGGCTCCTATAAAGTGAGATACGAAAGCTATGGAGAACTCTTTAAAGGATGAGATCGAGGCTGGTGGGAACCTGTGAAACCAGGCTAGGGTGGAGCCTTTCAGTGTGATGGCAAAAGCTCTGCAACGTACAGGATCCTGGTATTCATGCAGCTCCATCTGGTTCTTGTAAGTGTTGAGATGATCTACGGGATCTTTTGTTCCGTCAAAGACCTCTATTTCTGGCATCCTGAACTTTGGTGGGAGAGGAAAGTGCAGCACTCCAGTGGTGAATGGGGACTCGGTTTGTTGCACCAAGACATCCATTGTAACCGGAGCCTTGCTCTTTACAGCCTCCTTCATGTGGCTGAGCTCTTGCTGGATATCTTTGAAGCGTTGCTCCCAGTGTTGCTCCCTCATGTCTTGCGGGTAAGGGAGAAAATCGTCCCTCTCACCCTCATGGTTCTGACTTTGCACTTCGTCGTTATGGCCATTCCTAGGGGGTATGTAAGGAACATGCCCACTGGTCTGGCTGCCTTCTCCTCCTTCGCTGACCTCTCTAAGGGGGTCCCAGTGTCGTTGTTCCCTATGAGGGGGATTATTCTGGCCTTCTTGGGCCAGTCGTGCCTCCTGTGGGCGTTGTATGAGCTTTGATAGCTCTGCATTTTCCCTTAACAAGCGTTGGTTGACGAGGCGAAGGGCCTCCATCTCGTTATTAATGGGGGAATTTGCCTCCTGGATGTTCCCGGGTTGTCTGCCGTTGGTAGCTTCCTGCTGATCTTGCATTCGTGGTAAGTTCGTTTGACTTCTGCTCATATTTCGAGTTGTTACCATCAGTCACTGAGAAATCAGCTTATTTGTAAATAGGAACAGTCGTTCCCACAGACGACGCCAAACTGATGGCGTAAATCTGCGTGAATGAGCTATAGGACTAGATTGTTTGGTATGAATGATCTGTGTGGTGATTAATGTGATATCTGAGCTGCAAGGCTCGGGTCTAATAATGCAGGCGAAGGCTTTTGGGGAAAAAGGAAAGGGATAATAACACGACAGAATTATAGTGGTTCACCGGCCTGAGCTCGGTTAATCCACTCTAAATTGGAGTCTCTAGCTCCTTTATCTCTCTTATTGATAGTGTTCCATGCGTTACAGTCGAATCGCCTCTTGGTGGCTCTATCACCTCCCTTTTATAGCCTCATGCTTACCTCTAATTCGAAATCTCATCATATATTAAAGGGATCGTGCCCTATCTTCATCTATCATCTCGGAGTTCCCTAAACTTCCTATGGCTGGCTTCAAACAGCGAGATCTTTCCCTTTTATCGTGGGATCCTCTCCTTGGTTTTAGGAGAGGATCTTGGTTAGTTACTGGTTTTACGCCTTGGATCGGCTTAATTCCCATTATGAAGGTATCTGCTGTCATCTCGCTGCCCTCTTGTCATTTCTCAGTTCGTGTCTTTAGTTGGGAGCCCTGGTACCGGCTGGATGAGCTCAGACTATGGCTGGAGGAGCTCAGCGTATATTACCTGAGCTCCCGAGCTGAGCTCACTTTCTGAGCTCGTGTCTGGAGTTTGTTTTTGGCATCATCAATTTGTATGGTGAAAATTAATTATAAACCACGTCCTGATATTTAATGAGTTGATGATGTCCTCTTGAGGAAACTCATAAGTTTTGTTCATGTCAAATCTTATAGGTAGATTTAATTATCTGACATAAGAAATAAGTTGAGTGGTAAGGTCTCAAGGAATAAAATAAGTCAATTAAATATAATAATCAGTAATTTATTTAATTGATGGATATCTGTAATCTTAAACGTGGGGAGATTTTAAGCATTTAATAACAAGGAACTCGAAACATAATTTTGAGATAAGGCTCAGGAAATCAATAATAAGTTTTTAGTGGACTAACTTATTATTAACGGACTACAGGATGTTTATTCTGGGTTGAACATAGAAATCTTAGGTCCATTGGAAGCCCGGTTCTTATTTCTCCTTACATTTTCTATCGAAACCTATATATAGACATCTAGGCTCTCTAAATCAGCATCACCTTTATTACTTACGTTTAGAGGGAGGCTGTGAGAGAGAGAGAGAGAGAGAGAGAGAGAGAGAGAGAGCAAAAATTTGGAGGTCTTTGCAGCCCACACTGCATCCGAGTTTTGACTTTGGGGGATATATATGTAAAAGTCGAATATATATGACGACCACATAAATAATTATTATGAGTATGTATGACGACCATGTAAATAATTATTACGAGCATGATCATGTGATATGACTGTACTCAATTGATAGCTACAAATTAAAAATGGAACATTGATTGGGTGTAAGACAATTAAATGGGTATATTGCATGTGACATAATTAATTTACTTAATATATGTTAATGCACATGGGATTAAGTGAGGTGGTGAGCATGTGATATTAATTTGAGTATTACAAAAAAAAAAAATAAGTAAATTAGTGTGCACAATAGATGAACAAGAAAGGAAGAGGCGGGGAAAGAGTGATGGTTTGAGAGAGAGAAGAAGTGAGAGTGTCATCATTGTGCATGTGTAGGGAAATATAAAAGGAAGAAAAAAAAAAAAGGAAGAACTCTTCAAGGCAAAGCCATTTTCAGCTAAGGCAATGAAGACCAAGAAAGGAAGGGGAAAAAAATAAGAAGAAGAAGAAAGGAAAGAAAAGAAAAGAGTCTGGGTGTTGGTAGTGCAAGAGGTAGGCTATGAGGAATCATTTTCTTTATTTTTTTTATTTCTTGAAAAAAAAAAAGAAAAAAAAAACATAGTATGAAATTATTGTTTGAGATTTGAGAATTTAAGCATGCATATTGGGTGTTGTTTAAGATTTGAGAATTACGTTGATGAAATGGTATGAAAATTTATTAAACATGCATGTTGGGAATTACTTGAGATTTGAGAATTTTGTTTATGTATATAGTAGTGTGTTGCATGTAGACGTTAAAATGATATTTGATTATGTGTGTATAACACCATGATTTTTGGTAAATAAATTGATATAAGGTGTAGGTGGGGGTATATAGTATAAAGTGTTGTTAAAAAAGAAATTTAAGAAAGTAAGATTGTTATATAGAAGTAGAATTTAAATTAAGGGAGGTAATAGTTTAGTGGGTAATCTAGCAATGGTGTAGAAATATTTCTTGAAATGTATGAATTCATGGATGTATGAAATTACAAGGAAATATGTATACTTTATAATGTTATAGGAAATTATGTAGATTCGAGTATATTTGTGGAAAATGTTAATATTGTGGGAATATATATTTTGAGTTCGTACAAATAGTACGGTAATGAATTCGAAGAGCTTAACTTAATTTAATTTCGAAAAATTTTATTCGATGTACCGGGTAATTTACATATTTTTGAACAATATTATCGACTCGAAAAGTCGATTTGAGTAGATAATATTACTTGATGCGAATGAATTATATGAATCGATGTGATGCAAATATTAAACTTGGTTCGAGTAAGTTATCTCGAACTCAATTGATATTATGTGTTTGAATGAAATTATGGACATCGAGTGTGTCAGGTCCAAAGACGAACACCGCAAGAAACGCCGCACAAAAGGTTCGAGCGGAAGGATCGTCCACACGGTAGAGTTTTGCACGAAGTATGTGAATTATCCTACAATCTTTTTATATTTCGATAATTAAGTTGTTAGACTAATAGTGTTACATATTTGGTTTGTAATTTTTAATGCATAAATGTGATGATTTTGTTAGGCTGTCGAAGAATGTAGTGAGCCTTCGTGGTTTAGTTAGTTGGAATCCATTCATATGACGAAAAAAATGGAATTAAGAGTATAGATTAGAACACGGACCGTTTTGAGACTAGCATTGGTTGCTAGGTGACGATTCGTCTGTGTGACAAGTATCTACGTGATGGCGTTCGGTTATGTCATTGAGATGTCTGAGTAACGGGTGTCTGCGTGACGAGGTTCGGATACGTAGTGGATTTGTTTGGGTGATGGGCGTCTACATATCGAGAATTAACTTTTTGAGCGATGTTTCTGTCTGAAATGACGAGACATGAAACCGTCTGAATGACGAGATATAAAACCGTCTAAATGACGGGACATGAATCTTGGTGACATAAGAACATCCACGCAATAAGATCCTCTAAGTGACAAAAATTAATTATCGAGAAGAACGATCTAAGTGACCGGAAGTAGTTTGAATATTTAAAATATCAAAGTGATGAATTAAGTTTTGCAATCAAATCGTTTAGGTGACGAGAACGAAAATCGTCTAGGTGACGAGAACGAAAATCATCAACAGTCACAACTTGTTCGAAATATGGAAGTTAGTGACGGGGAATAAAATGTCTAGATGTCGGATTGCATCCTTAAACCGATTGAATTTTGTGGGTATGTTGCCTGAGTGGCGAAACAAGACGTCTCACTATGAGACCGTTGAGTTTTTGAGACAGATTTTCGTAAGTGAAATTACGATATTGTAATTAGTATATTTCTGTGGTTGAGTTAATACATTATATATTTGTTGACTATTTTTTTTTTTTTTGGTTGTGATACAACTGAGTACTCATTGGAGTTTTCTTTAAACTTGTCCAGGTAATTTTGGTTCACCAGCTTGACGTCCACTGCCGAAGTTAGAAATCGAGTTGGGAGGGGTCATGAGTGAATTTCAGTGTGGTTAACTTTTTGGATTGTATGCTTAACTTTTAAATGTTATGGATGTACCTTAACTACTATAACTATATTTTGAATTGTATTTACTTCGTATGGTATCGGACCGATATGCTCGCTTTTGGTGTAACCCTTATGTTTATATTTAGTAAGTATTGGACCGACGTACTTTTATATTTGCACTTTTGTATAAGAAGTCAATAGTGTCGTTTTGCCATGGATGGCCTATAAATCTCAAATATAGGTTTTCAAAACAAGTATACAGTGTGTTTATTTCATATTTTCAAAATAAGGCCGGGTCAGAGTGTTACATCCCTCCAATGGTAAATCTCAACAGCAAAGTGGCGGATTTCATTGGTGAAAGAGGTAATTGGAACCTTCAAGGGGCAGGTATGATTCTACCTCACTCTTCTCTACTTGATTTGTTCCCATTCCCCCACCTGGTGAATTCCAGGATTCTCACTGCCGGGGGTCAGTAAGTAATGGTAAATTCACAACCAAAGTTGCGTATATTTTGCCTACATGGTCCCCTAGAGAGGTGACCCAGAACATTAATTGGGATTGGATTTGGAGAATGGAAGTTCCCCAAAAACTGATTAACTTTTTGTGGTGGTTTCAAAATAATAATTTTCACTCTGGATCTAATATGCGTAAACAATGTAAGAAGAAAATAAAGATGTAAAAGTATCACATCTAAGATATTCAGATTTGCGTGAGAAACCCAAAGGCCGAAACAATCTATAGAGTCACACTAAATCCACTATAAATAATCAAAATACAGAGAAAAATATAGAATTGCTTTGTGAGTTTATCATCTGTTATCACATAAGAAACAATCAACACAAGTACCATTTGCCAAAAAAGTGCTCCAATGTCTAGTACCATAAGAACTTCACACTAATTTACTAGACACACATTTCTCATGCAAATTTGTTGTTGATTTAGGTGGTGTTTGATAAAACTAAAACCTGAAAACTGAAAGTTGGAATCTGAAGGCTGAAGCCTGAAAGCTGAAGTCTGAATTCGTAAACTGTTTGGTACCAACTGAAATTTAAGTACTTAATTAAACCAAACTGTTTGATTACTACACATAGCTGAAATCTGAAAATAAATTAATTTACAGTTTTACCCTTCCACTCTTTAATTTAAAAATATTTATAAAATATTCTTTTATCTAATAAAAAACTAAAAATATATCATATTGGAGTTTACATTTAACAAGCATGATAATAAAATTAATTCGAATAGCAATAAGTGAACAATCACAACAACTAAACAATAACAAATTGAATAAACAATAAGTGAATAATGACATTTGATCAAAAAAAAAAACAATAACTAATAAATAGTCAAAAAATATTAAAAAAAAAAAACAATAAAAGACACGTGTGTGTGTGTGTGTATAGTGCGTGTGTGTGTGTGTGTGTGCGCGTGTGAAATTGTGTGTGTAATTATATATGTATTTTTTTGTTGGACAAGACATGGGAAGAAAAGAAAAAAAAAAAAAGAAGACAAGGAAGAAATTTACCTGTTACCTGCTGAAGAAGACGGTCAGCTAGAAAAATAGATAGGTTAATGGTTTTAGAGAGAAGACTAATTAGAGTTTTAATAGGATTATAAAATATTTCGGAATATAACTGTCATATTTTAAATATTATTAAACAGGTTTTGCTCGCTTTCAGCTTTCAGAACTAAATAAGGGATCTCTTATTTAATATTGTAGCATATTTTTAAGGAGCACTTAACATATTAAGAGAATTTAAATTTTGATTTTCAAACGGGCTTAATTACTGAGTGTCGAATACATTCATTTTAAATGCTGAATTTGGGTTAACAAACACACCCTTGACATCTCTCTAACTGGATTTTGTCTCTAGCTGTTGGACCTTAAGGTCTCAGGTTTAAACCTCGTCTTTTTTCTTCCTATAACAGTGCCTAACCAAAAAATAAATAAAATTCATGTTCTCAATGAGTTTGATGGTGACGTCATGTTAATTACGTATGCCTAATTTGCCATCAGTGTCTCTAATCTTTATATATTATTAATGTCCTTTTTGGGTTGGTAATGTTTCTATAATAATGTCAAGTGGATAGGATTTTAGGAAAGTGATAACAAATAGGAAATTAGATTACATCTCAAAAGGGGTTGATTCCATTTTAACATGTGTCATATACAATTTAAGATTACTACTCATAACCTGTGTCTGAAGATACAATGAAACATAAAATTCGAGCGCCCAAAAAATTGATCTCACTATATTAATTTTTTTTCAACATGTGTATACTATCGTATATAAATAATGTTTAAAATAAAAATTATACTAAACTATAAATTAATCAAATATTAAATGATTGAACATGTGATAGAAATGAGTGATGTGATGTTTTTAGGGAGAAAAATATGTAAGGGATAAAAATTCAAGTTATGCGTTTTATTATATAGCTATCATTCAGATAATGTTTTTCTTACATTCTGCCACAATCACTAACCACCCATTTTTCAAGTTTGAAATCTCCTAGTCCTTTATTCTGGGGTTAAAACTTTAAGATAATTCAATGTAATTAGTATGTTGATGTTTGATGAAACATCAATTCTAATGGTGTGTTCGGTACGGTGAATGAAAAAATTAAAAGATAGAAAGTGAGAATGATATATTTTTTATCATTTAATGGAGGATGAAAAAATAGAAGGATGGAAAATATATATATATAATATGTAATAGATTAAATATGATATATACATATATTAAAGGATATATAGATAAATAACATATATTTCAACACACATAATTAACTTTTCATCTATTTTTTCTTCCAATTTTAGAGGGATTGAATTTGGTGAGTTGGAAGGAAAGTTAATCCACCTACTTTTTTATTCTCTCTATTTTCCTTCTTACGAAACGTGATTTTTATCTGTCCCTCCAACTTTTAATTCTTTCAAATTTTCATCTTTCTATTTTTCTATTGTATCAAACAAAGCAAAAGAATTGCACACAAAAACATTCGGATTCACGCGAAAAACCAAGATACCCAAACAAAACTACATAGTCACACTAAATCAACTATAAACAAATTAAAATACAGAGAGAAGTACAGAACAAAATTCTTTACGAGTTTGTTTTATAACGTTACATCTATAAGCACATAAGAAACAATCAACAAAAGTACTGATGGTGTAAATCTACGCGAATGAGCTGAGCTATAGAACAGGATTATTCGGTATGAACGATCTGGGTGGAGTTGAGTACGGTGTCTGAGCTGCAAGGCTTGTGCTTGATAATGCAATATGATACTTAGGGGATTTGGGAAAGGGGGTAATAACAAGACAAGATTATAGTGGTTCACCGGCCTGAGCTCGGCTAGTCCACTCTGTCATGGAGTCTCTGGCTCCTCTCTTTCTTATTGATCAAGTTGAATGTATTACAGTAGTGAGAAGATGAGAGTTTCTGGATCCCCCTCCTTTGTGGTTCTCCCCCCCTTTTTATAGCCTCTTGCTTACCTCTAATCCGGATTTGCTTCCTATAATGAAGGAATCTTCCTTTATCTCCCCCTCTCCAATCTCGGAGTTACATCGAATCCAAATGGCCGGCTTTTGTGGTTTCCATCTCGAGATCTTTGCCTTCTTCCGTGGAATTCCCCTTAGTTTTAGGAGAGGATCTTGGTTGGTTATCGGTTTTCCGCCTTGGTTCCAGCTTGATTCCTTTTATGATGGTATCTGCTGTCATCTTGTTGTCCTCTTGCCATCCCTTATTTCGTATCCCCATCTGGGAGCTCTAGTACCGGCTGGATGAGCTCAGACCATGACTGGATGAGCTCAGCGTTTATTACCTGAACTCCCGAGCTGAGCTCACTTTCTGAGCTCGTGTCTGGAGTTTATTTTAGGTATTATCAAGTACCATTTGCCAATTGTGCTCCAACGTCTAGTACCATCACAACTTCACACTAACTTATCATAAACACATTTCTCATGCAAATTTCTTGTTGATTTAGCATATCTCTAACTGGATTTTCATAGCTTGTTTGGTGAGTGAGGTCATTAGGTTACGTTGCTCTTAATACATCACCACATTTACATCATCAATGCAACAAAAAAATTACCCACTTGCTTGGGTACATGTATTTGAGGCTGTATGAGTATGAGGTCAGGTTCTCTGAATTTTTGTGTGTGTTCTAAATCAGGTTGGTGGTGACATCATGTTAACTACGTACCCTTAATTCATCATTAGTCTTGACTCTTGCCGAGCTGATCATAATTAGTTGCTAATCTTCCTATTTGAATGGTGTGTTTTTATAATAATGTCAAGTGGGGTGGAAAGTGATAGCAAACAAAACTGGCCACCCTTCTTTTTTTTTTTATATATTTTTGGTTCAACGGTTAGGAGTGTCCGGATCAGCTTACGTGCACTTCTGTTAATTTCTTCTTCGGTCTGGTCAAAGACAAGTCATCTACGCTAAGACTAGGGTATTTATGATGGATAAATCCTTCGTTACCTGACCCCAAGGGGTTGATAAAATTCGAACTCAAGACGTCTGAGTTTTCAGTTCGTCTCTATTACCACTTAAACTACAATGAGCCTCTTTTTCATGAAGTGTTTGAATTCGTTAGAGGCAAGACGTAAACTCATAGATACCGAGTCCAAGTCTTTTCTCACATAAAACTCAAATGTGTAATCGATCTGTATGATTTTTTGGGGATCACATGGAACGGTGTTTTAATTGCATTAATGAATTCAAAAGAAACATGGTTAAGACAATTTACAACTTAAATTTTATTTAACAAAAACATGCCTCAGTCATGAAAGTAAATTTAACTTTGGTGGGCTTAAGTTTCTCATGCTGCTGCATAGAGAGAAGTGTATAAAATATATATTAACGAGGTGGTACATATGATGGAAACGAATAATTTTTACTCTGGATTTGATATGCGAAAACAACGTAGAAAGAAAATAAAGATGCAAAAGTATCACACTTAATGTCTATAAAGTCACTAAATCCACTATAAATAATCAAAACACAGAGAGGAGTACAAAACAGACTGTTTTGCGAGTTTGTCATCTATAAGTACACTAGGGGTAACCCGTGTTTGAAGTTACGGTCTAATGTGAATAATTTTGATAGAGATGTTGATGGTCATTGGATGAATCTATTTGAAACCGTCGGATAAATTTATTGAAACCTACTCTATTTTATATTATAGATAAAAAACAATCAACACAAGTACCATTTGCCAAAAAAGTGCTCAAATGTGTAGAGTACCATCAGAACTCCACACTAATTTACCATAAACACATATCTCATGCAAATTTTCTGTTGATTTAGCATATCTCTAACTGGATTTTCATAACTAGTTTGGTGAGTGAGGTCATTAAACTACGTTACTCTTAATACATCACCATATTCACATCATCAATGTAACAAAAAATCACCCACTTGCTATAAGGTCAGGTTCTCTGAATTTTTGTGTGTGTTCTGAATCAGGTTGGTGGTGACATCATGTTAATTACGTACCCCCTAATTCATCATTAGTTGCTAATCTTTCTATTTTAATGGTGTGTTTATATAATAATGCCAAGTGGGGAGGAAAGTGATAATAAACAAACAGTTAGATTAGGACTCAAAAGGGGTTGATTCCATTTACAAATGTGACATATATAATTTAAGATTATGTCATTTCGATAATGTTTTTCTTACATTCCTCCACAATCATTGGCCACCCTTCTTTCTTTGTTTTTTTTTTTTCAACGATCAGGGGTGTCCGGACCAGTTTACTCGCATCTCGACTAATTCTCTTTCCGGTCTGATCAAATACAGATCATCCACGTCGGAACTAGGGTATTCATGAGGAATAAATCTCTCGTGGTCTAGCATTAAGGAGTTACCAAAATTCGAACTCAGGACGTTTGAGTTTATAGTTCTACCCTGTTACTACTTGAGCTACACCTTAGAGTTTGACCACCCTTCTTTCATGCTTGAAATCTCCGAGTCTTTTATTCTAGGGTTAAAATTTAAATTAGTGCATGGTGGGTGAAGTCATTGTCTGAAGAGGGTCCTTTAAACTAAGTTTTTTATTTGGGTGAAGTCATTGATTACGTTTCCATAATTCATCATCTTGTTTGCATAGGCAATGCTATGAATCAAATCTTCCAAATTCCTATTGTTGAATATATATAATAAGCTCAATGCTTTTGCTTTTTGTTTTTTGTTACCTAACTCTGTAATTATGTCTCTATTCCTTACAGTTTTCTTCGATGAGGACATCAAGATGGTTGTGATGTCATTCGATTACGTTTCTCTAATTGTTCATCATGCTTATGTACTCTGTAATTAGACTAATGCTACCATAAGTCATGACAGTTATTGGTAGAAAAGTTTAGTTTGATGGTGTCAAGTGCATATAATTTGAAAATATTCGTAAATTAGCGTATTGTATTCAGAGGGGTTTTTTAAACTTTAGGATGGCAATTTGTGCTATCTATCAATCTACCATTGCTTGTCATCGCTTTGTTATCAAATTATCTAGGCATTAATAGGCTCATATGGGTAATGCTTACACGTTCATCATAGAGTTATTTACCAAAGTACAGTTCTTTTAAAATAAATATACGAAAATACGGTACTTTTAAACTTATATACTAAATTATGACACTTTTTAAAAACGAAATCAATAATCCCACTTTTGTTAAAAAAAAGGGATCAACAACCTCACTTTTAAATTAAAAACGAGATCTAATTGTAGAAAAATTATGGGCAAAACATGTGAAAAGTATGTTTACTAAAAACACTTTTATGAAAAAACGTGTTTAGTAAACATGCTTTTAACACTTTTCATCTATAATCACTACAACTAAATATTGTTGCACAATAGGTGAAAAACGTGTTTAAATAAACACGTTTTTTTTTATAAAAGTGTGTTTAGTAAACACGTTTTTTTTTATAAAAGTGTGTTTAGTAAACACACTTTTAATGTTTTTCATTTATACTCACGGTGACTACCGACCACATTTTTTATTTAAAACCGAGGTTATTGACCCAGGTTTTTAACAAAAGCGATTAAAAGCAGACTTATTGACTTGGTTTTTAAAAAATATCGTAGTTTGATAAATAAGTTCGAAAGTGCTGTATTTTGATATATTTATTTTAAAAAAAAAACCGATAGACAGATAAATAACCCGTTCATCATAAGGGCTATAAGATTTCTTATCTATGTTGATCATGATTAGCTGAAAAAAAAGAAAAAAAAAAGGTTTCAACTCAAGCATTTAGCAACTAAACTCTGTCTTTACTTTTAAATGTGTAGCCTTATCTCGTGTGTGAAGTGTTGTTTTCATGACCCTTATCCATGATATGACAAAACCGGCACTAGTGGAATATATAGAGTACATGTATCTTGTACAAGCTGCCGAGTCAACTAATGTGTACCACGTGTGACAATAGAAGTGTTTATTTGAGAGTTGTACAGTTATGGAAAGCCAATAGTAACTTCATCTTTGGCTACCTCAAAAGCCAATAAACACTTGGTGAAGCCTAAAATAATACAGAATCTTAGCTTTAATTTGGAAGTATTTCAAACAAAGAGTATGAAACAAGAAGTCTTACAGCCAAACAATATGCATATTGTCACTATTTTCTTAGTTTTCTTTTTTCATAATTAGTACTGAAGAAGATCCTCTAACAACTTGTCATCATAGTATTCAAATTCGAAAATTTCTTTGCTCTGTTGGGCATTCTCCACATTATCAACCATGGAAAGGGTGGAGGAAGATGATGGCGATGCCACCGATGACCTCGATGATGATGATGAGGAGGAGGAGGGAGGAGGAGGAAGGGGATATTCGCCGGGAAAGTTGAGAATGGCTAGAGAACCCCTCATTTCATACGCGGCTCGATCATAAGCTCTTGCTGCCTCTTCTGCTGTTGCAAAAGTCCCGAGCCACACCCGGGTTCCTTGCCTACTCGAATCGCGAATCTCTGCTCCATATTTTCCCCACGGCCTCCTCCTCACCCCTCTGTATCGAACCTCTCCTTCCTTCTCTCCATTGACCTTACCCTTGTGATCTTCCTCCATTTTCTTTACTAAATCACAATGCTATGCTATCCTCCACCATTTATACAGTTTCTAAAACTCTTAATTCTACAAAAAAAAAGGTCACTGTTTGGTGGGCCTTATTATCCACCTACTTGAATGATCACGTGGATGGCTTTAGTAGGCCTGTCTTCTTCTATCTCTTTCTCTCTCTATCTCCAATCTATTTATTCGAATCAGATATTCAGGACCATGGTCATGGTGGGACTATTAGATTACATTGCTTAAAGGGGTTAAGTTTTTATGATAAGGTGTGCATTATAAAATAAAGTAGGTTGTGAATATGATTATTAATTGGATACATTAACAAAAGAGAGGGGGGGGGGGGGGGGGGGGGGTTATGTATATAATAATATAGATGCTAGTAAGTAGATTGGATTCTGATGGGTAAGCTGCTGATTATTTTTTGGGGCATGTGTGTGACATAATCAAGGTGATTTCATATGCTTACGTTGTTCGAAACAAAAAGGGTGATCAACGCAAGCCATGGAAATTTCGTCCATGTAGCCACAGATTGATGAAAGAATCTGTCATGTTTTAATACTTAATCCTGAGCTTGTATGGTTTTGTGTTGTGTTTGTATTAATAATGAGAGGCTCTAAAATGCATATGATCTCATTTGGCAATGTTACATATGTGAAACAACTGTCTTTTAGAACAGAGTTCTGATTGTTCCTAAATACACTATGTTAAACTCACCATCACTTGCTGGGGAACTGATTTTTATCACGGCGCTGTCAAAATAGAGGCCGTGTTCTGGACAAAAGGTAAACCGAGGGCAGGTTGATGATCAACACATGCTTACGACTAGCCCTCTAAGTTATCGCTTATTGTGATCCTGAACTTTAGCAGCAATTCCCCTCTATACTGCATTTTTCAGGATGATGCTGACATGAGTATATATGGAATGAACTCAGGGCCTTACAGATATGAACTAGTAATGGGGAGACTAATATTTGGCTAACTTAAATAGGCCTAAGTCACATGACAGTCTTTGAGAGTATAAGAGTATGGAGCATACATGGTAATACTAATAGGGGTTCCAACTCAAATAAATCACAAATTTCAGACATCCCCTCCCTTTTATTTCTAGCATAAAGCACTAGAAATGTTGAATCATCTCCTTCAAACAACCATAGAAGCGTCGAAGTTACTTTTAAAACTTGGTAGAGATAAAAAATAATTTAGCGCACATAAGGTTCTTGTTATTGCGAGGTTTAGGTATGTCAAATATACGATAACATGTTATCCTACGTGCAGAGAGACTCAGTTTTGGCACTTGATTTATCTATGAAATAGCTGCAACAAACAGAACCAATACCATTTAACTGTTATTGAGTGAAACAGGGCTCCAAGTCCTAGGCAGAGATCCTCTGCAATATTGCACACTCTGTTGTTCACAAAATGGCGTTTTTTCATGTGTTAAACGACGCTGTTTTTTTATGTGAGATGACATCGTTTTGAGAATAGAACCTGTGTTCAAGCTCCATGTCAAACTCCTATGAGATTGTGTGCCCATACAACAGTTTCTTTGACAATTACAAATTTATAGAAAGTCAAATAGCAATTTCATTTCGGCTCAAAGGTCAACCACTTGAGTAGCCAAACAATACAGAATCTTGCATAAAATGATGAAAATTAATTCATACACGGAATTTTTCACAATAATTTCTTGTGCCAAACAATATACATATTGTTTATATTTCTTAGTTTTCTCCTTCTAATATTCAAGCAGATCCTCCAACAACTTGTCATCCAAGTATTCAAACTCGAAAATTTCTCTGCTTTGCTGGGAATTCTCAACCATAGAAGAGGAGAAGGATGATGATGATGATGCCACTGATGACCTTGATGATGATGGCGAGAACAAGGACGAGGAAGAATGAGGATATTCGTGGGGGAAATTGAGGATGGCTGAAGGGCCTCTCATTGCATAGGCGGCTCGATCATAAGCTCTTGCTGCATCCTCTGCTGCTGCAAAAGTCCCGAGCCACACCCGGGCACCTTGCCTACTCGAATCACGAATCTCTGCTCCATATTTTCCCCACGGCCTTCTCCTCACACCTCTGTATTTAACTTCGCCTTTCTTCTCTTCTTTCACCTTGCCCTTATGACCTTCTTCCATTTTCTTAGTGAATGAGAAGAGCTGTGTCCTTTGGTACCATTTATACGGTGTCGACAACTCTTAATTGAACAAAGTCAATATTTTGTGGGCCTGATTAGCAGACAATAATTTGATTGCCACCTACTCGAATGATCATGCTGATGGCTTTAACAGGCCTCTCTCTCTCTCTCTCTCTCTCTCTCTCTCTCGATTACGTCGGCAATATTCCTTTAACAGTGTTTAAATTATTTTCTTCATGTAAGCAGACACTTACCATAGGGGGAGAGGGCTATAACCCACTTAACTATACATGTAATTGCAAGTGGTGATTATGATTATATAATTTGAATGCTAGTAAATAGGTGGGATTATGATTATTAAGCTGCTAATTATTTTATGATGTGTGTGACATAACCAAGATGATATCTTATGCTTACATAAATCAAAACAACGGTGATCGACGTGAGCCAATAAGACAATCGTCCTTGCAGCCACAGGTTGATGAAAGAATAAGTCATGTTTTTCTACTTAATCGTGGGTTCATATCACTTATGTTATTTGTTTTGATAATGAGAGGCTGTCATATGCAACAGTCCTTATAACAGTTGAGTGTCCAGATGGTTTCTAAATACACTGTTAAACTCACCATCACTTACTAAGAGAGAGAAAAAAGTCCACCATCCTTAACAACTGACTGTAATCGAGGCAAGTATTTGCTAAGAAGAAGAAGAAGAAGAACTCCCTAAGAAGTAACAGAAACACACTCCACGATCGTGTCGAACTGATGACAGTGTTCTGCCCAAGGGAGCAGGTTGATTGACTCCTGGTTAGACTTGGCCTTCTAAGTTAAACAATGCCCCACCATACACCATTTTTCAGCATGATGCTAACATGAGGATGGAATGAACTCAGGACCATACAGATATGAACTCATAATGAGGAGACTAATATTAGGCCAACTTAAATAGGTCAAAGTCACATATGAATCTTTGAGAAAATGAAGCATACCTCAAATAGAACACAAGTCCCACAACCCTAGTCTCTACTTAGTCTTAGAGAACCCTCATAAATCTAGCATCTTAGGCACTTCCCTTTCCTATAAGTACAAATCCACAAGGGAACATAAAAATAGAGTAATGCAAAGAAAAACCCAGGTTTGGAACTTGAGAGAAGTGAAATTAAGTATACATGCTCTGAAAACTGTGTGTGTGTGGGAGAGAGAGAGAAAGAGTTGAGTTGGTTCAGTATCATTCTACACCACACAAATGTGAATATTGATACAACAATCTTCCATGTTTACCAGGGAATAACTCAGATTCCAGATACCTGAAATAAGTAATTTCCACTAGCAAAATGTAAATCCAAGCTATCCAAAAATAAAGCTGAAAATTTAAGCTTGCTTCTTTTTCTCTTCCAAATAAGAGTAGTTCCTCTGGAAGTCCAAAACTGCCCAAACCAAATGCCAAACACCAATCTCTGGCCAAAGCACCGAGGGAGAGTACAGAATGCAAAATGCACTCTGCCACAAAAGAAAATTGCTTAAGCGGGTCTCACCAGAAGTACGTATTATGATATCAGGATTGGGTGCAACTGCCGTATACATATGTTCCTCAATATCTGTCACATTAATTAGATGCTCTCTGTGATGATACCCAGCACCACTAGTGTTTAATACTCTGATTTCATCACATTTCTCTTCAATAGATTCTTGAACAGCATGCGTAATCTCATCCAAGGAAGTGTAGGCCATACAGATTGACAGTACTGCTTTCGAATTTTTGGCAGTGGCACCCATAGCCCTCTCGGCTGCCAACCTGACGGGTTTGTTCAAGAGTTTAAGGTCTCCTAGGAAGTAAACCCTAACTCCATAGCGGTTCACTATGCTTTCCTCTTCAATTAACCCTTCAATCTTTTCCTGCATCAATTGCATAACAGATTGAACTTCTTCAGGACTTCTTTTGAAATTATCAATACTGAAGGCATAAACTGTCACATGTTTTGTGCCCAACTCATAACAGTATTTTAGCATATTCATAAGAGCTGAAAACCCAGTCCTATGGCCATCCCCGTCTATGAGATTTTGCTTCTTAGCATATCTGCGATTCCCATCCATGATGAAAGCAATGTGACTAGGAACAGGACCGATGGAAAGAATTGAAAAAATGAATTTTCGCAAAATACTACCCAGATTCTCAAACATTTGGGTTGCCAGATTAGTTCTCCCTTTGTCCATAGGAAAACCACGGGCATCTGTTAAATATTTGTAGCCCGCATGACCTGTTAATGCAAAGGAAAACTATAGTCTAAATTGTTGTGGGCGAAAAAAGACACAATTAGGTGAAAAAAGCCCTCATAAGAATTAAAGTTAATCAATAAATTTGTATAGGAACCATACAACTTAATTGTCAGCTTAATTGCATAGCTCTTGGAACTGAACCCACATACCATTTTATACTAAGTGAGCTGGTCCAAACCAGTAACTCGTGGCCTGGACCGGTTGATAAGGCACTTTATTTTCAAATCAAATCAGGAGAAACAATTATGTTACAATATGAAATCCATTAAGGGACTATTGTACAAGTTGCTACTATCTGTAATAGTTAGTTTGGTCTTCTTGTAGTTTATTTCTGGGTACAAGCTGCAATTAACATCTAAGTAAGTGAGGTATCTGATATAAATAAACTCATACTCAACAGATTCAAATACCATGAATACAATTCTTCTTTTATTTAGCTCTATTGGGAATGACATATTGGGAAGAAATGATCTGATCAATGAACTGAGATGCAGTGAGTGAGTTACCATACTAAATCCACAGAGTAGTAAAATATGGCATAACACTATACTAATCCACTCCCATGGCCGGCTCAACAGTATATTCAAAAAAGCATGGGCTTTAAGCCCTACATATTAAAAGGCCCCAAATTTTAGAGTTCAATAATGAGATATAGATCAATGATTAAAACTCATTATAATTTAGCTTAACAAAAAAAATCCTGAAACTCTAATCATATGATTTCAATTTCAGAAAAATAAAAGGAATTAAGACTCACACAGAGACTGTCATACAGAAAGAGAGAGAGAGAGAGAGAGAGAGAGAGAGAGAGAGAGAGAGAGAGAGAGAGAGAGAGAGAGAGAGAACCTGTGATGCGTGTGGCTTGTGGCTTCGAAGAGAAGGCGGCGAGAGAGGCGAGAGTCTCTCAGACTCGAAGAGGAGGGAGGCGCTAGGGATCAATCGACTGAGAAGAAGAAGAAAAAGAGGCGAGAGTCTCCGAGACTCGAAGACGAGGATGCGCTAGGGATCAATCGACTGAGAAGAAGAAGAAAAGAGAGGCGAGAGTCTCCAAGACTCGAAGACGAGGATGCGCAAGGAATTTTAGGATTTTTGTGCAACCATTAACATGTATATATTTTTTAAAAAAATTATACATGTGGGTTAAGTCAGGTCTAGGAATGCAAAAAAAATTATGAATATTTCGCATTCTTACTTGAAAAATAAAAAATCCTTTCATTAGCCGGCCGATTTTTATAAAAGTCGATCAATCAGGTTGGGTAGGGTCGAAATTAGTCGGGTATGGGAAAATTTAAATACCCCTACTTGAAAGATTGAGTCAACAAAATAAAATTTAAAATTTAGATCGAAAGTGTAGTCCACCTCACACATACACATTTTCTCTTTTCTATAAATAAAAATAAATCAAATATATTTTTTATTTTTCTCAAACTTGATTTTGTTCCCATTTAAACATAAAAACACCAACTAATTAAATTGTTTATTTTCATAAATGATCCACAATAAAAAAAAATTAATATCAAAAAAAAATTCAATAAAGTTATTATCGAGAAAAATAAAACACAATAAAATAGTAGGTGAACGTTGTATACATAAACAAGTTAAGGATCATAAAAAAAATAGTAAAATAATTCAATAACAAGGAATTATAAATGTATACTGATAGTCGATCATGTAATACCACAATTTTTATGAACAATATACAAAACAAATAAAAAGAACATAAAAACAGTAATAAAACAATAGATTTTATCTCAAAAAATGCGAGTCAAGTAAGAGATAAAAAGATAAACATATGTGCAGATTTGTTTGCTAAAAAATATGTACTTAATCATGATAATCTATATATATTTACAATTCCTATGAATTATACTATTTAACATTTGTACGTAGATAACATATGTATTAAATAACACATATGTAATGTTTAATATATCTTCAATGCCTAAATTACTAAAAAAAAAAATTATGTAACATTGAACATCTTTACTATGACAGTACCATAAAATGGTCTACAAATAATTTAACAAATTAAAAAAATGCATAAAATATAGAATAACACATATATTACATTTAATCATTGCGTGTCATTTAGTAATCAATTTGTCTTACTTAATCGGATATATGGACAAAGACTCGACAGTGAGGGACGAGTAGAGACTATAATTATTGTGTGATGCTCAAACACTTCGATTTTTTAGATGGAAGGAGCCACAACAGGGCTGGTCCTAGGGCCCAACCATTAAAAATAATCGCTTAGAGCCCCAAAAATTTATAACCCCAATTTAATTTTCAGCATTTAGTTCAACTTCATATTATGAGAACTTTTTGAATGGACAAAGTAAAAGGCCCAATATATTTTACAAATCTATCTAAAGTTTTATAAAAAGATCTAAAATGTAACAATTTCACAAGTTTACGTAAACCTTATAGAAAGCCCTAAAATATAACAAATCATTCTAAAAAAATCTAAAAATAATGACTTCTAATTTTAAAAATTACAATCCTTTTCGATTCTTTTCACTATTTTTTCCTTCACTCTCATCACTTCTCTTCAACTCTCTCTCTCTCTCTCTCTCTCACTCTCATTGTCTTGCTTTGGTTCTTTGTCATTATCTCTAACTTTCTTATTGTCACTTTAAGTCTTCGTTCAATTTATTAATGTGTAAGATCCTGATTTTACAATTGCACTCAATTTATTGTCTGATCCTGCCCGATCTCAAAACTCCTGAAAACAAATCATACCACAACTTTCTATAAAATGTTTAATACTTATTAAAAAAATTATTATCTGCTTAAAATATTAAATGAACTCATGTAAAATTCTTACTTTAGGCCCCAATTTATGTTGGGTCACCCTTGATCCAATGTTAAAAACAATAAAAACAAAATGGATTTCAAAGATAAAATATCATCATGACAAGCAACCAAAACAAGACCCAGAACACAATAAACAAGAACCAATCTTTGACGATTACAACAAATGTTAAGCACATGAACCCAACAAAAATTGGAATCGACCTTTTTATATAACATATCTATAAGCATGTGTGAATGTTTTGTGCATTTAAAGGATGTTTCTTATGCATGTTTATTTGCTTATAAGTATATATTCGAAATCAGAGATTTTACTATCCCAAAACAAGAAAAAAGAGAATCAGATATTACAGATAAAAAATATACGACCTGATAGTATTGTTATTACCTGTAAATTTTGGATTGATTTTGAAAACTCTGATTTGAGCTCGCGTGCTTGGTTCAGAGGGAGAGAGAGAAAGAGAGAGACAGTGATGCAACGTTAATTGGATATGAAACGCATTTGTGCTCTTGCATCACGCTTGCCAATCGGAAAACGCCACGTTGTGAATATGCCACAAGGCTCGCAATGATTGGTTAGAACTATTCTATGTTTTTTTTTCTTTTGTTTTTTTAAAGAAAATAACACTTTGTACCCCAAAAAACTTCACATTTTTAATTTATACCTCGCAATAATTGGTGAGAACCAATAGACATTCTATATTCTTTTTTTTTCTTTTTTTATAAGGCAAATAGCATTTTGCACCCCAAATAATTTTCATATTTGTAATTTATATCCTGAAATATTGAAATTCTCATACTACATCTTCAACCAAATGGTAGAAATATAAAAAAGTTTGAAAAAGTAGTAATATTGAAATTTATACATTTTTATGCATAAAGAAGTTGATTAGCTTATTCTGATTTGATCGTTTGTCCAGAGAGAGTATAGTGATAACCAAAACAACTTTACTATAAACAAAAAAGATAACGGATGTTTATTTTTTGAATTTATTACTTGTTTTTTATTTGATTGAGGGTGTGATATGAGAATTTTAATCTTTTATAGTATAAATTGAGAATTTAAAAATCTGTCAAAGTGTCATTCTTCCTTTTCTTTATCTGAGGTTTGAACTCTAGACAGATCTTTTCGCAAGTGCAGAGTATGTCGCCCCGAACTTTGGCCTGCCAAGCCACCCATTAGACCATGGGCTTGGATTGTTTCTGTCGTGGAGAGAAGTCTGATCATGATGACCTTGGGCCCAACAAAGGTAAGTCGGCCTGTGCCAGCCAGACCTTTTGCCGACCATTACCAATGGTCAATGTACCTCATTTATTTCTTTTTCTTTTTTTTTTAGTAGTTCGCTCAACAGCGAGATTCGAATCTCTGACATTGGATTTACGGAATATCTCTATTTATTTTTTTCTGAAAAGAAGAAAAACTACACTTCCATTTATTTATTTTTTCCGAAAAAGAAGAAAAACTACACCCAACATGTAGATTGTATAATTGCGCATATCTCCAGGGTCGACCTAATAGGCAGACAACTTAAATATTTGCATCACCCTCCCCCCAAAAACAAGGGCCCCCAAATAATGTTATAGTCTTTGAGAATTAATGTTATATATAAGAGGCTTTTGAAAGTTGGTATGGTGTCTTGGACTTTTAGGAGGAAAAGTCCAATTAAAAACTTTTTCGGATTTTAAGGACAATTACGTGTGCAAAGATAAAAATACACTATTTTTTTTTAATATACAACTCAAAATTCAAAATTCAAACAAAATCAAATCTCCTTAATTTTAGATCTTTCATAATTAAAATATCCATATAAAATTCACATTTTAAAATTTTAAAATAAATTCAAATCTTCTTTATTTATATATCTATATAATAAAGTATAATACAATTCAAATCTCAAAAGATAAATAAAATGACTTTTGTTATTCGCGGCTGAGATTTCTTTAAATTTTACTTTAAATTAATCTGACGATTAATATTAACATCTCAAATTTAATAGGAAAAATAGGCTCTTAATGTGTGTTTGTAGTGACTTTTTAAAAGTGTTTCTATGAATTATTTTACGTAAGTACTTTAAAAAAACGTCTACCACCATCACCATTACCACCACCACCACAATTACCCCCACCGTTACCCCCAACCCATCACCACTGCCGCCGCCACTATCACCACTTTACCACACCCACCACCACCGTTGCCACCACCATCACCGATGCCACCACCGCCCCAACACCACCTCCACCGCCCCACTACCATCATCCCCACCACCATTACCACTGCTGTTGCACCCTACTATCACCGCTATTGTCCCACCATCACCCCTACCACCACCAACCCTACCGCCACACCACTACCCCCACGACCATCATAACTACCACGACCTTTGCCATCGTCGCCAAACCCCCGCCGTAGTCGCCACCCCCACCACCGCCATTGCCCCACCACCTACACCCCAACCCCACCCTCATTACTCTGCCGCCATCACCATCGCCACCCACCACGTTTGCTACCACCATCGTCCATTGCCAACACCCATCGCCATCGTCATTGTCATCTTATTATTATATTTATTACCATTACCACCATCATCCGGCTACCACCATCGCCCACCGTCAACACTCACCACCACTCGTCATCGCCCACCATCGCCACCAGCCACTATCACTTACTCCTACCACACCTACCACCATCACCCGTCATCGCCCACCACTGCAACCACCCACTATCATCTACCCTCACCACACTTACCACCATCACCACTACCATCACCACCATTCGCCATCACCCATCACATCGTCGCCTAAAAGCACACATCGTCGCCCACCACCGCCCACCACCACCACTGCCAACCACCATCTCAGTCATCCACCACTACCCACACTCACCACCACCACCATCACCACCGCCACCGTCACCCACAGCTGCCACTACCACCATCGTCACCCAAATCCACCACTACTATCACTGTTACCACCCACGACTACCACCACCACCACGGTCGTCGCCACCCACCACAACCATCATCGTCTCCCACCATCACTACCACCGCTCATCCTCACTACAATCGGTGTTTAAATTCCTTTCTCTATTCTCAATATTTGTGATTTGATTTTGAATGTGAATATAAATATGTTTATTGTTGAACATTTTTTTTATTACTTCGTGCCTGAAGACACAGAGAATAACTAGTATATATATAGACACACACACACACACACACACACAAAAAAACATAAATATATGTACAAAAATAAAGAATATATATATATATTCCTATGGCATCACCAACATCACTGTTACTGTCCTGGACAGTAACAATGCCCTATTACTATCTTGAGATAGTAAAAATACTCTACTATTAGACCTCATTTGGTTGCTGTATTAAATACATAGAATAATACGTGTAAGTTGGATTATAATACCATCTCTCTTGGTGGTATTAAAAGACCTCCATAATACAAGTCAATCGTATAAAAAATATACGATAAGTGTACGATTAGTATACGTTTTTGAAATTAATACGGTATCAAATTTGCTTACCAAACAAAGTATTATGCCCAATTAAATAAAAAATAGTACAATCCAATATTTAATCCCCTCATAATACGTCTACCAAACGAGCTCTTATCGTCTACAAGACAGTGACAATGCCATTGTTATTATCATGTGATAGTAAAAATATTCTACTATCCCCCGAATAGTGACAATGCCTCTGTTAATCGTACATCCCATAAGAAAAACGAACATAAAAATTGAAAAAAAAATAAAAAAAAAATCCTTTGCTAAGTGTTGCTCCTGCATATAATCATAAACATTTGTTTGTGTAAATGAAAATTAAAAAAAAAAGGCAAAGCAAAAAATCAAATTCAATGAATATAACGTCACAAACATCTTCAAGCTGTGGAATCGTTTACGCAGACGGAGACGCCGATAAATAATATCGTTAAAAAAGAAGATAATGAACAATCTGCTTCTTCTGCTTAGCATTTTAAAAACATCAATTTATTAAATAAAATCGCAGATCTGAAACTCGACGACGATTATCAGGCAAAAATAAAAGGGGAGAGAGGAGAGAGAAATTAAACGAGGGGAAAGGAGTTTTAAAAAGATATGTGTGATGATGGTCAAAATAGGAGATTAAAAAAAAAAGTAAAGGGAGTAAATGACTATTGGACCTACTTACAAAAAAATACATAACATGTGTCTTTAATAATTCAAAGAAATTGCGTCTATCCTTATTGACAAAAGAGTTCTTCATATTATACTTGGTTTTAATTTTTACTATATAAAATCCAAAAAATTTAGTCTATATAGGTTCAATTAAATATATATCATAAAAAAAGCCCAAATTAAAATAATAAAAAAAACAAACTCAAACAAAAAAGTCCAACCATCTTTCTAATTTTAATCAATATTTTACTCCTTTTAGATTTGAACAATTTAAATCATATAAAAATATTTTTAGCTTCTTATTTAGTTTGAAAAATTAAAATCATTAGATGATGAGAGTTTAAAAAAATAGTATCTTAACCTTGAGAATTTATTAAAATATGATCAATTTTCCGATATCGATCGATTAGATTTATTTTCAAAATTAAAAGTCTTAAGAGAAGTTTTACAAATAGATTACAACACTCTAATAGAAACATTAAGTTATATCAAAATGTTAAAAAAAATTTTAAATGCATGCATTGCATAAAGATAGGGGCGGTCCAAAACATTAATCATATAATATATTTATAATAAATTTTAAAAAGGCCCTATTTAAAATTTCTGCACAGGCCCCTATTTACATCAAGCCGAACCTGCATACAAATAAATAGCATCCAAATCATACACACAAAAAAAGAGGGGGCCGACCTTATTGAATCAAACATCATCCCCCATACAATACAACACCAAGAAAACAAGCTTGTCCTAAACATTCACTTCTCCCACAGCATATGTACAGCAGCAGACTTTATGTCTCAAAGCTAAACAAACAAACAAACAAACAAGCATTGATTTGAGTTCTTTGATGCACCCAAATCCACAGATCATCAGCCAAAGCGATATATTTGGGTGATAATCAGTTATCCATGAAGCTTAAATGACTCAAAAGCAGCATCAGCATCACAACCTTTCACTGTAAATGTGCTGAAAAATTCTTGATATTTAAAGGCTCTGTAGAACTGAGGACTGCCTGAATTAACCAAAGCTCTTGCAGGTTCAATACATACGTCGTTAGAGGGAATAAGAAAGCAGCCAATGGTGGTTCGAGCCTCCTTTGAATGTGTCACCACGCGATGTTTTGGACTTTGGAACTTGTCGTTGCTGATGGCCTGCAATACCCCAACATTTATATAGTTAAAAAGTTCATTCAAGTTAAAATCTGAAGAAGGAATGGAGATATATATACCCGTAGTTGGAGGCCTGGTATGACCAGAAGAGCATTAGGAAGTGGTTCAACACCAATCCATTGCCCATCCTTTAAGAATTGAAGTCCAGGAACATCACACTGCTGAAGCATGCTTATGAGGTTAGGATCAGAATGTTCAGGCATCCCCAAGGTCAAGCTCGGATCGGGGCACGGGACATGATAATTTACAGACAACAGCTGATTTTTGCTGAATTCACCATCAAAATATCCCAGTTCAAGTCCAAGTCCTTCACACATGAGATCCAAAATCCTCAAAAGAAATTTCCTTACTTCAACCGAATATTGTCCAACAACGTCTCTGAAATTTTTTTGTTTGTCATGAAAAAACATTCTATTTCGCAATATAACAACGTTAAAGGATAAAAATAAAATTGGTTGATGATGAGATTTAGGAGAATTTACCGATATCTGGATGGTTTTTCGGGCCAAAACTGGATATGATCCTCTACAGGATGACAACGGTGGGTGAAATTATCTCTCCAGTAATGAAACTCTTCTTTGTCATAGTTTAAAGTGCTTGTGTAGAGCCTACAGCTTCTATTGATGTCATTAGAGTAAAAGCTTGCCTTGTACTCAGCAGGCAAGACGAAGAACTCTTTGAACACACTCATTGTGTCATCCATTAAAACTTCTGTAACTCCATGGTTAATCACCTGTTTCATCCACAGCATTTTTGTCAGAATCAGAACAGTAATATAACAATATGGTAAAGTAAAATTTCATGTTTTGGTCGAAAAATATTAGATTTTTTTGCTCTAAGACTGAAATTATGGTGACCATGAACCTGGAAGAATCCGAATTCTTGGCTTGCTTTGAGAATTTGCTGAATTGTCTCTGCTGGATCATGACCCTCATCAATTGGTTTAAGATCAATCACAGGAATGTCGTTACACACCGGAACGATGTTCTTTCCGGGTCTTCTTTCCGGTGGGAAGACAAAACTTTCAGGCATAGATTGAACATTAGACCAGTTTGAAATGAGGACCTCCATCTCTTGGTGTTAATCTTCCAATTGATATGTGGGTTTTCCTAGTGAGAGGTGAAGATTGACACATATATATATACTTGATCCTTGTCCAGTTAATTAAGACAATGACAGGCTATAAATAATAAGAGTCTCGTACACTAGACCGTCTTTTCATAGTTTTACAATTTGGTAGGATATCATTTTGAAGAAAAATATATACGCTAGCAATGGGTAGTGTTGTGACGGATTTGTATGTCTCTAAGTAGGGTCGTGCTAAATTTTTTCAACTAATATCCGATTCATTTATAAACACATATAGACAGATTTGTGTCGTGTCGAATTTGTATTGCGTTTAGTGGATTCGTGTTGTGTTGAGCCGCTTCATGCTGACTCATTTATTTGACGAGTTTAATGGATCCATTCTATTACCACTAAAACTCGCTAATGTTAAATCCAAATAAATACGTTAATTTAATGTTAGATTTATGAATTATGTGTTTATATATATTCCTTTTCAATAGTATGGACAAGCAATCCCTTGTGAGAATCAATGAAATTAGATTCCTTGTAGTTCAATCTATTTGGTCACCAAGTATGCATCGGAGAAAGAGTTGTAGTAGTGATATTGTTGTTCCCATATGCTGTACTTTGTGGTCCATAAATATATGGTCCCCATTAATAATAGGCTTCCATCCAAGTGATGGGTGCATTATTGCATGATTGCATGATACAACATCCTTTTCTTGATGATACTAGTGGAAAATTGTAGATCAATCTTATCTCTTTGAACAATTATTTTTGTATAATCTAATCTCGCAGTGATGAAAATTTCGTGCATTAACCCGCTTTTTTTTCTCTAACATATTGATCTGGACTCAATTTTAGTTGTCACGGAATAAATGGTTGAACTCGTGTCGTGTTAAAATTTTGCTTAACCTGTATTACACTCGATTGGTCATACTCGTGTGTAGTGGGATTAATATTGTATATAGTCGAGTTCATGTCAATCCAATTATTAAACCGGACCAGCCAATCAAGTAGATTATGACTCTAGCTAGTTAAAACTAAATTAACGTCTAATAATTTCTTGTCGATTTTGTGTCAGATTGGTAAGTATTTTAAGAATGGATAGCTAAAGGCACATATAATAGGCAGGTTTGATGAAAGTCTGCCCCATGTAATCTTTGAATTGGCTTCACAAAAGATTGTGTTATATATTTTCTATATATATCAAGCCTCTAAATTCTAAAAAGGCCAAAGGTTTTTCACATCACGTGTGTGTGCCCACTCTAAGAAGAGGTTAAGTATTGCAGTTTCTTTCTATTAATTAATTTGATGCCCATTTTCTTATTATATTTACAGATTTCACATCATTTATTTTAAAAGAAAAACTGCAGCAATCAGAGATATTTAATGAAGTTTTTTTTATTGTTTTTTTTGTCCTGGGAAATTCCTAAGAGCAATGCTATAAGGATTTAATTTGAGGACTTAATGATGTGACTTTAATACTATTATTAGATCAGTTATGAGTTCTGATGTTAGATGATAGAGCCCACTATTGATCCAATTATTGTATTCAATTAGATCCTAAATTAGGTCCAAATAACAGTTTCCAATCTCTAATGAAGTGCAAAGCTGGTGGTTTTGACATGCATGCCCCTACCTTCCACTACCAAGACTACTGACTCCATTATTACCTCAAAAGTATTAATTAATTGAATTATTGAGCCATATTAAAAGTCAGTTTTATTTTGGGTAAATTATACTTTGACTTCTAAACTATGGATTTAATTTCACTTTGTTCCTTTAACTATTCAATTTTTTTACATTGCCCCCCTTAACTACTTTTATTGTTTCATATTGTCCCAATCACAAATGTTCATTATCTTTTTGAACAAAAATTGTTGACGTGCCAGGGAAAAATGAAAAAAAAAAGTCAAGGATGTTAATAATTGGGACAATGTGAAATTAATCACATAGTTGAGGGTATAATATAAAAAATATGATAGTTAAGGGGGTAAAGTAAAAAATAAGTCATAATTGAGGAGGTCAAAGTATAATTTATACATTTAAAGTAAGGGTCTACAATTCCAATGGTTGTTAATCGAACTAAGTTTTGCGAGCTTGAATTCGAGCTAATCAAGTTCATTTTTTTAAACGAACTTAAAAAATTGTTCAAGCTCAGCTTGTTTAGAAAATGAGTCGAGCTCAAGCCTAGCCGAATCCGAGTCAAGTCCGAGTAACTCGATTATTTTACATATAAACGAGTCGAGCCTTTTAAGCTCGTTTTTTTAAATAAGTCTAAAAAATTATTTAAACTCGGTTCGTTTAAAACACGAGTCGAGCTCGAACTGAGTCCTATTTGAATCGAGCCAAAATAATTCAACTCGATTAACAGCCCTAGGTTGATCCCTTGTATTATGTAAGGGTAGGCACTAGGTCGAGCCAACTTGGTCTCCATTAAATGGCAGTTTATTAGGTCAAAATTCGGGTTGGGATCCGAAAAACCTAGAAATTTATCAGATTCATGCTAATGGATCTTAAATGGGTTATTTATCAAGTTGATTTTAATGTCCTAAATGGGTGATAATTTGGTTTTTATTTGATTAAATATCTATTTTTCTAAATTTATGAATTAGAATAGTAAAGTTAGATGTGAGACAACATAACATTACCTTTTTTGATTGAAATAACATCTCGAGGGTTTGAGATAAGTTTTGTGTATAGAAATGAAAATTATAAAACTTTAGATTTTCTTAATGATATTTTCATAAATAACTCAAACTTTAATTTTATTTTTGTATATTGATTTCATTAATTTTTTTTTTGAGAGAGAATTACATCCAAATTTTTGAGATTTGTCACTTAATCACTTAGACCCTAACATTTAAAATATTGCAAACAAAACCTCTGAGATTTGTATGTACATAACACTTAGACTACTGCCGTCAATCTTCGTTAGAATATACGTTAGTAAATTACATTCAGACTCTTACCGTTTGTATACGTATAATATTTAGACACCTCAAGTTTAAAATGTTATACTTAGACAAAAACTACTCCAATCAAAGATAAAATATCAAATATTTTAAATTTTACAACTAAAATTCTTGTTATATTATGTCATTTATTGATATAAAATCAAAAATAAAAATCTATGTTTTTAAAAAAAAATTATAATTACTATATAATTATATTATCTATTGAAATAAAACTAAAAGAATAAACAAATGATCAAACTGTAATGGATACAATATTTTCTATCTTTAATTGGGGTAGTTTGATCATTTAATAGATATATTTAAACTCTTCAAGTTTAAAATGTTATACTTAAATAAAAAAATACTCCAATTAAAGATAAAATATTAAATATTTTAAATTTTATAACTAAAATTCATGTTATATTATGTCATTTATTAATATAAAATCAAAAATAAAAATTCAATTTTTTCTTAAAAAATCGTAATCAATATGCAATTATACTATTTATTGGAATAAAACTAAAAAAATAAATAAATGGTCAAATTGTAATGTACACAATATATTCTATCTTTAATTGGAATAGTTTGGTCGTTTAAAAGATAATATAATTGTATATTAATTATGATTTTTTAAGGAAAAATTAATTTTTTATTTTTTATTTTATATCAATAAATGATATAATAGAACATGAATTTTGATTGTAAATTTTAAAATATTTGATATTTTATCTTTAATTAGAGTATTTTTTGTCTAAATATAACATTTTAAATTTGATGAGTTTAAATATTACACGCATATAAACTTTAGGGCGTTTGGACATAATTTACTAACAGTCTTCTAATGGGCACATGCCCCCCCCCCCCCCCCCCTCCCCCCCCCCCCCCCCTCCTCAATGGGTCAAATTTATCAGATTCATGCTAATGGATCTTTAATGGGTTATTTATCGAGTTGATTTTAATGTCCTAAATGGGTGATAATCTGGTTTTTTATTTGATTAAATATCTATTTTTCTAAATTTATGAATTAGAATAGTAAAGTTAGATGTGAGACAACATAACATTACCTTTTTTGATTGAAATAACATTATCGAGGGTTTGAGATAAGTTTTGTGTATAGAAATGAAAATTATAAAACTTTAGATTTTCTTAATGATATTTTCATAAATAACTCAAACTCAAACTTTAATTTTATTTTTGTATATTGATTTCATTAATTTTTTTTTGAGAGAGAATTACATCCAAATTTTTGAGATTTGTCACTTAATCACTTAGACCCTAACATTTAAAATATTGCAAACAAAACCTCTGAGATTTGTATGTACATAACACTTAGACTACTGCCGTCAATATTCGTTAGAATATACGTTAGTAAATTACATTCAAACTCTTACCGTTTGTATACGTATAATATTTAGACACCTCAAGTTTAAAATGTTCTACTTAGACAAAAACTACTCCAATCAAAGATAAAATATCAAATATTTTAAATTTTACAACTAAAATTCTTGTTATATTATGTCATTTATTGATATAAAATCAAAAATAAAAATCTATGTTTTTAAAAAAAATTATAATTAATATATAATTATATTATCTATTGAAATAAAACTAAAAGAATAAACAAATGATTAAACTGTAATGGATACAATATCTTCTATCTTTAATTGGGGTAGTTTGATCATTTAATAGATATATTTAAACTCTTCAAGTTTAAAATATTATACTTAAATAAAAAAATACTCCAATTAAAGATAAAATATTAAATATTTTAAATTTTATAACTAAAATTCATGTTATATTATGTCATTTATTAATATAAAATCAAAAATAAAAATTCAATTTTTTCTTAAAAAAACGTAATCAATATGCAATTATATTATCTATTGGAATAAAACTAAAAAAAATAAATAAAGGGTCAAATTGTAATGTACACAATATATTCTATCTTTAATTGGAATAGTTTGGTCGTTTAAAAGATAATATAATTGTATATTAATTATGATTTTTTAAGGAAAAATTAATTTTTTATTTTTTATTTTATATCAATAAATGATATAATAGAACATGAATTTTGATTGTAAAATTTAAAATATTTGATATTTTATCTTTAATTAGAATATTTTTGGTCTAAATATAACATTTTAAATTTGATGAGTTTAAATATTACACGCATACAAACTTTAGGGCGTCTGGACATAATTTACTAACAGTCTTCTAACTGAGATTGATGGTAGTGGTTTAAGCGCAGGGGCGGAGCCACCCTTGGGCTAGGGTGGGCACATGCCCCCTCCCCCCCCTCAATTTTTTTTTTTGTTTCATATTAAGCATGTATTTTTTGAAATAAAATTTCGACATATTTAATTGTGTCCACCCTAATATTGTGTTCTAGTGATATTGATTTGAATAGACCCTACTTAAATGATTGTTAACTTTTTAAACAATGTTATTGAAACCTAATTTAAGGACCTAATACATAGCGATATTAAGTATAATAACGAGTCTTAATATTTAATAAACTCTATTATCTATCCAATGGTCACAACTCACAAACCATTGAGTCTCCATCAATTAAATCTCAAATTATGTACAACTAATATAATTGTTAACTTTTAGACATGTCCGAATATGTTTTGAATATATTTATATTATTTTATAATTTTTTTAAATTGTAGGGTTATTTCGTTATTGTATAAAAATGTGTGTCGTTATGTAGTAAACTATAGGATCATAAATGAAAGATTGTTACTACGATTTTATATATAAAAAAAATATTGTTGATAAAATTAATTTATAACTCTTTCAAATAATAAAAACATATCAGGATCAATTATAAGTAATAATAATTAGTTGCATTCTCGATAAAAAAATTTAATTATTATTTTTTTGTTCATGTTATGTATATCGATTTTTAATTTTTTTATGTTTAAAAAGTATTAAATATAAATTTATGAACTTTTACGGTCTATTAAAAAAAAATAAAACGTGCTAGTGTACCCACCACCCTAAATTTTTTTTTTGGCTCCGCCCCTGTTTAAGCGTGACATGTATAAAAATTTTAGGGGTTTGTGTGTAATATTTTAAATATTAGAAAGTCTGAATAATTAAGTAACAAACCTCAAGGGGTCTAAATATAATTCTCTCATTTTTTTAATAAAACTTATTAATCTAATCATTTATATTAATTTGATACTTTTGTTTTTCGGTAATCACATCATTTTCCGTCGAAGCCGACCGGCATATCTCTGACCTCCACATAACAAGCCAGCCCAGCGTATGGGCATGGCCCAATTGGCTATCCTCATGGGCCACGTACCGCGGCCGAATCTATCCCGCCCATCTATGCCTGCACAGCCTTTAATAGGATTAATCCTTCAACTTTGATCTAATTTATTAACTTAATTAGTCGATCTAATAGTATTTGATTGGAACGCACAATCAATCTAATAGTTGTGAGGGATTAGGTCAATAAATTAAGTTCAAATAACAATATTATTTTTTAAAAAGAACAAAAGCTCGTTAAAGTAAATTTGTTTGGCTTGTGATTACAAATTTGATGATATCAAAAATAAATACACCACATAAGCGGAATCCACAACATAGCAAAGCAACAACCAAGTTGAGAAGAGACTCGACTTACTCACTGGCAAGAGGTCAAGACAACCCAGCTCTGTCAGCAATTCAGTCCTGGTCAACAGTTTCTCAAATGAGCTTGAAGTAAGTCGGACCACAAGGGGAGGAAGGATCAAGAGTAAAGCCTCACACCATATCCCATCCAATGATAAGGTCATCAACGTCGTCACCCTGCTTCTAGAATGCCACATCGTGTATCGGGGAATATAATCTCTAACGACTAAATATTTCCTCTAATATGTTAACAAATTAGGTGACCACCCCATCATTTCTTGAAGCCACTCTATTAGATAGTATAAATAGGCTAGCCCTTGCCTTGTAATAGGAATGATGAGCACCTAATCACAAAAAAAAGTTGTAACTGTCTTCTTCCTCATCAAACAATACAAATCACAGGAGCAAAAAATTACATTAAAATAGATTAGTCAAGCTTTTCAACTGACGAACCGCTAAACCTCGCGTGTTTGTCGATTCTTACGATTGATTTATCTGTTCCCCCTCCATATAATCTACATATTATTGTGTGGTGTTGAGCGACAATACTCCCTGACGAATATGTGGACTAATCTATCTGCATATTCATTTTATGTATAAAAAAGGAAAGAAAAGAGAGGAATTGTAATGTGAATTTAAGGATATGTTTCAAACCACTTGGAGCACAGTTTCACTGTAATTCAATAAATTCACCCACTCATTTTTGGATGATTCAACTCACCCTCAATTTCTTGTTCAATTAAAAAAAAAAACTCACTCTAAATTTGGCATACATAAGCAATTGATTTGCTAAGAAATTGTAATAATCGTATCCACTAACAACCGACGTACATAATAAATTATCCCAAATTAATAATATTTATAGAACTCAAACACTCTATTTCTTAATTCGTTTCACCAAAATTGACTTTTATTGACCTACCCTTGCGTCCCATGGACTAAGGCTCGGAAAAATTCCAAATTAAAATCCAACGTATACGATAGAGCGAAATACAAATATCTTATCAGAAAGTACGTATAATATGATTGCTTCTCCTAACACGCCATGAGACATATTAATATAAGAAATGACTTTCCTTTCATGGACTAAAGCTCCGAGCTTATACGATATTGTATTGCTTCAGTATCAGGACCAAAGGCTCGTGAATTATGCACAAACTCCTTGTAGAGGATGGGCCTGTAGAGTGGAGGATTCAGGTCATTAACCAACAATTTTGCAGGCTCTACGACGAAGTCGAGAGAAGGATTAACTAAGGTGGCAATGCTTGTCCTGGCTTCACTTGGATTTGTTACTGCTCTGTGTTCTGCACTTTTTAGCTTCTGGTTGCTGATAATCTGAACCCACAAAAAACAGATATGTATAATAAACATGTCGAAAACACACAACCATGAGAGATAAACTAATGTTAAAGGAAAAATCTCGACACGAATTTAATCCCAACTTGAATTCAACCCGAATATTGTACAATACTTAAATTTTTGAACACGGTTGCATTGTGCAACTCGAATGGAAGAAGTTCAGATTAAATCTGGTTTTGATTCACGGGTTATGAAACCCGGATTGAAATTTTAGTTGAAATTATGAGTCAAATTGTGTCGAGTTTGATTCATGATTCACAACCCTCAGGTTTAACTTAGGTTGAATCCGAATTGATTGATTCATGGTGAGGCTCAATACCCAAATCCAATACTCACTTGAATTTCAATCAGCTCGTGTTTTTTTTTTTTTTGTATCCAAACTCAACTCATATATCGAAAAGAGCAAAGCTATTTAGACCTGAGCTTATTTGCTGATTTAATCACTCTCTATCATTGAATTGATAGTGGACCTCAGTATTATTTAGGACCCGCTACTAATTTAATGCCTATAATGAATTAGGTCAGCTAAGAGTAGTACCCTTGGGACCAGCTGATTTAATGATATTATCCAATAATGTTATGGGCGGGGCTATTCCCACCCCACAAATCTCTATTCCCACTCCATTTAATTTTTCATTCTCAAACTACTAAGCTCACCCCTTTTATACCCATCCCATGATACATATACTCAATTAATAGTTAAACTCACTCATTCTATGCACACATTTTTAATAAAAGAAGTCATCGTAAGAAAAAAAATAATGAAAGAAGACAATTAGTTTGAATGCATAAATATGTTTACGAAATAAGAAAAAAAAAAAAATCAAAAACTGAACAAGTAAAAAAAAATCAAGCATGTTGAAATAAGAAAAAAAGAAAAGAACGAAACAAGAAAAAAGAAAATAACGAAACAAGGAAAAAACAAAAAGAAATAAACAAACAAAAACAAGAAGGAAAAAAAATCAAGTAAAGATTAAAGAAACAAGTAAAACTACAAGACGCAAAATTAAATATGAAAAAAAGAATAAGCATCAAGCACATACACAAAATCGAATTAGAAAAAAAAATAACATGCATATATGCAAAACCTTAATAAGATAAAAAAGAAAAAATAATCTGAAAGTATACATATATATACATACATATAAATTCTAAATAAAAAATTATTAAACTTGACAAATATGAAAACATACCGAAAAATAATGAAAATCTATATAATAAATATGAAATCAAACATAGAATTAAACTGAGAAGTAATAATAACCTGTATCTTACTGAAAAAATTCATATTGAAAAAAGTGTTTTTGTGGGTGCATGAAAAGAGATAGAGAATGAAACACTAATTATGACAAAATATAAAGTGAGTTTACTTATTAAAAAGAGTGTATGTAGTATAGGGTGAGCTTAGTTACTAATGGGGTGGGTATAAGAGGGGTGGGGTTATAGTTTGATAATGAGAAATTAAATGGGATGAAAATAGAGATTTGTGAGGTGGGAATAGCCCCACTCTAATGTTATTATGATTGTAACTCTTGGATTTCTTCGTTGAGATTCCATCACTTGACATATTATTATATTAGTAAATTAAATCAATTTTTTATGTCTCAATATCATTACCACGGTCAAAAAATTTGGTCCAAATAACAAAATCTTTGGCCAAATTCGAGTTGGACTTGGATGGTATGTCAATCTCAATGTCCTATTCTCCCAATTCTCAAAAGCCTATACCTACTCCACTACCACTTTTAAGTGGCGGTGTAGTAGTGGTCCTCTGTGTGTGTGTGTGTGTGTGTGTGTGTGTTTTGTGTGTTTATTGTCAAAAAAAAAAATCTCAAAAGCCTATGAGTCATGTAGGAATTTACTACACCTATTTTACTAAACCCCTAATGAGTAGAAGAAATGGATTTACTAAACTTAAATGTTTTAAGTTTGAATTTTGGTAACTTCTTGGGGTCAAGTCATGAGAGATTTATCCCTCATGAATATCCTAGTTCCGGCGTGAATGATCTATCTTTGATCGGACCGGGAAAATAATTAGTCAAGATGTGTATAAACTGACTTGAATACCCTGACCGTTGAACTAAAAAAGAAAAAAGAAAAAATGGATTTATACCTCCAACTGGTTGCCTACAAGAACAACAAATGCATTGGGAAGAGACTTGACACCAATCCATTCCCCATCCTTGAACACTTGAAGCCCAGAAACATCCCCTTCAAGGAGAATGGTTATGAGGCTAGGGTCACAGTGCCTCAATAATCCCAAGGTTGTACTGGGGTCCGGGCAAGGTGGATAATAATTTGCAGTCAATAACTGAACTGAACTGGATTCTTCGAAGTACCCTCCTTCCAATCCTAATCCTTCACAAATCAGCTCGAGAATCCTCAAACTCAATTTCCTTAATTCTTTTACATATGATACAACAATCTCACTGCAAAAAGTATAAACCTTTACTACAACAATCTCATACATAGTTAGGTGTCCAATGGAAGAGCAGATCTTACCGATATCTATTCGGCTTTTCTGGGCAAAGTGGTACACATTCCTCCTTCAGAGGTTGACAAGGGACTTTGATATTTTCTCTCCACAAATGAACACCATTGCTGGAGAACTTCATGCTGTCTGTGTAGAACCATCCATTCTTTTCAGGGACATTGACCTTGTCTTCAGCAGGCAAGTTGAAAAGATCATTGAAGACTTTCATTGTGTCAATTATCAAACACTCAGGGACTCCATGGTTGATCACCTGTTTCCACAAAACAATATGATCTTCAAGAGAATTTGTTTGATGGGGACAAAAATCTTTGCAAGAAACCATTAACTCCTTGAGAGCCTTTTCGAAAGAACAAAATAAATTGATCAAACAGGTAGAAGTGATTGGGTAAAAATGGATATTATGAACCTGGAAGAATCCAAATCTTTGACAAGCTTCTGAAACCTGCTGAATTATATCGGTTCGTGCCTGACCAACTGCTTTTCCAAGGTCAATGACTGGATTAGTCTTGCATAGAGGAGCAGTAAGCTTACCCGGTCTTGTTTCCGGTGGGAATATGAAACTCTCAGGCACAGATTGAACATCTAAACAGCTTGAAACTTGACTTGTCATTGTGTAGATGTGTATTCTCTGATCAAAATACTGGTTCTAATGGTATGATGAACATGTTCATCCAAATGACCCTTTAAAATTGATCAAATAGTCAGTCAACCAATCAACATTATTTTATCATCTGAAGAAACTGCCTTCCCATTGCAGGGTTGCCTAACTTTGTATATAATATGATACTACTGGCCTAGTAACTCACATCACATGGTTTCTTGTATAGTTTGGTCTCAAAAAATAATGTTGTTAAGATAATACTAAAAACAAACTTAATCGTAGCTAGAAAAGACGATATATGAATGTATTCTCATCGCAAGCAATAGAATAATGGGGGGTGACGACCATACTTATAATATTTTAATTTTAGTATATGAAAGATATCGTGACTAAACTAGCTTATCTTTTAAACACAGCTGTATGGAAAGAAACAGCCAAGTAAGTATTTCTTATTAATAGCCATCATATCTGAAAATAGGATTATCTATTGAGAATTAAGTTTTAAGGTCATGTAGAAAATGAAGGAGTTATAACCTAATGTTATTAGAACTGCTTGGAACATAACCTAAGGTTGGAACCAATTGAGTTGTAACTGTCATGCACAGCTCACCTTACCACCAAGTCTCACTTACTAGGTTGGCAGAAACCTTAAAAAAATGATGAAGACAATGATTAAATTGCTTTGTTTATGTTAAATATTAGCAATATGGAGAATCAATCATCCCTGACAGCCAAGAACAAAATGAACATTGTGCCTGCAAGTTTTTTTTTTTTAATAACTAATTTGCATTATGCCTGCCAGTTAATGACCAAGTCAGTGTATGTTATTCCATACAGAGACACTAATGGTGTTGCTAGCTAGTCCCCTTTCATTCCAAAACAAAAGAACCATTGATCGATGTAATTGATGTATGGAAATTCTTCTTCAAAATTCTGTTTCTTCCTTGCCTCAATCATTGTAACAACAAAGCAATTAACTATGATCAAGGTAACATGAATTTGGTTTGAGCAATTTCTAAGACCAAAGATCTCCAGTAAATATTAAAAGTTGAGTGGTTCTTTTACAACTGTTATATTAGTCAACAACTTCTTTTACCATCGACAGTGCCAAAAAAGAATATTATTCGGGAGGGAGACATTTTTAGTATAAACCAACTTGTATGAACAACATTTGACTTCATCTATATTAATTTCATGCCTTATAGCTTCTAGCAGAATGCTTGACATTGATATATCACCATTTTTTTTTTTTTTGAAAGAGATATATCACCATTGATGGTGGTATATTCCTTATATACTCCAGCATTTAGTCAACCTTATAAGGCTTCAATGCAGTTTCATTGTCACACTGCCCTGCTGTGTAAATTTTGAGAAACTCGTCATATTTTAGGGCTCCGTAAAGAGGGGGATTGCATTCATTCACCAGAGCTTTTGCTGGTTCTATCATGCTGTTCTTAGAAGGATTGATGAAAGTGACAATCGTAGAATAATAGTGGTGACGATTATACTTATGATATTTTGATTTTGGTATATGAATAGTCTCAAACCCCACAAAATCAATTGAAAAGATATCATGACTAAAAAAGCTTATCTTTGAAAGAAACTTATTGAGAGGTAGCTAACTTCCCAGAATCATGAAATCCCCAGACCTCTTATTAACAACCATCATTTGAATATAAGATTATGGGTGAGAATCGAGTGTAGGGCCATGAGGAAAATGTAGGTGATCAAGGTTAGTAGGTTACTAGAATTTATTGGAACCGAACCTAAGGCTGACCACACACGATCTTGGTATATCAATGTTTGTTCTTCGTGCATAGCTCACACGAGGAGGAAAGAGCATTTGGTGCCATGTTTTTGCAGCAGAAACACTGCTGCATCATTTTTTATGGAAATTCTAGTTAAAAATCTGTTGATGAAGCTTTTTCCACAATTAAAATGATCGATGGTATTTGTAAAAACAACATTATAATTAACAATGATGAAGGGAACATGAATTTGTATGAGCTATTTCTACTATCAAAGATTTCCAGTAATCATTTTGGGTACAAATTAATCAGTTTGTACGAACAATATTTTACTTCCTCTCTATTTCTTGTCTCCAAGTTTTCATCAGAATGATCAATGCTAGAGATTGATCTAATCACAATTCAGACCAATATTTAGTCAAGCTTATAATGCTTCAATGCAGCTTCAGTGTCACCTTTCACTGCTTTGTAGGTGTTGAGAAACTCTCTATATCGGAAGGCCCTATAAAGTGGGGGTTTGCATTCATTCACCAGAGCTTTTGCTGGTTCTATAATTCTGCTGAAAGAAGGATTGATGAAAGTGACTATTGTCGTTCGAGCATTCCTTGAGTTTGTCACTGCTCTATGTTCAGCACTTCTCAATTTCCCATTACTGATTACCTACACCAGGAGTTACAAAACTGATAAATTTATCCGAAACTTAAGCAGGCAGACATATGGAATTGCACCATCTACAAAGGACTTTTAAAAAAACGCCAGTAATATAGCACAGGTGATATAGACAATACCTGTAATTGGTAACCAATATTCACCACAAATGCACTGGGAAGAGGCTCAAGACCAATCCACTGACCATCCTTAAAAACTTGAAGCCCATTCACTTCCCCTTGAAGGAGAATGGTTATAAGGTTAGGATCAGAGTGTTTAGATAATCCCAATGTCAAACTCGGGTTGGGACAGGGAGGGTAGTGATTGACTGACAGAAGTTGTACATTGGTGAATTCATCTCCAAAATACCCCGGTTGAAGTCCTAATCCTTCGCAAATCAGGTCCAAAATCCTCAATGACAAGCTTCTAACTTCAACTGAATATGTCCCAACAACATCTCTTCATTGGACAAAGACAATGCAAACAGAATCCAGTACAAGATAATTTAGTTCTTCATATGTTTTATATGATTGATCTGTGTGTTCATGATGTGCATAGTAAGTGAAAAAAAGAGAGGAAATTAATCAATTTATTGCAGTGATTTACCGGTATCTGGTAGGCTTTTCTGGCCACAGGTGGATGATTTCATCTAGAGGATGGGAAGGGTGTCTCAAATTGTCTCGCCAAAAGTGAATCTCTTCATTGTCGTAGTTATAGCTACTTGTGTAGAGTGAGCAGCCTTTCCTAGGATCCTTAGAGTAAACATTCGCCCTGTCCTCGACAGGCATGTCAAAGAATTCATTGGACACATTAATTGTGTCATCCATTAAACTCCCAGAAACTCCATGGTTGATCACCTGGATTAATTACAAAGCAATATTCAGTGTGTTATTTTTGTGAGAGAGAGCCTCACAAAAGGTCTGTCAGATCAGATTATATCAGTAGCAGAAGACCTGAAAGAATCCAAACTCCTGAGCAGCATTGAGAATTTGTTGAACCGTGTTGTTTCAATGATCATGACCCACCACTGACTTTCCAAGATCGATAATTGGAATGTTCTTGCTTACAGGAACAATAGCCTCCCCGGGTCTTGTTTCCGGTGGGAACACGTAATTTTCAGGCAAGGACTGATCTTTAAACCAGCTCGAGACAAGGGTCTCCATGATATCTAGCTGTGAATATTCTCCTAAGCAAAACACTTCGGGTGGTGATCAGTCAAACAAGATTCACAAATGATATTCCAGAGACAGAAATTTCTGTAACAGAAGTGATTTCTGCAAAATTTTAGAAAATATTAAAAAATTACTTAGTCTTGATGTACATGTCTTTTTTCATCCCCTAAAGTTTCATAGCAGAATTCTAAATCCATGAACAGATTTTTGCAGTCAGTCTTCAATCATAACCATTGTGCATTATACATACATCTATCTCTCTCTCTCTCTCTCTCTCTATATATATATATATATATATCTAATGACTAACTATCTAATGACTCTCAATCTTCCTCGTGAGGGGATTTGTAAACCCCATCCGCCCTTCTTTCACTCATCATTTGAGAAATTATAAGTTATCTAGAATCGAAGAATTATGAAAAGTTATTAGAGATTAAACTAACTTTTTTTTAAACAAAAAATAAAACTAGTAGTAATTAGTTAATAAAAGGGTGAAAAATATTATAACTTATGAGTAAAAGGTTGGGGATTGATTGGATGAATAGAATTAAATAGAAAGTAAGAAGGAAGAATTCTCAAGCTTTTCTCCTCTTAATTTGATTGTTATAATAATATAAATAGATATTATGTTTTATTTATTTAAAATTATTATTTTGGTTTTTGCGTATAAATTAAACAATTGTCCAACCTTTTGTAGCATAAACCAATTAGATTCGACAAAAACAAGAAAACTAAGAAAAAAAATGTTCGAACCAAATCCATCGATTTTTGGTAAGAAAATAAAAATTTTGGTGAGTAAATCCGTAGATTACTAAATAATAAACCACATAATAAAAGAATCAGAACAAAGAGAGGTAAGCGATTAGTTTAACGATCACTATAATCACTATTAAATCTTAAAATCACAAGTTTTAATCTCGTTCTCTGCTAAAAAATAAAAACAATCATACTTGATCAACGGTCGAAACTTGTCTAGGAGTACGCGTTTCTTTTCAGGATAGTCCGGATTACAACGGTCCAATTTTTTTTTGGTAGGAGTACAACGGTCCAATTTTTTTTCCTAAATTACTAAATTAGCCTGCCTCACAGAGTCACTGGCAATTACTTAACGCCGTGAGAGCGCTAGCCAGGAATTTTGGCGCGAATGTGACGTGGCAAATAGACACATCAGCATACACCTCATCCTTCCCGCCAAACCCCCCCCCCCCTCTTATACCTAATTCCTCACTCTCTCCCTCTAAGCCCTGAGTCTCTCTCTCTCTCTCTCACACACACACACACACACACACACACACTCAGAGCAATGGAGTCATCTGAATCATCACCGTTTGATCCCTTCAAGTCAAAGAAGATACTCCGTTCAAGCTTCAAACCGTCAGTATCACCGTCCGATCAAACGGAGAACAAAGCTACAAATCAAAGTCCATGGAACTCTGTAACACCTGAAAAGCCAATCAACCCTCCGCGTAGATTGAAGAACCGCCGGGCGGCGATGTCCGTGAAAGAAGTCAGACAAGCCGCCCAGAGGCTCCAGAAATCTGCTCCGGACCCGCCTACTCGATCCGACCCGATTGTGGACGCTGCAAAACATAAGATCGCGACGTTGCCGAGTGAAACTGCGGCTGCTAAATCAAAGAAGGCCGATGGCTCAGCAAAGCTCCCCGAAAAGTAAGTGCCTGTGAGTTTCTTTGAAGGTTGCTTTGCTTATAGATCTGCGAAACTTAATGTAAATGTAAGAACCAGTGTTGTCTTTCTGATGAATTTCTTGGATGTGGATTAATCACTTTATGATGCTGCTGTCTTAATAGATCCGGAAAAGAAAAGAGACTGAAAATCTGAGAGGATGTTGTTATTGGAAAGAAAGAAAACAAATTCAATGAATCTTGTGAACGTCGTTTAGTATATTCTTTGGTGATTTTGTTGTGTAGTGGCTATATAAAGATAACATTATGTAAATTCAATTTTTCTTTATTATTTTGGGTATATATGGTCAAATTTATTCATTGTTGAGTTTTGAAAGTATTAAGTTATGGACATGTAAGAGTGTTGTAACCTGACATCACAAATTTTAAAAAATACTACGGTGTGGATATTCAAGAAAATTTGGGTTTTTCTTTGTCTTTAGATAGGATTTCTTCAATATGATTTTCAGATGTCGTTTGTTGTATGGTATTTGAGAAGGTAAGGGTCTGTAAGCTTGACAAATGTTGTGGAGACCTTTTTTTTTTTTAATTTCAACAAACTTCTTGAACACTATATACTGTCAATTTGAAGTGACACTGTGTTTATGCTTGTTGGTCTGTGCACTTTTTTTTGATGATGGTGTTTTTGTCTTCAGATATGAGATATTGGACAGCTTCTTCAATAGCTTGGATAGTTCAATTCGCTTGCTTCAGTTGAAGAGATCTATGTCAACATTTACAAATATTAGCCCCAAGATAGAGTGTTTGACTGATAGGTAGTAAATCTGCATTCATACGGGTTTCTAAATTGGAGTATTAAGAATACTTTTGTTACAGGTACTGACTTGTTGTAATTGATTTGATTTCCTAGGAGGTTTACTTATAGTCATTTGGCTCAACTGAAGTTTATTTTACCCGAGGCAATTGAGGTAAAGAAAGTTCTTACTCATGATGAGCGAACAAGTTGTATGAGGCCAGACCTTCATGTTACACTGAATACGAATGCTATTGATAATGATGAGAAGATGAAATCGGCTAGCGGGAATGCACGGTTGAGAAAAGTCTTTCATTCTCGGCTTTTGGATTTCTCTAAATCCCATCCTGAGGTAAGCTAATTTTATACTTCCCATGTGTAATTTATTAAATATGTGCCGTATTTAGTTGTTGCCTTTGATTTCTGGAACTTTGGTGTTATCTTTATTCTTACATATTTCCTAGGACTGAGTAGTTGATGCTACTTTAGGCTCATGTAATAGGCATGATTCTTTGGAGTGGTATTGATTGAAAGCGTAAAAGCCATTGTTTTATCACTATCATATGGTGCTTCATCTGTGTAATTAATACAGTAGGTTGATCCAGTTGCATTTGTAGAAAGTTATTTCCTTGAGGTTTCATTTTAAAATCCTCACACAATGTTGTAAAAACCATCAATTTTCAGGCCACCATTGTTATTCATCTGACACTCAAAAACTGAGCATAACAAACCTGCATTACCTGCCATGATAATTAGCTTGAGAAGGCATGTCTAGCCCTCTTTCCCAGGACATTCATTCTTGTAGTGAAATCGTCCCATCTTAAGTGCTCTCCTCTATTGACTTCCTAATATCCTTTAACTTGTTGATATACTTTGTACCCTTGCATGGATCTAGAGAAAAGTTGGGATTATAGCCAGACGGATTTTGCTCTGTACTTTTGAAGATAAAATCTCCAAAAGAAATGGACTGTGTTTTAGCTTCTCTTTCATACATCTTTGGTACTCTTGTCATTGAGAATGTGACTTCTGCATTTTAGGGGGATGAAATTCCTGAGGGAACACTGCCGGAGCCGTTCAATCGCTCAAAGCAAGATCTGTGTACAAACATAATCAAAACCTCCAATTCATCCTTGACTTGTGAGATATCAGCTGATGCTCTTGTAGAACAGCAGCCAGCAGCATCATCCGTTCTGTCTCAATCTTTCCGGAGGCGCTTCTCCCAGCCAGGCTCCAATCAAGAAGTATTGAACACTCATTCCTCTCGAAAGGGAATTAGGGCACCTGCTGCTCCATCCCCTATTAAATCCTCTTCAAAACCATCAATAGATGAAGAATGTATAGCACTTGGGGCTTCTGCTGCCAGTCTACTGCCATCTCATCCTGATCCCGCTGCAACGCCAGTCAAAAAAATGGACTTGACAGAGAATGAAGATTGTTTCTCCATTGGAAATGCTAGCATCCAAGGAACTCCTGCAAAACACGTTTCAACACCAGCAAAGCTGATGAGTGTGACACCTGCATTGCAACCACCAAAGAGGCATTGCATGAGCCCAGATGATGATTCAACCAGATCACCAAACAAATTGGTTAGGCGTCCACCTCGTAGTAGGTCCCTGAAATTTGACACTCCTGTGAAGAATGCGAAGTTAGAGGATGAAGGTAGTGAGAGTCAAAGATTATCAATCGACAGTGATATTTTTGACATTCTTCCTGAGAATCTTCTGGAATCAGTAAGCCCATAATGAATTTGCTATGCTCTAATCTTTTTCTGTGCATGTTTCGGTGTAGGACATGTCCATGTCCTATATTTTATGTTCTGCAATGTGAAATGAAGAGATTTCGCTGTCCCTGTTCTATTGTAATTGAAATTTGAATGAGGAACAGGTGATTAAGATGTCCCATTTCATAAATGTATGCCATTATTGTTTAAATTGTCTAATATAAAGTGACTTAATAAATGAAGTTCTTTAAGTTACTCCTTAGATTCAGACTTTGATAACATCATTATATATTCTCCACTGATGTTCTTGCATTTTACATCTTGTCAAATATGAAATATATCAGTTTGATAAAGAAGGCCACATTATAATTTCATAGAGAAATCTAACCTCAATGCTTCTCTGCAGATAAGAGAGAAAGAGAGGAAGGCACTAGAAGAGCAAGATCCAGCAATCTCTCAAGCAAAATGGCGGCAGCGGATGATTGCCAGTTTACCTAAGCTCTTTGACAGGATTCATTTCTTATTTCAGTCAATTAAGCGCTCTGTCATTACGAAAGAGGAGCTTATGCACAGGATAATAGCAAGCCAGTTGGATATTGTTGATAGAAGTAAGCTTTGTTTCTGATCATCAGAAACATAGACTACTTTTTGATCTTGCGAAAACTTTTTTTTCACCGAGTCCTCATGTTTAAATTTACAGGAGAAGTAGAAGAGCAGCTTAGGTTGTTGCAAGAACTAGTTCCTGAATGGATATATGAGAAGTCAGCATCTAGCGGGGATCTTCTGCTATGGTAAGTCTTGTATGCACCTTGTTTGTTTTGTGTGCTATGGTCTAGGTCCATTTATGATTGTTGAACAACAAGGAAGTAAATTGGGTTTGTCATCATTTGATTGGATTATTGTTTATAGGTTCAGAAACACGAATACTTGAGAGGTATATAATGTTACATGTCCTTTTGCAGCATCAATAGGATAACAAGTCCCGAGTTGATACGCACAAGGCTGGCGGAAGCAAATTGAAAGAGTGCTTATGGGAATTCAATCTCAAGTTAGTTATGGAAAGCATATTAACATATTACAAGTTACCCTGTACATATTCGGCATTTTATGTAATTTTTTTTAATTCAAACTTGCCTCGACCTTTTTCATTTGGTCAGTGCCTCGTCCAGTTCAACTCCTCATGCTTTATTTAAATGTAACTGATGGAATTCTGCTGGAAGTTTTGAGTTTGTTACTAACTAGTCAAGCCTGCTACCATGTAAGCTATTAAACTTGTGACACTGAAATCCCTAATTGCATTTTTGGATACTGCCTCATCTCAAGTATTTGTCTTTGGTTAACACTTTGTACTCGACTCTAGAGCTTGGCCGGGTTATAAGATGAACAAATCTTATCATTGTAGAAAAGTAAGCAAGTCTTGAAGTAAGCAGGTCTGACCTTCCATTTTCAACATTCCAAGCCCTCCAATATGTGTTTTTAATAGCTGTTTGTGGCTGCAGCTGAACGCGGTAACCCCTTCTTACAAAGTTATCGTATTGTGATGCATTTACCCAGGTGTCGAAACTTGTTTATTTTTTTCCAATGCCAGGCATGTGGATACAACTCAAGGCTGTTGTGCATGCTTAAAATGCTCGTGTCGTGTTAAACTATTCAATAAAACCATACATGAAATTCTATATCTTGTTAAACGTTTTTGTCTTCTCTATTAGCAATGAAAATAACGTATCATCACTGCAAGTACACAGATGGAAGAATCAGGTTATAAAAGAGGACCTCCTACCCACTAGGTGCTTTGTTGCCTTCACTTGTTTGTCCTATGGAATAACAGACATCTTCTTTGTTCGAGTGTCTTGAAAATGGCCGCCCCTTTTTGTCTCTAACAAGTGTTTTACCCAAAACATACCTTCTAATGTAACATAGGCAGTAATCAAGGATTCCTTTACATACGGCTAGCCGGTGTCTTCAAGAACAAAATGAGCGTTTTCTTCACCAGTCGCATTCTTTTTTTTTTTTTTCGGTTAAAACAATGAAGAAGAATTCAATGGTGGTTTGAAATTTTCACCACTGTGTGTGTATACACTACATAAATATGACAAAGATTATACCAATAGGAAGAGCGGACATAGTCAGGTAAGGTTGGAGAGATAAAAGGAGATATGAGGCAGAGAGAACTGTTAGAATTCAGGACACCCCAACACCCATCTTTGGGCACTAACAACTGGGGTGGTGCTTCTCCATTGTTAGCTAGAGACATACCCCAGGAGTCCCTTGAACAAAGGTACCTGAGGCTTAACACGACTCGAACTCGAGATGAAATCTTTCCTGCTGTGGAAGATGACTTCTTCAACATGTCTAAGACTGAAGCAGCTAAATATCAGTGTCCCCCGACGCCAAGCCGTAGAGGTTTTTTGTTCAAGTTGATATGGAGACGGAAAGAGAGCGCCACCTTGGGTTCCGATTCGAAGAAAAAGAAGAAATGGTTCCCGAGATGGGATTCGAAAAATAGATGGCCTCAAGGTTGGTGTTGATCTAATTTCATGGCTTTGAAAATCCAGAAACTGTGGAGGTTCACGAGAGAAGATGTGAACAAGGTCACATGTTGTTGGAGATGATGAGTTATTTTTTTCCTATGTAACTTCTACGATCCATACCAAGTATATGACATAATGGTAGAGATGTTGTTGTAATAAAGTGAATGGATTCTACCCGACACGATTAATAAACGAATCGAATATGTGTGAAGTCAATCAAAATAAATACACGATTAGTTTATATATTAGTTATACACAGTTCATACACGATACAAATTCGTTATGATACAATTCGTTAGACACGAATTAATAAATGAATTAGGTATGAATAAAATATTTTTTAATACAAATCCGCCGCACCCGACATGATTGAGAGACTTAATTTTGACATTGTTAAAAAAAACTTAACAACATTACTACTTGGCATGTGGTCGAGGGTATATTGGGAAATTTACTCGTCCTCTGCAATGCTACTGCTCTGTTAGCCAAACCAACAAACACAACACAACCGATCACCGGTCTCTCACTCTTACCTCCCTCACTATCACCTCTCCCTTCACTGTGTTCGCCGTCACCGACCACCACAGCCGCCGTCGCAGCTCCGACAACTTCAAGGTAAGCCCTTTTCTTCCGTTCTCTCTTCTCCTCCTGTTTGCTTCTTTTTCTTTTTTTGTTTCTGATTAAGACCCACCACAGCTTACAACCGACCCAATGGCCCACATTCGGTGATCTGCACCACCCAAAAACACCACCCACGGCCTAGCCGCCACCTCATCTTGAAGCACTCGAGCCCTAAACCTACTTACCATCACCACTGCTCTTGTACATTCGAGCCACCCATAAACCTCCACCACAACCTAGTGCAGTCCCAAAACCACCGCCACATTTCAAAATCACAGTCCATTAATAAACCCTCATCATGACCATTATAAATCTCGAACCAGCGCACCCACCCCCTGAAGCCGCCACCACTTTGAAACTTTCGATGGATTCCTCCCCATAACCCCCAATTCATCAAGACCACCACACACCTTGAAGCAGCACACTGCCTGCAAGTCCTTCAATTTGGATAATTTGCATCTAGTTTCTTCAATTTTTCGCTGAGTTCTTTGAATTTCTTCAACAACATGGAATTGGTTTGAAATTGTATGAGATTATGCCTGCCGGTAAGTATATTTTGTACGTTTCTGAAAAATTGGATGAGAATTGAATGAAATTGAGTGAATTGGACAAATCTTTTTTGTATGGAAATTGGAAAGAGTAGGGATTGAACAATAAAAAACGTTCTACCCTGATGCAATCAAGACATGATTACATGTTGTAGGTCACACCAAGTTGAAGAAAAAGTAGTCATGTCTACCATGGTTTGTAACCAAATATGTACATTGAAATGCAGAACTATCTGATATTCAGGAATCAGGATAATAGTAGCAATTGTCATAAGCATCATGATCATAGGATTTGTTGTTCTCATCTTCTTTATCGCTTTCAACTGGGAGAAAATACACTTTCAATTTGATGTTTTGCAGTCAGTCAAAATATGATAATTACAATATTTCTGTTTTAGCTGGGAACTTGGGGAATCTTTAGTTCAGTGAAGTTACTCCAGTTTGCATTTCGTTTTTTTGTTTATCTCACGAACAGTGCACTATGAATTTTGATAACCTATCATCTAAAACTCAGCCAAATTGATCTTTCTAAAGTTGATTCTTTATATTGTTCGACGATTTTCTTTCTCCGTAATCAGTGATGAATTCAGACTTGTTTTCATAGTATGTTGATCTGCAGAATGCTAAAGTTCTCTAATCATGTATTAGTAATTATTGAGGATTCCTTTTTTTCCCTTTTTTTTAATTAATGATTTAATTGTGATCGACTCTTTTGATAGTGTTTGACAAGAACTCGGAGAAACTTATTTTTCTTAAGATAAAAAAGAAGAAAGAAACAAACTTTAATAATTTGAGTTGCGAGGGTCTGACATTTTGCAAAGCCAGAAAATTAGTTTTTGATAAATTGAAAACCAGGATACAGGGCATAACTATTTGTTTATTGCATGGATAGATTTATAGGCTTTTGGGGCTATTTTTATGAGTCCACGAAGCCGTTACACTTTGCCAAAAAAGAAAAAATTGACTACTAGGCATCAACTCAAGCATGTTTGTGATCAAGTAAATAGCTCTACAAGCTACTAGATTTTCAAATTTAGGCCAAAATTAACTTTGAATAATATTTTTGAAAAAGGAAATTATTGTTAATGGCTTAACAGAAAATATGACCCTTGATGAAGCACAATGGAGAAATAGGATTCATGTGGCTAACCCTTTGGGATAAAAATTTTGTTGAGTTGAGTAGTAGGTTTTTGTTGTCAGCTTGGTGCAAAAATAGTTTGACTTTTGGCTGTTTCCATGCTTAGTCTTGAACTTCTCAAGTCTTAGAATTTGAGGATCGTCTTTTCAATAAGTGGATGGTAAAATTCAGCAGCATTTCTCATTTCCTCCTGCCATGCCATACACAATCTCCTTAATAATTTATATATTTGAGCTCAGGTTCCACCTTCAGTTGAGCACAATTTTTTCTGATCACTTGGCTACACAGTTTCTCTTCTTTGCAAACACTGGAGTTGGAGGATTCAACTTACCTACACAAAAGTTTAGACAGCAACGTGCTTACCATGCAAACAGCTTACCCTCCTCGTCCGATCTTTTACTTCTGTGACAGGTCTCCCCCTCTCCCCCCAAAACCAAAAAAAATGTATTTGTGTGTACATGCGCTTGCATGTCTAAACTCCATTTTTCCTCCACCCATGCGCTTTAACTTGCAGCTCTGAACAAATTGCAGAAGCAGCTCTATCCAACCTGGACTTTGGGTGAAAATAAAACTCCCAAACTCAGGTTCACTTCCCAGAAGACTTGAATTCACCAGAGGAGCTCAGGCCTATAAGTCCCTCATACCTGTTCGGCAAACCAGATTATTCGCAATTCCAAATACAGATGATGGTCACCCACATGTATCCATGACTGAAGAAAATACCAACATAAATGAAGCATTGGATCATGAATCAGAGACCTTTTTGAGTAAGTGGTCTCCTCCTAGGTACTTATGGAGAGGATTATCAGTTCTTATACTGGCAGGGCAAGTAATTATTAGGATTCTAAAAGGCAAAGTCCACTGGAGGAACACTCTCCAACAACTGGAAAGAGTTGGTCCAAGATCAGTTGGGGTGTGTCTCTTAACCGCAGCTTTTGTTGGCATGGCCTTTACTATCCAATTTGTTAGAGAATTCACCAGATTAGGATTAAACAGATCTGTTGGTGGGGTCTTAGCCCTAGCATTTTCAAGAGAGTTGAGCCCGGTGGTCACAGCAGTCGTAGTTGCAGGGCGTATCGGGAGTGCATTTGCTGCAGAGTTGGGAACAATGCAAGTTTCTGAACAAACTGACACCCTTAGAGTTCTTGGCGCAAATCCTGTTGATTATCTGGTGACACCAAGGGTGATTGCTACCTCAATTGCTCTACCATTTCTCACTCTAATGTGTTTCACAGTAGGGATGGCATCCAGTGCTCTTCTGGCTGATAGTGTGTATGGAATTAGCATAAACATCACCTTGGATTCTGCTCAGAGAGCTCTTAAATCATGGGATATAATTAGTGCAATGATCAAGTCCCAAGTTTTTGGTGCAATCATATCTATTGTGAGCTGTGCATGGGGAGTTACCACCTTGGGAGGTGCCAAAGGTGTTGGAGAGTCTACTACTTCGGCTGTGGTTTTATCTCTTGTTGGTATCTTCGTCGCTGATTTTGCTCTTTCTTGTTGCTTCTTTCAGGGAGCAGGAGATTCATTGAAGAATTGTGTATGATCTGTTAAAATACTTTCTTGACTATTTTTTTTTTTTTTTTTACGTTTACCGGGCTGTTTTTTGATATTGTTGTTTGGTGAGTGGCTTGTTCACAAAGACGGAAAATTCACGAGTTAATCTGAATGGATGTATAATAGAGGCAAGCTCAATTTACCTTTGATTATTCTTTTTCTTGCTCTTATAAATGTATAACAGAGCCAAAGGCAAGCTGCAATTTTTCTCATTGTCATGACTCCACTTTATACAATTTATTTAAGTTATGATAAAAAACTTTAGAATTGATCCCAAATAATCTCCTTGTCTTGTAAGAAGAGGGTTTGAGTCGTAGAAACAACTTCTGGTTAAGAGTCGTAAGATTATCTAACCCTTCCCAATGCACTGTGTTACCCAAATCCTGTCCATAAATAAATAAATTTGATTCTTACCAGAAACGAAATCATTCCCAGAACAAAATAGCAGTTATTGCTTGTGGACCCATATATCTGGAATGCTTATCTGTTACAGCTGCGACAACCCCGATTTTAACAGAAGTTTAGCTCTGGTTTAATGGCGTCAATGCACTAAAGTGCCTGAGCTCAATGGATAAGCGGTTTCGAATGGAATCTGATTCCACTAATTATTGCGCACCAGGTGTTTGTTTTTTTGTCCACCTCAACGTGCTCTGTTCTTCAGAATATTTATATAGGAGTTGTTGATACTAAGGGCCAAGCAATTGTACTAGTTTGAATTGAAACAGCCTAAGCATACGTCTGCAAGCTTGTTTCTATATCTCCTCAACGCAAGGTTTCTTGCTTGGCCTTACTCAGCAAGCATCTTTATCAAGTTGGGTGCTTTATTTCATTGAAGATTTTATCTACAAAAGAAGGTAAACAGGGATACTAAAATTGCTCTCACTGACACGATCCGCGTCCCTTATTTCCTGCAGTAGAATTGGGTTCATTGACATAATATATACATACAAGAAAGCCATTTTTTTTCATTGTTTTACCTATTTGCGAACTTGTATCAGAATCATTGGAGAATGGAGAAGCTTATTTCAATAAGGAGCAACATTCAGACTGTGCCAGAGTCTTATGTCTTACCCCTAGATAGGAGACCTGGGAAGCTAGATGTTCCTCTCTGCAAGACCATCCCAGTGATTGATCTTAAAGGAGAACATGCTCATGACAAGGCAGAGTTGATTCAGAAGATTATAAAAGCTAGCCAAGAATTTGGATTCTTTCAGGTCTTTACATCATCTTCTAGAAACTCAACTCCTATATATGTGATATTCTATGTAGGATAGATGATATCTTCCAACAATTAACAGCTGGATATTTGTATGACTCCTAATCCAAATCTAGGGTTCCCATATGTTTTTTATTTTTCAAAATTAGGTGATCAATCATGGGGTACCGGAGGAGTTAATGCGCAATGCATTGATGGTGGGCGCAGAGTTCTTTGATATGCCTGCAGAGGAGAAGGCAAGCTTTTACTCTGAGGATTCAAAGAAAAGTTGTAGACTGTACACGAGCATTGATTATGTAACAGAGAAGGTGCATTTCTGGAGAGACACTTTGCGGCACCCTTGTCATCCTCTAGAGGATCATGTAAAAGATTGGCCCGAAAAGCCAGCTCGGTACAGGTATGTTACTTGTGCTTCATTGCTTCTATGATTTTCATACCATTGATTTTGGTGGATAATGCACATCACCAATCCAGTCCTCCTCATAAATACCAGAATCATAGCTACCCTAACAGCCTATGAAGTGGTGTGGGGTTGCACAACTTGAAACGACACAGGCATAATACAAATTGCAACTACTAGCTTTTTGTATTTACAACCACTTGCTGGCATGCTGTCTTGATTATGATTTGCTTCGGAACTCCGATTAGAATAAGTTAACTATGCATACGTGAATACACGATTGTATATTATTTGATATACTAGTGCAAGTGATTCGGATAAGAGTTACCAAGCGAACTAGAACCTGAAATAGCATACCAATCAGGTATAACCCCATCTCACATTGTATTGGGAAAAGTGTAATACAACATGTACCAGTAGCACAGACTAAATCGATCCATAATCTGTCTAACATTTTTTTTCTTGTGATATGCAGAAAGGTTGCCAACTTTTATTGAATCTCAAACATTTATAGTAATCGCAATGTTATCAAACTATGATGCAGTTGTCTGGTACAAAGATAAAATGAATGAGAACTCAAGCTCTTACAGTTAACTCCATTATCTTCAAAATATTTCTCAATCTATAGTTTTACCCTGACAGTTCTCTTAATTGTGCCTTTTGCAGAGAGGTGGTTGGAAGCTATGCAGTTGAGGTGAGGAAGCTAGGCATGTGGCTTCTCGATCTGATCTGTGAAGGAATAGGACTCGAACCGGGATATTTAGGGTCTGGACTAAGCCAAGTTCAGCTAATGGCTCTGAATCATTATCCGCCATGCCCAGACCCAAGCTTGACCTTGGGATTACCTAAACATAGTGATGTCAACCTTATCACCCTTCTTAACCAAGGAGAGGTAAATGGCCTTCAAGTTCTAAAAGATGAAAGATGGCTTGCAGTTGAGCCTGTTACCGATGCATTTGTGGTTAACATAGGCCACATGCTACAGGTATATTTCTGCATCTCTTCAGTTTTTGTGCAACTGTTTTGTGTTGAAATCAAATTGATCAGAGTCATGCGGTCATGCCTTCAACAGCATTCAGTCTACTAATTTCTAAACACGAAAGGCTATTCATGTGCTTAAGAAACAGTGGAATGAGCAAGCATTTGACAACTCAAAATGTAAGAAGCCTTGATAAGAAGCAATAGTGTTTCTGATCCCAAATTGTTGTTGGTTTATGGACAGATGCAGACTTGTGCATTTGATAAATGGTGCAATTGGCTTCCAAGGTGTTCCACTTAAGGGCTTATTTAAAAAGAGGGAGAATAAGAATAAAAATGAGTCCTCACATATGTGATTGTAGCATAATACTTCTCATTGTTATCATGGAGAAAAAATCTTTGTTTAAGTTTTCGCACAATGGGGTACTGGTTGTTCATAGTAACCAAGCTCTTGAATTCCCTGGATATTCCCCCTGGAAAATGGACTCGTAGGAGCTGCTCTACGTACTTCTACTATGATCACAAGTCCTTGGGATAGCAGCCCATTCTTAGTTACTTGGACATTGACCCACCCCTTAGCCTACTTAGATGTCCTCCCCCCAAATCTTTCATGAATTCGTGTATTCTTGTTTCTCAAATCAAATCTGCAAGTTGATTCTTCATTGTTCCCTGATTTTTCTTTTATTTTGCTACAAGTTTATGCATAATTTTTCTCCATATCAAGCACTTCGATTCTTTTTTCCATTGCATATCCCAGTTAGTTTTCTCTATCACCAACAGTTAATTATGTTTACAGATAATTAGCAATGGGAAGTTGAGGAGTGCTGATCATCGAGTTGTAACGAACACAAGTGTTGCTCGAACAACTGTCGCTAGCTTCATCTATCCTTCCAGTGACAGCCATGTCGAACCTGCAAGAGCACTGACTAGCAAAGGCAGTCCTCCGCGCTATAAAGCATTTATATGTAAAGATTTTGTTAGCACCTATATAGCAGATACCCATGAAGGAAAACCACCACTTGAACGTTACGAGCTTGACCCTTGATCGGGTTAATGCTCATGAACATTGAAAATGTGTTTGATAAGCAAGTGGCATGTGCCCGTTGCATATCCTCAATGGAGAGTTATGAGCTCCACCCTTTACATTATGTAATAGGGGATATACTGTAATTTTAAGAATAATGAGCGTATTTCTTCAAACTGTGATGATCATATTTATGTACAATCAGAAAAACGCAAGAGTAAAATTATTCCATTATGTCTTACATTTCACGATTTCAAGTCTGGAAAACAAACGCAAGATTAGGTTGTGCACATATGATCATCTGCAAACGAAATAATATTGCACTGTGTTGCTCTTTTATTCTTATATTAGAGGTAACCCGTGTCTGAAAGCACAGTAAAAATTTAAGAGGAATGTTGGTGGTCGTTAGATGAATTTATTTGAGACCGTCGAATAAATTTATTGAAATCTATTCTATTTTATATTATAAATATCCAATGATGGATATAGGTGGGAGTGGTGGCCTCCTAAATAAGTTAGAAACCTTTGGTATTATATTTGTATTGGCTATAAAATCTCTTAAACTTCACAAGTCCGCTCTCTCTAATTTATTTATTTTTCAAAAATCTTAAGTCATCTCCCTAGGCCGGCCTTTGTTGACTTAGAAAGATTAAACCTCTACTCATGATTGTGGAGACTAATAAGTAGTCATTCTCCAGTATATTTTGTTAGTAAATAGCTAAGCTAGCTACAAGATCTACTTGGGATAATTTGGTTCCCAAATCCCATCTATAATGTGTGTGTGAGAGATAGGGAGGGAGGGAGACAGAGATGAAAAGGGAGGAGAGAATAGGAATGATAAAAAGGTGGATATAATGAGAATTGATGATGCACAAATCGGTATTGCACAAGATCAACAGTCGAGTATATGAAGAGACACAATTAATGAGCAGTAAATAGGCAATCAATAGTAGATCAATGGCAAAATAGTAAATATAGAGTCAATACAAAGATTTGTAGTGGTTCGGTCCGGATGACCTACTCCACTCTCGGGAACGACAGCGGTGGCCATAGATCTTTATTGATGAACAAAGTATCCGGGAGAGTTCACTCCGAGAATATTACAATGTTTTAGGAGGAGAGAGAAACAATGTGTGTAGGGAGAAGTAGTGTGTGTAGGGATCTCAAGGTGCAGAGGTCTCCAAAGGTCATCAAGGCATGTGTGTAGATCATGCCCTCTATGTGGAGAGGGCTTACATTATATAGACTTAGTAAGGCGGTGAGGCGGTGACGTGAGGGAGAGAACTTCTATATTTTGGTAAGTACAGTTATGGTAGGATTAGATCTCCGTGCGTATCCCGATATTCTTTCCTCTCTCCTCGTGCTCCTATTCAGTCAGAGGAGGATCCTGGGTTTGGACTTGAGTTGGAGTCAAGAGGGCGAAGGACTCCACGAAGTTGCGCAGGAGAGGGAGCATGGGACAAAGGAGGGAAGGGATCCCCCTGGGTGGCCTCCCTTGGGCGGCGCCCCTTGAGGGTGTCCCCATTGACTCCTCTTTGACTTTGGCTTTTTCTTTACTTGGGCTCTTCCTTTACTTGTTGACTTGGCTCCGAGGTGATGTGGGCCTCTCTTGATTCGTTGGGCCTGACCCAGTTAATTTCGGGCTCATCAAAAATGATAAAAATATTAGGATATGATGATAGGATCCAAGAGGTGATGGGAAATAAGAAAAAAAAAATTTTATTTTGTCCCACCTTGTTATTTTTTTTTTGGGGGGGAGTTTCATCACTATAGCAACATCAACAAAAATGTTATCAAGCTACACTTTCAATAATAACTTCAGTCTCTATACTGTTATAGTCCCGACAAGTCTTGCTCAAACCCGACGGAACTACTTCCCATGGTATCAAAGAGGGGTGCAAGTTACAATCTAAATAACCACTCTATTTTCAGTTCAAATTGGACAGTGTACCAACTTAAGGGAGAGTATTAAGATATGATGATAGGATCCAAGAGATCTATCACTATCTACATGATTAATAATTAAGATATGATGATAGAATCCAAGAAATTTATCCTAATAAAAAGGTAGCATGTGAATACAAGTGCAATCCAAAACCTTATAAAATTGCCGCACCAAGTTAAACATCCTTATTTTATGTTTCTAACAAAAAATAATAGAAGTTAAAACATCGTTATTACGTTCCCACAGACAAAATCTATTGGATTAAAGCCACATCGTATAGATTAATGGTTGATTAAGCATGTGATTATTTGACCTCACACCAAAAATTCTCAGGTGAAAACAGAAAAGAAAAAAAAAAAAAAAAGAGGCTAAAAATGGTTAGAAATCAGAGACCGTAATCAATGCGGATTAATAGCATTGTTAAGCAAAATCATGGGATTCCAAGGATAATGTTTATGTGGTGTGGTGGAGGAAAAATAACCTAAATTATCATGTTATGAAAGGGTAACATTATCCCACCTAATACTTATTTTTTGATACCATACTAAAAATTATTTTAACATAAAGATAAAATTACAATTCCATTTGATAAAATTACGATGAGATGAGGTTTGTTGAGATCGATCATAACATTTAGGATCAATTCTAATATATATTTTTTTAAATTATAATTTTACCCCTTCAATCGTTTACACTTCGACCCCCTACCAAGGAGACAGTGGGAGTTAAGGTAGTCAGAGAAGCCATATATATAAGGGATAAACACAATTCAAAAATTGCATTTAAGTATTTCATCTTACTATGTGTTCTCCCTCTTATTCTTTCTACATAGGGGTGTTCATGAGCCGGATTGTCCATGAGTCCCATTATCCGACTCGAAATTTGATAGACCTAATAGTTGGCTCGCTCGAGCACAAACTCAATATCCTTCGAGAGGGGGCTAGGGCCTACCCCAAATCTATTACTCAGCCCAAATTTTGGCCCAATAACCCACCCGTAAAAACCCAACCCAATAACCCTCCCAGCCCAGCCCGAATAGCCCGCCCGCCCTTTGAAAAAAAGTTAGATACATTAAATTTGAAACTTTGAAAAAATTTGATAGGTTGGTGGGAAAAAGTTAGGTGTAAAAGTTATTTATAATCAGTTACAAATTTATCGTATTCAAAAAAAACTTTTACTATTACTTTAGATAATGTAAAAAATAATAATGGGGTTGTAAATCATTTAAAATATTATTTAATGTTACCATGTGAATGTATTTTTTTCATACTAGCAATGCAGGACGTGAATTACACGTAAATTTTTTTTGAAACATTTAATAAAATACATAAAAAATCTAATTATGTAACTATATTAGATATTATCTCATATTTATCATACTTAAATTATTTGTATTCTCTTCATAATTATAAACATCAAATTGACTTATTTTGTGTGATTCTTTCATTCAAGCTATCAAGTAGTAAAGTTTATAGATTTTTTTTTCCAATTTTTTTTTCTTTCTTGTTTTTACTTTGTGCATCAATAATTTTTAACAAATTAGTTTTATTGTGAATGAAGAGATAAAATAAATACAACCATTTTTTAGTATTAGAGATGATATTATATCAATGAAGTTGTCAACGTGTATTAATATTAAGGTTTTAGGAAAAAAAATGTTGTTTTTATATATTATGTTAAGCATAACATAATCATTCAAAAATTTTGTAAAGATAAAGAGATTTACATAATATATTAGAGATTAATTTGTTATTTAAATATAAAGATATATAATGATAATTTTTATATTTAAATATACAAGAACATGATAGCTTTTATAGTTTTTTATAAGAGCAAAATAGTGAATCAAAATTTTTTCATGTTAAAATACTTTTATTAGTAGTATAGATATATATATATATATATATATATATATGAATATGAGATGCATGTGTCATATCATAAATCTCATAGTATAAAATAGTCTACATTATATTAGATTTGTATTTGATAAAATTAGACATCGTATTTATCATATAATAGGTTCTGAAAATAGACTTAAGACATTTAGAAGAACTATGTGTAAAAAGAATAATTTAAAATACAAAAAAATATTATATGATGTACAACATAAGTAGAACTCCACCTATAAAATGCTATATGTGTCAGTTAAATATAAGAGCAATGTTATTGAAACCTAATTTACTAACTTAATTTACTGACTTAATTTATTATGACATTTGAATTGATTTTGGGCCCCACCAAACATTGAAATTTGGTGTTGATCCAATGATTTCAATGAAACACATCATTAGGTCAACAAATTAGGTTAAATTTTTAGGTCAAAATAACATTAGTGTAAATATAAAGCATTAAAACTGTTTCAAATGAAATTGTATATAAAAAAACTCGGCCCGTAGGCCCAACAACAAGGCCCTCCCAATGAATGACGGGTTGGACTGCAGGAAATCTACCCCTACTTGAAGTCCAGCCCATCTCGGGCCGTTCGATAACTCACCTGGATAAGGGCTTGAGACTACCCTATCCAGGTCTAACCCAAAAAAGATTTAACGGGCGAAGCCTGACCCGGTCCATGGGTACCCCTATCTTGTGCAAGTGGGGGTACGATTGTTATTCTTGCTTATAATGGGGGTGTAATGGTCATTCAAGCCCATGGTTAACTAACCAACCAACAACTGTTGGGGCTGGTTTTGCAATCTTCTTTTGATATGGGGCCGGTTTTGTAATTAAAGAAAGTAGAAGGGGAAGAGCACAAATATACACATGCTGGAGCGGCGAGAGTGGATCGAGAAAGGGTTGCTTATTGCGCATCCTGTATAGCTTATAAAATAGTGACGATGCACATTCAACAACAATCTGTTCTCTGCGCAACCCGTTTTGGTCCTGTTTCTCTCTCTAAAAGTGGAACTTTCTTCGCAAATCTTGAAACTTTATTGAACTTTCTCTCTCTAAAGTGGAACTGTATTTGTAAATCTTGAAACTTTCTTGAAGCAATGGCGCCCAATGCTCTTGGTTCGTTAAGAGTTTCTTGGTGACTGTGAGTCTGAGCTGCCAAGAAGGTACACTTTCCAAAAAGATTACTGATGGTGATGAGTTGAACCGACCTGGAAACGATGAGCTTACCCTTTTTTCTTCTTCTTCTTCTAGAATTGGGTTAACTGCATACGTTGTTGTTCAATCTTGATCGCAAGAATTCAACTGGGTGTCACGGAATTCGTCGAAATTAGTATAACAGTGATTTGAATCGTCAATGTCGTCGGACATAATCTAAATTTCACAATATTGGTTCTGGTTTCTTCGGAGTTATTTGAAAGGATTCTTTGAAAAGTCTTGAAATTGAAGAAACATATCAAATCATTGAACATAGATGGAGAAATTCTTGAATAAGTTGTAGATACGGAAATTCTTGTATTTGCTTTAGTTAAGTTGTGACAATTCTTTTACTGGGGATTGTAGTTTGTTTTTTAAATTAGGTTGCTAGTCGTTGGTGAGAGAGTGAGGATGAGGATGGGGATGGGGATGGACAGTTTGCTGCTTCCGACGGAGGGACCACCAATAAAGCGGCGAGCGGGATTGGGAAGAAAACAGGCTGGAAGAGGTTCTTACAGAGGCAGTTAGGGTTTGCAGTTTGGGCGAAATTAGGGTTTCCTTTTCTTGGGGTCTATTTGATTTACACGGTGGATAGGTTTAGCAGGGTGATAGAATTTATTTTTGTTTTGAACTTGAGGAAGAGATGGGTAGTCCATTGCACCAAGCACTCAGGAGCCTGTGTTTCAACACCGAGTGGAAGTATTCCATCTTTTGGAATCTCAAACAAGCTCAAATGTAAGTTGTATTACTCCGTTGGCCAATTTTCTCTGTCTTGCATCTCTTGTTTTCATGTTTAGACTCTTTATTCATTTTTACTTTTCCTTGCCGTCCATTCTTAATCTCTAATTTTGTGGTTTCCAGAACTGGGACGGATGGCAAAGTCAGTTCTCTGCTGGGATTTCGTTATGCTTGCTCTCCTGTTCCTTAACTAATTTAGGTATACTCTTTTGTGATTATTGCTGCAATGCACAGATACACGGAAAGATATAAACCAGGGTTATCTGGGTTTTAGTAGTATCATTGATTAATTTGTGGTCTGACTATCCATTCTGTTTCTCTCACTGTTACAATAAGCATAATACTCTTCTGGTATGAGTTGAACCGACTCGGAAACAATGAGCTTGGTAACTCAAAACTGGGAGGCATGCCACTGCAATTTCTGGCAGACTACTCTGTCACCCATAGCTTACATCTTACTGTTTGGGACTTCTTCAAACATGGCCAATCAAGTCTGTCATGTTCAAATTTGTTCTATTGGCAGCCGCATGGGAGACAGGATAAAATCTTGTCTATACTGTGTCTGTTGAAACATGTCATCTTTCACTTGTTCTCGCCTATAATACCACTGTCGTATAATCTTTTCTAACATGAGACCAAGTTCAGTTACCAAGCAAAGATAGAAGTGGAGTCAAGTGACCACTAGTTGCAAACTGATAAGATTGGACTTTGGACTGCCAATATAATTGCTCACCAATTTATATGATGCTTGTGGCAGTTATACAGGCTGGTCAAAGATTCCTGTACCACCAATAGTCCATAAGTTACAGGTTGCTAACTTGTTTATGTCCTTTAAATCATACTCACTGGTGATGTTCTTTGTTCTCTTTGTGCATGCCTATGGATGGTTTTTCCTTCATTTTCCCTGCCTGTTAGAGTGTATTCTGGATTTCATCAATTCTATTCATCTTGAAGCCTATTTGTTACTATTTGCTGCCATCGTTGTTGTGACGCATACTTTGCATGAATTCATGCTGGAGCTAGCTGCCTTCTCAATACACATTTAAGACCATTTTCAACTATTTTCTATCTATCTGCTGGGTGGTTCGATAACTTATAGACAAAGCTTGTGGTTGATAATACATTGTACATTGTTCAGATAAGTATCATTGTCTGAAAATCCATTCTTTAGATAAGAATTTCGAGGTTCAAGTTAAGACTAAAATTTCTCCCCCATGGCTGTGAAACCGCTCTGACTGTGCAGAACTGCTCTAGGTGTTGTTCACCCAGTTCAAACAGTCATTATGGGTCAACAGTCAACTATATTTGATAAAGGTTTATATTCAATTTTTTGCTTCAACTTTGAATTTGTGTGTGTTCCCCTGTAACTGACTCAATTCTTTGACCTAAATTTACTGCAAATATGTCTATCTTGTACCATTATTTTTTCCCCAGAAAAATAGGAGGTAGGTTTTAGTTATAAAGTTTTGATCTTGCAGCCAAAAATGGCAGTGGCATATTAATGCCTTATTTTTTCAAAAGTTACCATTCAATTTGTGCTATCATTGAACACTTTTATCTGGCATGTTATTCTATTTGCTTAGAATCTCTTCTAATCTCACTGATGAATTTTGTTACTGGTTTTTTAATTTTGGATAATGCAGACTGTTGCCGTCATGGCCGTTGGTCCACGTGGAGTGGTACAGCATGGCTCTTTAAATAAAGTAAGATGATGTGCTCTTTGTGTTTTTTTTTTTTTTTATTTACTTTTGATCATCTTCAGGAATTGGACGCCTAGCTGACATTATTCATGTACTTCGAATTAAATTATTGTACCACTTTTTCTTTGGTCTTTTCATATGATTTAGGGCAAACTTCACTTTACCCCTGTGCTATGTCCCAAATGCACTTTACCTCCCTGTTATTTATAAACCTCCACATAACCCTCGCTTGTTTACTGGACTAAAGTGCAAAGTTAGGAATTCCATCCAAGTTAACAGAAGGTGTATCACACATGGCAGTGATGAAACTGGGTATGCTCAAATGCTGTTTCCCTCCAAAAATTTTAACAGCGAATGAATAAATTGCCCAAACTCTTCCAGAAACCAGGTAGCCGGAGTTGACTGCCAATACAAGGATCTCCATAAAGGGGTCCACTGGTTCGTCGATGAGGATGAGCACTACAAGGACAATCCCTAATGGATCTTCAAATTTGATACAGATGATGTGCAAAGAATGCAACCATGTTCTTGAAATAGCAGAAGCTACCAGGAGCTTAGGTGTGACGATTTTGAAAGCAAGAAGGCATTGATGTGGTTTGTGCTTGAGGTACAATCCTCAATCTGTATGGGATATCTGGGTCAACAAGGGACAAGATTACATCATCTTCTGATCCTAGTTATAGATGAGATACCTGAGTAATGAGGAATGGAATTTACATGGTCTTCTTGTGGCACCTCTTTCTCTCTTTTCCTTGTTTGAATATTGCATTTTTAATGTTTTGTATGAATGCAGAATTGCAGATACATTTATGTGGAAATTTTTTTAATAGTGTGATTAATATTATGCATTCATCTCTTCTATGCTTTGTATGCATTATATAAATGCCCGATACTGTATATGTACTCAGACAAACTGTGTTGATTTATTTTTGACTTGATTGAGAGGTCAATTTGTAGCTGAACTGTGCTTGTAGCATTTAAAGGATTCATTGATATGTACAATTGTGGCCCTGCTCTTATGTAATGTTGAACTGATTTTAAACTTGAGGTGGTCTTAACTTATTCGAAACAACTACTTTCGTCAAAAAAAAAAAAAAAAACTGAGATGGTGATAGCTTGAAAGTAAGAAACTTCTTCAGAAAAAAAAAAAAAAAAAAAGAGCATCTGATTGCCTGCTTTCTAGAAGAACATAGATCTTTCATTGGTTGAAATTTTGGATCTTCAGTTAGATGTTCTAAAACTTTGGATTTAGTTAGCAATAATAGTCTCCTAATATGACTTCCAAGGAGGAGAGCATTAAGAAACTCCATTTTATGTACATACTGGCTAGAATTTAAACAATATTTCTGAACTTTGCATTCTTCCACTTTGGTGTAAAATCTCTGAAATAATTTTCATTTGGTCATCTTTGCAGGGTCAGAACAACAGAATCATGCATTGGATGGATATATTGTGGGCACTTATTCAGATATTGCAACCTGGAATAAGACTTAAGTAAAATGACTATTTTCTTTGCCATCATAATGAAAAATGATTTCGGGAACTTGAAAGACAGCCCAGATTTGCAACCTAACACTGCAGTCCAATGGCTATGTGTGAGTCCATTTGATTTTAATTGAATTTGTGGTTTATGTTATCCACTGTGAACAATCTCTCTCTTTTGGTGTCCATTTTCCCTCTGCTACAGGTGTGAGGAGATTTCGTCTTCTTTTTTTTTTTTTTTGATTTGGTTTCGTTTTCTTGTTCCTATTCTTTTTTTTTTTTTTTTCGCTGCTTGTATCTTGTTTGATGTTTGACTCAGCTGTTTGTCCAGAAGTTAGATTGCAATAACTTATAGTGCCTGCACCAGCTATTTACTGTCTGGCTGTCCACTGTAATACCTCTTTTTGATACTCAGGATTCTGGAACCTTTACACTCACATCCTTAACCCTTTAAGAAAACATGCTTTTCGGAAAATTAAACTACAACTGCAGAGCAATCCAAAAAGATGTAGATGTGGCAATGGAATAGACTAGCAATTGTTTTGAGGTATTGCTGTAGTGTAATTTCTGATCTATCTATTACAAGCATTGGTTTCTTATAGTTTGAAGTGAGGAAGGGCCGAGGTACCATCTAGTCCTTTTGATTTATAGTATGCTTGGTATTCTCTGTGGTGAGTTTCCCTGTATAGAGGTGGATTGATGTCAGATTGAAACTCCTTAATTGGTCCATAGGGTTTGGATTTATTGGCAGTACTAGGGTAGAAGAAACATGCTGCTGATATCCTGGGGCCAACTTGTCCTGCTAGTACTCGGTGCTCCACACTTTTTAGCTTGTCATTGGTAATAAGCTACAAAATTGAGCAAGACAAATTAGGTCTTGATTACAAAAAATGTTCAACAGTTAGCGCTGCATATTCTAGAACTTAACCTGCATAAGGTCTCCAATGTTTGCTATAAGGGCTCCTGTCACTGGGTGCACATCAATCCAATGATTTTGGTGAAGAACTTGGAGGCCGCCAATGTTGTCTTGCAGGAGAATAGTCATGAAAGATGGGTCTGAATGCTTGGTTGCGCCTAGAGTCAAGTCTGGCTCGGGGCAAAAGGGGTAGTAGTGGCACACAAGTGATGCACTTTTCATGCAACCAATCCTTTCTAGGAAGTCACTGTTAAGCCCTAGTGCTTCCGAGAGTAGTTTAGATAATTCGTCCTTAAGCCTAATTATGCATTTCATGTAATCGTTTATGGCATTCCTGAAAGTTATATTTCAGTGAATACTAAGAATTTATGACATGCATAGCAGGTGAGTAGTTTTGGGTTCTTCAAGTTACCTGGAAATGAAAGGTAATGCATCAGAGTCCAGGACACTGTCATCATAGTTACAAGCTATTGAATCCCTCCAGTTCGCAGCTTTGGATATAAGCAGATCTCCATTACAGTAATACCTTACTTTCTGCTCAGAATCACGCGAGTACCAATCCATCTTTGCCTCCTGGGACTGTTCGTGGAAACGCTTTATGCCTTCTATGGCCTCTTCCATAACACTAATGGGAATCCCATGGTTAACCATTTGGAAGAATCCCCATGTTTCCGATGCTCTGAGTATTTTGTTGACAATCTCCACTCGTCTTCCACTGTCAAAGCCTTCAAGATTTATCACTGGAACCCGGAGATGTTTACCAGTATGAGGTGATGACTTTTGGATGGTTTCAGGTGGATGAATGAAGATTCTGGGGATCTTGATCACACCAGAGTCTAAGAGTCCTTTAACTCCAGCTTTTGTTTCATCGAACTCCTTCACTTCTTTTGCTCTATCGTAATCAAACCAGTCACCGGTTGCTTCTCCGGTGTTAGACATGATTAGCAGCCTCAAGAAATGTGTGTTTAATTGGAAGTATTATTTCTTGGTGGCTTTGGCTGAGAAGAGTACAAGAAGCTCATTTTGAAGGGAGGAAAATGGGGTATCAGCTGCCACTTGATTATAAAATTTAAACAAGTAAAATGCCAAGAGAGTGGGATACCCCTTTTGGCCTGTATCAAACTATGGTCCTCTTGGTACGCAACACCAACACTACAGATAGCAGCAGCCATAGGGAAAGCATCAAAAAAGACGAACCGACCTTGTTGGGTTGCCGTCAAGGGTTTCCTAGATCGGCTGACCTTTCGATATCACTGCTCTCCCGAAAAGGAAATAACTGTGTCAACATGTGTAGTAGATTGATCGGGCTAGATATTCGTATCACATCATCGTTGATACGACCTAATAACAAAACATTACATTTATATGGTGTGTTCTATATAATGCAATGATAACGTTATATTATTATGATAGAAAACATTTCACGTAGGTAGACCCCCCTCCCCCTAAAAAAACCACCCCTTTCCCCTAATGAACCCAATGAAATTTTGGTACCATATGCACAGAAATATAGGAACATGGAAGCCAAATACATGGGATTGTGACCCCTTTGAGCCCTCATAAAAGGGGTGGTAATTTACATCCAGGATGACCAGTAAGAAAAAAACTATGGGTAAGGACTGTGGCCATGGATGGATGGAATATATTGATCATCACTTAGTGTGGTTGACTTGGAAATACTAAAGCGATTAAAAAGAATGGAGAGCAGCAAAAGAGATGATGGAATATAGTTTATGGATATGGTATTGAAATATACGATATGGTTTTGAAATATACGATATGGTTATGGTACCGAAGTGGTTAATAAAATAATGTAAGATAATAAAAACAACTTTCTACGTGTCACTTTGTAATTGGACAAAAAAATATAAAATACATGGTATTGCAAAGGTGTTTTTTGGTACAAAGAATTTATACATAAAATCAGGTCAAGCTCAAATTGCTTGCATGTTGAATTGATGGTTTACCTATTCCTAGGTAAGCACTAGACTTATTCACTCAAAAGAAAACAGTTTTCTTCTCCAGTGGCTCCATCCAAGTAAATTACTTACAGAAATTTGTATGGAATTAATGCCAAGCTTTAGCTTTGTTGGGTGACAAAAGGAATTTGGGTGGGGTTGGGTGGCGGCGGGGGCTAACCAAATGCAGTGAACAAACTTGAAGAAGAGGCCAAAGGATGATGTAGCCACATAGTTTTGAGATTGTGCCAACTACCATAATCTGTAGATGTAAGCATTTGGAGTAAAAGCCAAATCTAAAATCTTTTAGAGAAATGAATAACAACAACAGCTCATTTTAGAGTGATTGCAATGCTTCTAAATTATTGGGCTTTTTTTAGACACCTGTTCATTTTTTTTTAAAGTGACACCACCAATGACTTTTAGACCTCTAATCTCTTGGTTTTCTTGAAATGATATGTTTGGTGCATAACTTTATCTTTTTTCTCGTGACTAGAAATCATTCCAACACGTTTTTTGGACTTATAGTAGGAACACAAACCTCAATGCATTCACTTGCAACTCATGCACATCAAATAACCGCGTAATTTACACCTTACCCATTGTTAGACCATTAAACCAACACAATCAAATTAATAATTGATTTCTTTGGATGTTGATCCATGACTGATTGTTTAAAACGAGCAGAAATGAAAGTTTTGTTTCCTATAAGAAAACGAACTCATACATGTACATTCAATAAGAAAAAAATAGAGGAGGAAATTTATGCACGTTATGCCATTTGATGATCACTGAGAAGGAACAAAGGAAGTAAGAAACAAAAAGCAAAACCTCTACTGGTTTGACATTCAATGACACCCTACTCTGACATTGCACTGTTTAAATTAAGTTATACGAATGTCTTATGTGCTTTGGATTTTGTCCCCGAATGTCTTTCTTTTTTTGGTGCTTTGGAAAATAAAAAGGAGGAGGTTAAGTCTCCCTAACAAAAGCTACACTAGAAAAGTCAGCCCTAAGTGCTTATAGGACTTCATGTGGAGGGACCAGCAACTCCACAAGCCTTTCTTGTTACTGTTCTCCAAGGTTTGCGAGGATATCAACACATTGATTCTCTTTGCGCAATGTATGAGCGACTAGGGGTTAGATAACTTCCAATAAATGTTTGCAATCTGCTATCAGTGCCTTGTTGGGGGTGATCCTCTTACAGTAGGTTGGTGAGGAGCATGAATGCCTCTTGGGAGTCAGTTTTAAGGACAATTATGCTACATCCCGTCTTGTGAGCAAGTTCCAGTCCTCTCAGGATGGCCCAGAGCTCCGCCTGGATACTTGTTGTCTCATTCAGTTTCCCATAAAAACCTACTTTCCAACAACCCTGATCATTCCTTATTAGGCCTCCAATCCCGATCGAGTCTGGATTGCCTTTAGAATATTCGTCCGTGTTAAGTTTCAACCATCTTGTAGAAGGAAATGACCAAGATATTAGTCTTAGTTATCTTAGGTGCTCTAGGGGGGTGAAACTGTTGGAAGGCATTAGCAAAATCTACTGTAGTTTGCCACACATTTCTGGCCACTACATGGTGGTTCGAGTGAGTGAGGGTTATGCACTCCCTGTTTCTGTCTTCCCAGATATGCCAGATGATAGCAGCGAAAACAATAGCCTAGAGAACTCCTCCCCTGGCTTCAGTAGCTTTGCCATTGAAGTTGGAGTTAAGCCAGCCAGCCAGGCTTAGCTCTTGGTTTGCTCTCCTATGTAGTTTATTCATAAATTTAATCCAAACCTCTTGGGCTTTGGAGCAATCTCTGAGTATATAAATTGTTGACCCTTCTGAGGAGTTGCATCTGGTACATGTGGCATCATTAGTTAAATTCCTCATGGCTCTAAGTTGGTTGAACAATAGCCTGTCATGTTGGACCAGCCCCAAGTTGAATTTAATCTTTTGGGGAATTTCTAGTTTCTAGATCCAATTCCAGGTTAGGGGGGGGGGGGGGGGGGGGGAGGGGGGGATCATTGGACCTGTTTCCCATTACAATTAGGTTATATGTGTTGTTTGTAGTATTCCAAATATAGTAAAATTATTTATTAAAATTTCTGATTTGAAATATGTAATATAAATCAAAACAATAACAATTAAGTGCGAAACAGTTACACATAAATAATCTTACACAAAAGAGTTACACATAACTGTTTGTATAACCAATATAAATACTTACCCGATTGCAGAACAGAAATTGTTATTGAACTTTAAGTAGATCAAGGATAGTGTTTGACACTATATCCTTCAGACAGATTTCCACAGACGGTGCTTATGGAGTATCAAGCGTTTGCCTCACAGGATACAATGATCTTTACACGAGCAGAAGTAGCACTCCAATCTACTCGTCCAGCGAACCAAAAATTGTGTTGTGTACTCTCCAAATGCAGACTGCCTTAATGCCGAAATGCTATGCACTGATGTCTGGCTTAACTCTGAATATAGACTAATGAATAAATTGAATACAGAATGGTAATGAGTCTGGGTATTTATAGACACTTTGGTGACTTTTCGGACAGTCACCATACTAAAGGACACAACCCAGTTTGAACAGACACAACGCAATGCAAGCCAGAAGACACCACTTGTGTAACTGTTCTTTATGAACATACACAACTCAATTTCGGACTAGAGGGAAGAAAAATCCGAACTAGTGCTCAATTAATTTCGGATCCAACAGGTATCGAAAATTAATTTCGGATTAAGAAATTCTCGCCCAATTAATTAAATGAATTTTCTCCAAAAAGATAAGACTTGGTCTAAAACACATCCACACCTAAGCCCGACCCGGCCGGGTCGGGTGGGCGGCGCGCAGGTGTGTGGTAGAACCGAAGGCATGTAGGTGCCCGCTCCGCTCATAAAACTGTGGTACCTCTTAGGGCCCAATCCCATAGAGCAAACTTGGCCTATATATGCTCATGTAGAACTTCTTCCTCAACCAATGTGGGATTGACGTCAAATCCCACATTGCACAACCTTTATTTCTACATTTCAAGAGGGTTACTTTGGAGCATATTTTTTCATTCATTTCTTACTCGATTTGAACGAGTGAATATACTACATTATTCTCCTCATGGAGGAGAATATGAACCCACGAAATTTTATTCAAAATAATAATCGGGTCCCACTTTAATTTAGACTCAAAGTCGACCAAAAATTCAGTTTTTATACTTAAAAAACTGTTTTGGTCCAACAATCCCCCATATGAATGGAAAATTGGCTGTTAGTATGAAAATGATAATGCTGACACACTATAGAGAGTACATCTTTGGAAAGATCGTGCATCGAGATAACTAGCTTTTAGTCTTGAACCTTCCCTAGTGAAAGTCCATCGGACTTACCGGCTAAATAATGAACGTGATATCTTGAATTATTCAGATGTTTGATAAATCAGATCAAATAGACTTCACACAATCTCTTTCCTAACACAATTGGTTCTCATGATTGTGTTCATTTTGGCCCTGAACAACTCTTGATTTTCATGAGTGCTTTAGAAAATTCAGCCTTTATAAATTCTCACATAGGTGACTCTTATTAGGAATATTCTGCAATATCTCACTTGGATTTTTCAAGGTATAAGAGTCATTAAAAGTATAGCTTACCCTAATAAACTCTGCAGGCAGCACTAGGTTATCATAGAAATAGGTAGAAGATATTATCTCCTATCACGCATAATTCGGTTGTCCCTTTGAACCTAGATCTTGGGATCTCCAGTCAACTAGGTTGGGTTTCCATTAAGGTGACTCTTGTGTCATAGGCTTTAGTCTCATTCCCCTCGATGTGCAATTTACTTACTCTCTCGTCAAATCTTTAGTAAGCGGATCCGCTAGATTATCCTTTGATTTTATATAATCAATAGAAATAATCTCATTTGAGAGCAATTGCCAAACGGTATTATGTCTACGACGTATATGTCTAGACTTACCATTATACATGTCACTCTTTGTTCTACCAATTGCAGATTGGCTATCACAATGTATACAAATTGCTGGCACAGGTTTAAGCCATATTGGAATATCCTCTAGAAATTGTCGAAGCCACTCAGCTTCCTCTCCTGCTTTATCTAAAGCAATAAATTCAGATTCTATTATGGATCTGGCAATACAAGTTTGCTTAGAGGATTTCCAAGATACAGCTGCACCACTAAGTGTAAAAACATAACCACTTGTGGATTTTGTATCCTTCATATCAGATATCCAGTGCCCTCTTACTGTGTCTAAGTGCCTTTGCACTTTCTTCATTTATAGACTCATGGTCTATATTATTAGTTGCAATATCATGAGTTCTTTTAAGAGAACTCCCATCACATGCATTTTTATTAGGAAAGATATTTTCAAAGAATGATGCATTTCTTGACTCAATGATTGTATTGACATGTATATCAGGAATATCAGATTTATGCACTAGAAAACGATATACATTGTTATTTATTGCATAACCAATAAATATACAATCAATAGTCTTAGGTTCTATTTTAATCATTTTGGGAATAGGAACCATCACCTTAGCCAAACACCCCCACACTTTTAAATATTTGTAGGAAGGACTCCGACCTTTCCATAATTCATAAGAGGTTTTGTCTAATTTCTTGTGGGGTAGTCTATTTAAAATATAATTTGCTGAAAGCAAAGCTTTCCCCCACAAGTTCTGAGGTAATCCCGACCTAATCAACATGACATTCATCATTTCTTTCAATGTTCTATTTTTATGTTTAGCAATCCCATTTTGCTGAGGTGTATAAGGCGCATAAGTTTGATGAATAATACCATGTTCTTGACAGAACCTATCGAAAGGTGCGTCATATTCACCACCTCGATCACTTCTTATTTCCTTAATCTTTTTGCCAAGTTGATTCTCAACCTCATTCTTATAATGCATAAATTTTTCCAATGCTTTATCTTTACTCCTTAGCAAATATACATAACATATCTTGTGCAATCATCAATAAAAGTAACAAAGTACTTTTTTTCACCTCTAGTTTAAACATATTTCAAATCACATTTATTATTATGAATTAACTCTAGAGATTCTGTACTTCTTTCAATATTATGAAATGATGCTCTTGTTAATTTTGATTCAACACATGTCTCACATTTATGATTTGCATCAATATTGAATTTATGCAACAATTCTAAATTCATTAATTTACGCACAATATTAAAATTAACATGTCCTAATCTAATATACCATACATTGGAAGACTCGAGCATATAAACAGAAGATGTGTTTTTATTATTAAATTTTGATACAATTGTCATTACATTCATCTTAAAGAGCTCATCGCTCATATATCCCTTACCTACATAAATCCCACTCTTGGTGAGTACAAATTTGTCGGACTCAAAAACCAACCTAAAATCTTTTTTACTCAACAATGATTCAGACACAAGATTTTTTCGAATTTCTGGAACATGTAACACATAATTGAGAGTAAGTTCTTTTCCGGAAGTCATCTTCAATATAACCTTTCTTTTGCCTTCAACTTTAGAAGTAGAGGAATTTCCCATGAATAGTTGTTCTCCATCATTAATTGCTTCATATGAAGAAAACATCTTCTTATCCGAACATATGTGTCTAGTGGCCCCGATGTCCACCCACCATTCCTTGGTATTTTCCACTAAGTTGACTTCGGATACTACATCAGAAAAACTCATGTTAGAAACATTTTTAGATAGTTTTTCTACCTCAGTTATATTGGCTTGAACAACCTTCCTCTTGTGGTTCACTTGTGCTTTATGGCTTCGACAATCCTTTGCACGATGCCTCGGTTTATTACACACAAAGCAGTTGCCTTTGAACCTTTTGGAATCACCACCCTTGACCCCATGTTGGCCAACATACTTCCTTTTCTTGTTGGTTTTATGTACCTCTTCAATCACATGTGCTTTTGACTCCATGAAATGATTATCAACCTTCTTTTCGGAGACTCTATTGTCCTCCTCAATCCTCAATCTCACGATCAAGTCTTCAAGTTTCATTTCTTTGCGTTTGTGCTTCAAATAATTTTTGAAGTCCTTCTAATTTGGCGGTAATTTCTCAATAATTGCAGCCACTTGGAAAGATTCACTAAGCACCATCCCTTCGGCATGAATCTCATGTAGGATTACTTGAAGATCTTGAACTTGACTTATGATAGTCTTGAAATCTACCATTTTGTAGTCAAGGAATCTGCCCACAACGAATTTCTTCATTCCGGCATCCTCCGTCTTGTATTTTCTATCCAAGGATTCCCACAGTTCTCTAGTCGTCTTGATTGGACTATTGCACATTATATAATGTGTTATCCAATCCATTGAAGATATAGTTTTTGCACATAAAATCAGAATGCATCCATGCATCTACCGCAGCAACAACTTGGCGGTCAATCTTATTCTCACTACAAACAGGAGCATCCTCACGAAGAAACTTTGCAAGATTCAACGTAGTGAGATAGAACAACATTTTCTGTTTCCATCTCTTGAAATCATTCCCATTGAACTTTTCGAGTTTCTCCCCATGAGACACATGAGTAGGAACAGAAATAGGCACTACAAGCACAACATGATTTGTAGTAGCAGGAACATTATTATCATTTGCAGCCATTTCTGATAAACACATATTACAAACTATTCAAAATAGGAAAACAGTAACAGTTTTCAAAGCAAGTTATTAAAACAGAGACAATCTATGTTACTATTCAGTGTCACTGTTTTAACGTTTCTGTATGGTGTCACTGTTTGGTGTAACTGTTTAAAACAGAGTCATTATTTGGTGTAATTGTTTAGATCAGAGTCATTGTTTGGTGTAACTGTTTTAGAATTAAACACATAAACAGAACATGTAATTTTTCACAAAATTTTCAAGTCTCTTCAAATATTACAGATTGTAAACAAAACAGGTTTTAATAATTTGCAATATTTTAGAACAGTCTAAAAAATTAAAACATGTCTCAGAAACACAATAAACAACTATACAAATTCGGAAATCTGTCTTAAGATTGTTGTTTGTAGTATTCCAAATATAGTAAAATCACTTATTGAAATTTCTGATTTGAAATATGTAATGTAAATCAAAACAGTAATAATCAAGTGCGAAACAGTCACACAAAAATAATCTTACACGAAAGAGTTACACAAAAAAGTTACACGTAATTGTTTGTATAACCAATATAAATACTGACTCGAGTGCAGAACAAGAACTGTTATTGAACTTTAGGTAGATCAAGGCTAGTGTTTGACACTATGTCCTTAAGACAGATTTCGCCCCCACACACGGTGCTTATGGAATATCAAGTGTCTGCCTCCCAGGATACAATGATCTTTACACGAGCAGAAGTAGCACTCCAATCTACTCGTCTAGCGAACCAAAAATTGTGTTGTGTACTCTCCAAATGTAGACTGCCTTAATGCCGAAATGCTATGCACTAATGTCTGGTTTAACTCTGAATATAAACTGATGAATAAATTGAATACATAATGGTAATGAGTCTGGGTATTTATAGACACTTTGGTGACTTTTCGGACAGCCACCATACTAAAGGACACAACCCAGTTTGAACAGACACAACTCAATGCAAGATAGAAGACACTACTTGTGTAACTGTTCTCTATGAACAGACACAACTCAATTTCGGACTGGAAGGAAGCAAAATCTGAACCAGTGCCCAATTAATTTCGGATCCAACAGGTACCGAAAATTAATTTCGGATTAAGAAATTCTTGCCCAATTAATTAAATGAATTTTCTCTAAAAAGATAGGGCTTGTTCTAAAACACACCCACACCCACACCCGGCGAGCGGCGCACGCGCGTGTATGGTAGAACCGAAGGCATGTAGGTGCTCGCTCCGCTCATAAAACTGTGGTACCCCTTAGGGCCCAGTCCTATAGAGCAAACTTGACCTATATATGCCCATGTAGAACTTCTTCCTCAACCAATGTGGGATTGGTGTCAAATTCTACATTACACAACATTTATTTCTACATTTCAAGAGGGTCACTTTGGAGCCTATTTTCTCATTCATTTCTTACTCGATTTGAGCAAGTGAATATACTACATTATTCTCTTCACAGAGTAGAATATGAACCCATGAAATTTTATTCAAAATAACAATCGAGTCCCACTTTAATTTAGGCTCAAAGTCGACTAAAAATTCAGTTTTTATACTTAAAAAATTGTTTTGGTCCAACAATATGTAGCTTTTGTTGTGAACTTTCCATTGCTAGAGGGGACCAGCAAAGTTTGTCCTATAAGGACTTATACTTCATGAGTGGGGTCTGGAGAATGTTAAGCAAAGTGTATCAAGGGAGAGCCATACCTATGCTATGCAGATTCCAGTTACCTGATTCATCAATAAATTCTGCCATTGTGCTCTATCTATACGTCGACTAACTGGGAAGGTTACAAATTCTGTAGGAGGGGTTCATTCCCTTCCCCCCCCTCCCCCCCCCCCTTCCAAAAAAAAAAATCAGTCAGTCCAAAATTGAATATTATTTCATGTTCCAACAATCCATTTTGACCCTCTATCTAGGAGGTCTTTTGTTTTGATGATTGCTCTCTAAGTGGGAGAAACAGTCCCCTTAACTGTTCAATCGTTGTTCTCCTGGTTTGTGTATTTGCTCCTAATGACATCAACCCAAAGGCTTTGGTGATTTTGCTTCACTTTCCTTCCTAGGTTGGCAATTAGGGTTGTGTTGTGTTCCCTACTTTTCCTAATCCCCTAGTTCTCTTATGGCTTTAGGTGTAAAAACCTTATCCCTCTTCTTTTCTTCAGTGTCTCCCCAAAGAAAGTTCCTATTAATCTTGTCAATATGGTCATAAGTTGATTGGGGAAGCCAATTGGTCTGCATAACATATGAAGGGATGGCTGAAGTGACTAATTAGATTAAGGTCACTCTTTCTGCCATTGACAGACTTTTAGCTTTCCATCTACTGAGTCTTAATTGTATTTTGTCAATCACAAACTTAAAGTGAATGTGTGATGTTCTTTTGTGAACATGTGGGATACCTAGGTACTTTCTAAGGTCTTTAGTTAATGTGAGTCCACTTATCTTACTAAGGTGTTTAGCTTGTGGTGAGCTAATATTTGGGGAGAAGAAGATTCTAGACTTGGCAATGCTGACTTTTAATCCAGAAAACCTCTTTAACCAATTCACAAACTTTCTCCTTAGCTCTAGAAAACAAGATGATATCATCAACAAAGAGCAGACGAGTGATCTTTGGCCCTCCTCTAGATGCTTGAAGCTCCTTCCATAAACCTCTATGAGTTTTCTCATGTATTAATTGTGGCCTAGTTTCTCCATGCACAGAACAAAAAGATAAGTGGATAAAAGGTCTCCTTGTTTAAGGCCTCTTATGGGCTTAATAGGGGTTAATGGATTCCCATTCCATAAAAATGAAAGGGATGAGCTTGTAACACAACTCATTATTAAATCAATATAAGATTGTGGGAGATTAAAATCTTGGAGAGTTTGATGAAGAAACGACCAACTAATCATATCGTAAGCTTTTTCAAGGTTAATTTTAATCATCATGCTACCGGTTTGGCCTTTTTTCTTATTCAGTGAGTGAACCAATTCTTGGGTAATGACAACAATGGTATTTCTTATAGGGATCAAGTTGCTCTGGTTGGAAATTATGATTTTGTCAAGAAGGGGTCTCAATTTGGTCCCCAAATGTATTTCATGCACATACTATCAAGTTGGGTCTAAGAACCAGACCCAAGTTGATTGTTGCTTGTCTCGATTTTCAATTAAAATTGTGTAGATTTGAGTTTGAATTTATTCAAATATAAAAAATCTTTATGATAAAGTATAAGGTATTTCAAAGATCATTTTAATAACACACCAAAATATACACACACACAAATACACAAAAATATACATATACGCAAGCACATATACTAATACACTAAAATATATAAATATACATATACACATACACTAGACTCGGACTCGACCCTAGACCCAACCCTAGACTCGGGCCCAACCCTAAGCCCGACCCCAAAATCGAACCTAGACCTCAACCTCTAATCCCGCACCCGACTTCGAAAACAACCATAGACCCATACTTGGACCTGATCCCAGACTAGACCCCAGACCTAGACCTGAACTAGAACCCCAAACTTGATCGACCCCGCCCCGGACTTGGATGGAGACCCAATCCTAATCCTAATCCCAAACCCCGGAGTAGACCCCAGATTTGGACTCAACCCCAGACCTAGACCCAACCCCAATCCCAGACCACGGACCTAACACTAGACCTGGACCTGGACCCGACTTGACCTTAGACCTAAAGTTGACCCCAGACCCAAATCCAGACCCAACCTCAGACTCGAGCCTAGCCTTAGACAAGATATGGACCGCGACACCTACCCAGGACCTAGACCCAACCCCGACCTCAAACCCGGACCTAGACTTGAACCTAGACCCCCGATCTAGACCCACCCTGAAATTCGGACTCGACCTCGGACCCTACCTGACCCGACCTCAGATCTGGACCTAACCTCGAACCTGGACCCGACCCTAGACTCTAGACCTAGACCTCGACCTGATTCTGAACCCGACCCCTACCCCTACCTCGACCCCAAACCCAAACTCGAACCAACTGTTCGACTAAATGCCCACAAAAAACACAACACTATGGACCTCCCTTATCTTGGCCTATACTCGCTGCAACAACTCCCACAAGTCCCTCAAACTCTTCTCTGTCATGCTCCATTAAGCCAAGTTGTACCAAAAACCAAAAAACTTATCTTTGTCAATATAGCTCATACCACAGTTTTGTCCCAATAACCCAGATTTGAAAATGTCGTTTGGAGAAGTGATGATTGTGACAACGTCGTTTGCTTTGTTTATTTGGCTTATTGATCTAGTGGTGGTGATCTTGAAGGCGTCAATTACTTTGATTACTAGTTTATTGGTTGCAATCATGAAGCACAATGATTGTTGTTCTAATTGTGGGTGGTGTGATTAAGAGTTATCTACTTTTATATATATTAGTTTGTGCACACGTGCGTTGCACGTAGGGGTGCAATTTGGGCAGACTAACCCGAATTCAACCCGAACCCAACAATGGAAAAACAGGGCTTGAGTTAAAGTTTTTAATATTTGGGTTGGGTCTGGGCAGAAAAATACCAACCCGAATTGAATTGGGGCAATACTCAGGTTTAGGCATCGGGTTATTGGATTCAACTCGAATATCTAAATCGGGCTCAACCCGAATTCCAAATTGTGCTCAACCCGAACATATTTAAAATAAATATATAAATCAATGTAGCAATATAACTTACGAGTTAAAACACTAGGGATCAATCTTCTGATTCAGTCTTTTGTTAAACATTTGACTATTATGTCTTTATGTTAAATATTGATTTTTATGCTTTAAATATTATGGTCTTTATGTTAAACATTTGATTGAAGTTATTGCTTGTTACTTTAGGTAAATACTTAAGTTTAGAACAATAGACTGATTTCGGGCTTGAATGAATACAACTCGAATTCTAACCCAAATTAGTCCGAATTACATAACTCGAACCCAACCCAAATTTTAACCTGAAATTTGTCCGAATTACGTAACCCGAATTCAGCCCGAGCCCGCCCAAATTAAACTTGGGCAGTACTCGGGTTGAGTACCTTGGGTTGAGGTCGGGTTAGGGTTAGAATTAGGGTTGAGAATTATATACTTAGGGTTTAGTTAGAGTTGACCGCTCAACCCGTCCGAGTTGCACCCCTAGTTGCACGTAAAAAATCTTAACTTATAGTTATACTAGTAATGTTAGTAATAGCCTCATGGACTATGTCATTCAGAAGTTTGAATCAATTAAGGAATGCTTCATTCAAATGAATACATCATAAACCAATGAAACAGAACATAAGTCCATTGCTTAACTTAATTCACAAAATAAAATTCAAAGAAAAGAGTTTTTTTGGATCAAAATATAAACAAATAAATAAATTAGATGGTAGTAGTATCACTCCATTGCTATGTCCAATTGCTTCTTTTTCGGTAACACTTAAACCATAAACTAAAATAAAAATCATAAGAATTTTTTTTATTTAAAAATTTATCTAGCATATGGGCAAAAAGAATGTTAATTTTTAATTGGAGATCATAAACAGTCATATTACTCTAGTTATTGAACAACTGATAATATACCCGGGAGTGATTCATATAAAAGGAGAAAAAATATTTATCAAATTTTTATGGTGTGTGTGTTATTACCCCCTTTCATTTAATGATACCATCTAAATACCAATAATAAAACACTCCATTGTAGCCCAAATCACATTCTTTGGTAAACCTCAACAAAGTTAGCAAAAAATTTGAACAAACATAAATGATGTACAATGTTACTAAGTTACAAATAATTGCATAAATATTTGAAACTCAAATTAGACCCACTAGTTACACATTTTCCTCGATCGTAAAGGCTTGTGCATTAGTATCTGCTGTAGGATTTGGAGAAACCGTTCATGGGCAGATATGGAAAATTGGGTTCCGATCACACGTTTTTGTTGAGACAGCATTGGTTGATTTTTACTCAACCTTAGGTAGAATTGATGAATCGAAACAGGTTTGATGAAATGCCTGAAAGAGACGTTTTTGTATGGACGACGATGATTTCCGCATATGCCCGAGTGGGGGATATGGGTTCTGCATGGGGATTGTTTGACGAGATGCCTGAAAGGAATACTGCTACATGGAATACGATGATTGATGGCTATGCAAGATTGGGTTATATAGAGGCTGCTGAGCATCTGTTCAATGAGATGCCTATAAAAGATTTAATTTCATGGACAACAATGATCACTTGCTACGTGCAAAACAAGCAGTATACCGAAGGATTGGCAGTGTTCAATGAAATGAAGGCGAATGGGGTTAAGCCTGATGAAGTGACTATGTCAACTGTTATTTCGGTGTGTGCCCATATTGGGGTGCTTGACCTAGGAAAGGAAACACACCTTTATGTTATGCATAATGGGTTTGATCTTGATGTCTATATTGGGTCTGCTCTGATTGATATGTATGCAAAGTGTGGGACCATGGATAGATCACTCGTGGTATTCCTCAAATTGCGGGACAAAAACCTTTTCTGTTGGAATTCTGTAATTGAAGGGCTTGCTGTTCATGGATATGCCGAAGAAGCATTGGCAATTTAACAGAATGGAGAATGAGAAGATGAAGCCAAATGGTGTTACTTTTGTAAGTGTTTTGAGTGCTTGCTCTCATGCAGGACTAGTTGATGAAGGTTGTAGGAGGTTCCTTAACATGATTCTCGATTATTCCATAGCTCCTGAAATTGAACACTATGGGTGCATGGTTTATCTATTTTGCAAGGCTGGTTTGCTGGAAGATGCTTTAGAGTTAATCGGAAATATGAGAATGGAACCAAATTCTGTTATTTGGGGTGCTTTACTATGTGGGTGTAAGCTTCACAAGAACTTGGAGATTGCTCAAGTTGCTGTGGATAAGTTGGTGGTTTTGGAGCCAAATAATAGTGGATATCACACCCTTTTAGTTAACATGTATGCTGAAGCAAATCGATGGAGCGAGGTTGCCAAGCTCAGGGCAACCATGAAGGTACTCAGAGTAGAAAAGACATCTCCTGGGTCCAGTTGGATTGAAATAGGACGATTCATCAGTTTGCTGCTTCTGATAGATATCATCCCGCCTCTGTTGAAATTTACTCACTTATGAATGAGTTAGACGGGCAGATTAAACTAGCTGGCTGTGCTACTGAATTATTTCATTAAGATTTGTTCTTGAAGAATGGAGATTACATTCAGAGATAATGGGAATTTGAAGTAGATAAAGTAGTGCTATATAGATGGGTGACGTTTGACTGAAACTGTAGAAGGCCAGGAAAAGGTGGGGGAAAATCTCCAAATCAAGTGCTCATATGGCACAGACTTATAGACAGAGGCAACGGTAATTCAAATTATTTAAAATCCAAACATTCCTATAATGGTCCTTGTAGGTCTAACCTCTGCTTCTAATTCTTGACATTAGATCATATCATCGCAAGATCAACAACTTACGTTTAGATTCTTGTTTCTGAGGGTTTGAGCATCCCTCTTTGTTACTAATAGTGATTAATGATAATTTCTGAGGTTAAATTTGTTTTTTTATTTCCACTCCTACAGGTGGTGGTGACCTTCTGTGAAAGGCATGTAGAAGGACTGCATCTGGTTTACTTATTCTTCTCGTGAGATTGGAATTTGTTGATGTGTTGCATGCAGCATTGAGAAACATACTAAGTAGAAATTGTTGAGGCGCCTGAAGTGCTATTGAGGTTTATAATGGATGGGAAGACAAAGTACTTTCCTGCACAGAATAAACACAGTGGCTTCGGCAATCGAGAGATCAAACGGAGGCTAGCGTCTGCACCACCATTAAAGTTGCATTCAAAACCTTTCTATCATTTTCTTCATGAGAATTGCTTTTATCTTGGAGAAGGTGTTACAATGGTTCTCTCGGCTCTTAAACGTTGCAGATTATGCCTAGTTTTCAACAAAAAATTCTCCACCATGCCAGATGGTCATGTATGCATATTTAAGCTCAATTTTCAATGGATTGGTGATGAGAACAAAGCCAAAGTTGCAGTTGCTTGTCCAAAGACAAAATTTAGGATCCACGTAGACACTTGAGAATATTTAAAAGCATTCTTAGGTAGAGATTGAATACTTCAGAATACATAAAGATGTAGATAAATTCTCTCGGAAGGTGCGATGTAGATTAATTGGCAATAGAACAGAGTAGCTATTCTTTTTAAGGATATTCAGGAGCCAATTGAGCAGCATTGTAATTCACGATCAGCATTGGTTTCTTATAGTTTGAAGTGAGGAAGGGCCGAGGTACAATCTAGTCGTTTTGCCATGTAGCATGCAAGGTATTCTCTGGTGTGAGTTTCCCTGTATATAGGTGGATTGATGTCTGATTGTAACTCCTTAATTGGTCCGCATTTAGTGGCAGTACTTGGGAAGAAGAAACATGCTGCTGATATCCTGGGGCCAACTCGTCCAGCCAGTACTCGATGATCCACACTTTTGAACTTGTCGTTGGTTATAAGCTACATGATTTAGAAAGAAAAATTAAGTTGTGATTTTGGAGATTGCAGAACAATTACAACTTCATATTTTGTAACTTCACCTGCATAAGCTCTCCAGCGTTTACTATTAGGGCTCCTTTCACTGGATGCACATCAACCCAATGATTTTGGTGAAGAACTTGGAGGCCACCAATGCTGTCTTGCAAGAGAATAGTAATTAAAGATGGGTCCGAATGCTTGGCTGTGCCTAGCGTCAAGTCTGGTTCAGGGCAAACGGGGTAGTAGTGGCACACTAGTGTTGCAGTTTTCATGTAACCAATCTTTTCTAGGTAGTCACTGTTAAGTCCCAGTGCTTCTGAAAGTAGTTTCGACAGTTCCTCCTTAAACCTAATCATGCATTTCATGTAATCGCTTATGGCTTTCCTGCAAATTATAAGAACATGTTGTAAGAATTTATGGAATACATGGCGGGTGATCAGGAGTATTGGGTTCTGCAAGTTACCTGCAAATGAAAGGTAATGCATCAGAGTCCAGCACACCGTCATCAAAGTTACAAGCTATCGAATCGCTCCAGGTCGCAGCTTTGGATACAAGCAGATCTGCGTTGCTGTAATACTTAAATTTCTGCTCATAATCACGCGAGTACCAATCCATCTTCGCCTCCTGGGATTGCTCGTGAAAACTCTTTGTGCCTTCTATGGCCTCTTCCATAACAATAGTGGGAATTCCATGATTAACCATTTGGAAGAATCCCCATGTCTCCGATGCTCTGAGTATTTGATTGACGATTTCCACTCGTCTTCCACTTTCAAAGCCTTCGAGATTTATCACTGGGACCTGGAGATGGTTACTACTAGTACTACCAGTCTGAGGTGATGAGTTTTGGAGGTTTTCAGGTGGATGAATGAAGATTCTGGGGATCTTGATCACACCAGTGTCTAAGAGTCCTTTAACTCCAGCTTTTGTTTCATCGAACTCCTTCACTTCTTTTGCTCTATCGTAATCGAACCCGTCACCGGTAGATTCTCCGGTGTTAGACATGATTTCAATGGAGACACTGATTAGCAGCCTAGAGAGGGTTGTGTTTTACTGAGAGTATTTGTTGGTGGCTTTAGCTTGTAAAGTATACAAGATGATCACGTTGAAGGAAAGAAAATGCCAAGAGATTTGATCAGTTTGAGTATTTAATATCAGTAATTTCGGGAGAAGGAAATATCTATTAAAGCACCTGTTCCAGTTCACGCCATGCTGATCAGAGGCTGAGTTTGAGAGGGAGAGAGAGTAATTGGTACAAGTCTCGATACCTGTATTAAAAAAAATTAAAAATAAAAATACGTGTTCAATCTAATAATAACCTATATATTAAAACATAGAGCCTCTAAAACATAAAATAAATCGTTTAGATTCGATTATCTTACATTTTAAGTTGGGTTAATAACAAGTTTGGTCATTAAAGTATATATGTTTTATCAATTTGGTCCCTAAAGTATTGAATACGTGTTTAAATGATCCTCACATAGATAGATTTTAAATTTTTGACAGAATGATTACATGTTTGACATGTGATATCGTCTGAAAAAATGACATATGTCATTTCTGTCAAAAATTTGACGAATTGTCTGATTATGAACTATAGTGACACGAATTAAAATTTTAGGGATCAAATTTATAAAATTAATACAATAAATACTAAACTGATAAAATGAACATACATTAAAAATTAAAAATACTTTTGATCGTCATATCAGCCTAACCCTAATTTGAGATGTTGAAATTAAGTTATCTTTCTCATGTAGAGATTAACTTGTCATAATCCGTGTCTGAATGTACGATGAAATATAAAATTTGAACGTTTAAAAAATTGATCTAACTATAACAAAGTTGTAATTTTTTTATTTTTTCGTTTCTTTAATTACATTATTTAAAATTAATTTTACCTATTATTTTTTTTAAAATAGTATTAAAATTTTCTCAAAATTCATAACCTAATAAATTTTTTTTAACATGTGTACACTATTGTATATGGATAATGTATAAAATAAAAGTTGTGTTAAATTATAAATTAATCAAATATTAAATAATTGAATATGTGATAGAATTGGAAATGTGATATTTTTTGGGAGAAAAATATGTATAGGATAAAAATTGAAGTTACCTAATTTAAGGAAAGGCTACGGTACCGAAAGTTACAACAATTTCTAGTTAAGTTACAATTTTTTTGAGGTGTAAATTACAACTTTTAAAGGTCAAGTTACAACTCAAAAGAGAGAAGTTACAATTGCTCAGAGGAAGTCCATTATCGATTATGTGTGTCTGTGATCGATTATAGACTTTTCTTGAATAATTATAATTCTTGTTTTTAAATTATAATTTTATTAAAAAAAGTAATAACCTATCGGTTCCAAGTCGGTACCGTAGAATTTCCCCCTAATTTAATTATATAGATTGAGACAGTCCTGAAGTCACATCCACCATAAACACAGCATGTTTCTTCTGACTATGAGGTGAAACTGTGGGGTCACGACAGTAATGTTACTCTTTGACCAACTATTCCATTTGGTTAGGCACATGTGGTGTCACGGTCGAAAAATATCTTAAAAGAATAATTCAAGTTATAACGGGTGTAAATTATAAATTTAAATGTATTAAATTCAAATCTTGATAATTATTTGAGGTCAGGTCATGAGAGATTTATCATTTATAAATTTTTTAGTCCCGACGTGAATAGTCTGTCTTTAATTGAACCGAAAAAAAAATTAATTGAAATAAGCATAAACTAACCCAAACAATTAGAACCATTGAATAAAAAAAAAAAATAGAAGAATACCCCTACCAAATAAAAAACTTTGAAGTCATGTCCATGATTTAGAGGGGAATTTGAAGATAACCGAAATGTGATTATTTATGCACCAAAGAAAAAAAATGTGACTATTCTCGATGTCAAGGTTTTTTTTTTTTGGTCAGAATTTCCAATGTCAAGATTAGGTATGAAATAATATGCACCACACGTTAATTGAATATTATGAGAGATTCAGACAAATTGAATATGCATTATAATTTGACGCGGATGCGACGACTTGAAGATTATCAAAAAAATGTCTACAAATTAACTAAATGGGCATCCAGATTATAAGTTCACGCATGAACTTTTTAAATTATAGGTGCAATTGAGTTGAACTTTTTTGTTCTCTAATTCAAACTAATTATATTATTTTTTATTTATTACAAAAATACCCCCATTAACATTCATACACTTACTTCTGTTATCACATATCTCTCGTCAGAAATCAAAAATCCTAAATTGCAATCAAACGGTTTGATTCGACCTCGAGCGTGATGGTTTTTCCTGCCAATGTTTTAATAAAGATCTGTATCTCTCTCTCACTCTGTGTTGGGGAACATTTATTCTAGATTTATACACATTACGCCTTATTTCTTTGGTGAGAAGAGTTTGAATTTGATACAAATTTCTTCAATTTTTCAAAAGATCTGTTTTCAAATCTAGACGATCTATTCTCATCGGTGACCTTTGGGTGTGTGTGTGTCTCTCTCTCTCTTAACTCGGTCGGAAATCATTCATAGGTTCATTTAGTCACTAAATAATGGTTGATGTTCAAATTTTATTTGGACATTTCCGATTTTTTACTACTTTTGGGCATTGTGAGTTGTTTGGACAACTCCAATGATGGTCTTTTTGGACATTGCTTCTTCGTTGAACAATGGTTAATGATGGTGTGTGCTGCGCAATTGAACATGATTATAATTGCTAGGGGTCAGGGAATTACTGGATGATCCAGTCAAAGTTTCTGGGCTCTTCAGAATTGAACAAATGATAAAGGATTGCAAACATGGAGTTTATAGCGGTTCACTAGTTTAGGAGCTTGGTTAATCCACTATTTAGGGAGTCTCTTACTCATGGGGAAGATTTTATAGATAAAAGGGAGGATTACACAAAATATTTGTTTAAGCTAGTTGCTTGTTCTTCATTGTAAGCAATGTGCCTCTTATTTATAGCCTTCTAGGGCATTGCCTAATTTCCTCGCGTGATCCTTGCCCCTTATCTGTAATGGATGCATATGTTATACAGTCACCATGGGTGGTGTCTTGACGATTGCGGCTCTCTCGCCTGAATGTAAGTCTGCTGTGACTTATGCATTACGCTTTGGTGGGTACTAGCTGTCATCCTTGTTGTCCCCTTGGCGGCAATGTTGCTGGGTAAACTGACATGAGCAACTCTAGCAGCTCGCCATGAACTGCATGATTCAAACTCTGATGACCGAGTTGAAGGACCAAGCTCAACCTTAGCCAGATTTTGAGTATCATCAGTTGTTCCCCAGTCCCCATCCAGGAAGATTTTGTCTTATATAGGATGGGCTGGTTAATGCTTTAGTGGGCGAGGTTAGCTCGGTTTGGCGGTTGACCTGCCTCGTGATCAGCTTGGTTTGCACTCGGGATCTGTACGATGAGACGTTTCTCAATTTTTACGGCGTTGCAAGTGTGTGAGGAGTCACTTTTGCATCGTTTCCCGCACATGTTCATCATTTATGGCTCCACGTGTCCGTTCGTACGCATGTTTTAAATGCATCCGTAGGCTAAACCGCCTTTTTCCATCATTTCGAATTCTTTTATCGTTTTTCCTCAAATACTTCTTCTTCTCTCTTTCTGTTTCTTCATGATTTCGTCTTCTCCTTTCTCTTGATTGTCTAAGGTTTTCTTGGCAAGTGCCCAGATTCGTTTGGAGGCCTTCTTGAAACCAGCTCTTCTTGTTACTTGAATCTACCTCAAGTCATCGATTGTTGATCGTCCTCAATTAGGTACGTCCTCTGTCTTGTTCTCTTTCCTCTCTCCTCTAGGGTTTCTGTCTACCCTGGATCCTGCGAGTTCAAGGTGGTTGCTCCATTTCTGGACTTTTCGCTTTTGCTATTTTAGGAGTCAAGGTCGTTCCATGTCCCTTTTGCCCCTTTTATTAGATCCTTACTCTACAGCTAGAATCTTTCTCTTCGGCCGTTGGACCCTTGGCCCTAGGGATCTCGAAGATTGTTTCTTGAACGTCCCCGTGCTCTACGCTTCCTTTAGTCTCCCTTTTTTCTATCCCATTATGTATGCTTCTTCCGAAGCCACTGCTTCATCTGTCTCTCTCCCCATGGTTGACAGATCTCCCGAATTCGGGGTCCGACCTTGTCATAGGGGGCGATGAGATAGACAAATTTCCTGGTATCGAAACCCTTGATGCCCAAGTTGCCGAGGTAGAGGTCCCTCTTCCCCTATCAAGTCCAGTCCTGAGGTCTAAGAAATTTCAAAAGAAGAGATCTAGGAAAGGCGAAGCTAGGACCTCTAGTAGTGTTGGGGATGCTGAGGTTGAGCCCCGAGCTTCAGATCTTGTGGGGTTTAGCAATGTTACCCCCCTTTCTGAGCATCCTCTCTGCGAGTTTTGGTTTTTCAAAGGGCATGCGCTACTGTTCTTCCTATGTAGATATGCAGTACGACACCAAGCTACCCGAGAAGACCTGTTTCTCCGTTGCTTCCTTTGAAAATGGTATCAGATTTCCTGTGCATCCCTTCCTCAAGTCTGTCCTCTAACACTTCAATGTTTGTCGAGCACAACTTTTCCCTAACTTTTGGAACATTCTAGTGGGACTCTTGATCTTCTTTAAGAATAATGACCTAGGTGCCCCCTTAGTCCCTTTGCTCATGCACTTTTTCAATGTTAAGTTTTCTTTCGCCGATGGCTTTCTATATATTTCAAAGCGGGTGAAGACCCGATCTCTGATCACCGACCTCTCGAGCTCCCATAAAGGTTGAAAGAAACTCTTCTTCTTCGTGTCTGGGAAGGAATGAAAATTTGACCCGAGAGATGCCACTGACACTCTTCCTGTGCCTTGAACTTGGTCGAGCCGTGATAATTTGGGTAAGTCCTCGTCAAGGTGATTTGGTCTAAACCCTTCTTTAGTTCCCATGTTTCACTTGCTGATCTCATTTTCTTTGTTATTCTAGGTATTCATCTTAAGCTTGATGCAGACGATAAATATCTTGTTAGGTCTTGAGGATTGTCCTTCTAAAAAGTACTCAGGGCTCCTCGCGTTATCAGATCTTACTCGGTACGGATTCAGTCCTCCTGAAGTGAAAGTTGAGACCCCCATTCCACTGTCCATTATTGGTGAATGAGACTCTGCTGGTAGAGTCCTTTTCCTTATCCCTTGATCAACTTTTTCTTCCTGCCATTTAATGACCTGCTATATTCTTTTTCTCAGGTCCAAGCTCCATGGCCCCATATGCGGAAGCGGTGAAGGCCAGGCTGGCCCAAATGAGGAAAGAAAAGGCTGCTAGGAAACAGAAGGCCGAGGTCGGGTCTGCTGGCGACCTGGGGCCTCCATTAAAGACTTCGAGGATAGAAATGGCTCCCCCTCCTCAGATGACCCCTTCTCTTCAAAATACTCCTCCTACTAAGAAGATTCATCCTCCTCAGAAAGCTCTCGTGGTGATCTCTCCCACTCTTTCAGGGCTTAAGAGGACTCCTGTGAGGGATGTTATGACTCCCTCTCTACCAATAGAGGTGACTAGGGCCTTAGGATCTATAACTGCCTCTCTGCGGGATCTTTTTCCTCTCAAGCTTACTGAATAGGTGTTTCCTCGGCAGCTCCTTGGCACAGTTGGAAGTTCTTCAGGTCAACTGGCCAAAAGGCAAGGGTTTCCTTATCAAGGACGTGAACCTGGCTGCTCACACCCTTCTCTCCATTATCCCGGAGGCAGACATCCAGAAGGCTTCCTCGATGCCTTTATCTACTTCGGCTACCACTGCTCTTTTTAGGGTAACCTCGATGAGTTGATGGCTCTTGTTTTTAATTTGATTTGTCTCACTTTTAGCCTTTTGATCAATGGTATTGTCTTCCCTTGTAGATGGCGATCCATATGGGAGCCTTGGTGGGCAGGGTCCGAGCGTTAGAGAAAGTTACAGGGGTGACCCAAAAATCCTTAAAGGCTTCTGAGCTTAAGGTCACTAAGCTAACCTTCGCCAATGGTGATTTGGGAGCTCAAGTGCAAGATCTAAAGGCTCAGGTATAGGGCCTGAGTTCTGCGAATAAAAACCTTGAGGCCGAGTTTAGGAAGATGAATGACGAGGTCAAACTCAAGAAAGATGACCTAGTTCAAGCTCGGAAAGACGTCTTTGAGGCTCACGAGGCTGTTCAAGCAGTGAAGAGCGACTACAATGACCTTTCTGAGGTCAATGTTGTTTGCCTGATGGAGATTGAGGATGAGAGGGCCAAGGAGCTGGAGAGGGACACTAAGATCGTTGAGCTTAAGGACGAGTGTGTCACGGCCTGGGCCAAAGGCTACTTCGCTTTTCAAGTGCAAGCTATGGACAAGTACCCGAAGCTGGACTTCAGCTTCGAACCCCCATTGGATGAGGAGGAGGAAGGATCATCTGTGGGGAAGCAAGCTGAGGTCGCGGATCTTGAGGTTGTCCATGCTGAAGATGAGGTCTGGACTTTTGAATCCGTTCCTTCTGAGACTGAGGATGGGATTTCTAAGTTTGTTCCTTTTGAGGCTGAGGTTGGGATTTCTGAGTCTATCCCATCCCTGCCAACTTCTTCCGAGGTGGTTGTTCCTGCAAAGGTGAACGTGTCTATGACTGTCCTGGATACTCCCCCAGCCCCTACTACTTCTGCTGGAGATGAGGCCCCTGAACCTTCTTTGCCTGACGATCTCTCTATCTTAACTGACACTGCTACTGAGCTACCTCGAGGTGCTGAAGAGACAATGGGAATCGTAAGAGATACTTAGGTCTTTCTTTAGTTTCTTATTCTGTAATTTTGAAAGAAAGTCAACTTGCACATCAAACTTTGGAACCAAGTTAATGAAAAATCCATTTTATTGCTTTTGATATTTCTGTATCATTTTTCCCCTTTCACCCCTTGCTTCGAGGAGAGTTTTGGTCTTTAGGAAGCATCTTTGTTTGCTAAAAATGCTCAAGTCTGAGGTCTGTCTGCTCCATCAGCTCATCTTTTATTTATGAGTTAAAGAGCTCATCTTCAATTTATAAGTTAAAAAGCTCATCTTTAATTACGAGTTGAGAAGTTTATCTTCAATTTATGAGCTAAAGAGCTCATCTTTAGTTACAAATTGAGAAGCTTATCTTTAATTTATGAGCTAAAGATCACATATTTAGTTATGAGCTGAGAAACTCATCTTTAATTTATGAGCTAAAGAACTCATCTTTTGTTATGAGCTGAGAAACTCATCTTTAGTTATGAGCTAAAGAGCTTATTTTTTATTCATGAGCTAAAGAGCTCATCTTTTGTTATGAGCTGAGAAACTCATCTTTAGTTATGAGCTAAAGAGCTCATCTTTTAGTTGAAGAATGGCAATTGACCTGAAACTTCTCATTTATTGCAGCAAATTTTTCAAAAAAAAGATTCTTGGTTTTTTTTTTAAGCTATTGATAGAATTTTCTCAGGTGATCAGCGTTCCATAAGTGAGGCAAAGTTCTTCCTTCCTCGGTCTATAGCTCGTAATTTCATGGTCTGACTATTTTGGTCACAATGAATGGACCTTCCCAGTTGGGCCCTACCATTCCATGAGTGGGGTCCTTTCGGACTAGGAGGAGCTTCTTGAGGATTAGGTCTCCCACTTTGAAACTCCTATGCCTGACCCTACTATTGTAGTATTGTGCTATTTTTCTCTAATAGTCAATGATGCGAAGCAGGCCGTTGTTCCTTTTCTCATCTAAGAGGTCAAGATTGATGAGTAATGATTCATCATTTTGCTTGGGGTCGGCGAGCTCTGTTCTTGGGTATGGAATGCCTATTTCGATAGGGGCCACCGCCTCAATGTCATGAGCCAAGGCAAAAGGCATTTCATTAGTGGTTGTTCTGGCGGTGGTTTTGTAGGCCTATAGTACTCTTGGTAGATATTCCACTCATCGGTTTTTTAAGGCCTCAAGCTTGTTTTTCAAAGCTGCTTTGATAGTTCGGATGGTCACTTCTGCTTGTCCATTTGACTGGGGGTGAGCTGGTGCCGAGAAGTAATTCTTTATACCAAACTCGGCACAGAATCCTTTGAAATTGAAATTATTGAACTGCTTCCCGTTATCTGAGACGAGTGCCTTTAAGATCCCAAATCTGTAGATTATGGATTTCCAAGTGAAGTTCTGAATCTTTTGTTTTGTGATCTTTGCAAGAGATTCCACCTCGACCTATTTAGCGAAGTAGTCTACGCCAATCATCATAAACTTACACTGTTCAGTGCTCACTGGGAGGGGTCCGAGTATGTCCAATCCCCACTGTTGAAATGACCATGGGCTAACTACCAAGGTGAAGAGCTCTGGTGGGTAGTGCGGGATATTTTCATGCAACTGGCAGGCTTTGCACTTCTTGACCAACTCTATCGCATCCCTGAGCATCGTGACCCAAAAGTAACCTTACCTTAGAGCTTTGCCCGCTAGAGTTCGAGCTCCAATGTGATTTTCACAGATGTCATCGTGGATTTCTCTTAAGATGTAATTTGCTTCCTTATTCTCAACACATCTCAAGAACGGTGAGGAGAAACCTCTTTTGTATAGGATATCCTGGAGGATGGTGAATCTGGATGACATGGCTCTTAGTCTTACTGCTTCTTTGGAATCTACTGGAAGAGTTCCACTCTATAGATATTCCCGGATCGGGTCCATCCAGGTCGGCTGCGCTAGAACAGGGAACACCTCCTCGAACTCGAAGCTCACAAATGGCTCAGCTAGGTGTTCGACTGGTATGAGCATGTCTAGATTCTCTTGGGAAACGATGGCTAACCTAGCTAGGGAATCGGCTCTGGAATTCTCTGCTCGGGGTATATGCACGATTTTAACTTGCACGAATTTTTGTATTAGTTCTTGTACCTTCTCCAGGTATATGGTCATCCTCTATCCCTTAGCTTCGTATGTCTCTTCGATCTGCTTCACTACTAGTTGAGAGTCCCTGTGTATTACGAGCTGCTCTGCCTCCATGAAGTGGGTCAATTTGAGTCCAGCAATTACAGCCTCGTATTCTGCCTCCTTTTTTGAAGCTTTAAAATCAAACCAAAAGGCGTACTCTATGTCTATCCCATCTGGAGAGGTCAGGATTAGCCCAGCATCGCTGCCTTGGGCGTTAGCAGCTCTGTCGATAGAAAGTTTCCACGTCGGTAGGTCTGGAACTAGTTGGGTTACATTTAGGGATGCCTCTTGGCCTGTGGTGAATTCTGCAATAAAGTCTGTCAATGCCTATCCTTTAATAGCAGTTCTGGGCTTATACTTGATGTGAAATTCACTGAGTTGTATTACCCACTTGACCAATCTTCCCGATGACTCAGGTTTATGTAAGACCTGCTTCATTGGCTGATATGTGAGGACTTTTATCGTGTGGGCCTGAAAATAAGGCCTAAGTCTCCTTACTGCCGTTATGAGGGCTAGAACTAATTTTTCCATCTTTGGGTATCTCTCTTCTGCACCCCGCAGAGCTCTGCTATAGTAGTAGACTTGTTGTTGAGCTCTGTCTAGCTCCCTTACTAGTGCTGCGCTGGTGGAAAAATTTGAGACAGCAAGGTATAAAGTGAGTATCTCTCCTTCTTGAGTGCTAATGAGGACAAGAGGCGAGTTGAGATATACTCATTTTTGAGTGCTAAAAAAATGTCAGAGCCTTCTATCAGTGATCTATATACTACTGGTTCTGTGGATTATTCATTTGATCAATCCTCTACTGTTGAAGAGGACACAAAGCACTGCTTGAACTCCTCAGGGGCATTTGTTGTTAGGTCTTTAAAAGGCTATTCATCAAAGTCCTGGCCAATGTAGTGAACAGTTGAAGAGACCACAAGAACCAGAAAAGATCCACAAAAGGAGGGGTAGGCCTGGGGAAAATTGTAGGCCTAGGCCACGGGACAGACAACTGATCCAAGATCGCATTAAGGAGCTACGAGAGCTTGTGCCCAACGGGTCGAAGGTAACTTCAAGGGTCCATTCTCCCCTTGTTTGGCGCTGTTTTTTAGCACTGGTCATTTACTGAAATTTCTGAAATGATACAGTGCAGTATCGACTCACTTTTGGAGCAAACAATCAAGCACATGCTCCTTATGCAAAACATCACTAAGCATGCTGACAAGCTAAAGAAATGCACTGAATCTAAGGTAAGGCTTTGGCATTCATTGACTGAAATATGTTGATCAGTTAGGTTTATACCTTTTTTTTGGGAAGGTCATTAGGTGTATACTTAGCCTAGTGGGAGGACACATGGAATTGAATTTCATAACATAAATTTGGGTTTCTTAACAAACTAATGGCAACAATTACTGACTTGAATTTTGATTTTCTCGATAATTTACATGTTGCTGCTGATTCTGCAGTTGCTTGATGAGGAAGCAGGTAAATGGGCGTCCTCCAGCTATGAGTAGGGTTCAAGATGAGCAGTCGAAGTAGAAAGTCCCCTTGAAATAACAGAAGCTATCATGAGCTTAGTGTGACGATTTCGAAAGCGAAAGACATTGATGTGTTTTGTGGTTGAGGTACAATCCACAATCAGTATGGGATATCTGGCTCAACAAGGGACAAGATTACATCATCTTCTGATCCTAGTTATAAATGAGATACCTGAGTAATAAGGAAGGGAATTTACATGGTCTTCTTGTGACACCTTTTTATCTCTTTTCCTAGTTTTAATATTGCATTTTTAATGTTTTGTATGCATGCAGATACATTTATGTGGAAAAATTTTCAATTGTGTGATTAATATTATGCATTCATCTCTTCTATGCTTTGTATGCGTTAGATAAATGCCCAATACTGTATATGTACTCATAGAGAAACTGTCTTGATTTATTTTTGACTTGATTGAGAGGTCAATTTGTAGCTGAACTGTGCATGTAGCATTTAAATGATTCATTGATATGTACAATTGTGGCCCTGCTCTTATGTAATGTTGAACTGATTTTAAATTTGAGGTGGTCTTTGTTAAACAATCAAGAGAAATACAAGAAAGAAGAAGGAAGAGGAGGAAGAAGAGGCTAGGGTTTCATTGATACTGCATAATTCTATTGAATGCAAAAAGTAGTTTAACCTAAATACATAGAGACTATATATAGCCTAAACAAATAAAAGACTAGTCTACCCTTAATAAACAAAATAATCCTATATTTCTTAACATCTCCCCTCAAACTCACGATGCGGCAGCTACAAGCATCGAGAGTTTGCCAACTAGAAAACGAAAACGGGAAATAGAATGCGACTTGGTAAAGAAATCTGCAATCTGCAAAGAAGAAGAAACAAAGGGCAAAGTAATGGTGCCATGCTTGAGATGATGACGAGTAAGGTGACAATCGATCTCAATGTGCTTAGTTCGTTCATGAAAAACCGAGTTGTGAGCAATCTGAATAGAACTCTGGTTGTCACAATACATTGGAGTGGGATGAGAAATGGAAACTCCCATATCTGCAAGTAACCAACGTAACCAAACAATCTCTTTGGTAGTAGATGTCATAGCACGATATTCTGCTTCGGTTGAAGATTGAGAAACAATAGATTGTTTCTTGCTCTTCCAAGAAATAAGAGAATCACCTAAAAAGATACAGAAACCAGTAACAGACTTGCGATCTGTGGGATCACTACCATGATCAGCATCAGAGTATGCACGCAGCTCCAAGGAAGAGGTGGATGGAAGTAAAAGACTCTGAAAGACTGTACCCCGAAGATACCGCAAAATACGAAGAACAGCTGCCCAATGAACTGTAGTAGGAGAAGCAACAAACTGACTAACAACATGAACATCATATGCAATATCTGGACGAGTAATAGTGAGATATACCAAACTCCCAACAATAGTACGGTATAAAGTAGGATCTGGCAAAAGTAAACCATCAGAAGAAGAATACTTTGCGTTAACCTCAATGGGAGTATCTACAGTCTTATTATCAGTAAGTCTAGCCCGCTCAAGAATATCTGCAACATATTTCGACTGAGAAAGAAGATAACCTCTGGGTGAGTGGGCTACCTCAATACCCAAGAAATATCGTAGATAACCCAGATCCTTCATTTCAAACTGTCTAGCTAACTCTGTCTTCAAAACTGAAATCCCATCAATATCATCACCAGTAATAATCATGTCATCAACATATAAAGACAGAATGATACGACCTGCATCAGTGCACTTAACAAAAAGAGCAGAATCATGACTACTAGAAGCAAATCCAAGAGAAGAGATCACAACAGAAAATTTCTCAAACCAAGCACGAAGTGCTTGTTTGAGACCATATAATGCTTTCTTGAGCTTGCAAACATACCCATAATCATGTGAAACACCAGGAGGGGGAGCCATATAAACTTCTTCTTGAAGATCTCCATTCAAGAAGGCATTTTTAACATAGAGATATGCCACTGACGAACCGAAGCAACTGCAATAAGAGTACGAATAGTAGTCATCTTCGCAACAGGAGCAAATGTCTCCTCATAATCCATACCATACTGTTGAGAGTACCCTTTTGCAACCAACCTAGCTTTGTATCGCTCAACAGATCCATCAGAATTAGTCTTGATCTTATACACCCAACGACAACCAACAACACTCTTACCAGGAGGTAGAGGAGCCAAATCCCAAGTACCTGTCTTATGCAAAGCAGAAAGTTCCTCATCCATAGCTTGCTGCCAAAGAGGATCAAGAATTGCCTCTTTATAGGAAGAGGGCTCAGAGAGACAATGAATAGAAGCTAAAAATGAAGTAAAAGATGAAGAATAACAAGAATAAGTAAAATCTGGTAACTTTGTGGACTTACGAATGCGTGTAGATTGACGTAGAGGTGGATCCACAATCTCAGACGGAGCTTGAGGGACCATAGAAGAAGAGGGAGCTTCAGGTGTGCTAGAGAGTAGAGTGTCAGTACCTGCAGAATGATCAGAAAAAGGATCTATACGAATAAGATCAGATCTAGTGAAGCTATGAGTAGTGGATGGAATAGAAAAGAACGGTATATGCTCGAGAAAAACAACATGGCGAGACACATAAAGTTTCTGAGTTATTGGATCAAAACAACGATACCCCTTTTTACCTTCACCATAACCAAGAAAAACACAAATAGCAGATCGAGAGGACAACTTGTTGCGTTCTACATGAGGACGAAGAACGAAACAAGTACAACCAAAAACTCTAAAAGAAGAATAATCATGAGCATACCCATACAACTTTTCGAAAGGAGAAACACCTGAACTATGAGAAGATGGAATTGTATTAATCAAAGCTACAGCAGTAAGAGCAGCTTCACCCCAAAACACACTAGGAACAGAAGCAGACAATAAGAGAGAACGAGCAGTTTCAACAATGTGCCTATGTTTTCTTTCAGCAACACCATTTTGCTCAGGAGTATCTGTACACGAAGTTTGGTAAATAGTTACATCTAAGGCAAGCAACTCACAAAATTCATTAGAAGTGTATTCCCCACCCAAATCACACCTAAAACATTTGATAACAGCAGAATGTTGAGTTTTGACAAGAGCTCGAAAGGCTGTATATATCCCAAAGAATTCAGAACGATGTTTCATTAAATAAATCCAACAATAACGAGTATGATCATCAATAAAAGAAACATAATATCGAGACCCTCCTTTTGTGGCAACAGGAGAAGGTCCCCATACATCAGAATGAATCAAATCAAATGGAGAAGAAGAAACGGAAATACTTCGATTAAAAGGTAAAGCAGAAAATTTTGCCAGTTTACATCCACTACAATCAGAAATATCACAAGCTTGCAAATTTCCTAAGGCCCCCGTGGATGCCAAAAATCTCAAACGAGATGACGAAACATGACCTAGACGAGAATGCCATAAATAAAAACTAGAAGAAAAAGAACTCAAACGAAAAGAAGACAAATCAACACTAGGAGCAGCAGCAGCAACTGGCACTTTTAACTCATCCAAAATATATAGTCCCCCCTTCCTACGGCCTGTCCCAATCAGCTTCTGAGACTGCAGATCCTGCACATAACAAGAAGAAGAGGAAAAGGTGACTAAATTACCAGAATCACATAACTGACCAACATAAACAAGATTTAATGTTAGTTTCGGAATATGATAAACATTAGGGAGAGACAAGTGAGGTGTGACAACAGAACCAACACCTGCTAAAGGCATAGGAGTTCCATCAGCAGTCATAACAGGAATAGAAGAAGAAGGCATAACAGAAACAAAAGATGAAGAATCTGGAGACATATGATGTGAAGCACCAGAATCCAAGACCCATACAGAATGTGACATACCTGAAGAACTATGAGGCAACTGACCTACGGAAGACGAAGCAGACATAGCTTGTGGTTGTAAGGAGAGAAACTTCTGAAATTGCTCAGCCAAAGTACTAGGATCGATGAAAGGATCTGATGAAACTACTGCTGCAGTATTAGACTGTGGTGGTCTGTAACCCTGAGGTGGTCTATGAGCATTAGACTGTGACTGGTTGCCAGGCTTCCAAGCTTGAGATTGATTCTGCGATTGATTCTGCTGTCTCAACTTCTTAGGACATTGAGCCTTCCAATGACCTTTTTGCTTACAGAAACTGCACTCGTCGAAAGCTACCCTTGTGTAAGGCTTATTCTGATTATTAGAGAATGACTTAAAAGGTACTGCTAACATAGAAGGATTAGAAGTAGACAGAATTCCCTTTTCAGAATAGGACTTAAGACGTATTTCTTCAGCTAATAACTCACTGACAACTGAGTCAACAGAAGGAAGTGGAGAACGATGCAAAATTGAACCTCTAAGTCCTTCAAAATCACTGCGAAGTGCCGTTAAAAACTGTACCAATCGTTGCTGCTCCCTACGATCAATATAGGCACCACATGCCTTCAATTCTGCCGATTCTGTAAGAGCCAATTGATCCCAAAGATCTGTCATAGCAGAATAAAACTCCTGAATACTCATATTCTGCTGTTGAAGAGCTCGTATGTCATTCTCCAATTGATACTGCTTTGCAAAATTTGATTGAGTGAATAACCTTTGCAGATGATCCCAAACCTCCTTTGCTGTCTCATACTTCGCCAACTGTGTACCAATAGAATGCTCAACAGAATTGTTAATCCAAGTAATAATTTTCGCATTGTTTGCTTCCCAGGTATCTATCAAATCAGCATAACCATCATCAGTGTTCTTAGGTTTCACAGAGGTTCCACTAACATATCCCCATATCTTTTTACCCTTAAGAAAATTTCTCATCACATAACTCCAATACGAATAGTTCTTTCCATCCAACCTCACACTCACAGACTGAAGCGAATCATCTCTTTCAGTAGCCATAATCAAATAACAAATAAAAACAGATCGCAAAACCAGATTGAAATACCACGAAATACCAGATTGAAAACCAGATCGCAAAACCACAAAAACAGTCACGAAATACCAGATTGTAAAAACGAAACGAAGTACCTCACTCCAAAATACCAGTTGGATCCGCGGAAGCTGTGTTTGAGATTAAGCCTCGTCCCATGAAACTTAGCTCTGATACCATGTTAAACAATCAAGAGAAATACAAGAAAGAAGAAGGAAGAGGAGGAAGAAGAGGCTAGGGTTTCATTGATACTGCATAATTCTATTGAATGCAAAAAGTAGTTTAACCTAAATACATAGAGACTATATATAGCCTAAACAAATAAAAGACTAGTCTACCCTTAATAAACAAAATAATCCTATATTTCTTAACAGTCTTAACTTATTCGAAACAACTAATTTTGACCCAAAAAAAAAAAAAACTTGAAAGTAAGAAACTTCTTCAGAAAAAAAAGAAAGAGCAAGTTGGTTGAAATTTTGGATCTTCAGTTAGATGTTCTGAAAGTTTGGATTTAGTTAGCAATATTAGTCTCTAATATGACCAAGGAGGAGAGCATTAAGAAACTCCATTATATGTACATACGGGCTGGAATTTAAACAATATTTCTAAACTTTGCATTCTTCCACTTTGGTGTAAAATTTCTGAAATAATTTTCATTTGGTCATCTTTGCAGGGTCAGAACAACAGAATCATGCATTGGATGGATATATGGTCATCAATTATTCAGATATTGCAACCTGGAATAAGACTCGAGTAGTATGACTATTTTCTTCGCCATCATCTTAATGAAAAATGATTTCGGGAACTTGAAAGACAGCCCAGATTTGCAACCTATCACTGCAGTCCAATGGCTATGGTTGCGTGACCGTTGGTATCCATCATGGAGCCTTCCACATGTTTGTGAGTCCATTTGATTTTAATTGAATTTGTGGTTTATGTTCTCCACTGTGAACAATTGTTATCTTTTAGCGTCCATTTTCCCTCAGCTACAGTTGTGAGGAGATTTCATCTTCATTTTTTTTTTGGTTGATTTGGTTGGGTTTTCTTATTCCTATTCTTATTCTCTTTTCCTGCTTGTATCTTGTTTGATGTTTGACTCAGCTGTTTGTCCAGAAGTTTGATTGCAATAACTTATAGTGCCTGCACCAGCTATTTACTGTCTGGCTGTCCACTGTAATACCTCTTTTTGATACTCAGGATTCTGGAACCTTTACACTCACATCCTTAACCCTTTAAGAAAACATACTTTTCGGAAAATTAAACTACAACTGAAGAGCAATCCAAAAAGATGTAGATTAATTGGCAATGGAATAGACTAGCAATTGTTTTGAGGTATTGCTGTAGTGTAATTTCTGATCTATCTATTACAAGCATTGGTTTCTTATAGTTTGAAGTGAGGAAGGACCGTGGTACCATCTAGTCCTTTTGATCTATAGTATGCTTGGTATTCTCTGTGCTGAGTTTCCCTGTATAAAGGTGGATTAATGTCAGATTGAAACTCCTTAATTGGTCCAAAGGGTTTGGATTTATTGGCAGTACTTGGGTAGAAGAAACATGCTGCTGATATCCTGGGGCCAACTTGTCCAGCTAGTACTCGGTGCTCCACACTTTTTAGCTTGTCATTGGTAATAAGCTACAAAATTGAGCAAGACAAATTAGGTTTTGATTTCAAAAAATGTTCAACAGTTAGCGCTGCATATTCGAGAACTTAACCTGCATAAGGTCTCCAATGTTTGCTATAAGGGCTCCTGTCACTGGGTGCACATCAATCCAATGATTTTGGTGAAGAACTTGGAGGCCGCCAATGTCGTCTTGCAGGAGAATAGTCATGAAAGATGGATCTGAATGCTTGGTTGCGCCTAGAGTCAAGTCTGGCTCGGGGCAAAAGGGGTAGTAGTGGCACACGAGTGATGCACTTTTCATGCAACCAATCCTTTCTAGGAAGTCACTGTTAAGCCCTAGTGCTTCCGAGAGTAGTTTAGATAATTCGTCCTTAAGCCTAATTATGCATTTCATGTAATCGTTTATGGCTTTCCTGAAAGTTATAATTCAGTGAATACTAAGAATTTATGAAATGCATAGCAGGTGAGTAGTTTTGGGTTCTGCAAGTTACCTGGAAATGAAAGGTAATGCATCAGAGTCCAGGACACTGTCATCATAGTTACAAGCTATTGAATCCCTCCAGTTCGCAGCTTTGGATACATGCAGATCTCCATTACAGTAATACCTTACTTTCTGCTCTGAATCACGCGAGTACCAAACCATCTTCACCTCCTGGGATTGTTTGTGGAAACGCCTTATGCCTTCTATCACCTCCTCCATAACACTAATGGGAATCCCATGGTTAACCATTTGGAAGAATCCCCATGTTTCCGATGCTCTGAATATTTTGTTGACGATCTCCACTCGTCTTCCACTGTCAAAGCCTTCAAGATTTATCACTGGAACCCGGAGATGTCTACAACCAGTATGAGGTGATGACTTTTTGATGGTTTCAGGTTTATGAATGAAGATTCTGGGGATATTGATCACACCAGAGTCTAAGAGTCCTTTAACTCCAGCTTTTGTTTCAACGAACTCCTTCACTTCTTTTGCTCTATCGTAATCGAACCCGTCACCTGTATCGTCACTTGTATCTTCTCCGGTGTTATACATGATTTCTATGGAGACACTTGACTAGCAGCCTCAAGAAATGTGTGTTTAATTGGTAGTATTATTTCATGGTGGCTTTGGCTGAGAAGAGTATCATATTGAAGGGAGGAAAATGGGGTATCAGCTGCCACTTGATTATAAAATTTAAACAAGTAAAATGCCAAGAGAGTGGGATACCCCTTTTGGCCTGTATCAAACTATGGTCGTCTTGGTACGCAACACCAACACTACAGATAGCAGCAGCCATAGGGAAAGCATCAAAAAAGACGAACCGACCTTGTTGGGTTGCCGTCAATGGGTTTCGTAGATAGGCTGACCTTTCGATATCACTGCTCTCCCGAAAAGGAATAACTGTCAACATGTGCAGTAGATTGATACGGCTAGATATTCGTATCACATCATCGCTGATACGACCTAATAACAAAACATTATATTTATATGGTGTGTTATATATTTCCCAACACATAATTGATATAATGCAATGATAACGTTATATTTCCGTAACATAAAATATTGCATGTAGGTGGACCCCCCCTCCCCCTTAAAAAAAACCACCCTTTTGAACCCAATGAAATTTTGGTACCATATGCACAGAAATATATGGAAGTTGATATGAATTTAACTTGGTGTTTTGGGGGCATTTTACATGGGATTGTGACCCCTTTGAGCCCTCATAAAAAGGGGTGGCAATTTACATCCAGGATGACCACTAAGAAAAAAACTATGAATAAGGATTCTGGCCATGGATGGATGGAATATATTGATCATCTCTGAGTGTGGTTGACTTGGAAATACTAAAGCGATTAAAAAGAAAGGAGAGCAGCAAAAGAGATGATGGAATATAGTTTATGGATATGGTATTGAAATATACGATATGGTTATGGTACCGAAGTTGTTTTTTGGTACCATTCAAAATATAATTTTTGAGTTGTAAATCTTAGTTCAAATTATTTGTAGTCATTGATTATGAAAATAATAAATAATAAAACTTTCTACGAGTCATTTTGTAATAGGATAAAAAAAAGTGCATGGTATTGTAAAGTTGGTTTTTGGTACAAAGAATTTATACATAGAAATTGAGTGCTACCTATTCCTAGGTAAGCACTAGACTTAAACCTAAATATAGATGATAGGCTAAATTACTGCCAACCTTTAGCTTTGTTGGGTGACATTAAACCTAAATATAGATGATAGGCTAAATTACTGCCAACCTTTAGCTTTGTTGGGTGACATTGGGGGGGGGGGGGGGGGGGGGGGGGGGGGGGGGGAGATGTGATGGGGCGTCTAACCGAATGCAGTGAACAAACTTGAAGAAGAGGCCAAAGGATGATGTAGCCACATTTTGAGATTGTGCCAACTACTATTATCTGCAGACGTAAGCATTTGGAGTTCAAGACAAATCTAAAACTGGAAGAAATGAATAACAACGACGACTCATTTTAGAGTGATTGCAATGCTTCTAAATTTTGGGGCCTTTTTTCAGACACCTATTCACTTATTTTTTTTTTTAAATGGCACCACCAATGACTTTTAGACCTCTAATCTCTTGATTTTATTGAAATGACATGTTTAGTACATAACTAATTTTGTAGATACTTATCTATACTATTAATAAAAGTACCTTAGATGAATTTTTTTTGAATTCCTCCTCTATCCTTAAACAAAATTATAAGGACAATTATACCTCACACTAATAATTTGATCTAAATAAAAAAAATGAATTTATATTTTGTCCTTAAATAAATATATGAAGGCACTTGTGACTTAAATCATAAAACTTTGACCTTGTGTGTACCTTTAAAGAAATCTACAAATTCTGATGATGCACAAATTGGTTTTGTACACCACCTGTCAAGTGTGAGTAGTAAATGCAATAATTAAAGTAAAGAGAGAGAATACGAGAGTTATAGTGGTTCGGTCAATGTGACCTACGTCCACTTCTCAATGGTTAGGGTCGCCGGCTGCTTTATTAATTCAAGAATGTAGGGAGAGCAGAGGGTATGAGCTTAGAGTGGGAGAGGAGATATGTGCTCTATTGAGTGTGTTGCCCCCCAAGTGTTGGTGGGGCTTACAATTTATAGCCGCCCCCTAACAGATTGGGGCAACTCAATAGCAACTAAGTATCTATTCTAGCGGAGCTCTTGACTTCTTCTCAACGGGCGAGGTGGTTGAGGTGCTCTCCATGAGACTCGGTCAAGGATGAGGAGAGGGCTGACCCTTTCCAAGGCGGCTAGGGTGAGGCTCTTGATGCTTCCCCAGTGATGTAGTCAGGTTGATGAGTTTAACTGGGTTTGGACCTCATTGGGCCTGCGGGGTCTTCATGAGTTTGAGTCTTTGATTATAATTGGGCTTCAACACGGATTTGAGCCTTTTGGGCCTAACCCATCATTTGCCCCCCAATGCCCCGTGTCCTAGGAAACTTGGAGAAGGGGACATTTGTTTGAATCTCGAGCCCTGGGCGGTAGATACTTCCTCTGTTAGATGACTCTTTCTCTTCATGATGTATCTTGCATCGCTAACACCTCAAGTCTTTTCCATTTGTACTTGGATTTTTAATAGAGCCCCTTGATTTTCAATTTGGATTTTCCCCTTTTGAAAACCCTAGGCTATAAATATAAACTTCCTCTTTTATTTTACCCATTTCATAAAGAGTTCTTGAGAGAGGTGAAGCTCTTCTTGAGATATTTTGAAGACCCAAGACTAGGGATTCTTGAATTTGAGCATTACCCCATTTCTTCAACTCATCCAAGAGTGCTTTCTTGAAATCTTTACCGTCGTAGAGGAAGCAAGTAGCGGCTGAGAAGCCATTTCCGATCTGCTGTGTGAACCAACATTCTTTGGGTCTTCATGAATCAAGGTGATGAGGTGAGATCCAAGGAGCAGGCGGCCCAAGCCCTAGGCGTTGGGATGGAGGCGCTGGTTTAACGGGGAGAAATAGCGAGCAAAGAGAGGGAGGAGTGTCTGCTGTCCAAATCTCGATTGGGCGAGCATCAAGGGCCATCGGTGTGCGCAGATCAGCAGGCGGGCGAGCAGAGGGGTTCAGGCGTGCAGGGGCTGGGCGAGCAGGCTTCAAGCGCTGCTGTCCGTGCAATGGGCGACTTGGGCGCCACTGCTGCCTGCACCGCGGGTGAGCCAGTGTTGGGCTCTGCTGCCGCCTACTCCGCGGGTGTTCAGGCTGTTCTTGCTGCCGAGAATGCCTTGGGTGAGCGGACTAGCTCTGTGAAGAAATGTGCAGCTCTTGTGACTGGCGAACTCCAAGGGCGAGGAGCTGATTCGACTGTTTTGGACGAGAAGGCCAGGCCAGGCGAACCCCATGGCGCTGTTCCAGCTAGTTTCGGTGAGAGGACCAGGCCAGGTGTTCCTATAGGCGCTGATTTGGCCAATTCAGGCGAGCAAAGGGGGTCAGGCACCTTGCCAGACACTGGGCTTCCCCATTTGGGCGAGCAGAAGGGGTCAGGCGCCTCTCCAGGTACTGGGTTGAGTAGTACAAATAACGGGGAGGTTTTGGCTTTTCAATCTCACATTCCACAAGACTACCCAAGCAGTGGGTCAAGTAATTCCTCGCACTCTCACTCCAGAAAGCACAAAGGAAAAATTGTCCTTGACGAGGATGCTTCCAGAGTAAGTGGTCTTTCTAGTTCCCTTAATACTGATGACGATATTTTGAGGATTATTTCTGTTTATCATATTCCTCCAATTGTGCTGTGCCGTTGGGCTGAGAGGGGTGAGCCTACTAGTGACGACTCCTTTGGTGACATTGTTGTTTATGAGGAGATGCTTGAGGTCGGGCTTAGGTTCCCAATTTCTCACTCCATTTGCGACATCTTGAATTACTTTTCTCTGACACCTGGGCGGCTAGCTCCTAATGGTTGGAAATTTTTACTGGCCTTTCTGGAACTGTGGAGAAGAGTACACCATGAAGATGCTTATGCTACTGAGTTTCATGCGGCTTATTGCCTGAGTGAGACTCCTGCTCCCAACCGGGGCTGGTACTATTTATCTCTTAGGGGAGGCAAGTTGATCACCGGGCTATCCTCCAATTGCCACAGCTGGAAGTCTCATTTCATATTCGTCGGTGGTGAGTGGGCTTCAGACATTGATAGAGCCCTTGTTCCATCACAGTGGATTGCTCCAAAGAAAATTGGTATGCCCCATATACTTACTCTTCTCTTGAATCATTCCTTGTAGGTTGTGAACCCACCACGTTCCTTGCAGGTTGTCCCGTACTTACTAAGGATCAAGAGTGGAAGTTGGAGGCTGTGCGAGCTCATCCTACGAGGGACTTCGGGGATCTCATGCTCAAAGATGATGGAGTCAGTGTTTCCCCTTCGGTTCCTGCTAAGGCCGTTGCTCCTTCCTCGAGGTCTGGTGACTCCTCTTCAAAAAAGAAAGCTGAGTTGATGCTTTGTACCTTCTTTTACCTGGTTTTTTACGCCTGACATTTTAATTTCTTTGTAGCGATATATAGGGGAGTGATTGGATCCCGCCTCTCTAGTAGGAGTCCTCCTCCTTCCTAGGTGGCGAGGACGGGTGATGTCTCCCAGATGACTTCTCCAATGGGGCTGCCTGAGATTAGCTCTCCTCTAGCAACCCCTCTGGTGGAGCCTAGGGTGTGTTCCCATCGAGTGACCCCTCCAGTGTTGCCTCCTCAATCGGGGACCTCTTCAGTTGCCACTGCTACTCCAGAGTCTTCTTTGTCGGCTACACCTTCTTCCTTGTTGGCTACACCTTCTGCTCCTCGCTCGTCCCCACCTCTTGTGGAAACTTCAACGAGGGCACCGATTTGGGCTGGTCCCATGCTAGGCAAGCTGCAAGTCATCAGGGAAAGGCTTGGGAGGTTTGTGTTTGCACCCGAAGTTAATCAGATCGGCAATCAGGGCACCGAGGGGGTTATCAACACATTTTTGGAAGGCCTGGCTTAGGTAAGGGTCCCCTATTTCCCTTTCTCCAGTCTCTTCCTATGCATCTTGTCATTTTCTCTATCTTTGATATTTTTCAGGCTTCGACTGTATCTGTCTGCTTGCTTTCAATGGCTCATTATCACGGTCAGCTGAAACAAAGTAATGAAGCCATGCAAAAGGAGTTCCTTGCTGCTCAGACGAGGATTGCTGAGCTTGAAGCTTCTAGTAGGGCTTCTTAGGCTGAGCTTGTGGCAATCCATGAGAGGGCCGCGTTGAAGGAGACAGATCTTTTGGCGTCCCACGAGAAGACGGTCAAGCTAGAGGCTGAACTTGAGGAGGCCCATGAGAAGACTACTAATCTTGAGTCTGAGCTTTTGGCGACCCATGAAAGGGACGCGCTCAGAGAGGCTGAGCTTATGAAGGCCCGTGAGAGGGCCACGCTCAGTGAAGCTGAGCTTGCAAAGACCCACGAGAGGGCCATGCTCAGAGAGGCTGCCGCGGAGGCAAAGGTGAAGACAGCTCATGAGAGAGCTTTGCAGGCTGAGGAGAGGGCTGTCATAGCTGAGAGGGACTTGGCGAATGGCCTTGTAGATGCCTTCCTTGATGGTTATGATGAGCTCCGAGGGAAGATCTCCGCTGTCTACCCTGATATTGATGTTTCAGGCTTCTTGTCGACTGAGACGTTTGAGGAGGCAGAGAATGATGAGGAAGGGGAAGAGGAGGACGACCATGAGAGTAGCTAGAGTGTTGGTTTTTTTTTTTTTAGAAAGACGGTTCATCGTCTTACTTTTGTACTGATACTCCTTTGAAATTGAATGAAAATGCAAAAATCATTTTGGAGTAAAATGTAGATAATTTTATTCATTAACTGCTTATGTCAAGCAATATTGGGTAGTAATCCCAAAAAAGTACATTGAATACTGGGTAATAACCCAAAAAAGGTAGAAAAATAAAACCAAGTCCCCACTGTTTATTACTTTGACTTTCTCAAGGTGTCATTGGTAGTACCTCTTCAAGTGTTCAGCGTTCCACGGATGGAGTAAGACCTTCCCCTCAAAATTCTGGATCTTGTCTATACCTGGCCTCACCATTTCTGTTACGAGGTAGGGTCCTTCCCAATTTGGTCCGAGCTTCCCTTCGCGTGAGTCCTTCGTGGCGAGGATCACTTTTTTGAGCACTAAGTCACCTGGTTGGAAGGAACGATGCTTCACCCTTGAGTTGTAGAACTTCGCCATGCGGCGCTTGTATTCGGCGTTGCGTACCATAGCCATCTCTCTTGCCTCATCTACCAAGTCGAGATTGATGTGGAGTCTCTCCTTGTTGGTGGTGGGGTCGTGGTGTTGGACCCTTAGAGAATGCACTCCAATCTCCACAGGGATGACTACTTCAGATCCAAAGGCGAAGGAGAAGGGGGTTTCTCCAGTTGGAGCTCTAGGCGTGGTTCTGTAAGCCCATAGTACACCTGGGAGCTCGTCAACCCAAAGACCCTTCGTTCTTTCGAGCCTTGTCTTTAGGTTGCGTAGCACTATTCTCACCATGACTTCTGCTTGCCCATTTGCTTGCGGATGTGTTGGGCTAGAATGAGGTTATTTTATCTGAAGATCGGAGCAGAAAGAGTTTAGGAGCTTGTTGTCGAAATGCTTGGCGTTGTCACTAACAATGGCATGGGGTATCCCGAAGCGACAGACCAGATTCTTCCAGATAAAGTCTTTCACCTTCGCGTCTGTTATTTTTGCTAAGGTTTCGGCCTCTGCCCACTTGGTGAAGTAGTCGACTGCCACTACCACGAATTTGCACTGTCCTTTGCTGAGAGGTAGGGGGCCTAGAATGTCGATGCCCCATTTGGAGAAAGGCCACGAACTTGTGATGACCGTGAGTTCTTCAGGCGGCAGCCTGGGCACAGTGGCAAAACACTGGCACTTGTCACACTTCTTAGTGAACTCCTGGGCGTCCCTCACCATGGTAGGCCAGAAGTAGCCCTATCGGAGTGCCTTGCTGGCGAGGGAGCGTCCTCTAGAGTGATTCCCACAAATTCCTTCATGGATTTCCCGCAAGGCGTAGTCAGCTTCCTCAGGTGAAAGGCACCGCAGCAATGGCAATGAGTAACCTTTCTTGTAGAGGATGTCTTTTAAGATAGTGAATTTGGAAGCTCTCATCCTAGTCTTCCTGGCCTCGAGGGGATTGTCTAGTAATGTACCCTCTTGGAGGTATGCCCTTATCGGGGTCATCCAGTTTGATTCAGTGGACGCACAGTTGACGTCTGTGGCTCCCACGTCCAACTTGCTTGGTTCAAACTGATGACCGATGAGTGCTGGCTCTGGAGGGGCTTCAGAAGATAAGGCGAGCTTGGCGAGTGCATCTACAGCCATGTTGTCTTCCCTTGGGACGTGGCAGATTCAAAAGTACTGGAACTTAGCAGCCAAGGCTCTTACTATAGCCAGGTACTCTTGCATCTTGGCACCTTTTGCCTCAAAATTCTCCCTTCACTTGGTTGACTATCAGCTGAGAGTCACTATAGGAAAGGAGGCGTTGGGCTTCCATTTCGATTGCCAACCTTAGGCCAGAGAGAAGGGCTTCGTATTCTGCCTCATTATTGGAGGCAATGAAATGAAGCTTCACTGCATACTTTAAGAGAGTACCATCGGGACTAATCAGAATAAGGCCTGCTCCACCTCCTCCACTGGTCGAGGAGCCGTCGACATAGAGTCTCCATAGTGGTAGAGAGGAATGCTCGGAGGCTCCATCCATGGGAGGCAAGGCGCGAGGCTGGGCTGCTAGGGTGCCAGTTTGGGCTTCAAATGGGGTCTGGGCGCCAGTTTGGGACCCAGAGGGGGTCTGGGCGCCAGCCTGAGTTCTAGAGAGGGTCTGGGCACCAACTTGAGCTCCAGAAGGGGTCTGGGCGCCAGGCTTAGCTCCAGAGGGGGTCTGGGCGCTAGCTTCAGCTCCAGAGGAGAGGGTCTGGGCGCCAACCTCAACTCCAGTGGGGGTCTGGGCACCTGTCTCAGCTCCAGTGAGGGTCTGGGCGCCTGAGGGTGGCTGGGTGGGCTAGGTGGAAAGCCCGTTGCTCTCCTCTTCTGTTGGAGTGAGGTCAGTAATGAAATTAGTCAGTGTTTGTGCTTTGATGGCCGCCCTTGGCTGATATTGAATGTCAAATTCGCCAAGTTCCACTGCCCACTTAAGGAGCCTCCCGGATACGTCCGGCTTTCCCAGGACCCTTTCTAGAGGTTGGTCTGTAACGACAACAATGCTGTGACTTTGAAAGTAGTGTCGTAGGCGCCTTGCCGCTGAGATCAGGGCAAGCGCTAGTTTTTCAAGCCCTGAATATCTGACTTTTGCTCCCCTGTATGCTCTACTCACATAGTAGATAGGTCTTTGCATTCCATCACTGTTTCTGACAAGGACTGAGCTTACTGCCGATGAGGAGGCAGACAGGTATAGATACAGGGTTTCTCCTGGAGTGGTATGTGAAAGGAGGGGTGGTGTAGCTAAGTAAGCCTTGAGCCTTCGGAAGGCTTCCTCTGCCTCAGGTCCCCACTCAAAGGCTTTTCGAAGAATTTTGAAGAAAGGCAGACACTTGTCCGCAGACTTGGAGACGAACCTGTTAAGTACTGCAATTCTTCCGTTGAGGCGCTGGAGCTCCTTGGTTGAGGATGGTGACTTCATGTCGAGGATTGCCTTGATCTTGTCAGGGTTCGCCTCAATCCCCCTCTGGTTGACCATAAAGCCTAAGAACTTTCCTGACTCTACGCCGAAGGCGCATTTCTTAAGATTCAGCTTCATGTGGTATGACCGTAGAACGTTGAAGGTTTCTTGGAGATGGTCAATATGGTCTGCTGCGGCAAGACTCTTCACCAACATGTCGTCAACGTAGACCTCCATCGTTCGCCCGATTTGGGACTGGAACATTTTGTTCACCAGCCGCTGGTAGGTTGCCCCCGCGTTCTTTAGCCCGAAGGGCATGACCCTGTAGCAGTAGGTCCCCTTCGGAGTGATAAAGGATGTCTTCTCCTGGTCTGGGGGGTGCATGTTGATCTGGTTGTATCCAGAATACGCATCTAGGAAAGTGAGCAGTTCATGCCCTGCTGTGATGTCGATGAGGAGGTCGATCCGTGGTATCGGATAGCTATCTTTTGGGCACGCCTTGTTGAGCTCGGTGAAGTCCACGCAAAGACGCCACTTTCAATTGGCTTCACTACAACAAAAATCGTTTTTTGCGACGATTTTTTTCGTCGCTAAATTAAAAAAAATCGTCGCAAATTATTTTTTGCGACGTTTTTTTTTCGTCGCGTGTTCGTCGCAATAGCCTCGTCGCAGAAAGTATTTTGCGACGCAAATTTATTTTTATCGCAAAAAAAAAAATTTCGCGACGAAAAAAAAACGTCGCTAAAAGTAAAAAAATCGTCGCAAATAAATTTTTCGTAAATAAAAAATTTTAAAAAAATAATTTAATTAATTTTTCGCGACGTAAAAAAATCGTCGCAAATAAATTTTTCGTAAATAAAAATTTTTAAAAAAATAATTTAATTAATTTTTCGCGAAGTAAAAAAATCGTCGCAAATAAATTTTTCATAAATAAAAAATTTTAAAAAAATAATTTAATTAATTTTTCGCGACGTAAAAAAATCGTCGCAAATAAATTTTTCGTAAATAAAAAATTTTAAAAAAATAATTTAATTAATTTTTCGCGACGTAAAAAAATCGTCGCAAATAATTTTTTCTTAAATAAAAAATTTTAAAAAAATAATTTAATTAATTTTTCGCGACGTAAAAAAATCGTCGCAAATAATTTTTTCGTAAATAAAAAATTTTAAAAAAATAATTTACTTAATTTTTCGCGACGTAAAAAAATCATCGCAAATAATTTTTTAAATAAATAAATAATACAAAAATTAATAATTAATACCCATTTACAAGCCAAGTCTTGAATGCACTTTGGTGTACTCGGTGTTTCAATATTTTTTTTTTTTAAACAGAAATTTTATTTCCAAAAAGAATGAATTACAAGAATCAAAGAACAACCTGTTTTAAAAAATACAAAACAAGGCTTTAATCCTTCAAGAGGACTTAAGCCATTTTTGATTACATTTTGTGCAAAAAATGTCTTGACCAGATCCTGATACATCACCATCTCTTCAACTTCTGGCCCTTGGATCACAAATCACCATCCTTTGCATCCTAGCAGTAGGCATCCCGAACTGGTCATATTGTAAAAGTAGCATTTTAGACAAAGGCAACATATCAGCATAGACCCAGTACCATTGCAGCGTCATACACCACAGCATTTGAAACTGGAGGATCTGAACAAAAATCTATTTATATTACAAACTATTGATATTATCACAAAAAATACACCCAAGCCATGAAAAATAGCCAAATAGCTTAATGCATTCCTTTACAGTCTACCTTTTTACATGAGCCAAGCATATCCAAATCCACATTATCCAGTCCATACCAAGTTCCTCAGTTATAAGCTGTCATATAGAAAAAGTAAATTCATATTTGAAGTGTCATACAATAAAATTAATTATATATAAAGACTACACAACAGTGGACCCACTTCGCCTCCCGTAAGAATGGCAAGATCCTGCAGACAGGCCTTCCTATTTTCTCCAAAGGCAGGAGCTTTTATGGCACAAACCTGCCAACTTGCATAAAATCAACATGATGAAATATATATATATATATATATATATATATATATATATATATATATATATATATATATATATATATATATATATATATACTAGAAATTACCCGTGCCTGAAGACACTATGTAACTTGTAAAGTAAATCGTAAACAATTGCCTATGGCGGGAGGCAATGTATAACTCAAATTTTTGACAATCCAAATCAATATGAGCTCACTATTATATTTGTAAAAAAAACGAACAAATTTTTATCTAAAAACATAACTTCTGAACAATATCAACATGTATATATTGAAATAAAACATGCATAGTTATAGTCTTAAGTTCGAGAGCATATTGTATTCGTTCGACAAAAACACTACACCAACTGAATGTAAGATTTCTGACAATTACCCATCTAATGCACAAACAATTAACCTATTATGCCATTACTGAATTTCACCATTTCAATTTTCAAAGAACATTTAATTTCAACAAAACTAAACTAAACTAAATAATTGACATAATTCGTCTCCAATCCTAATGCATTCCAATTGGTACAAAGTTTACTATTAGAAAAAAAAAATCAAAGTTTACTATTAAAATACTCCACCAACATCCAAATAAATGCGTACAACCTGCAGAGTATCCAATAACATATAAATACTTCTTTACTTAATGCGCAACCAAACAACAAAAAAACTTTATGGAGTATTTACCTAGAAAATATTGGTACTAAATTTCTACATTTAAAAATGACACCGATTGTTCATAAGCATTCATACATAGGAGCATTTACCTAGAAATTTAAGAAGCACTGCCCCTATCAAAATGTAAATAACAAAATGTAGAAAACAAAACTAAAATAAAGTGAAAAAGTAAAAGATATTCAAAGTGCACAATTGAAAAACTATGATAAACGAATTCAACAACAAAATAAGTATGAAACGTAAGTAAACATTCATTTTCACGAACTGAATTAGAGACGAAAATTTAATGTAAAAAAAGAAACTTGAAGAGCTGAATTTAAAACATCATTATTTAGAAAATCATCCGAAAAAACTGAAAGGACATCCTCAACTTACACTGCCAATCTACATATATTTTAGATAGAGAAGGAGATTGGAATAAAATACCGAATCAAGTATATGTTACCAATCAAAATCACCATGAAAACCCAAAGAAAAAAAAAGAACGCAAGAATAAGAATAGCATGCAAAAGGCTTAGATCCAAGGAGCCTGTGGGGTGGGTCATTTCAAAGTGCACAAAATTCTCTCTCCCAAAATTTGGACCACAAGAAAATAAGCAGAACAAAACAAATTTATAGAGGGCAAGGGTCCAATATCGCATAGGGAAGTAATGCTAACCTATAAATTGTGGAATACATCGTTAAGTATCGACCATCTGGCCCATCTCTGCAAGACCATAGCTTCCTTTTCAGCTACTCTCCACCAAGCAGGCAATTCCACAATATCCACCCCCAGCAACCTGTGCATGGTTAATAGTATTACATGTATAGAAACTGCAAGAAACCATTATGTTTACATTAGTATTATTTGATATTTGACTCAAAAATTCTAAGATGGTATTTGGAATCACCAAGCAAGGTTAAGGTCGATAAATGCAGATTTGGAGGCCTGTTACTCAAAGTAAACCGTTTCCAATGCATTAAAAACATAAAATTGGGTAGCAGGAAATTAAGTGTCTAATGCTACTACTGGTGCCCTATTTTCACTCCATTAAAGAACACTTCAAGGCCATCGAATTTTTTAATCAAAAAGCCATTGTATTAAAGTTTTAAGTACAGTACTTTACGCAAGCCTGTTTCTTTTAAAATTATAAAGCAAGCCAGCACGGTGTTTAGACCAATATAAGTGAACAATCGGAATGTAAAGCAATACTTATTACATCCCTACTTTCAAGCTTCTTATGCACATTCAATAGCAATTCATTCTTTTTGTCAAAGAAAGAAAAAAACCCATTACTTGGAAAGATAGGAAGAAAGAACTAAAAGGCCGTTGAACCCATGATTCCCCAGTCCCTTTATATTACCCTAGAAACCTTCAAACCCATTGGTTCAAAATTTTTCTGCCATCAATGCTTGATCGAAGCTACATACACCATGAATTTAGCAAACATGAACACATTCAAATAAAAGAACATAAAGTGAAAAACAATATTAATTTTGTTTAGCAATGTTATGTGAAATTTAACCGAGCTTGTCCACTTTAAATTGCTCTCACACTTTAAATTCTACATTTAGTTCTTTTAAACACTAATTAAATAGCTGGATATTACAGATACCATAAGCTTAAAACATGTAAAATGTCCAACTCCTCAAGTTAATATCATGTCAAAAATAAGTATGCTGGAATTTTTTAAGAGCCCAAAAGCCTTCAAATTTGAAGCTATGTGGACCAGAGACCTGAAAAACCATCATGTGGTCAAAAACTTATGGCTAACAAATTTTCATGGTTCCCTTGCATTCAGATTCTGTAGAAAGCTGTACCAATAGGATGAAGGAAGTCAAGGCCAGAATAGACACTTTCCAACAGGAAGAGCCCAACCCAGGAAACAATTTGGAGGAAAGAATTCTCAGCTTTGAACTAGATGAGCAACTCAAAAGAGAAGAATATCTATGGCGATAGAGGTCGACAGAGGTCTCGCATCCAATGGATAAAAGAGGGGGATGCAAATATCAAGTTTTTTCATACTACCATGGTAATACGAGGTAGACGAAATACTATTAACTGTCTTAAGATTTTGGATGGGTCATGGCTTACAGAGAGGAATGATATTGGGAACCATCTTTTAACTTATTTCCAAACTTTTCACTCATCCACAACACCAGACATCTCTATGTGGCTAGAAAGCCTCTTCACTCCCATAGTTCAATTAGAACAACATCTTGAACTTTGTGCCATACCTATAGCTGAAGAAATCAAGGCAACATCGTTTGCAATGTCACCACTGAAGGCTCCTAATCCAGATGGCATGCCACTCATTTTCTACAAGACATACTGGCACACTATAGGTAATTATTTAACTAATATGGTGAGATCCTTTTTAAGGGAGTCACATGCTTACAGAGCTTAACAAAACCAACATTTTTCTAATCCCAAAGACATCCAAAGCAAACCAGACTCATCACTTTCAGCCAATTAGCCTCTGCAATGTTTCCTATAAAGTTATCTCCAAGATTTTGGCAAACAGAATTAGACCTTTCCTGGATCAAATTATTGCACCCAATCAAAATGCATTTGTGCCTGGAAAATCCATAGCTGAAAACACAATCCTTACACAGTAAATAATTCACCTACTGAAGAAAAAAATAACCAAAGGTGCTCTGATGTTGCTAAAGTTAGATACGTCAAAAGCATTTGATAGAGTTGAGTGGTCCTTCTTTCTCGAAGTCTTAACTCTACTGGGATTCCCAACTCAAACATCAATGCATTAAGGTTTAAGACAGAGAGACCCCCTTTCTCCCTCCATGTTCATAATATGCACGGAAGTCCTATATAGATTATTCCACCAGCAAGCATCACAACACAAGGTAGTTTGCAGGGAGTGAAAATAGCAAGGAATTGTGATTCACATAAATATTTAATGTTTCTAGAGATGACCTTCTTGTCTTCAGAAGAGCAAATCAAGAGGAAACTACAGTAATTCTCGACTGCTTATCCACTTATGAGTCCTGGTCAGGCCAGCAAATCAACAAAGAGAAGTCTAGAATACAGTACCATAATAATTGCCAAAGGAACACTATTAGAACAATCAAAGGAATCCTTGGGCTAACAAAGGGCACTCTAGACTTAACACATTTGGTACTACCATTACAAACAGGAAGGTCCCAAAGAAGAGCATTTCAACCAATTGTGGAAAAATTGGAGAAAAAACTCTAGGGATGGAAGGCTAAACTACTGACATACGTTGGAAGGGCTTTCTGGTGGAGTCAAACCAAAGAGCATAAGGCAATGGGAACTAAATCCTGGGAGTTTATGTGTAGGCCAAAATATGTAGGAGGACTAGGTTTCAGAAGTACAAGGGACATTACTATGTCGCTAATGGCCAAACTGGGATGGAAATTGATGTCTAATTGCCCAAGGCTATGGACATCTCTCTTCAGCAGAAATTATTGTATGAGGAATTCTTTTTTCCATGTAGAACTACAATCAATTGACTCAAGAGGGTTTTGACCATAAAAGGAAGAGGAGAAGAATAGGAAACAAAAAAAAGGAGGATAAGATGAAAGAGCGAAGGAAAAGGGCTTACCTGGAAGTCTTCGGAGCTACAACGGCGGCTGTGGTGACCGGCGACGGCGCTCGCAGTGAAGGGAGAGTGAGAGGAGGCGGCGACGATCGATAGTGAACTGGGGCTTCGACTGGCAGGGAGAGGCAGAGAGAGAGAGAGAGAGAGAGAGAGTCTGTGTGTGTGTCGACTGAAAACGAAGAGGTAACGATGGGGAAAGAGCGAAAGAGGGAAAAAGAGTTACTTATTCAGAGTTTTGACTTCTGCGACGATTAAAAAAACGTCGCCAAAAATATTAAATATTTCATCTCCCTTAACTACATTGATAGTTATTTAATTCAAAAATAAAATTTTGAATTCTGCGACGATTTAAAAAAACGTCGCAAATAATATTAATATTTTACCTTCTCTCACAGATACTTATTTATCAAAAAAAAATAAAATTTTGAATCTGCGACGATTTATAAAAACGTCGCAAATAATATTCACCTTTAAAATATTTCAGAGCCATTTCTCCCGCCACAAAATTTTTTGGAGGGAATCACTTCTGCGACGATTTCTAAAAACATCGCGAATAATATTAAATATTTTATCCTCACTCGTAGTTATTTACTTAATTCAAAAATAAAATTTTGGATTCTGCGACGATTTCAAAAAACGTCGCAAATAATATTAATATTTTACCTCCCATCATTGATACTTATTTATCCAAAAAAAAAAAAAAAATTTTAATTTTGCGACGATTTATGAAAACGTCGCGAATAACCGGTTAACATTCAATTAAAACTCAATTCATCATTTACATTCAAATTAGCAAATTAACACCAAATTAATATGTAATTTCATTCAATTAAACACTCAATTCATCAAATTAACATTAAATTTCTTAAATAAACTTTAAATTTCATTCAATTAACACTCAATTCATCAAATTACCATTCAAATTATCAAATTAACATCAAATTTCATCAAATTAACAAGTAATTTCATCAAATCGACTTTCAATTTCATTAAATTAACATTCAATTTATCAAATTGACATTCAATTTCATCAAATTAACATTCAATTTATCAAATTAAACATTTAAAGTAATCAAATAAACTTTCAATTTCATTGAATTAACACTCAATTCATCAAATTAACATTTAAATTATCAAATTAACATTCAATTTCATCAAATTAACAAGTAATTTCATCAAATCGACTTTCAATTTCATTAAATTAACATTCAATTTAACAAATTGACATTCAATTTCATCAAATTAACATTCAATTTATCAAATTAACATACAATTAAACATTTAAAGTAATCCAATAAACTTTCAATTTCATTAAATTAACACCCAATTCATCAAATTAACATTCAAATTATCAAATTAACATTCAATTTCATCAAATTAACAAGTAATTTCATCAAATCGACTTTCAATTTCTATAAATTAACATTCGATTTATCAAATTGACATTCAATTTCATCAAATTAACATTCCATTTATCATATTGACATTCAATTTCATCAAATTAACATGTAATTTCATCAAATCGACTTTCAATTTTATTAAATTAACATTCGATTTATCAAATTGACATTCAATTTCATAAAATTAACATTCCATTTATCATATTGACATTCAATTTCATCAAATTAACATGTAATTTCATCAAATCGACTTTCAATTTTATTAAATTAACATTCGATTTATCAAATTGACATTCAATTTCATCAAATTAACATTCAATTTCTCAAATTGACATATAATTTCATCAAATTAACATGTAATTTCATCAAATCGACTTTCAATTTCATTAAATTAACATTCGATTTATCAAATTGACATTCAATTTCATCAAATTAACATTCAATTTCTCAAATTGACATATAATTTCATCAAATTAACATGTAATTTCATCAAATCGACTTTCAATTTCATTAAATTAACATTCAATTTCTCAAATTGACATTCAATTTCATCAAATTAACATTCAATTTATTAAATTGACATTCAATTTCATCATATTAACATGTAATTTCATCAAATCGACTTTCAATTTCATTAAATTAACATTCAATTTATCAAATTGACATTCAATTTCATCAAATTAACATTCAATTTATCAAATTGACATTCAATTTCATCATATTAACATGTAATTTCATCAAATCGACTTTCAATTTCATTAAATTAACATTCGATTTATCAAATTGACATTCAATTTCATCAAATTAACATTCAATTTATTAAATTGACATTCAATTTCATCAAATTAACGTGTAATTTCATCAAATCGACTTTCAATTTTATAAAATTAACATTCGATTTATCAAATTGACATTCAATTTCATCAAATTAACATTCAATTTATGAAATGGACATTAAATTTCATCATATTATAATGTAATTTCATCAAATCGACTTTCAATTTGATTCAATTAACATTCCATTTATCAAATTGACATTCAATTTCATCAAATTAACATTCAATTTATCAAATTAACATACAATTAAACATTTAAAGTAATCAAATAAACTTTCAATTTCATTAAATTAACACCCAATTCATCAAATTAACATTCAAATTATCAAATTAACATTCAATTTCATCAAATTAACATCTAATTTCATCAAATCGACTTTGAATTTCATTAAATTAACATTCAAATTAACATGTGAATTAAATTGATATTTTTTTTAAAATTTTTAATCAAGTAAATTGTTATTTTTTAAAATTTTTAATAAAAATAAAAAGTTTATTTGCGACGATTTTAAAAAACGTCGCGAAAAATCAATTCAATTGTTATTTTTTAAAAGTTTTAATTGAAGTAAAAAGTTTATTGGTGACGATTTTAAAAAATGTCGCGAAAAATCAATTAAATTGTTATTTTTTAAAAATTTTAATTGAGGTAAAAAGTTTATTGGCGACGTTTTTCAAAAACGTCGCGAAAAATCAATTAAATTGTTATTTTTTAAAATTTTTAATTGAAGTAAAAAGTTTATTGGCGACGATTTTAAAAAACGTCGCGAAAAATCAATTAAACTGTTATTTTTAAAAATTTTAATTGAAGTAAAAAGTTATTGGCGACGATTTATAAAAACGTCGCGAAAAATCAAATAAATTGTTATTTTTTAAAAATTTTTAATTGAGATAAAAAGTTTATTCGCGACGTTTTTGAAAAACGTCGCGAAAAATCAATTAAATTGTTATTTTTTAAAATTTTTAATTGAAGTAAAAAGTTATTGGCGACGATTTTTAAAAACGTCGCGAAAAATCAAATAAATTGTTATTTTTTAAAAATTTTTAATTGAGGTAAAAAGTTTATTCGCGACGTTTTTTAAAAACGTCGCGAAAAATCAATTAAATTGTTATTTTTTAAAATTTTTAATTGAAGCAAAAAGTTTATTTGCGACGTTTTTTAAAAACGTCGCGAAAAATCAATTAAATTGTTATTTTTTAAAATTTTTAATTGAAGTAAAAAAGTTTATTGGCGACGTTTTTTAAAAACGTCGCCAAAAATCAATTTAATTGTTTTTTTAAAAAAATTTTAATTGAAATAAAAAGTTTATTGGCGACGTTTTTTAAAAACGTCGCCAAAAATCAATTTAATTGTTTTTTTAAAATTTTTTTAATTGAAATAAAAAGTTTATTGGCGACGTTTTTTAAAAACGTCGCCAAAAATCAATTAAATTGTTTTTTTTAAAAAATTTAAATTGAAGTAAAAAGTTTATTAGCGACGTTTTTAAAAAACGTCGCGAAAATCAATTAAATTGTTTTTTTTTTTTAATTTTTAATTGAAGTAAAAACTTTATTTGTGACGATTTTAAAAAACGTCGCTAAAAAATTGCCAAAAATTGAAATTTGCGACAAATTTAGAAAATCGTCGCTAATAGTTAACTTTTTGCGACAAATTTAAAATCGTCGCAAAAAAATCGTCGCAAAAAATATTTTTTGTTGTAGTGCTTTGGTCACCTCACCACATTTGAGAGTCAATCCGGGTATGCCACTTCCCTGACCGTTCCATTTCCTATTAGCATCCCCATCTCCTTATCCATTGCTTGGGCCCTTTTAGTGGAGGTGCCCCTTAGCTTCTGGCGTACAGGCTTATAACGAGGGTCGACATTGAGGCGATGGGTGGCCACCTCAGGATCAATTCCTTCAAGGTCTGCATGCGACCATGCAAAAATATCCATGTTGCATTTCAGAAAATCTACTAGCTGGCGAACCAGATCTTCAGAGAGAAAAGAGCCAATGTACACCTTCCTGTCTGGATGCTCCTCGTCTAAGACCACCGAGGTGAGCTCTTCTACTGGTTCTCCTCTTTCTATGGCGGCGTCATCCCTGGGGTCGAGGACCTCTACTTGCAGTGCCTCATGTGGCTTCCTAGTCTTCATTGAGGAGACATAGCATTCCTTGCTGCTACTTGATCTCCTATGCCCTCTCCGACTCCATTAGGGGTTGGAAAACGGAGGATGAGGTGATAGGTGGAGGGCACAACTCTTAGTGTATTGAGAGCAGGTCGCCCCAGTATGATGTTGTAGGCAGATGGACAGTCGATTAGCAGAAAGTTGACCATGACCGTAGAACTTCGGGGTGCTGCGCCGGCAGTGACTGGTATGGTGATGGATCCTAGGGGATACACCTTCTCCCCTGAGAATCCAATGAGGGGTGATCTGATAGGCTACAGTCTCTCCCTGCCCAGGTTGAGCTTGTCATAGGCTTCTGCAAATAGGATGTCTACAGAGCTGCCGTTCTCCACGAGGATCCTTCGTACCTGGAAGTTGGCAACGGTCATGGTGAGCACTAGAAGGTTGTCATGAGGGTGTTGGATTCCTTCTAAGTCCTTGTCTGAGAAGGATATGACTTCGTTGTTGTCTTGCTTGGGCGTCTTGGGTGGACGTTCACTATCAAGGTGCCTAGCTTTCCTGGCGTGAGCCTTCATGGCGAAGAGGGATTCTCCTCCTCCTGCAAGTCCTCCAGAAATGGTGTGAATTTCTCCAATGGGGTGTGGATCTTCTTGGTTGTGAGGTGGCGGCGGCGTCTGCCCCCTTCCAGCAACATACTGGCGTAGGTTTCCACGTTGAATGAGGTCCTCAATTTGTCTTTTGAGGTCATAGCATTCGTCGGTGCCATGGCCATGGTCGCGATGAAAGCGACAGTACTTGCTTGGGTTCCTACGGTTTGGAGGAAACTTCATCCTCCCATGCCACTTTACTGCGGGGTCATCCTGGATCTGGAATAGGATGTGCCAACAGCGGCGTTGAGGGGAGTGAAGGCTTGTCGGTCCCTCTGAGGAGCAGGACCAAGCCGGTCCTTCACGGGTACCCTCTCTGTCCTGCTGTGCTTATTGCTGGACTCCTTCTTATCGTCTATGTCTCTTTCCTTCCTCTTCTCCCCTGTTCTAGATGACTCACCTCGCCTGACCCTCTTGATGTCCTCTGCGTTCATGTACTTTTGGGCTTTGGCAAGTAGCTCCGGTATGCTCCTTGGTGGGCGCTTATCACTGAGAATAAGAAGCTTGATGAGTGGAGGCCTCCCAAGAAGGCAGTCATTGTTACCTTGTCATCGGGCTCTTCGACTTGAAGGACCTCCTCGTTAAAACGAGTGAGGTAGCTCCTCAGGCTCTCATCTTTGTCCTGCTTTATGCTGAGCAGGTGAGTAATGGGCTTCTGGTGGCGGCGCCCTCCGATAAAGTGTGACACGAAGGACCTGCTCAACTCGGCAAAGGAGGAGATGGAGGCTGGAGCAAGCTTAGCAAACCACTGTCGAGCGGATCCCTTCAAGGTGGTTGGGAACGCCCTACACATGATCTTATTGGGGACATTGTGCAGCTGCATTAAAGTTTTGTAAGTTTCCAGATGGTCCAACGGATCCTTCTTACCGTCAAAGGTCTCCACCGATGGCATCTTAAACTTCTGAGGGAGGGGGTAGTTCGCCACGTCTGGCTTGAAAGGCGTGTCAGTTCACCTAACAAGATAGTCCACCATCTCAGGTCTTTGCGCCTTCATGGCGTTGAAGACGTCACCTAGTTGGTTCTGCACCTCTTTTATCTTTTCGTCCCACTGGTTGGGAGCTCCTTTGGAATTGTCATGAAAATGGCTTCCATGCTCCATGCTCTGGTTCTTCCCCTCGTCTTCTTGAAAATGAGGGTTTCACCATGGGGAGCAGGAGCTGGAGGAGGAGGTGGAGGTACCTCATGGTGGGCTCCCCTGTGTGGGGCGCCCAAGGGAACTCCAAAGGGGGCGCCTAGGCCTGCATGGGTGCCCAGATGGGGAGCACCGAGGTGGGGAGCTCCTTGGTGTCCAGGGCGTGGAGCTCCTCCTTGTCCGGCGAGCATGAGTTATAGGATCTGCTAGTTTTGAGCCACAAGCTCCTGCATGGTCTACAATATCTGCTGTGCATTCGGGACAGGATTGGCCTGTGGAGGAGCAACCTCCTCCTCTCGTAATGGATTATCTTCATGTTAGTTCATCGATCTGGTAGTGATTGTCATCGATTTGATAGAGAAAGTGTTTAGAAATGAGAATTTTTTTTCGATTCCCACAGACGGCGCCAAACTGATGATGCACAAATTGATTTTGTACACCACCTGTCAAGTGTGAATAGTAAATGCAGTAATTAAAGTAAAGAGAGAGAAGACGAGAGTTATAGTGGTTCGGTCAATGTGACCTACGTCCACTTCTCAATAGCTAGGGTTGCCGGGTGCTTTATTAATTCAAGAATGTAGGGAGAGCAGAGGGTACAAGCTTAGAGTGGGAGAGGAGATATGTGCTCTGTTGAGTGTGTTGCCCCCCAAGTGTTGGTGGGGCTTACAATTTATAGCCGCCCCCTAACAGATTGGGGCGACTCAATAGCAACTAAGTATCTATTCTAGCGGAGCTCTTGACTTCTTCTCAACGGACGAAGTGGTTGAGGTGCTCTCTATGAGACTCGGTCAAGGATGAGGAGAGGGCTGACCCTTTCCAAGGCGGCTAGGGTGAGACTCTTGATGCTTCCCCAGTGATGTAGTCAGGTTGATGAGTTTAATTGGACTTGGACCTCATTGGGCCTGTGGGGTCTTCATGAGTTTGAGTCTTTGATTATAATTGGGCTTCAACACGGATTTGAGCCTTTTGGGCCTGACCCATCAAATTCAATGATTAACAATATATAATTTATAAAAATACACTAATAAAAAAAATTATTTTGTAATTTTACCTAAGCACAATTCAATAAAACCCATATTGTAATTTTGTAATTGTGATTTAACAATAATATAGAGTCCATATTATTCTTGATCCAAATATTACTCTCATTGATCTCTCTTTTTTGATGGATTCATAATATAAAACTAATTTTTTCTCAAATAAGTCCTAAGAGTTTTTGAAAGTAAATGTTAAGTTATAACAATGACTTATTAAATTTATACGAACTCAAGCACTTTAAAAATCTGACTTTTGAACTTTTCATCAGTATTATATATTATATATTTAAATAAATCTAACAATGAATTTAGAATTAAATTTCTTTAACTAGAGATAAGTTAGCCCTAGGGAATTACTTAGATTTAAGCTTGAGTTAGTTTTTGTCACTTCCAATTCCTAAAATCTAATCCCTCAGATAAATATAGCTAAAACATTTATGTCTTTTGTCTATCAGTTTGTATGGAACTTAAAGTTGTAGCTCGCTATTGATCATGATTGTATTTACAATAAAATCTACATTTGAAGGTGCATAATGATGATTGACTGGATTATCATGTTATCTTGTGTTCTATTATAAAAATACAATATCTTTTGTAGTGATTTTATCAAACTTTTCTCTTGCAAAGTTTGTATCATCGTGATTCATGCAACCAATAATTATGGACTCTTAACAAGTATGTTCTTAAGAAAACTCTGTCAAAATAGATTCTGGAGAATGTATCTTACCTGGATTTGCACAAATACGGAGTATATGTGGTTATCTGAAAACTTATCAGGTGTTAAGCCACACAATAACAAATTATCATCTAATAAGAGGGGAATCATAAGGGCACTTACTCAGGCCTTTAATCAAAGATGGAATCATAAGTTTAAACTAAGAGGCTCGAATAGTGGCGTAGCAATGAATTCTATTTCATAAGATTATTCAATAAGTTGTCATTAATGTCAATTTTTTAGCTGTGTATGACCTATATAATTGATTTTCACACAAAAAAAGAATTAGAATAGTATCTATTTTTAATAAAATAAAATAAAAACTAATTCAGTGCTGATTAATTTATCATGTGACTTACCAAGTAAGGGGTTGAGCAATGTTTGGCATATCAATTGCCTGAAGCCTGCTCCCATGCTTACTACCATCTTCAAAAATGCAATTGGATCATCACATGATACCTAAGGCCGCAACTCCCAACCTTTTTGCCTACAAAAGGCTGCTCTATAATGTGTTCATGTATTTCCCAATACTTCTCTTTTGTTGGAATGAGCCTCCATTTAAAATATTTGACACATTGTACAACAAAAGCCCCCATAGATGGAAAAATTATGAATGTTTGGTTTGAGGAATGTCTTAGGAAAAGGTGGAGGTTGATGCCAGGTTTTGTTGGGTTTTCTTTGTGGAGTCTAGTTTTGTGTTGACCCGAATGATGACCCGACCCGAAATAATGTTGCGTGGTTCTTAATGAGAAATTTAATGAGGCTTGGTCCATGGAGTAGAGGATTGGGCCGATATTGGGCTTGGGCTTGGGCCTGTACGTAGGACATATAAATACTACTCCTTGGTGATTAAGGTTTGTGTAGTGCATTGTACAGCCACCTCTGTAATTCTCTCTCTCAATTGTAAATCCCTGCAGCTTCGTGGATGTAGGCAAAATTACCGAACCACGTAAAATCTGTGTCTTGTTCTTTCTTATTTCTTATTGCTTTATGTTCTTGGTTTGTTCTTCGATTGTGTGTGTTTATCTGTGGGTTTAAAGCGATTCAAATCCTAACTAGTTTGAGTAGCATGTATTTAATTTCACCTGCACCATTAGCAGCAGGATCATACACCACCAACTGGTTCTGCGCATTTTTGCAGAATCGTTTAATCCACGATCCTCTTCCAAAGCAATTTTTTCATTAATCGATTCGTGAGGAGTGCTTTCTAGGTGACCAATGAAAGCAAAATCATTTAAAGCAACAGAAACATTGATGTCATTCCGTTTTACCTTGATGGTAAGTTTCAAGAGACATGGCTGCATTTGAGTGGATCTCAATCACGTGAGTTACAGAAATTAATTAGCAAAGTGTTCAACATTTATCCTACAAACTTTGCTTCATAGCTGCGCCACAATGAATATAAGTTTAACATGCCTACTTCCCATACTTGTCAAACCAGAGGAACACGTCTTTAGAAACTTGGATAGATTTCAATTTATACCCTGTAAGATGGATCAACAATACCCTTTTGACGATCCTGCAGTTTGAATTTTTCTCTCTTGTCCATGATAAACTTAGACACACATAATCAACCCAAGCTCGCAAGTGAAATGTAATAAGCTCCAAAGCAAAATAAATATGCCAGAACCATCCTAGGAAGGAAGATGTAATCAATTTATTTCAAGACAGGTCGGTTATCCAAAAAATTTCCATAATTATAGTTCCTAGAAGAAGAGGAAGACCAGAAAAACAAGGGGCAACCAATAAGTAGCAATCATGCAGGCCACCTATATTGATACATTCTTAAATCACCTAACAAACATCTGTAACTTCAATTCTAAGAAGATTATTATATATATATATACCTCAACAAAGACATGCATGCATACGTCCGGACCGTATATGTAATGCATAGTATTGCAAAAAAGTCAGTAGGATTATGGGTGCATCAAGTAATTACAAGAGTGGAATATATTGTAAGGTAGACACCAAGAGCTAAATGCAAGATGTCACTTAAATCTACATGTCAGGTATAGGCTTATGTCAAGGTCTGTGCTTGGTTTCTTCAATTCCTACTAATTTTTGCTTATACCCTTGGTGGTGATAAAAATATGAGGTATATATATAGAATAATCACATGTCAGGTATAGGCTTATGTCAAGATGTCGCTTAATTTTTGCTTATAACCTTGGTTTCAAGATGTCGCTTAAACCAACTAGTTTTATAAAAAAAGACATTTGCAAATAAATTTACGTTTTTTTCTCGTGACTAGAAATCATTCCAACATGTTTTTTGGACTTATAGTAGGAACACAAACCTCAATGCATTCACTTGCAACTCATGTGCATCAAATAAATGTGATCTTCAAACCGTGTAGTTTACACCTTACCCATTGTTGGACTATTAAACCAACACGTTTAGATTGATAAATCCTCTTAATAATGTACTCTTTTGACCAAGAAAAAGATCTTCCATGGGTAGCACCTGCCCTGATAATTGATTTCTTTGGACGTTGATCCATGATTGATTGCTTAAAACGTGCACAAATGAAAGTTTTGTTTCCTGTGAAAAAACGAACTCACACAGGCACCAACCATGACCAATGAGAAGGAACAAAGGACATAACAAATAAAAAGCAAACCCTCTACTGGTTTGACATTCAATGACACCCTACCTCGACATTGAAATGTTTAAATTAAGTTATACGAATGTCTTATGTACTTTGGATTTTGTCCCCAAATGTCTTTCTTTTTTTGGTGCTTTGGAAAAGAAAAAGAAGGAGGTTAAGCCTCCTTAACAAAAGGTACACTACAAGAGTCGGCCCTAAGTGCTTGTAGGACTTGATGTGGAGGGACCAGCAACTCCACAAGCCTTTCTGCTACTATTCTCCAAGGTTTGCGAAGATATCATTACATTAATTCTCTTCGTGCAATGTATGAGCGACTATTGCCTGGATTGTTAAAAATAGAATCCTAGATAATACTTTGTTGTTAAGTGTATCTAGTTGACTTGGGAACACAAGGGGTTATATCTTGGGTCTTGTTATGTGGTTAATGGTCTAGGAAAGTGAGTGGTCAAGATGTATCTTGCAACCTATATGTATGTTGAAAATATGGAATACATGTATGGAAAAATTATTCCAAAAAGACTACGTTACATTGTCTTTGTTTTATCTATCACAAATATACAAGGGCTGAAACTATTAGCCAACATAAGTGGTATCAGAGCTAGTTCGATTCTAACTAGCTGGGCGTGAAATTTTTCATTGGATAAACAAAGTCCTAGTGAAGAATATCAAAATGGAAAGTGGAATCAACACGTCTATCGATGCACAACAACCTCATTTCCCCGTCTTTGATGGTGAAAATTATGATTATTGGTGTGTCAAGATGAAAACTATATTTCTCTCTTATGATCTTTGAGATTTGATTCAAATTGGATACGAAGATCCAACCGAAGAGATGGCAACGCAGATGACAATGGCTCAAAGGAACCAATTAAAGGAAAACAAGAAGAATGATGCAAAGGCTCTTCACTTGATTCAACAAGGAGTAACGGATATAATGAAGGTATCGTGATACTATGAAGGTAAGAGCAGTGACACTTGATTCAGCATGGGACATTTTACAAGATGAGTATCGTGATACTATGAAGGTAAGAGCAGTGAAACTACAATCCTTGAGAAGAGATTTTGAGAATAGTAGAATGAAAGAGAATGAATCCTTACATGATTTCTTCTCTAGACTTATGAAGATTGTAAATCAAAGGAAAACATATAGAGACCAAGTTTTGGACTCAAGAATTATTGAGAAAATTTTGATTAGTTTGCCAGAAAAATATGATTATATTGTTTCCGTCATTGAAGAAACCAAATATATTTCTTCTTTGGGTGTTCAAGAATTATTGGGTTCTATTAAAGCATTTGAGCAAAGGTTAAGTAGGCATGCCGAAAAATCTGTTGAGAGTGCTTTTCAATCCAAGCTTAATGTTAACTCCAAAAGTCATGAATCCTCGAGTTCCAATCAATCTAAAGGTGAATCTTTTAGAGGGGAAGATTTGGAAAAGGAAGAGGAAGTGGAAGAAATTCAAGAGGAAGAGGAAGAAGAAATTTTGAAATAAGATCAAATAAAGAATTCACTCAACAAAAATGTGGAATTTGTAAAAGATCAAGTCATGTTGATAAAGATTGTTGGTTTCGTGGAAAGCCTCAATATTTTAATTGCAAAAAGTTTGGTCATTTGTAAAAAGATTGCCGGTTCAAGAATAATCAACAAGCTAATTTTTTCGAAGAGCAAGAAAGTAGTGGAAACATGTTCTATGCTTGTCAAGCAATGTCCGAGCAAAAGAATGATGTATGGTATCTTGATAGTGGTTGTAGTAACCATATGACCGGTGATGATAATATTTTTGTGAACATGGACACCACTTCTAATTCTCAAGTAAGGATGAGAAATGGTGTCATGGTTCAAGCAAAAGGCAAGGGAACCATTGCTATTGAAACAAATAGAGGAACAAAATACATCCAAGATGTTTTGTTAGTACCGGACTTGGAACAAAATTTGTTGAGTGTTGGTCAACTTGTAGAGCATGGGTACTCTATGGTGTTTGAGGACAACTCTTGCATGATCTATGATTGTGGGGAGAAAAAGCAATTTATAGCGAAAATTGAGATGGAGAAAAACAAAAATTTTTCTCTCATTTTTTGGTATTCAAACAATGTTTCTTTGAAGATGGAAGTTGTTGATGATTCTTGGCTTTGGCATAGAAGATTTGAACACTTGAACTTTCAAAGCTTGAAGATCCTACGACAAAAGAACATGATTTATGGATTGCCATCTATACAAGAAGTTAAAGAAGTTTGTGAATGATGTGCACTTGGAAAGCATCATCGAGATCCTTTTCCAAAAGAAAAAGTTTGGAGAGCCAAATCACTGTTGGAGCTTGTTCACACCGATGTATGGGGACTGTCAAGAACACTTTCTCATGGAAGTAACAAATACTTCATAATCTTTGTTGATGATTTTTCAAGAATGACTTGAGTTTATTTTATGAGACAAAAATCTGAAAATTTTCAAGTATTTAAGAAGTTCCAAAAGTTTGTTGAAAGGCAAAGTGGATACTACATTAAGTTGTTAAGAAGTGATAGAGGTGGTGAGTACAACTCTATTGAATTTAATAAGTTTTGTGAATACATTGGTATGGAAAGGCAATTGACGGTTGGGTATACTCCACAACAAAATGGAGTGGCCGAAAGTAAGAATAGAACCATTGTTGAGATGGCTAAATCGATGGTTTATGAGAAGGGGTTACCTAAATCATTTTGGGCCGAAGCGCTATACACGGCGGTTTACTTGATGAATAGATGTCCAACAAAAGCTTTGGAAAATCAAACTCCAATTGAAGTTTGGTGTGGAAGGAAGCCGTCGGTGAATCACTTAAAGGTTTTTGGGTGCATTTGTTTTGCACATGTTCCTAAAGAAGTGAGGTACAAGTTTGATGAAAGTAGTGAAAAATGTATTTTTGTGGGTTATAGCTCTAAATCAAAGGGTTATAGACTCTTTAGTTTGAAGAGAAACAAAGTGATTATTTATAGAGATGTTCTCTTTAATGAGAAGAACTCTTAGAATTGGAAAGAAAAGAATGTTCAAAATCAAGTGGTTGTAGCAAATGAAGATTATGGAAGCTTTGAGGTTGGAAATGAAAATGAAAAAGTTGAAGTTCTACCACTAATGTCTCCAACACCCAACTCTCCTTCATCTCCTTCTACTTCCTCAAGTTCAAGCACTTTATCTCCAAGTTCAACTCCAAGGAAAATGAGAAGTCTTAGTGATGTGTATGCTAGATGTAATTTTTGTGTGGTTGAACCCGAAAGTTTTGAAGAAGCAATCAAAGAAGATGCTTGGAAGAAAGCAATAGAAGATGAAATTCGTGTGATTGAGAAAAATAGCACTTGGGAGTTGGTGGAAAAGCCAAAGAATAAAGAGGTCATTGGGGTGAAATGGATTTACAAAACGAAGCTTCATCCGGATGGTTCAATTCAAAAGAATAAAGCGAGGCTTGTAGCAAAGGGGTATTAACAACAGCTCAGTGTCGATTACCAAGAGACTTTTGCTCCGGTTGCTCGACTTGATACAATAAGGCTTCTTACTGCTCTTGCTTCACAAAGGGGCTGGTTTCTTCATCAATTAGATGTAAAATCAGCGTTCTTGAATGGTGTGTTAAAAGAAAAAGTTTATGTAGAGCAACCACAAGGCTTTGCGGTCAATGGTGAAGAAGGAAAAGTGTACAAGCTAAAAAAGGTTTTGTACAGGCTGAAACAAGCACCTCGAGCATGGTATAGTGAGATTGATTCCTATTTCAATGCAAAGGGATTTCAAAGAAGTAAAAGTGAGCCAACCTTGTACATCAAAATGCAAGGTAATACCGGTATTCTCATTGTGTCACTTTATGTTGATGACTTGGTTTTTACCGGGAATGACCAATTAATGATTGAAGATTTTAAAAGTGAGATGATGAAAAGATATGAAATGAGTGGTTTGGGACTTCTGCATTACTTCTTGGGCATTGAAATTTATCAACAAGAAGATGGAGTTTTTATTTGCCAAAGGAAGTATGCAAAAACTCTTCTTGAAAAATTTAGGATGAGAAATTGTAAATCGGTGGCTACACCTTTGATTGTGAATGAAAAGTTATTGAAAGATGATGGAACTAAAGAAGTTGAAGCATCTTTTTATTGAAACTTGGTTGGAAGTCTTTTGTACATGACAGTTACGAGGCCGGACATCATGTATGCTACAAGTTTGTTATCTCGGTTTATGCACAAACCAAGCCAAATTCATTTTGGGGCAGCAAAGAGAGTGTTGAGATATATTCAAGGAACACTTGATTTTGGGATTATGTTTGAAAAAAAAGCTGATGTCAAGTTATTTGGATTTTGTGATAATGATTGGGTCGGAAACATTGACGATATGAGGAGCACTTCGGGTTATGCATTCTCACTTGGTTCCGGTGTAATTTCATGGGTGTCAAAGAAGCAACAAAGTATGGCACAATCATCAGCTGAAGCTGAATATATTTCAGCATCATTGGCTACTTCTCAAGCAATTTGGTTAAGAAGAATCTTGGAAGATATTGGTGAAAAGCAAGGTGAAACAACTCCAATTTTATGCGATAATAAATCAGCTATCGCCATGACAAAGAATCCCGTCTATCATAGTCGAACTAAGCACATTGCAATCAAGCATCACTTTATTCAAGAAGCCGTGGAAGATGAAGAGATTCAAGTCAAATATTGCAAGACCGAAGGTCAAGTGGCGGACATTTTTACCAAAACACTTCCTAAAGATAAGTTCGAGTTTCTAAGAGGCATGTTGGGAATACAACAACAAAACATTAAGGGGGAGTGTTAAAAATAGAATCCTAGATAATACTTTGTTGTTAAGTGTATCTAGTTGACTTGGGAACACAAGGGGTTATGTCTTGGGTCTTGTTATGTGGTTAATGGTCTAGGAAAGTGAGTGGTCAAGATGTATCTTGCAACCTATATGTATGTTGAAAATATGGAATACATGTATGAAAAAATTATTCCAAAAAGACTAAATTACATTGTCTTTGTTTTATCTATCACAAATATACAAAGGCTGAAACTATTAGCCAACATGGATAACTTCCAACAAGTGTTTGCAATTTGTTATCAGCTCCTTCTTGGGGTGATCCTCTTGCAGTGTGTTGGTGAGGAGCATGAATGCCTCTTGGGAGTCAGTTTTAAGGACAATTATGCTACATCCCGTCTTGTGAGCAAGTTCTATTCCTCTCAGGATGGCCCGGAGCTCCGCCTGGATACTTGTTGTCTCATTCAGTTTCCCATAAAAACCTACTTTCCAACAACCTTAATCATTCCTCATTAGGCCTCCAATCTCGATCGAGCCTGGATTGCCCTTAGAAATTCGTCCGTGTTAAGTTTCAACCATCTTGTAGAAGGAAATGACCAAGATATTAGTCTAGTTGTCTTAGGTGCTCTAGTGGGGTGAAACTATTGGAAGGCATTAGCAAAATCTACTGAAGTTTGCCACACATTTCTGGCCACTACATGGTGGTCCGAGTGAGTGAGGGTTATGCACTCCCTCTTTCTGTCTTCCCAGATATGCTAGATGATAGTTGCAAAAACAATAGCCCAAGGAACTCCTCCCTTAGCTTCAGTAGCTTTGACCTTGAAGTTGGAGTTAAGCTAGCTAGGGAGGCTTAGCACTTGGTCTGCTCTCCTCTATAGTCTATTCAAAAATTTACTCCAAACCTCTTGGGCTATGGAGCAATCTCTGAGTATATGGATTGTTGACTCTTCTGAGGAGTTATATCTAGTACATGTGGCATCATTAGTTAAATTCCTCTTGGCTCTAAGTTGGTTGGACAATAGCCTATCATGTTGGACCAGCCACAAGAAGAATTTAATCTTTTGGGGAATTTCTAGTTTCCAGATCCAATTATAGGTTACTGGTGGATCATTGGACCTGTTTCCCATTACAACTAGGTTATATGTAGCATTTGTTGTGAACTTTCCATTGCTGGAGGGCCCCATCAAAGTTTGTCCTATAAGGACTCATACTTCGTGAGTGGGGTCTGGAGAATTGTAAGCATTGAGGGAGAGCCATACCCATGCTATGCAGATTCTAGTTACCTGATTCATCAATAAATTCTACCACTGTGCTCTATACGTTGACTGACTGGTAAGGTTGTAGATTCTGTAGGAGGGGTTCATTCCCTCCCCAAAAAAAAAACCAGTCAGTCCAAAATCGAATATTATTTCATGTTCCAACAATTCATTTTGACCCTTTATCTAGGAGGTCTTTTGTTTTGATGATTTCTCTCCAAGTGGGAGAAACATACCCCTTTACTGCCAATCGTTGTTCTCCTGGTTTGTGTATTTGCTCCTAATGAAATCAACCCAATGGCTTTGGTGATTTTACTTCACTTTCCATCCTAGTTTAGCAATTAAGGTTGTGTTGTGTTTCCTACCTTTCTTAATCCCCTAGTCCTCTTATGGCTTTAGGTGTACAAACCTTATCCCTCTTCTTTTCTTCAGTGTCCCCCTAAAGAAATTTCTTATTAATCTTGTCAATATGAGCATAAGTTGATTGGGGAAGCCAATTGGTCTGCATAAAATATGAAGGGATGGCTGAAGTAACTAATTAGATTAGGGTGGCTCTTCTTGCCATAGACAAGTTCTTAGCTTTCCATCCACTGAGTCTTAATTGTATTTCGTCAATCACTAACTTAAAGTGAGTGTGTGATGTTCTTTTGTGAACAGGTGGGATACGTAGGTACTTTCTAAGGTCTTTAGTTAACGTGAGTCCACTTATCTTACTGAGGTGTCTAGCTTGTGGTGAGCTAATATTTGGGGAGAAGAAGATTCTGGACTTGGCAAGGCTGACTTTTAATCCATAAATGTTACAAAAATCATCCAAACCTCTTTAACCAATTCACAATCTTTTTCCATAGCTCTAGAAAACAAGATGATATCATCAGCAAAGAGCAGATGGGTGATCTTTGGCCCTCTTCTGGATGCTTTAAGCCCCTTCCATAAACTCTATGAGTTTTCTCATGTATTAATTGGCCTACTTTCTCCAGGCACAGAAAAAAACGATAAATGGATAAAAGGTCTCTTTGTTTAAGGCCTCTTTTGGGCTTAATAAGGGTTAATGGAGTCCCATTCCATAAAATTGAAAGGGACGTACTTGTAATACAACTCATTATAAAATCAATCTAAGATTGTGGGAGATTAAAATTTTGGAGATTTTGATGAAGAAATGATCAACTAATCATATGGTAAGCTTTTTCAAGGTCAATCTGTTTGGCCTTTTTTCTTATTCAGTGAGTGAACCGATTCTTGGGTAATGACAACATTATCAATAGTATTTCTTACATGGATAAAGCTGCTCTGGTTGGAAATTATGATTTTGTCAAGAAGGGTCTCAATCTAGTCCCCAAATGTCTTTCATGCACATACTATAAAGTTGGGTGTGAAGACCCAACTTGAGTGTTACTTGTCTCGAATTTTAATTAAACTTGTGTAGATTTGAGTTTGAATTTATTCAAATATAAAAAATCTTTATGATAAAGTACAAGGTAAATTCCAAAGGATATGAAAAATGACTTTTACTTTTCGAGATTTAGATCATTTTAGAATTTTTTTACTACTAATCCAATGACAAAAGATTACTTACAGAATTTTGGCTAAAGATCATTTTAATAACACACCAAAATATACACACACATTAATACACATATACACACGCACATATACTAATTCACTAAAATATACAAATACACATATACAGATCCACTAGATCCGGACTCGACCCTAGACCCAACCCTAGACTCAAGCCTAACCCTAAACCCGATAGACCTTGACCTCGAACCCTGCACCTGACTTCGAAAATGACCCTAGACCTAGACTTGTACCTGACCCCAAACTAGACCCTAGACCTGGACCCGAACCTGAACCCGAACCCCAAACTTGACCTGACCCCGCCCCATACTCGGACCGAGACCCAAACCCCGGAGCAAACCATAGATTTGGACTCGACCCCAAACCTAGACTCGACCCCAACCCCAGACCCCATACCTAACACCAGACTTAGACCTGGACTCAGAATAGAACCTAATCTGACCTCAGATCTAAAGCCAACCCCAAACCTAGACCCGACCTCGACTCGAGCCTGACCCTAGACAAGATATGGACCACGACACCTACTCGGGACCTAGACCCAACCTCGACCTCAAACCCGAACCCAGACCTGAACCTGGACACCAGAACTTGGACCCGACCCGACCTCAAACCCAGACCCAAACCTGAACTTCCTGAACCCGACCTCAAACCCGAACCAACCGTTCAACTAAATGCCCACAAAAAACACAACACTATAGACCTCTCTTATCTCGGCCTACACTCGCTTGAACAACTCCCACAAGTCCCTCAAACTCTTCTTTGTTATGCTCCATCAAGCCAACCCACACCAAAAATCAAACAACTTCTTTTCACCAATATTGTTCATACCACAGTTTTGTCCCAATAACCCCTCTTTGAAAATGTTGTTTGGAGAAGTGGTGATGATTGTGACGACGTCGTTTGCTTTGTTTATTTGACTTATTGATCAAGTGGTGGTGATCGTGATGGTGCCAATTACTTTGATTATTGGTATATTGGTTGCAATCATGGAAAACACTGATTGTTGTTCTAATTGTGAGTTGTGTGATTAAGAGTTATCCACTTTCATATAGATTTATTTTAATATTTAGGGCAATAATATTTTCTTTAATTTATATCTTTTTGGGTAATAGTTTTCATTAGCTTTGAATTAGAAATTGATTTGAATTTCTTTTTACTTATATAAATTTCAGCAAATGCGTGATGTCTGAATAGTACTAATAATTTAAATACGTTTAATATATGACTTATATTTTCTACTTTAACTCTTTTACAATCTCATTTTTTTTTTCATTTAACCTTTTATATGACTGATTATAATATATTTTTTTTTCGTGTTTGATTTGAAAATATAAATTTTTGACATGATATATTAATTTTTTTGTTTATAATACTAGAACGAGTTGAAACAAACTAAATACCTAATCTAATCGACCTTGAATAAGGAAGCATGGTCGATAACCAAACTCAAACATATCAAAGCGCCACAAGTTCGACTCATGTTAAAGTTACTTGGAACTCAAAATGTGCTGAACATAGTTTCAGAATAGCGAGGGGAAAATCAAATGGATTCCCTTCGGAAACCCCCTCGCCGGACCAGCCCCACACCCCGAGTTGATAACCGTGTTAATGCGAATGATTCTCCGTGTGTTAGTTCGTGTTCTTCGTTACAACAATGATTAAAGCGATAACTAACTTCAACCGTTTCTCAGTCCCAAGACTTGCAACAGAACCCAACAAACTCACCCATATAGTCGACAAGTTGAAGAAATGTTCAAGCTTGAGAGTACTGGAATCTGTATACGCTTCTATGACCAAGACCAATGCAAACCAAGATTGCTTTTTGATGAACCAATTTATCACGACCTGTTCGGCATTTGAACGAACAGATTACTCGATTCTGGCCTTTACCCAGGTGAAAGATCCCAACGTATTCGTGTACAATGCAATGATCAGAGGCTTTGTCCATTGTTTTTACCCGCTCAAAGCTCTAGGCTTTTACTTAGGCATGTTGAGGTCTCAAATTAGACCCACTAGTTATACATTTTCCTCGATGGTAAAGGCTTGTGCATTAGTATCTGCTGTAGGATTTGGAGAAACCGTTCATGGGCAGATATGGAAAATTGGGTTCCGATCACACGTTTTTGTTGAGACAGCATTGGTTGATTTTTACTCAACCTTAGGTAGAATTGATGAATCGAAACAGGTGTTTGATGAAATGCCTGAAAGAGACGTTTTTGTATGGACGACGATGATTTCCGCACATGCCCGAGTGGGGGATATGGGTTCTGCATGGGGATTGTTTGACGAGATGCCTGAAAGGAATACTGCTACATGGAATACGATGATTGATGGCTATGCAAGATTGGGTTATGTAGAGGCTGCTGAGCATCTGTTCAATGAGATGCCTATAAAAGATTTAATTTCATGGACAACAATGATCACTTGCTACGTGCAAAACAAGCAGTATACCGAAGGATTGGCAGTGTTCAATGAAATGAAGGCTAACGGGGTTAAGCCTGATGAAGTGACTATGTCAACTGTTATTTCGGCGTGTGCCCATATTGGGGTGCTTGACCTAGGAAAGGAAACACACCTTTATGTTATGCATAATGGGTTTGATCTTGATGTCTATATTGGGTCTGCTCTGATTGATATGTATGCAAAGTGTGGGAGCATGGATAGATCACTCGTGGTATTCCTCAAATTGCGGGACAAAAACCTTTTCTGTTGGAATTCTGTAATTGAAGGGCTTGCTGTTCATGGATATGCAGAAGAAGCATTGGCAATGTTTAACAGAATGGAGAATGAGAAGATGAAGCCAAATGGTGTTACTTTCGTAAGTGTTTTGAGTGCTTGCACTCATGCAGGACTAGTTGATGAAGGTCGTAGGAGGTTCCTTAACATGACTCTCGATTATTCCATAGCTCCTGAAATTGAACACTATGGGTGCATGGTTGATCTATTTTGCAAGGCTGGTTTGCTGGAAGATGCTTTAGAGTTAATCGGAAATATGAGAATGGAACCAAATTCTGTTATTTGGGGTGCTTTACTAGGTGGGTGTAAGCTTCACAAGAACATGGAGATTGCTCAAGTTGCTGTGGATAAGTTGGTGGTTTTGGAGCCAAATAATAGTGGATATCACACCCTTTTGGTTAACATGTATGCTGAAGCAAATCGATGGAGTGAGGTTGCTAAGCTCAGGGCAACCATGAAGGTACTCAGAGTAGAAAAGACATCTCCTGGGTCCAGTTGGATTGAAATGGGAAGGAAGATTCATCAGTTTGCTGCTTCTGATAGATATCATCCCGCCTCTGTTGAAATTTACTCACTTTTGAATGAGTTAGACGGGCAGATTAAACTAGCTGGGTATGCTACTGAATTATTTCATTAAGATTTGTTCTTGAAGAATGGAGATGACATTCAGAGATAATGGGAATTTGAAGTAGATAAAGTTTTGCTATATAGATGGGTGACGTTTGACTGAAACGGTAGAAGGCCAGGAAAAGGTGGGGGAAAATCTCCAAATCAAGTGGTCATATGGCACAGACTTATAGACAGAGGCAACGGTAATTCAAATTATTTAAAATCCAAATATTTCTTTGTTTCCCACTTAATTATTCCTATAATGGTCCTTGTAGGTCTAACCCCTGCTTCTAATTCTTGACAATAGATCATATCATCGCAAGATCTACAACTTATGTTTAGATTCTTGTTTCTGAGGGTTTGAGCATCCCTCTTTGTTACTAATAGTGATTAATGATAATTTCTGAGGTTAAATTTGTTTTTTTATTTCCACTCCTACAGGTGGTGGTGACCTTCTGTGAAAGGCATGTAGAAGGACTGCATCTGGTTTACTTATTCTTCTCGTGAGATTGGAATTTGTTGCTGTGTTACATGCAGCATTGAGAAACATACTAAGGAGAAATTGTTGAGGCGCCTGAAGTGCTTTTGAGGTTTATAATGGATGGGAAGACAAAGTACTTTCCTGCACAGAATAAACACAGTTGCTTTGGCAATCAATTGAGAGATCAAACGGAGGCTAGCGTCTGCACCACCATTAAAATTGCATTCCAAACCTTTCTATCATTTTCTTCATGAGAATTGCTTTTATCCTGGAGAAGGGTGTTACAATGGTTCTCTCGGCTCTTAAACGTTGCAGATTATGCCTAGTTTTCAACAAAAAATTCTCCACCATGCCAGATGGTCATGTATGCATATTTAAGCTCAATTTTCAATGGATTGGTGATGAGAACAAAGCCAAAGTTGCAGTTTCTTGTCCAAAGACAAAATTTAGGATCCACGTAGACATTTGAGAATATTTAAAAGCATTCTTAGGTAGAGGTTGAATACTTCAGAATACATAAAGATGTAGATAAATTCTCTCAGAAGGTAAGATGTAGATTAATTGGCAATAGAACAGAGTAGCTATTATTTTTAAGGATATTTAGGAGCCAATTGAGCAGCATTGTAATACGCGATCAGCATTGGTTTCTTATAGTTTGAAGTGAGGAAGGGCTGAGGTACCATCTAGTCCTTTTGCCAGGTAGTATGCATGGTATTCTCTGGTGTGAGTTTCCCTGTATATAGGTGGATTGATGTCTGATTGTAACTCCTTAATTGGTCCGCATTTAGTTGCAGTACTTGGGAAGAAGAAACATGCTGCTGATATCCTGGGGCCAACTCGTCCAGCCAGCACTCGGTGCTCCACACTTTTGAACTTGTCATTGGTTGTAAGCTACATAATTTAGGAAGAAAAATTAAGTTGTGATTTTGGAGATTGCAGAACAATTAGAACTGCATATTCTGTAACTTCACCTGCATAAGCTCTCCTGCGTTTGCTATTAGGGCTCCTTTCACTGGATGCACATCAACCCAATGATTTTGGTGAAGAACTTGGAGGCCACCAATGCTGTCTTGCAAGAGAATAGTCATGAAAGATGGGTCTGAATGCTTGGCTGCGCCTAGAGTCAAGTCTGGCTCAGGGCAAACGGGGTAGTAGTGGCACACTAGTGATGCACTTTTCATGCAATCAATCTTTTGTAGGTAGTCACTGTTAAGCCCTAGTGCTTCTGAAAGTAGTTTCGACAGTTTTTCCTTAAACCTAATCATGCATTCCATGTAATCGCATATGGCTTTCCTGCAAATTATAAGAACATGTTCTAAGAATTTATGGAATACATGGCAGGTGATGAGGAGTTTTGGGTTCTGCAAGTTACCTGCAAATGAAAGGTAATGCATCAGAGTCCAATACACCGTCATCAAAGTAACAAGCTATCGAATCCCTCCAGGCCGCAGCTTTGGATATAAGCAGATCTCCGTTGCTGAAATACTTTACTTTCTGCTCATTATCACGCGAGTACCAATCCATCTTCGCCTCCTGGGATTGCTCGTGGAAACGCTTTATGCCTTGTATGGCCTCTTCCATAACAATAGTGGGAATTCCATGATTAACCATTTGGAAGAATCCCCATGTCTCCGATGCTCTGAGTATTTGATTGACGATTTCCACTCGTCTTCCACTTTCAAAGCCTTCGAGATTTATCACTGGGACTTGAAGATTGTTACTACCAGTATGAGGTGATGAGTTTTGGAGGTTTTCAGGTGGATGAATGAAGATTCTGGGGATCTTGTTCACACCAGAGTCTAAGAGTCCTTTAACTCCAGCTTTTGTTTCATCGAACTCCTTCACTTCTTTTGCTCTATCGTAATCGAACCCGTCACCGTTAGCTTCTCCGGTGTTAGACATGATTTCAATGGAGACACTGATTAGCAGCCTAGAGAAGGTTGTGTTTGACTGAAAATATTTCTTGGTGGCTTTGGCTTATAAAGTATACAAGATGATCATGCTGAAGGAAAGAAAATGGGGTTACCATCATCAACCAATTGATTCTCATATTTATGCAAGTATTCATGTTTTGTTAATTTGCCCTTAAAATATTTAATTCGTGTTTAAATGATTCTTACATAGACAGACCGTTAAATTTTTTACAAAATGATCGCATGTTGGGTATGTAATACCGTTTAAGAAAATAACACGTGGTCCCTCTCAACAAAAAACTTGACGAATTGTTTGATTAGGGATTAAAATGATACGAATTAAAACTTTAGAGATCAAATTAATAAAATTAATACAATGAAAACTAAACTGACAAAACTAACATGTTTAAGTTTTTAGTCACCGCAAACCTGTCTGTTTGATGTTAGATTATATTTTATATACACATTTATATAACTATTTAATACAACATACATTATATATACATACACGCACACGTTGAAGTTTTATATATAGATGTGTGTGTGTTGGGTTGTCTTGATCACTAGATGTGGGTCTAATAAAATGTTGCATCATATGTTATGTGTTTGTTTGGTTATCGTATTAGAAACAAATTAATTGAATAAAAGAATATAGTTTAATACAATATAAATGGATAAAAGTCAAAATTAAATAGAATAATTTTTTCTAATGTTTGATAATAAACAACATAAATGTTAAATAATAATTATTTAATCTACTTAGAATACGTCTACCAAACAGGTCCCATATATTTTTAAGATTTGTTGCCATATGTCTTTCTCATGTATAGATTAATTGTGACAGTGCTGGAGGCACATCCACCACAAACACCACATGTCTCATCTGAACATGAGGTGAACTTGTGAGGTCATGACGGTGGTGTTCGTCATGACCAACTATTCCATTTTAATTTACACATTTTAACTAAATCTTTCTTTGATCCGGTGAAAAACAGACAATCCATGTTGAAATTATGAAATTCATAATAAAAAAATTTATTATGACTAAGTCTCAAAGGGTTGCCAACTATTCCATTCGCTCATGCGGTGTCAACGTCGAGGAATGCCTCCGCCTAAAAAAAATTGTGAAGTAATGTACGTGATTTAGAGGCGGAATTAGAAAATAACCAAAATGCAATTATTATTGATGTCACAGATAAGTATGAAACAATATGCACCACAAATTAGACAGATAAAAAAAATTGAATATTACGAACGATTAAGACAAAATTGAATATTACGAACGATTAAGACAAAATTGTATTATAATTTGATGAGTGAAGACATGTCAAATAAGGTGGCTTTGATTTCTTCTACGGTGGGAATTGAGCATAGGGTGTGCTCTAATGGCACAATTAAGGGGACCAATTGGTCAGGGTCTGGTGGGAACTGGGGATGGGATGATGAGAATAACAATTAAAACTTAGATATGAATTGGTTCCACAGCTCCTCTTCCCTTTTAAGTTGTTCTGCTAAATCATTGTAAAAGACTCTCTTCCAGCATATTGTCACGTCTGTGTTCAGCCTGCTGCAACCAATTCATTCTTTCCTTAATCGATACAATTCCCAAAGTGTGTTATATTCCATTCTTTCCTTAATTGAGATGTTGAAATTAAGTTATCTTTCTCATGTATAAATTCACTTGTCATAATCCGTGTCTGAAGGTACGATGAAATATAAAATTTAAACGTTTAAAATATTGATCTAACTATAACAAATAGTAATTTTTTATTTTTTCATTTCTTTAATTACATTATTTAAAATTAATTTTACCTATTATTTTCTTTAAAATAGTATTAAAATTTTTTTAACATGTGTACACTATCGTATATGGATAATGTATGAAATAAAACTTGTGTTAAATTATAAATTAATCAAATATTAAATAAATGAATATGTGATATAATTGGAAATGTGATATTTTTTGGGAGAAAAATATGTCTAAGATAAAAATTGAAGTTACCTAATTTAGGGAAAGGCTACGGTACCGAAAGTTACAATGATTTCAGGTTAAATTACAATTTTTTGAGGTGTAAGTTACAATTTTTTTAAGGTATAAATTATAACTTTTAAAGATCAAGTTACAATTTTTAAAGATCAAGTTACAATTTTTAAAGATCAAGTTACAACTCAAAAGGGAGAAGATACAACTGTTCAGGGGAAGTGCATGATGAATCATGTATGTCTGTGATCGATCATAAACTTCTCTTGAATAATTATAACTTTTTTTTTTTAAATTATAATTTTACTAAAAAAATAATAATCAATGGTACGGTACCGAAGTCGGTATCGTAGAATTTTTCCTAATTTATTATATTGATTGTGACAGTCCTCAAGTCACATCCACCATAAACAGAGCATGTTTCTTCTGACTATGAGGTGAAATTGTGGGGTCACGACAGTAATGTTACTCTTTGACCAACTATTCCATTTGGTTTTTTGACCAATAAAAAACCCTAAATTGCAATCAAACGGTTTGATTCGACCTTGAGCATGATGGTTTTTCCTGCCAATGTTTTCACAAAGATCTGCATCTCTCTCTCTCTCACTCTGTGTTGGGGAACGTTTATGCTAGATGTGTTTGGTGAGAAGAGTTTGAATTTGAAACAAATTTCTCCAATTTTTCAAAAGATGTGTTTCGAATCTAGAAGATCTGTTCTCAGCGGCGACCTTTGTGTGTGTCTCTCTCTCTCTTAACTCGGTTGAAAAAGTTGATTCTTATTCACAGGTTCATTTAATCATTAAATAATGGTTGATGTTCAAATTTTATTTGGACATTTTGGATTTTTTACTACTTTTGGGCATTGTGAGTTGTTTGGACAACTCCAATGATGGCCTTCTTGGACATTGCTTCTTCTTTGAACAATGGTTAATGATGGTGTGTACTGCGCAATTGAACATGATTATAATTGCTAGGGGTCAGGAAATCACTTGATGATTTAGGCAAAGTTTCTAGGCTCTTCAGAATTGAACAAATGATAAAGGATTATAAACAGAGAGTTTATAGTAGTTCACCAGCTCGAGAACTCGGTTAATTCACTCTTTAGGGAGTCTCTTACTCATGGGGAAGATTTTATTGATAAAAGGGAGGATTACACAGAATATTTGTTTAAGCTAGTTGTTTGTTCTTCATTATAAGGGATGTGCCTCTTATTTATAGCCTTCTAGGGTCTTGCCTAATTTCCCCGCGTGATTCTTGCCCCTTATCTGTAACGGATGTGTTTGTTATGCAGTCACCGTGGGTAGTGCCATGGCGGTTGCGGCTATCTCGCCTGAATGTAAGTCTATTGCGACTTATGCATAACGTTTTGGTGGGTACCAGCTGTCATCCTTGTTGTCCCCTTGGCGGCAATGTTGCTGGGTAAATTGATCTAAGCACCTCGAACAGCTCGCCATGAGTTGCATGATTCAAACTCTGATGACCGAGCTGAACGACAAGCTCAACCTTAGCCAAATTTTGAGTATCATCAGTTGTCCCCTAGTCCCCAGCCAAGAAGATTTTGTCTTATATGGGCTGGGGCTGATTAATGCTTTAGTGGGCGAAGTCAACTTGGTTTGGCGGTTGACCTGCCTCGTGATCAACTTGGTTTGCCCTCGGGATCTACATGATGGGACGTTTCTCAATTTTTATGGCGTTGCAAGCGTGTGAGGAGTCACTTCCGTCTCGTTTCCCGCACACGTTCATCATTTCTGGCTCCACGTATCCATTCGTACACACGCCTTAAATGCATCCATGGGCTAAACTCTCTTTTTCCATCATTTCGAATTCCTTTATCGTTTTTCCTCAAACACTTCGGGCCTGTTTGGTTTGCGTTTCAAAAACAGGTATCTGAAAACAGTTTTTGAGAAGAGTTTTAAAAAAATGGTTTTGATATTTTTTGAGATAAAAAACTTGTTTGGTTAGATGATTTCAAAAACAATTTTACAGAACAGAAAATAGTAAAACCTGTTTGGACAGCCTAAATATATGTTTGAACAGTAATTCAAACATTAATAAAAAAATATAAGAAAGTTATTTTTAGATTGATAATTTCATAAAAAAAAAATTCAATAAACCAAACTTTAAAATATAATATATATTATAATATAATATAATATAATATAATATATTATATTATAATATCTATTATATATATATATATATTATATATTATGAGAGAGAGGAAGAAGAAAAAAAAAAAAAAAAGAATGAAGAAATTTGCTCCTAAGGAGACTCGAAGGGCAGACCTCATTAAAGTCCAAAATTGTTCTCCTTGTTTTCTGTTTCTTTGACTCAATTCTCAAAATTTTCTAAAATTTGGAAAACAAAAAAGCTAAACAAACAGGTTTTGGGTGTTTTTGAAATTTTGAGAACAAAAAACAGTTTCCGAAACACAAACCAAACACGCCCTTCTTCTTCTCTATTTTTGTCTTTTCGTGATTTCATCTTCTCCTTTCTCTTGACTGTCTAAGGTTTTCTTGGCAAGTGCCCACATTCGTTTGGAGGCCTTCTTGAAACTAGCTCTACTTGCTCCTTGAATCTACCTTAAGTCATCGATTGTTGATCGTCCTCAATTAGGTACGTCCTCTGTCTTGCTATCTTTCCTCTCTCCTCTAGGGTTTCTGTCTATCCTGGATCCTGCGAGTTCAAGGTGGTTGCTCTATTTTTGGATTTTTCCCTTTTTCTATTTTAGGAGTCAAGGTCGTTCCCTGTCCGTTCTGCCCCTTTTCTTAGATCCTTACTTTACAGCTAGAATCTTTCTCTTTGGCCGTTGGAGCCTTGACCCTAGGGCTCTCGAAGACTATTTCTTGAACGTCCCCGTGCTCTACACCTTCTTTAGTCTTCCTTTTTTCTGTCCCATTATGTCTGCTTCTTCTGAAGCCACTACTTCATCTGTCTCTCTCGCCATGGGTGAAAGATCTCCCGAATTCGAGATCCAACCTCGTCTTTGGGGGCGATTTGCGGATCCTAATGAGGCGAATGACTTGGGAGATATGGGTGACGAGATAGACAATTTTCCTAGTGTCTAAACCTTTGATGCCCAAGTTGCCGAGGTGGAGGTTCCTCTTCGCCTACCAAGTCCAGTCCCGTGGTCTAAGAAATCTTGAAAAAGAAGATCTAGGAAAGGTGGAGCTAGGACCTCTAGTAGTGTTGGGGACGCTGAGGTTGAGCCCCGAGCTTCAGATCTTGTGGGGTTCAACAATGTTACCCCCCCTTTCTGAGTGTCCTCTCTGCGATGTTTGTTTTTCCAAAGGGCATGAACTATTGGTCTTCCCATGTAGATATGTGGTACGACACCTAGCTGCCCGAGAAGAACTGTTTCTTCGTTGCTTCATTTGAAAATGGTCTAAGATTTTCTGTGCACCCCTTCCTCAAGTCTGTCCTCCAACACTTCAATGTTTGTCCAGAACAACTTTCCCCTAACTTTTGGGGCATTCTGGTGGGACTCTTGGTCTTCTTTAAGAAGAATGACCTAGGTTCCCCCTTAGTCCCTTTACTCATGCACTTTTTCAATGTTAGGTTTTCTCCCGCCGATGGCTTTCTGTATATTTCAAACCGGGTGAAGACCCGATCTCTGATCACTGACCTCCCGAGCTCTCATAAGTGTTGGAAGAAACTCTTATTCTTCGTGTTTGGGAAGGAATGATAATTTGACCCGAGGGACACCACTGACACTCTTCCTGTGCATCGGACTTGGTCAAGCCCTGATAATTTGGATAAGTCCTCATCGAGGTGATCTGGTTTGAACCCTTCTTTAGTTCCTATGTTTCACTTGTTGATCTCATTTTCTTTGTTGTTCCAGGTATTCATCCCAAGCTTGACGCAGACAATAGGTATCTTGTTAGGTCTTAAGGATTGTCCTCCTGAAAAGTACTCAGGGCCTCCTCGCGTTATCAGAGCTTGCTCAGTACGGATTCAGTCCTCCCGATGTGAGAGTTGAGACCCCCATTCCATTGTCCGTTGTTGGTGAACGAGACTCTACTAGTAGAGTCATTTTCCTTATCCCTTGTTTTGCTTTCTCTTCTTGCCATTTTACTAACCTGGTATATTCTTTTTCTCAGGTCCAAGCTCTATGGCCCCAAATGCAGAAATGGTGAAGGTCAGGCTAGCCCAAATGAGGAAAGAAAAGGCTGTTGGAAAACGGAAGGCTAAGGTCGGGTCTGGTGACGGCTTGGGGCCTCCATTAAAGACTTCGACGATAGAAATGGCTCCCCTTCCTCAAATGACCCATTCTCTTCAAAAGACTCCTCCTACTGAGAAGACTCCTCCTCCTCAGAAAGCTCTTGTGGTGATCTCTCTCACTCCTTCAGGGCTTAAGAGGACTCTTGCAAGGGACATCATGACTCCCTCTCTACCAGTAAAGGTGACTAGGGCCTTAGGATCTATAGCTCCCTCTCTGCGGGATATTTTTCCTCTGAAGCTTACTAAAGAGGTGTCTCCTTGGCAACTCCTTGGCACAGTAGGATGTTCTTCAGTTCAGGTGGCCAAAGGCAAGGGTTTCCTTATCAGGGACGTGAACCTGACTGCTCATACCCTTCTCTCCATTATCCCGAAGGCGGACATCTAGAAGGCTTCCTCGATGCCTCTATCTACTTCGGCTACCACTGCTATTTTTGGGGCAACCTCGATGATTTGATGGCTCTTGTTTCTAATCTGAGCTTGTTTGTCTCACTTTTAGCCTTTTGATCAATGGTCTTGTCTTCCCTTGTAGATGGTGATCCATGTAGGAGCCCTAGTGGGTAGGGTCTGAGCATTGGAGAAAGCTGCAGGGGTGACCCAAAAATCCTTAAAGGCTTCTAAGCTTAAGGTCACCGAGCTAACCTTCGCCAATGGTGATTTGGGAGCTCAAGTGCAAGATCTAAAGACTTAGGTACAAGGCCTGAGTTCTGCGAATAAGAACCTTGAGGCCGAGTTTAGGAAGATGAGAGACGAGGTCAAACTCAAGACAAATGGCCTGGTTCAAGCTTGGAAGGATGTCTTTGAGGCTCATGAGGTTGTTTAGGCAGTGAAGAGCGACTACAATGACCTTGATGAGGTCAATGTTGTTTGCCTGAAAGAGATTGAGGCTGAGAGGGCCAAGGTGCTAGAGAGAGACACTTAGATCGCTGAGCTTAAGGACGAGTATGCCACGGCCTGGGCTAATGGCTACTTCGTTTTTCAAGTGCAAGCTACGGACAAGTACCCAAAGCTGGACTTTGACTTTGAACCCCCACTGGATGAGGATGATGAAGGATCAGCTACAGGGAAGGAGGCTGAGGTAGTGGATCCTGAGGTTGTCCTTGATGAAGTTGAGGTTGCGGCTTCTGAGTCCGTTCCTTTTGAGGCTGAGGTAGGGATTTCTGAGTATGTCACATCCCTGCCAGCTTCTTCCGAGGTGGTTGTTCCTGCAGAGGTGAACGTGTTTGGGACTGTCTTAGATGCCTCCCCAGCCCCCCATTATTTTTGCTGGAGATGAGGCCCCTGAACCTTCTTTGCCTAACTATCTCCCTGTCTCAACTGACGTTGCTACTAAGCTACCGCGAGGTGTTTAAGAGACAGTGGGAACCGTAGCAGATACTTAGGTCTTTCTGTAGTTTCTGATTCTGTAATTTTGAAAGAAAGTCAACTTGAACATCAAACTTGAGCATTTTTAGCAAACAAAGATGCTTCCAAAAGACCAAAACTCTCCTCGAAGCAAGGGGTGAAAGGGAAAAAAATTCATCTTCAATTTATGAGCTAAAGAGCTCATCTTTAGTTACGAGCTGAGAAGCTCATCTTTAATTTATGAGTTAAAGAGTTCATCTTTAGTTATGAACTGAGAAGTTCATCTTTAATTTTTGAGCTAAAGAACTCATCTTTTGTTATGAGTTGAAGAGTCCATCTTTAGTTATGAACTAAAGAGCTCATCTTTAATTCATGAGCTAAAGAGCTCATATTTTGTTATAAGTTGAGAAGCTCATCGTTAGTTATGAGCTAAAGAGCTCATCTTTAATTCATGAGCTAAATAACTCATCTTTTTTTATGAGCTGAGAAACTCATCGTTAATTATGAGTTAAAGAGCTCATATTTAGTTATGAGCTAAATCGCTCATATTTTAGTTGAAGAATGACAATTGACCTGAAACTTCCCATTTATTGTAGCAAATTTTTCAAAAATAGGGTTTTTTTGATAGAATTTCCTCAGGTGATCATCGTTCCATGAGTGAGACAAAGTTCTTCCTTCCTCGGTCTGTAGCTCGTAATTCCATGGTCTGACTATTCTGGCCACGATGAATGGGCCTTCCCAGTTGGGCCCTAACTTTCCATGAGTGAGGTACTTTTCGGCTAGGAGGAGCTTCTTGAGGACTAGGTCTCCCACCTTGAAACTCCTATGCCTGACCCTACTGTTGTAGTATCGTGCTATTTTTCTCTGATAGTCAATGATGCGCTGCAGGGCATTGTTCCTTTTCTCATCTAAAAGGTCGAGATTGATTAGTAGTGATTTGTCGTTTTGCTCAGGGTCGACAAGCTCTATTCTTGGGGATGGAATGTCTATTTCGACAGGGGCCACCGCCTCAGTGCCATAAATCAAAGCAAAAGGCATTTCATTAGTGGTTGTTCTGACGGTATTCTATAGGCCCATAGTACTTTTGGTAGATGTTCCACCCATCGGCTTTTTAAGGCTTCAAGCTTAATTTTCAGAGCTGCTTTGATAGTTCGGATGATCACTTTTGCTTGTCCATTTAACTGGAGGTGAACTGGTGCCGAGAAGTAATTCTTTATACCCAGCTCGACACAGAATCCTTTGAACCTGGAATTATCGAACTGTTTCTCGTTATTTGAGACGAGTGCCTTTGAGATCCCAAATCTGCAGATTATGAATTTTCAAGTGAAGTTCTAGATCTTTTGCTCTGTGATCTTTGCAAGAGATTCCACCTTGGCCCATTTAGTGAAGTAGTCTACCCCAATTATCGCAAGCTTACACTGTCCAGTGTTTTCTGGAAGGGGTCCGAGTATGTCCAATCCCCATTGTTGAAATGGTCATGGGCTAACTACCAAGGTGAGGAGCTCTGGTAGGCAGTGTAGGATATTTGCATGCAGCTGGCAGACTTTGCACTTCTTGACCAGCTCTATCACATCCTTGAGCATCATGGCCTAAAAGTACCCCTGCTTTAGAGCTTTGCACGCTAGATTCGAGCTTCGATGTGATTTTCACAGATGCCTTCGTGGATTTCTCTTAAGATGTAATTTGTTTCCTCATTCCCAACACACCTCAAGAGCAATAAGGAGAAACCTCTTCTGTATAGGATATCCTAGAGGATGGTGAATCTGGATGACTTAGCTCTTAGTCTTGCTACTTCTTTGGAATCTACTAGAAGAGTTCCATTCTATAGATATTCTCAAATCGAGTCCATCCAGGTCGGTTGCGTTAGAACAGGAAACACCTCCTCAGACTCGGAGCTCATTGATGGCTCAGCTAGGTGTTCGACTAGTATGAGCTTGTCCAGATTCTCTTGGGAAGCGGTGGCTAACCTAGCTAGGGTTTCAACTCTAGAATTCTTTGCTCGGGGTATATGCACGATTTTAACTTGCACGAATTTTTTTATTAGTTCTTGTACCTTCTCTAGATATAGGGTCATTCTCTCTCCCTTAGGTTCATATGTCTCTTCGATCTGCTTCATTACCAGTTGAGGGTCGGTGTGTATTACGAGCTGCTCTGCCTCCATGGAGTGGGCCAATTTGAGTCCAGCATTTACAACCTCGTATTCTACCTCCTTGTTTGAAGCTTTAAAATCAAACCTAAGGGTGTACTCCATGTTTATCCCATCTAGAGAGGTCAGGGTTAGCCCAGCATCGTTGCTTTGGGTGTTGGCAGCTTCATCAACTAAAAATTTTCACGTCAGTAGGTTGGGAACCAGTTGGGTTGCATCTAGGGATGCCTCTTGGCCTGTGGTGAATTCTGTGATAAAGTCCGCAAATACCTATAATTTAATAGTAGTTCTGGACTTATACCTGATGTGAAATTCATTGAGCTCTATTTCCCACTTGATCAATCTTCCCGATGACTCAAGTTTATGTAAGACCTACTTCATTAGCTGATATGTTGGAACTTTTATCTTGTGGACCTGGAAATAAGGCCTGAGCCTCCTTACTGCCATTATTAAGGCTAGAACTAATTTTTCCATATTTGGGTATCTTTCTTCTGCACCCCGCAGAACTCTGCTACAGTAGTAGACTGACTGTTGAGCTCTGTTTAGCTCCCATACTAGTGTTGCGCTGGTGGAGAAATCTGAGACAGCAAGATATAAAGTGAGTATCTCCCCTTCTCGAGTGCTAACGAGGATTGGGGATGAGCTAAGGTACACTCCTTTTTGAGTGCTGAAAAAATGTTAGAGCCTTCTATTAGTGATCTATATACCACTGGTTCTGTGGGTTATTCATTTGATCAATCCTCTAGTGTAGAAGAGGACACAAAGCACTGCTTGAACTCCTCAGGGGCATTTGTTGTTAAGTCTTTAAAAGGCTATTCATCAAAAGTCCTGGCAAATGTAGTGAACAGTTGGAGAGGCCACAAGAACCAGAAAAGATCCACAAAAGAGGGGTAGGCCTGGTGAAAATTGTAGGCCTAGGCCACGGAACAGACAACTGATCCAAGATCGCATTAAGGAGCTACGAGAGCTTGTGCCCAACGGATCGAGGGTAACTTCAAGGGTCCATTCTCTCCTTGTTTGGCGCTGTTTTTTGCACTGGTCATTTACTGAAATTTCTGAAATGATACAGTGCAGTATTGACTCACTTTTGGAGCAAACAATCAAGCACATGCTCCTTATGCAAAGCATCACTAAGCATGCTGACAAGCTAAAGAATGCACTGAATCTAAGGTAAGGCTTTGGCATTCATTGACTGAAATATGTTGATCAGTTAGGTGTATACTTTTTTTTCGGAAGGTCATTAGCTGTATACCTAACCTAGTGGGAGGACACACTTTACTTGGAATTGAATTTCATAACATAAATTTGGGTTTCTTAACAAACTAATGGCAACAATTACTGACTTGAATTTTGATTTTCTCGATAATTTACATGTTGCTGCTGATTCTGCAGTTGCTTTATGAGGAAGCAGGTAAATGGGCATCCTCCAGCTATGAGTAGGGTTCAAGATGAGCAGTCGAAGTAGGAAGTCTCCTGAAAGTTTGTCCAATAATGGTATAAAATATTAACATGAATGGGCTAATGCTGATAGAGGCATAGACTTGTCTCACATAAAAATGTTGTGCTAATGAGAAATGCCAATACATTAGGATTCAAAAATCAACAAAAATAAAAAACTAGTTAAAAGGTACGAGTCATTACAGTTAATATGCTTTTCATTCTTGTTAGTTTTTGTGGTTGAGGTACAATCTTCAATCCGTATGGGATATCTGGCTCAACAAGGGACAAGATTACATCATCTTCTGATCCTAGTTATAAATGAGATACCTGAGTAATAAGGAAGGGAATTTACATGGTCTTCTTGTGACACCTTTTTATCTCTTTTCCTAGTTTTAATATTGCATTTTTAATGTTTTGTATGCATGCAGATACATTTATGTGGAAAAATTTTCAATTGTGTGATTAATATTATTCATTCATCTCTTCTATGCTTTGTATGCGTTAGATAAATGCCCAATACTGTATATGTACTCATAGAGAAACTGTCTTGATTTATTTTTGACTTGATTGAGAGGTCAATTTGTAGCTGAACTGTGCATGTAGCATTTAAATGATTCATTGATATGTACAATTGTGGCCCTGCTCTTATGTAATGTTGAACTGATTTTAAACTTGAGGTGGTCTTAACTTATTCGAAACAACTACTTTTGACCCCAAAAAAAAAAAACTTGAAAGTAAAAAACTTCTTCAGAAAAAAAAAAAAAAAGAGCAAGTTGGTTGAAATTTTGGATCTTCAGTTAGATGTTCTGAAAGTTTGGATTTAGCTAGTGATGGTGTAAATCTACGTGAATGAGCTATGGAACCGAATAGTTCATTATGGACGGTCTGTGTGGATTCAAGTGTTGTATCTGAGCTGCAAGGCTCGTTCTTGATAATGTAGATTGATGGTTAGGGGATTCGGGGAAAGGGTTGATAGCACGGCGGAAGTATAGTGGTTCACCGGCCTGAGCTCGGCTAGTCCACTCTGCAATGGAGTCAGATGGCTCCTCTCTTTCTTATTGATCAAGTTTAGCGTATTACAGTAGGATACACAGGGTATTAGGGTTTCTCGTCGTCCCCCTTGTTGGGGCTTGCCCTCCCTTTTTATAGCCTCATGCTTACCTCTAATTCGAAATTATTTCCTTTATTGAAGGGATCGTGCCCTATCTTCATCTATAATCCTGGAGTTATTTAAACTCCTTAAGGCAGGCTCCCACCGGCGAGATCCTTTCCTTATATCAAGGGATCCTCTCCTTAGCGTTAGGAGATGATCCTGGTTAGTTACGGGTTTCATGCCTTGGATCGACTCAATTCCCATTATTAAAGTATCTGCTGTCATCTCGCTGTCCTCCTGTCATTTTTCAATTCGTGTTCTCAGCGGGGAGCTCTAGTACCGGCCGGATGAGCTCAGACTATGGCCGGATGAGCTCTGCTTACCTTACCTGAGCTCCTGAGCTGAGCTCACTTTCTGAGCTCGTGTCTGGGGTTTATTTTAGGTATCATCAGTTGCCCCCCAGCTCTTGCTCTAAGTTAGCTTAGGTAAGAGCTGAACTGCTTCTCAATCTGAGTTGGATCTGCACGTGGTCTCCCTAGGCTTCTCATGTGGCTGAAGATTTTTGACGGTTTACAACAATCATGACTCTCCTCGATTCCCGTGCATGTCTCAGCCCACGTCCCCCAAGCTTTAAATACCCGAACGGCTATCTGAACCGCTTCTTCCACCGTTCAACTTCTTCTCTGTCTTCTAGCTTTCTGTCCTTGCGAATTCTTGGTTTTCTGTCTTCAGACTTTCTGATTCTCACTCTAAATCGGTTCCCCTGTGTTCGATTCGAAGACCCACAGTGCCTCCCCTTCTGATTTGGCCCTTGGTTCGTTCGTTGCTCTCTTTCCACTAGGTACGTGCTTTCTGCCCCTTTCTTCATTCTGGATCCCTCGAGTTCGAGGTGGTTGTTGCGTTTTTGGTCTTTTAGGTTCTTTTATTTCTGGAATCGTGATTATTGCTTATCCCCTCTTCCTCGCTTCGTGGGCTGGAGTTCGATTGTGCACATACTTGTTGTTGGTAGCTATTGTGCTGACCCTAGGGTTATTAGGGAGAGTTTGATCAGTGTCCCCCTTCTTTATCGCTCCTTTAATCTTCCTTTTTCCTGCCCAATCATGTCTGCCTCCTCCGGTGCTACTCGTTCCTCTGTCTCCTTACTGGGCAATAGGTCTGAGGACACTGATTTAGGAGACGTGGGTGACGAAATTGATAACTTTCCTGGTGGGGAGTCTGTAGAAACCGAGGTGGGTACCGAGGAGCCTCCCTCTACTTCTTCTCCCATGCCCCCCAGACCTGATAAAGGCAAAGTCAAGGTGAGTGGAGTCGGGGTTGAAGAGAAGACCTCATATTTGGGGTCGGCCTTCAGGCATGCCGAGTCTGTGGGCTACAGCAAAGAGGCCCTTGAGCTAATGAAGGCTTATAAAGTTCGGTATGGTTTTCCTCCTGGGGTCGAACCCTGGTGCCCAGATAGATCCGTCTACTATGTAGAACAAGTACGCAATAGGGTCTGTTTCTTTCTTGCCGCCTTTGACAACGGTCTTCCTTTTCCTCTGCACCCCTTTATTAAAGCTGTTCTGCAACATTTTCATGTGTGCCCTTCCCAGATTTCCCCCAACTTCTATGGCGTCATGGTTGGTCTTCTAGTCATTTTTAAGAAGCACAAACTCGGGGTTCCTAGCATTTCTTTGTTTTTAGAGTTTTTCAACGTTAAACCGACCTCTGAAGGCTTCTTGTATGCCTCTAAGCGCGCCAACGTTAGACAGCTTATTTCTAACATTCCGTCCTCTTATAAGCACTGGAAAGAACACTTCTTTTTCGTCGGGGGCACCAATTGGGAGTATAATCCTGCTGATAAGACAGATACTCTCGGTATCCCTGCGGCTTGGACTGAACCAGATAACTTGCGTGAGTCTTCGTTTGAGTCGACTGAGGTCTGATTTGGAACTTATAGGCTTCTTGCCTTTCTCTTACTTGCACACTTTCTTCCTTTCAGGTGGTCGTCTTGAGCTCAGCCCTGAAGATAAGAAGGTGCTAGCGAAGTTGGCGAAGATCAAGCCGGAGAGGTACGCTGACCTGATTGAGTCACGAAACTTGGTGCAGCTAGGTCTGAGTCTTCCTGTGGTGACCTTGGCGATTCCATTATCTGTTTTAGGGGCTGACGAAGGTAATTTCATTGTCGCTTTCTTTCTTTTCCTCTTCTTCTCCTTACATCTCCCTACTCCATCCAGACCTGCCAGGTCCTTCTACCATGAAGTCTACTCCACAAGAGCTTCAGGCTAAAGTTGTTGATCTGATGAAAGGTGGCAAATCCGGCAAGCGCAAGGCACGAGTCAGCTCTGGGAGTGGTCCAAGCACCCGGGTTAAAATTCCCAGGTTGGAGGTGTCTTCACCCCCCTCTGTCATTACAGAATTGGTTCACATCAAGGCACTGCCTTCCTCATCCGGCGCCCCTCACATTGCAGTTACCTCTTCTCCTCCAGTGGCCCCTCCAGGGTTGGGTTCTGCTCAAGCGGGAGGTCAGGCTTCCCCTTCCTCCTCTGAGGTTGAGAAAGCTTTGGGGGTGATCCCTGAACTCCAACCCGGAAAGTTCTCGTATACTGCCTCTGGGAAGACGGCTGAGAGGAAATCTGAGGAAGAAGATGAGGATTCCTTTTTTGACAACATGGATCTCGCGGCAGGAGCTCTTTCTTCTATATTTTCTGAGTCTGATGTTCTGAAGGCTGCTTCCATACCCCTGGAGGAGTCCATCTCTTCAGCTCTTCAGGGAGCAGCTGCTGTAAGTGCTCGCCCTTTTCCTTCTTTGCTTATTTTTGTCTCGTGATTTAACGCAATTTGCTGAACTTTCTTTATGTTCTCAGGCTGCCCTCCATGCGAGAGGTCTGCTGCATCGGGTTCAGTCTCAAGAGGGCTCTTTTAAGGCTCTGAAGACGTACAAGGCCAGGGCTTCTGAATTATCCCTTGAAAACGAGGATCTCCGGGTTCAGGTAAAAAACCTTAGCGAGCAAACCACGAAGCAAGCCTCCGACCTCAAACACACATTGACTGTCAAAGTCAGAGCTGAGGAAGGGGAAAAGAAAGCTCGAGATGAGCTAAGGTTATTCAAGGAAGACCTGCAGCTTAAGGTTGAGGCGTGGTCCAAGGCTAACCAGGAGGCTTTTGACGCCAAGAAGGAGCTCATTCGGGTTAACCAAGATTATCTTGCCCTCAACGAGGCAAACGGCAAGCTCTGCGAAGAGCTCGGACAGCAGAAAGATTTGGTCAAACAGAGGGATGACGAGATTGCCGAGCTAAGAGATGAGGCCACCACTTTATGGGCTACTGGATGGCTTGCCTTTAGGCGCAAAGCTATCCAAGCTTTCCCAGACCTTGACTTCAACTTCCCTATCCCTACTGAGGAAGAAATGGAAGAGTCTGGCTCTGATCATGAGGTGGATGTCTCGATCCCACCGGCTGCTTCCTTGAGTCAGGACATACCTGCCTCTGGGACCTCTAGAGCTCTTATTGTGCGTCCCGAGCCCTCAACTGCGACTTCTGAGCTCCCCACTGTAGATCCTATTTTTCCTGCTGCTATATCGTTTTCAGCCGACTTAGTAACTGAGGCTCTTGCTCAGGATCCGGACTCAATGGAAGTAGGGGCTCCAGGCATTTCTTCTGTTGCTGAGGGTTCATCTACCAAACTGCGAGATCCTTCGGCCACCCCTCCTCCAGGAACTTAGGATTTTTAGCTGTAATCTCTTTGTACTTTGAACTTGTGTTTTGGAATATAGACTTCATAGAGCATTTTCTGAATCTCGCCTTGAATTGTGATATGTAATGTGTTGTGATTTGAGACATGAGCTAGATGGTTTTGTCACAATTTTACTCTTCTGAATTTTCCTCTCTTTTTGCACTTCCCCCTTCCCCTTTTGCTTCGAGGGGTGCTGTGCACTTCTTGAAGCAAAATTTGATGAGTATAAAAGACTTGGTATTACGTTCAAGGGCCTCTCTCTGAGCTACAGGGCTCGAGTTTGTGGACTTAGGACTTCTTGCTGAGCTAAAAGCTCACTCTGAAATGACAATTTTCTATCCCTTTACTTTTCTGATCTTTTACCTGAGTTTTCTTTTTCTTGTACTTCCCTTATCCCCCTTGCTTTGAGAAGTGTTCCCAACCTTCTTCAAGCAAGACCACGGACATCCTTAGCTGCTAAACTCTTTCGAGGAACTGAGGGACCCACCAGGAACTTTTCCCTTCTTGTGTGAACAGGGCTCTTGGAACTGTATGTCTCGAAGACTTGCTACACAGGTATTCAGCTTTTGACCGGGCTGAGCTCAAAACCCGAAGAATATTCTACTTGGGTGGGGCCAGAATTTTCCTTCGGTTATTTTGAGTGCAATAGGAGGGTTAATCTTGGTTATTTCCATTTCCCGCCTTTTTCCCAACCGTTTTCCATAATCATAACCGTCTTCATTAATTAAGAAACTAAAGGGACAGTCGATATGCTTCTTGGTTTTCTAAAACTTACAGCCTTCTTTAAGTCTCCTCTAACCTGCTAAGCTTCTTTCTACTTTGCCAAAAATACTCCTGAATTTCTTCTTGGATTCTTCTTGATTCTTCGTGGCCATCCTCTGCTTTCTTCGCAAGCTTCAATGGTTGCCCCCACTTCTACTCTGTTCCAAGAAAGGACTTCATTCGGGATTGAATGGACGTGGCACCGTCGATACTTGATTCCTTCGACCATGGAACCTTCTGATTTAGCGGCCATTAAGAGGCGATTTTTCCCTGATCTTGACCTTTCTCTTAGGGTTCCTACTCCTGATGAGCCCTGCAGCTTCCTCTCGCGGGGGGAGGTTTGCTTTTTCGAAGGCGCCATGGACATGGGCTTGCGCCTCCCTATTCATCCCGCCATAGGGCGTGTTCTTGCCTACTACGGCCTGTGCCCCTCTCGCCTTTCCCCACGAGGATGGGCCGCCATGGTTAGCTTCTTCCTGTTCTGCCGCCTACATGGTCTCGGCAGGTTCCCTTTTGTCTCTGAGTTTCTATACTTCTTCGAGATCGAAGAAGACGATGCCCCCTGTTTCAGCTTCTTCCGTTGGAGAAATTTCAAATTACGGCCTTTGGTCTTCGGCTTCCCCTCCAATCCTGAAGGATGGTCCAGTCGCTTCTTTTTTGCTTCTGGGGAGTCCTGGCGGTCCCTTGAGGATCGTTGTCGTGAGGCTAGGATCCCACGGTCTTGGAAGAGCTTCTCTCGCATTGGTAAGTTCTAGCCGACCTTTCTTGTCTGTAAGTTTTTCTTAAATACATGTTCTTACTACACTCTGATTGTTCAGGTCCCCCTGAGCTAGATGTGCCAGAGATGGTGAGTACTGATAAGTTGCTGCTCGTCGAGCCTAGGTCTTATTCTGAGTTAATGACGAGTGCAAACCTTTATCTGCTTGGGGCTGAGGCCACTGAATACGAATTTTCCTTTGTGGACCTCTTTCTCTGATTCTGATGAGGAAGGGGATTCTGACGAGGATGGGGATGCTGGTGCCAGCTCGAAGAGGCGCAGGAGGGAGGGCTCTTTTTCCCCTGACTCTCTGTCCACTATCTTTCTCACCCTGGTAGGTCAGAAGCTTCTTGATTCTCTTTATAAGGCTCAGCAAGAAAGGGACGAGCTGAAGGAAGAGAATGCTCGTCTGAAGGAGGAAGTGGCTGAGCTGAAGCCACAGGCCAAGAAGAACTAGGAGCTTTACCCCTTCTCTTAAGTGATGTCAAACTATGATTTTATATTTTTCTGAACATCTGTAATATCTGATACTCTGAACACCCGATCTTTCATTTTTAAATATGCAACCTTTTTTTTTTATGAGCTCATTCCGGATTCTATAAGGTTGTTCCAACGCACCCTTCGTGCTCAGAACACGAACGTGGACGGAAAACAGAAGATCATGTTTGCATTGTCCTTAGACCCTGACTGACCTCACAGGTCGAGCGTTGATGGAAAACAGAAAATCATGTTTGCACTGGCCTTTCTTCCAACCTGATTTCGCGGGTGATCCCCGCTGTGTTAAACATACTGGGGTCCTCCAGCGTGTAGGCAGTACACAAGGGCTATTAGCCGTGGGGTAAAGGCTGTTGGAGCCCCCAAGATGAGACCAGCTTTGAATTTGACTGTTTGTGTCTCCAAGAGGCATGTATGAGCTGAAGAGCTCGTCTCGGGCTTTACAAGCTGAGAAGTTTTATTGCTTGTTTATGAGCTGTAGAGCTCATCTTGCACTTTATAAGCTTAGAAGCTTATCTTGTTTATGAGCTGAAGAGCTCATCTTGTATAAGCTTAGAAGCTCATCGTTTGTTTATGAACTGAAGAGCTCATCTTGAATTTTATAAGCTGAGAAGCTTATCGTTTGTTTATGAGCTGAAGAGCTCATCTTGAATTTTATAAGCTAAGAAGCTTATCGTTTGTTTATGAGCTGAAGAGCTCATCTTGAATTTTATAAGCTTAGAAGCTTATCGTTTGTTTATGAGCTGAAGAGCTCATCTTGAATTTTATAAATTTAGAAGCTCATCGTTTGTTTATGAGCTGAAGAGCTTATCTTGAATTTTATAAGCTTAGAAGCTTATCGTTAGCTTAGAGCTTATTGCACATTCCTCCACTTTTGAAACCATATAAGGGCGAATGAAAGACTCGTTTATTCTTATTAAAAATAACTCTCTTACAAGTATCACTTACTGAAAGAACCTCTTAAGGTGTTCGGCATTCCAAGAGTGGGGTAGGACCTTCCCTTCCTCCGTTTGCAGCTCGTAGTTTCCTGGCCTGATTACCCTTGACACGATATAAGGGCCTTCTCAATTGGGTCCCAACTTCCCATGTGTGGGATCCTGCCTTGCCAGTAGAAGTCTCCTGAGTACCAAGTCTCCAGCCTTAAAGCTTCTGTGTCTTACCTTCCTGTTGTAGTACCTTGCAGCTTTCCTTTGGTAAATCCGGATACGATGGAGAGCTCTATCTCTTTTTTCGTCCAAGAGATCGAGGTTCAACAGGAGAGACTCATCATTGTGCTCGGCATCTGCAAATTCCACCCTTGGTGATTGGAGCCCTACCTCAACAGGGGCTACTGCCTCGGTTCCAAAGGCCAAAGCGAAGGGGGTTTCCTGAGTTGCTGACCTAACGGTGGTCCTGTAGGCCCACAATACCTCAGGGATGTACTCCACCCACTTGCCTTTTAGGTTCTCCAATTTGGTCTTCAGAGCTGTCTTTATGGTTCTGATTGTGACCTCTGCTTGCCCATTGGATTGAGGATGTGCAGGAGCTGAGAAATAGTTCTTTATCCCAAGCTCAGCACAAAAGCTCTTGAATTTTGAATTGTCGAACTGCTTCCCATTGTCAGACATGACTGCTCTGGGAACCCCAAATCTGCAAACTATCGACTTCCAAACAAAGTTTTGGACTCTTTGTTCTGTAATTGTTGCCAAAGGTTCGACCTCCGCCCACTTGGTGAAGTAATCCACCCCTATAATAGCAAACTTGCATTGTCCCACACCGGTGGGAAGGGGTCCAAGAATATCCAAACCCCACTGTTGGAAGGGCCAGGGGCTCACCACCGAGGTTAGCAGCTCGGGTGGACAATGGGAAACATTGGCATGCTCCTGGCAAACCTTGCATTTTTTTACTAAATCGATGGCGTCTTTGAGCATGGTTGGCCAATAATATCCTTGTCTTTGTACTTTTCCTGCCAAGGCCAGAGCTCCTATGTGATTGCCACATATCCCCTCATGTACTTCTCTGAGTATATAGTTGGCACTTTCATCTCCCATGCACTTGAGGAGAGGCGTTGAGAACCCCTGTTTGTACAGATTTCCTTGCAACAAGGAAAATCTAGCTGACCTAGTCTTCAACTTGGAAGCCTCATTGGCATCGCTTGGCAGAGTCCCATTCTGCAAGTACCAGATGATGGGGTCCATCCAACTCGGCTGAGCTCCGATTGATAGTATATTTTCTTCTTCGAAACTTACTGAATGTTCTGGAAGGTGCTCCACTGGTATTAGCCTATCCAAATCTTCTTGTGAGGCCGTTGCTAACCTCGCCAATGCATCTGCTCTCGCGTTCTCTGCTCTAGGCACGTGTCTGACCTTAACCTGCACAAATTTCTTTATTAATTCTCGTACCTTTCTGAGATAAAGAACCATCTTTTCGCCTCTCGCTTCGTAGGACTCCTCTATCTGCTTTACCACCAGTTGAGAGTCACTGCAGATCTCCAGCTGCTCTGCTTCCATAGAATAAGCAAGATTGAGCCCAGCGATGACAGCTTCATATTCTGCTTCGTTATTTGAAGCCTTGAACCCAAATCTAAGGGCATACTCGACATCTATTCCTTCTGGGGAGATTAAGATCATTCCTGCACCGCTTCCCTGAGCATTGGCAGCTCCATCTACTGAAAGCCTCCATACGGGGAGGTCTGGTATTAAACCTGTGGTCTCCATGGGCGCTGCTGCTGCGAACTCTGCAATGAAATCCGCCAAAATTTGCCCTTTGATGGCAGTTCTTGGCTTATATCTGATGTCAAACTCACTGAGCTCTATGGCCCATTTAACCAACCTCCCCGAGGACTCTGGCTTATGTAGTACTTGCTTCATCGGCTGGTCTGTTGGAACCTCGATAGTATGAGTCTGGAAATAGGGCCTGAGTCTTCTGGCTGTTGTCACCAACGCTAAAACGAGCTTTTCCATCTTTGGATATCTCTCCTCTGCCCCCCTCAGAGCTCTGCTACAGTAATAGACTGGTTGCTGAGCTCTGTCACGCTCCCTAACCAGCGCTGCACTAGTCGAAAAATCTGAAACCGCCAGGTAGAGAGTAAGGACCTCCCCTTCTAAAGGGCTCACCAGAACAGGAGGGGAGCTCATATAATCTTTCAGGGCTTTAAATGCTTCTTCACACTTGGCATCCCACTGGAACACCTTTTTTAATATCTGGAAGAATGGCTGGCATTTATCACTTGATCTAGACACGAAACGGCTCAAGGCAGCTATCCTGCCTGTCAAGCGTTGCACCTCCCTTGTATTGGATGGTGATTGCATCTCCATCATTGCCCTGACCTTCTCTGGGTTGGCTTCAATCCCTCTGCTACTAACTATAAATCCCAGGAATTTTCCTGCCGAGACCCCAAATGCGCACTTCGCAGGGTTGAGCTTCATTTTGTACTCCTTTAGAATCTGGAATGATTCGGCTAGGTGGTCAATGTGGAGCTCTGCTTTTAGTGATTTCACCAGCATGTCATCGATGTAAACTTCCATGGAAGCTCCTATTTGTTTTTGGAACATCCTATTCACCAATCGCTGGTAAGTGGCTCCGGCGTTCTTTAACCCGAAAGGCATGACCTGATAACAGTATATTCCTTGCTCAGTTACAAAGGAGGTCTTCTCTTGGTCATTGGGGTCCATCCTGATTTGGTTGTAGCCTGAGAAGGCGTCCATGAAGCTAAGGAGCTCATGCCCGGCAGTGGCGTCCACTATCAGGTCAATCTGAGGTAATGGAAAGCTATCTTTGGGGCATGCTCGGTTGAGATCAGTGAAGTCAATGCACAATCGCCACTTTCCATTGGTTTTCTTTACAAGAACCACATTTGCTAACCAGGTGGGGTAATCAACCTCCCTGATAGCCTCGGCATGGAGGAGTTTGCTGACCTCCACATTGATTGCCCTTTGTCTTTCAGAGGCAAAGCTCCTCCTCTTCTGTTTGATGGGTTTGCAGGTTGGGTTCACGCATAGCTTATGGGTAATAACCGAAGGGTCAATTCCTTCCATGTCTTCTTGCTTCCAAGCAAACACTCCTATATTCTCTTTTAGGAACTGGACGAGGAGACTTTTGAGCTTCGCGTTTAGTCTGGAACCCACATAAACGAGGTGTTCTGGCTCTTCATCAAGTTGTATTGGTTCCAGCTCTTCCAATGGCATTGGTCTTGTCTCCATTTCATCTCTCATGTCGAGTTCATCTAATTAGATGTTCTCAACCTCCTTCCTTTTTACAGAGGCCATATAGCATTCTCTTGCTATACGCTGGTCTCCTCGGACTGCTCCGATTCCATTTTCTGTAGGGAATTTTACGACTAAGTGATAGGCTGATGGGATTGCCTTCATGGAATTAAGGGATGGCCTTCCAAGCAGGATGTTGTATGCAGAGGGTGCATCGACCACTAGGAACTTTACGGTTGTGGTGGCTTGGCAAGGTGGGTCCCCTAGGGTGAGCACGAGTTGGATCGAGCCCAGGGGGAGCACCCTTTCTCCGGAGAACCCCAGCAAGTGAGTGTGCACAGGTTCAAGTCTCTCTCTTTCTATGTCCATTTTGTCGAATGCAGGTGCGAAAATGATATCTGTCGAGCTTCCGTTATTGACTAGAACTCGATGAACGGTTCTATTAGCCACCACGGCTCACACCACCAACGAATCATCATGAGGGTACTGGCATCCCTCCAAATCAGCATCTGAGAAAGTGATAACCGTATCTAAGCGTGGCGCTTTGGATACAGCGTGCACTTCGAGAGCTTCTTCGGCTCTGATCCGTCGAAGGTGTGCTTTCCTGGCTGAGCTAGATTCTCCACCTCCTGCGAACCCTCCAGATATTACTCTGATCTCACCTAGAGGCTGTTGATGTGGTGTAGGTGCCGGCTGCCGAGGTGGTGGAGGTGGGAGAGCTCGATTCTGATCATCATGAGCCACAAAACGGCGTAGCTGACCTCGCTGGATCAAGAACTCGATTTCCTTTTTTAGTTGAATGCAGTCATCAGTGTGGTGACCATGATCCCTGTGGTAATCGCAATACTTTGTGGGGTCTCTCTTGGCTGGATCTGCCTTCATCCGGGGTGGCCATCTCAGGAACTTCTCGTTTTGGACCTCATACAGAACTTGTGACACAGCGGCAGTGAGTGGGGTGTGTTGCTGAGGTCCGTACCTGGGCTGCAGCACGGGCTGCGGGGGGCCCAGGCGATCTCTGACATTTCCTCTTCTCTTTGGCGAGCGGTCCCTATCCCTTCTCGGAGACCTCTCTCGCCCTTTTTCCTTCCTGGGACTCCGGTCCCTTCTTTTTTCTTCTTTCTCCTTCTCCTTCCCTGAGGATGTACCCCTTACTTTGGAAAGGAGTGCCTCTTCACCGTTTATATATTTCTCTGCCTTGGCTAGCACCTCAGCCATGCTGGCCTGAGGGTTCTTCGATATGGAAAACATTAGATCCTTTGATTGTACTCCCAATCCCGCAATAAAGGTAGTTATGGCGAATTTTTCGTCTGGAACGTCTACTTTTAGTGTCTCTGAGTTGAACCTTTGGACATAAGACATCAGGTTTTCTTGAGGCCCCTGTTTCACATTCAGCAGGTGGTAGCTCGGTTTTCGGTATATCCGGGCTCCTATAAAATGAGATACGAAAGCTATGGAGAGCTCTTTGAAGGATGAGATCGAGGCTGGTGGGAGCCTGTGAAACCAGGCTAGGGCGGAGCCTTTTAGTGTGATGGCGAAAGCTCTGCAACGTACAGGATCCTGATATCCATGTAGCTCCATATGATTCTTGTAAGTGTTGAGATGATCTACGGGATCTTTTGTTCCGTCAAAGACCTCTATTTGTGGCATCCTGAACTTTGGTGGGAGAGGAAAGTGCAGCACCCTAGTGGTGAATGGGGACTCGGTTTGTTGCACCAAGACGTCCATTGTAACCGGAGCTTTGCTTCTTACAACCTCCTTCATGTGGTTGAGCTCTTGCTTTATGTCTTTGAAGCGCTGCTCCCAGTGTTGCTCTCTCCTGTCTTGCGAATAAGGGAAAAAATCGTCTCTCTCGCCCCCATCGTTCTGACTTTGCACTTCCTCGTTGTGGCCATTCCTAGGGGGTAGGTAAGGAACATGTCCCCTGGTCTGGCTGCTTTCTCCTCCTTCGTTGACCTCTCTAAGGGGGTCCCAGGGTCGTTGTTCCCTATGAGGGGGATTATTCTGGCCTTCTTGGGCCGGTCGTGCCTCCTACGGGCGCTGTATGAGCTTTGATAACTCTGCATTTTCCTTTAGCAAACGTTGGTTAACGAGGCGAAGGGCCTCCATCTCGTTATTAATGGGGGAATTGGCCTCTTGGACGTTCCCGGGTTGCCTGCCGTTGGTGGCTTCCTGCTGATCCTGCATTCGTGGTAGGTTTGTTTGACTTCTGCTCATATTTCGAGTTGTTACCATCAGTCACTGAGAGATCAGCTTATTTGTAAATAAGAACAGTTGTTCCCACAGACGGCGCCAAACTGATGGTGTAAATCTACGTGAATGAGCTATGGAACCGAATAGTTCATTATGGACGGTCTGTGTGGATTCAAGTGTTGTATCTGAGCTGCAAGGCTCGTTCTTGATAATGTAGATTGATGGTTAGGGGATTCGGGGAAAGGGTTGATAGCACGGCGGAAGTATAGTGGTTCACCGGCTTGAGCTCGGCTAGTCCACTCTGCAATGGAGTCAGATGGCTCCTCTCTTTCTTATTGATCAAGTTTAGCGTATTACAGTAGGATACACAGGGTATTAGGGTTTCTCGTCGTCCCCCTTGTTGGGGCTTGCCCTCCCTTTTTATAGCCTCATGCTTACCTCTAATTCGAAATTATTTCCTTTATTGAAGGGATCGTGCCCTATCTTCATCTATAATCCTGGAGTTATTTAAACTCCTTAAGGCAGGCTCCCACCGGCGAGATCCTTTCCTTATATCAAGGGATCCTCTCCTTAGCGTTAGGAGAGGATCCTGGTTAGTTACGGGTTTCATGCCTTGGATCGACTCAATTCCCATTATTAAAGTATCTGCTGTCATCTCGTTGTCCTCCTGTCATTTTTCAATTCGTGTTCTCAGCGGGGAGCTCTAGTACCGGCCGGATGAGCTCAGACTATGGCCGGATGAGCTCTGCTTACCTTACCTGAGCTCCTGAGCTGAGCTCACTTTCTGAGCTCGTGTCTGGGGTTTATTTTAGGTATCATCAGCTAGCAATAATAGTCTCTAATATGACCAAGGAGGAGAGCATTAAGAAACTCCATTATATGTACATACGGGCTGGAATTTAAACAATATTTCTAAACTTTGCATTCTTCCACTTTGGTGTAAAATTTCTGAAATAATTTTCATTTGGTCATCTTTGCAGGGTCAGAACAACAGAATCATGCATTGGATGGATATATGGTCGTCACTTATTCAGATATTGCAACCTGGAATAAGACTCGCGTAGTATGACTATTTTCTTCGCCATCGTCTTTATGAAAAATCATTTTGGGAACTTGAAAGACAGCCCAGATTTGCAACCTATCACTGCAGTCCAATGGCTATGGTTGCGTGACCGTTGGTATCCATCGTGGAGCCTTCCACATGTTTGTGAGTCCATTTGATTTTAATTGAATTTGTGGTTTATGTTCTCCACTGTGAACAATTGTTCTCTTTTGGCGTCCATTTTCCCTCTGCTACAGTTGTCAGGAGATTTCATCTTCATTTTTTTTTTTTTTGTTGATTTGGTTTGGTTTTCTTATTCCTATTCTTATTCTTTTTTCCTGCTTGTATCTTGTTTGATGTTTGACTCAGCTGTTTGTCCAGAAGTTTGATTGCAATAACTTATAGTGTCTGCACCAGCTATTTACTGTCTGGCTGTCCACTGTAATACCTTTTTTTGATACTCAGGATTCTGGAACCTTTACACTCACATTCACATCCTTAACCCTTTAAGAAAACATACTTTTCGGAAAATTAAACTACAACTGAAGAGCAATCCAAAAAGATGTAGATTAATTGGCAATGGAATAGACTAGCATTGGTTTCTTATAGTTTGAAGTGAGGAAGGGCAGAGGTACCATCTAGTCCTTTTGATTTATAGTATGCTTGGTATTCTCTGTGGTGAGTTTCCCTGTATAGAGGTGGATTAATGTCAGATTGAAACTCCTTAATTGGTCCATAGGGTTTGGATTTATTGGCAGTACTTGGGTAGAAGAAACATGCTGCTGATATCCTGGGGCCAACTTGTCCAGCTAGTACTCGGTGCTCCACACTTTTTAGCTTGTCATTGGTAATAAGCTACAAAATTGAGCAAGACAAATTAGGTCTTGATTTCAAAAAATGTTCAACAGTTTAGCGCTGCATATTCTAGAACTTAACCTGCATAAGGTCTCCAATGTTTGCTATAAGGACTCCTGTCACTGGGTGCGCATCAATCCAATGATTTTGGTGAAGAACTTGGTGGCCGCCAATGTTGTCTTGCAGGAGAATAGTCATGAAAGATGGGTCTGAATGCTTGGTTGCGCCTAGAGTCAAGTCTGGCGCGGGGCAAAAGGGATAGTAGTGGCACACGAGTGATGCACTTTTCATTCAACCAATCCTTTCTAGGAAGTCACTGTTAAGCCCTAGTGCTTCCGAGAGTAGTTTAGATAATTCGTCCTTAAGCCTAATTATGCATTTCATGTAATTGTTTATGGCTTTCCTGAAAGTTATAATTCAGTGAATACTAAGAATTTATGAAATGCATAGCCGGTGAGTAGTTTTGGGTTCTGCTAGTTACCTGGAAATGAAAGGTAATGCATCAGAGTCCAGGACACTGTCATCATAGTTACAAGCTATTGAATCCCTCCAGTTCGCAGCTTTGGATACATGCAGATCTCCGTTGCAGTAATACTTTACTTTCTGCTCATGATCACACGAGTACCAATCCATCTTCGCCTCCTGGGATTGCTCGTGGAAACGCTTTATGCCTTCTATGGCCTCTTCCATAACAATAGTGGGAATTCCATGATTAAACATTTGGAAGAATCCCCATGTCTCCGATGCTCTGAGTATTTGATTGACGATTTCCACTCGTCTTCCACTTTCGAAGCCTTCGAGATTTATCACTGGGACCTGGAGATGGTTACTACTACCAGTATGGGGTGATGAGTTTTGGAGGTTTTCAGGTTTATGAATGAAGATTCTGGGGATCTTGATCACACCAGAGTCTAAGAGTCCTTTAACTCCAGCTTTTGTTTCATCGAACTCCTTCACTTCTTTTGCTCTATCGTAATCAAACCCGTCACCAGTATCGTCACTTGTATCTTCGCCGGCGTTAGACATGATTTCTATGGAGACACTGACTAGCAGCCTCAAGAAATGTGTGTTTAATTGGAAGTATTATTTCATGGTGGCTTTGGCTGAGAAGAGTATCATATTGAAGGGAGGAAATGGGGTATCAGCTGCCACTTGATTATAAAATTTAAGCAAGTTACATACAAAATGCCAAGAGAGTGGGATACCCCTTTTGGCCTGTATCAAACTATGGTCGTCTTGGTACGCCACACCAAAACTACAGATAGCAGCCATAGGGAAAGCACCAAAAAAGTCGAACCGACCTTGTTGGGGGTGCCATCAAGGGCTTCGTAGATCGGCTGACCTTTCGATATCACTGCTCTCCCGAAAAGGAAATTACTGTGTCAACATGTGTATTGGATTGATGGGACAAGATATTCATGTCACATCATCGCTGATACGATCCAATAACAAAACATTGCATTTACACTAATGCTATTGAGACATAATTTAAGGACATAATTTGGGGACTTAATGCATTATGACCATTGGATTGATAGTGTTGGGATCCAGTAATAATTTAATGTTGGGACCCACTGATAATCTAATGGTCACAATCATTAAGTCCCCAAATTATGTCCTCAAATTATGTCCCAATAGCATTGCTCTTGCATTTATATGTTGTATTTTATATTGCACTAATGTTATTGTGACATAATTGAGGGACATAATTTAGGGACATAATGAGTTGTCACCAATGAAATGATAGTGAAATGTATACAATGATGACGTTATATCAGAAAACATTTTACGTGGGTGGACCCCTCCCTAAAAAAAACAACCCTTTTCCCCTAATGAACCCAATAAAATTTTGATACCTTATGCCGAGAAATGTAGGAACGTGGAAGCCAAATATATGGAAGTTGATATGAATTTAACTTGGTATGTTGGGGCATTTTACGTGGGATTGTGACCCCTTTGAGCCCTCATAAAAAGGGGTGGCAATTTACATCCAGGATGACCAGTAAGAAAAAAACTATGAATAAGGACTCTGGCCATGGATGGATGGAATATATTGATGATCTCTGAGTGTGGTTGACTTGGAAATACTAAAGCGATTAAAAAGAACGGAGAGCAGCAAAAGAGATGATGGAATATAGTTTATGGATATGGTATTGAAATATAGGATATGGTTATGGTACCGAAGTTGTTTTTTGGCACCATTCAAAATATAATTTTTGAGTTGTAGATCTTAGTTCGAATTATTTGTAGTCATTGGTCATGGAAATAATAAATAATAAAACCTTCTACGCGTCACTTTGTAACAGGTCAAAAAAAAAGTGCATGGTATTACAAAGTTGTTTTTTTGGTACAAAGAATATATACATAGAAATTGAGTGCTACCTATTCCTAGGTAAGCACTAGACTTATTCACTCAAAAGAAAACCAGTTTTCTCCAATGGCTCCATCCATGCAACCTGAAGTAAATTACTTACACAAATTTGTATGGAAGCTAAAGATAGATGATAGGCTAAATTAATGCCAACCTTTAGCTTTGTTGGGTGACAAAAGGGATGGGTGGGGTGGGGGGGGGGGGGGGGGGGGGGGGGCAGCGTCTAACCGAATGCAGTGAACAAACTTGAAGAAGAGGCCAAAGAATGAGGTAGCCACATTTTGAGATTGTGCCAACTACCATTATCAGCAGACGTAAGCATTTGGAGTTCAAGACAAAGCTAAAACTGGAAGAAATGAATAACAACGACGACTCATTTTACAGTGATTGCAATACTTCTAAATTATGGGCCCCTTTTCAGACACTTATTCAATTTTTTTTAGAGTGATTGTCTATCGGTTTGTATGGAACTTAAAATTGTAGCTTGCTATTGATCATGGTTGTATTTACAATAAAATCTACATTTGAAGGTGTGTTATGATGATTGACTGAATTATCATGTTATCTTGTGTTCTATTATAAAAATACAATATATCTTTTGTAGTGATTTTATCAAACTTCTCTCTTGCAAAGTCTGTATCATCGTGATTCATGCAACCAATAATTATGGACTCTTAACAACTATGTTCTTAAGAGAACTCTGTCAAAATAAATTCTGGAGAATGTATCTTACCTGGATTTGCACAAATACAGATTGGAAGCTATACATGTGGTTATCTGAAAACTTATGAGGTGTTAAGCCACACAATAACAAATTATCATCTAATAAGAGGGAATCATAAGGGCACTTACTCGGGTTGGCTCGAATAGTGGCGTAGCAACGAATTCTATTTCATAAGATCATTCAATAAGTTGTCGTTAATGTCAATTTTTTAGTTGTGTATGACCTATATAATTGATTTTCACTCAAAAATATTAGAATAGTATCTATTTTTAATAAAATCAAAAAAACTAATTCAATGCTGATTAATTTATCAGACAATTAATTTTTAATCAGCTTTGAAGTAATCAATTTAGCATGTAGTCTAATTTCATGAAAGATTATGGTGGTTGGAACACATATCAACATTTAACATATCTAGGCAACAAATATCAAAGGGCATATACTTTGATTCATAGGTGTATATTTATTTAATTGTTTCAACATGATGATAAAAATAACGCCACCACTATAAATTGAAATTGCCAACGTGCAACGCATATGTGTACCAATGTGTCAAGTGATAACTTCATATTAAAAAATATTGCTGATAAATGAAATTGTGTATTCACCTAGTGGGAATATGCATTGGTAAATCACTATTATAGGTCTAGCATAATGCATCTATATAAAAGAACAAAACATTTATAGTGAGTTAGAGAGAAATCCGAAAGATGACATAATAGAATCCTAAAAGAGGGTGACATAAAAAACTTCGAAAGAGGAGATTATTGTGGTAGGTATGTGTGGATATGTGACCAATGTATTTTACCATATTTATAATTAAACTATAAAATAGGGCCCATAAATTTCAGAAACCATATTTGAGGCAATTTCTCATAATATTTCAGTTCCAAACAAATTAACTTATATACCGATATAATAAATATAAAATCAAAACTATTGTTAAAAATAATTCACTTGCAACCCACGTGTGCAAAGATTAAGAGTCTCTTAACTAATGCGTGCCAAAATTACCAAACAATAATGCACTATTTAAGTTTATTGTGTTGCAGACGACTAAAATTCAAAGCATTGTTATCGTTTCCAAGTGCTTTATGTAAGTGGATTGATCAGAGCGATGAGAATTCTGGCTCGTGAGTATAATGGGTACTGACATGAAGAATACCTGCGGAGAATGGTGTTGCAGTGGTCAACAACCCATTCGAAAAGGTGCTGATACTTGTGTTGTTTGCTTGGAAATAGCATGTACCATAACTACTAGATGTCTGCTATTTCTTTTTTTGTTGATTTATTTTTTCATATTCACAAGGGGTTGAGCAATGTTTGGCATATCAATTGCCCGAAGCTTGCTCCCATGCTTACTACCATCTTCAAAAATGCAACTGGATCATGTCATCACATGATACCTAAGGCCGCAACTCACAAGCTTTTTGCCTACAAAAGGCTGCTCTATAATGTGCTCATGTATTTCCCAATATTTCTCTTTTGTTGGAATGAGCCCCCATTTTAAATATTTGGCACATTGTACAACAAAAGCCCCCATAGATGGAAAAATTATGAATGTCTGGTTTGAGGAATGTCTTAGGAAAAGGTGGAGGTTGATGCCGGGTTTGAGTAGCATGTATTTAATTTCACCTGCACCATTAGCAGCAGGATCATACACCACCAACTGGTTCTGCTCATTTTTGAAGAATCGTTTAATCCACGATCCTTCCAAAGCAATTTTTTCATTAATCGATTCGTGAGGAGTACTTTCTAGCTAGGTGACCAATGAAAGCAGAATCATTTAAAGCAACAGAAACATTGATGTCATTCCGTTTTACCTTGATGGTAAGTTTCAAGAGACATGCCTGCATTTGAGTGGATCTCAATCATGTGAGTTTCAGAAATTAATTAGCAAAGTGTTCAACATTTATGCTACAAAATTTGTTTCATAGCTGCGCCACAGTGAATATAAGTTTAACATGCCTACTTCCCATACTTGTCAAACCAGAGGAACATGTCTTTAGAAACTTGGATAGATTTCAATTTATACCCTGTAAGATGGATCAACAATACCCTTTTGACGATCCTGCAGTTTGAATTTTTCTCTCTTGTCCATGATAAACTTAGACACACATAATCAACCCAAGCTCGCAAGTGAAATGTAATAAGCTCCAAAGCAAAATAAATATGCCAGAACCATCCTGGGAATGAGGTTGCACTGAATAGTACCAATAAGATGTAATCAATATAGTTCCTAGAAGAAGAGGAAGACCAGAAAAACAAGGGGCAACCAATAAGTAGCAATCATGCAGGCCACCTATATTGATACATTCTTAAATCACCTAACAAACATCTGTAACTTCAATTCTAAGAAGATTATTCTATATATATATACCTCAACAAAGACATGCATGCATATGTCCGGACCGTATATGTAATGCATAGTATTGCAGAAAAATCAGTAGGATTATGGGTGCATCAGGTACTTACAAGAGTGGAATATATTGTAAGGTAGACACCAAGAGCTAAATGCAAGATGTCGCTTAAATCTACACGTCAGGTATAGGCTTATGTCAAGGTCTGTGCTTGGTTTCTTCAATTCCTACTAATTTTTGCTTATACCCTTGGTGGTGATAAAAATATGAGGTATATATATAGAATAATCACATATCAGGTATAGACTTATGTCCAGATGTCGCTTAATTTTTGCTTATAACCTTGGTTTCAAGATGTCGCTTAAACCAACAAGTTTTATAAAAAAAGACATTTGCAAATAAATTTACGTTTTTTTCTCGTGACTAGAAATCATTCCAACATGTTTTTTAGACTTATAGTAGGAACACAAACCTCAATGCATTTACTTGCAACTCATGCGCATCAAATAAATGTGATCTTCAAACCGTGTAGTTTACACCTTACCCATCGTTGGACTATTATACCAACACGTTTAGATTGATAACTCCACTTAATATTGTACTCTTTTGACCAAGAAAAAGATCTTCCTTGGGTAGCACCTGCCCTGATAATTGATTTCTTTGGATGTTGATCCATGATTGATTGCTTAAAACGTGAACAAATGAAAGTTTTGTTTCCTGTGAAAAAACGAACTCATATATGTACATTCAATGAGAAAAACATAGAGAGGCAGGAAATTTATGCACGTTATGCCATTTGATGATCAATAGGAAACGCAGGCACCAGCCATGACCAATGAGAAGGAACAAAGGACGTAACAAATAAAAAGCAAACCCTCTACTGGTTTGACATTCAATGACACCCTACCCCGACATTGAAATGCTTAAATTAAGTTATATGAATGTCTTATGTGCTTTGGATTTTGTCCCCAAATGTCTTTCTTTATTTGGTGCTTTGGAAGAGAAAAAGGAGGAGGTTAAGCCTCCTTAACAAAAGCTACACTACAAGAGTCGGCCCTAAGTGCTTGTAGGACTTGATGTGGAGGGACCAGCAACTCCACAAGCCTTTCAAGCTACTATTCTCCAAGGTTTGCGAGGATATCATTACATTAATCTTCGTGCAATGTGTGAGCGACTAGGGCCTGGATAACTTCCAACAAGTGTTTGCAATTTGTTATTAGCTCCTTCTTGGGGTGATCCTCTTGCAGTGGGTTGGTGAGGAGCATGAATGCCTCTTGGGAGTCAGTTTTAAGGACAATTATGCTACATCCCATCTTGTGAGCAAGTTCTATTCCTCTCAGGATGGCCCAGAGCTCCGCCTGGATACTTGTTGTCTCATTCAGTTTCCCATAAAAACCTACTTTCCAACAACCTTAATCATTCCTTATTAGGCCTCCAATCTCGATCGAGAGCCTGGATTGCCTTTAGAAATTCGTCTGTGTTAAGTTTCAACCATCTTGTAGAAGGAAATGACCAAGAGATTAGTCTAGTTTCTTAGGTGCTCTAGTGGGGTGAAACTGTTGGAAGGCATTAGCAAAATCTACTAAAGTTTGCCACACATTTCTGGCCACTACCTGGTGGTCCGAGTGAGTGAGGGTTATGCACTCCCTCTTTCTGTCTTCCCAAATATGTTAGATGATAGCTACGAAAACAATAGCCCTGGGAACTCCTCCCTTAGCTTCAGTAGCTTTGACCTTGAAGTTGGAGTTAAGCCAGCCAGGGAGGCTTAGCTCTTGATCTACTCTCCTCTGTTGTCTATTCAAAAATTTACTCCAAACCTCTTTTGTTGTAAACTTAACTAAGAACAAGAGAAAGAGAGCATATAAAGAACAAAATAAAATGGGAGAAGGTTATATTTTTATTAAATAATGATCTGCTTAAATACATGAGTTTGCAACTAAAAATCAGAAATAAAAGCAACAAACTTCCTAAACTTTAGTTACTAACATTAACAGTTAGTAAATAACAGAAAATCAAAACAAATCTCCTAAAAACTTGGTCAAAGAGTATATAATGCACTGAATATCAGTTGCAGCCCTTAAAACCTGATCTTAAAGACACCTGACATTCAAACTTGAGCTTGCAGCCTCAATTTCACATGTGTAGCCACCTCTGCTAGCTATGTCAGCATCCATATCAGTAACCCTGTAGCTACTGATGCACACATTCAACTCCTCCTTGCATCAGTGGGTGGAGATTCCAAGTTTCTCTCTTAGAAACTCAAACCTGCTTCTAGGAAGAGATTTAGTGAAGATATCTGCTAGCTGGTTTTCAGACTTGCAATACTTCAAACACACTGCACCATCTTTTTTAACATCTCTGAAAAAGAACAAATTTATACTAAAATGCTTTGTTTTTCCATGAAAAACTGGATTGTTGGAGATGGCTATGGTTGCTTGGTTGTCCACCATCACCTTTGTATTCATCCCTTGCTCCAAGTGTAAATCAATTAGAATTTTTCTTAGCCATAAGGCCTGATTAACAGTAGTTGTGGCTGCTATAAACTCTGCTTCAGCTGTTGATTGTGCAACAATTTCTTGTTTTTTCGAACACCAAGAGAACACACCTGATCCAAAGCTGAAACAATAGCCTGAGGTACTTTTCATGTCATCTAAAGACCCCGTCCAATCACTGTCAGAGTAACCTTGCAGCTTGAAACTCTGACATGTACTGAACTTGATACTATAACTTAAGGTCCCCTTGACATATCTTAAAACTCTTTTTACTACTTTAAAATGACTTTCACTTGCACAATTCATGAACCTTGATAGTACACTTACAGCATGCAAGATATCTGGTCTTGTTGTTGTGAGATACATTAAGCAGCCAATTAAACTTCTGTAAAGAGTTTCATCTGCTTGTTCAACTCCATCATCCTTGCACTGCTTCTCCTTTTGACACATTGGAGTACTCATGCTTTTCCAATTCTCCATGTTAAATTTGTTTAAGATCTCCTTTGCATACTTCTTTTGACAAATGAAAATTTTATCCTCTTCCTGTTTAATCTCTATTCCAAGGAAGTAAGACATTTCTCCCAAGTCAGTCATCTCAAAGACTTGCATCATGTCTTCTTTGAACTGCTGGATAAGTTCAGCATTGTTACATGTAACTAGAAGATCATCAACATACAAGGAGATCACAATTAAGTTAGCTTGATCACCTTTGACATATAAAGTTGATTCACTAAAGCTTTTAACAAAGCCTGAGTCCAACAAATGCTCATCAATTTTGTTGTACCAAGCCCTTGGGGCCTGTTTTAAACCATACAAAGTCTTCTTCAATAGATTAACCTTGTTCTCATGCCCTTTCACAGCAAAACCATCAGGTTGCTCAACATAGATTTCTTCCTCTAGAAATCTATTTAGAAATGCTGATTTCGCATCAAGTTGGTAGATTTTCCATCTTTTTTGTGCTGCAATGGCTAACAGCAGCCTGATTGTATCTAGCCTTGCAACAGGGGCAAATGTATCAAAAAAATTCACGCCAAAAACTTGAGCATACCCTTTTACCACTAACCTCGCTTTGTGCTTGTTAATTGAGCCATCTGCGTTTAGCTTTGTTCTAAACACTCACTTGACTCCAATCACCTTTCTGTGTTCAGGCCTTTCAACAAGTTCCCAAGTCTGATTTTTTTCAATCATGGAGAGCTCCTCCTGTATTGCAGCCCTCCATTTGGGATCCTTTTCAGCTTCCCAATACCCTGCAGGTTCAAGAATTGCAACGTTGCATCTTTGATAAACATCATAGAGCAATCTAGTGCCTCTTACAGGAGGGTCATCAACTAATTCATCCTGATTTTGTATAGGATCAACAATCAGCTTCTTTTCTGCAGTATTCCAGCTCCATTGCTTATTCTCCATGAAGTGCACATCCCTGTTTATCAGAATTTTTCTTGTGTGAGGTTGGAAAACTCTGTAAGTCTTAGATATTGAGCTATATTCCACAAACATGCCAGGCTTAGCTTTCTTATCAATCTTGTCTCTTTTAATCTGTGGCACATGAGTAAAACACAAGCATCCAAACACTTTAAAATTTTGCAAGGAAGAAGGCTTGTAACCATACCATACCTCAAAAGGAGTCTTCTCATTCACTGCTTTGGTGGGAAGTCTGTTTAGCAGAAATACTGCAGTGTTTGTAGCCACTGCCCAATACTCCTTAGGCAATCCTTTTTCATAGAGCATGCACCGGACCATTTCCACAATTGTTCTGTTCTTCCTTTCACTCACTTCATTCTGTTGTGGAGTGTATGGAACAGTGAGTTGGTGCTCAATGTCTATTTCATCACAAAATAAGTTAAATTGTTCAGAAGTATATTCTTTGTCATTGTCAGACCTTAGAACTTGAATCTTGCAGCCACTTTGGTTCTCAATCCACTGCTTGAATTTCAAAAAAACTCCTGCAACTTCTGACTTAAATCTAAGAAAATAAATCCAACACATTCTGGTGAAGTCATCAATGAAAACTATGTAATATTTACTCCCTTTAAGTGAAGGAGTTCTCTAAGGTCCAGCCAAATCAGTGTGGACGAGTTGCAGCTTCTCAGTTGCTCTCCAAGTTGACTGTGAGAAGGGTAATCTTACTTGTTTGCCAAACTGACAAGCCTTGCAATTTGGCACAACAGCTTCCAAGTGGAGCAATCCCTGAACCAGCTGCTTCCTTTGCATAGACAAGACCGCTGCATGATGAAAATGACCTAGTCTTTTGTGCCAGGTCTCTGTGCTACTCATAGCAATAGGATAAGTTGATTGCTCCTCCTTCATTGGATCTAGTGAGAAGCTTTTGCCTCTCATTTTGATTTTGAAGACTTTCTTATCATTGGCATCCTTGATTAGACATTGCTTATCTTCAAAGATGACTTTAAATCCCTTCTCAAGTAACTGTCCCACACTTAGAAAGTTTTGGTCAATATCAGGTACAAACAAAACATCAGTAATTAGTTTAGTACATGTGCAACTTTCAATTGCTACAGTTCCCTTTCCTTTGACAGTAATATGCTCACCATTGTCAATTCTGACTTTTGATACCTCTGATCTATCTTGTGACGCCCCAAATTTCCGGGTGTCCTTTATTAACCGTTGACCATCCGTCAACCCGCGGAAATACTCGTGATAGTCGTATAACCCGACACCACGTCATTCACATGCTTTTAACCGGATTTACCATCCACAAGGTCAATTATACCTCAATTTATGTCCATTTATGTCATAGGAACCAAAGAAAACAAAGCCCAAGAGCATGGCTAAGCATTTTGAAAATTTCAGATTTTTGGAAAAACCTTCCGGAAGGTCGACATACACCTACCGGAAGGTCGCTGAAAGAACAGTTAAATGAAAAGAATCAATTGCAAGAACTTCCGGAAGGTCGACATCAGTAGCAGAAACCTTCCGGAAGGTTCATTCCAGTAGCCAAAACCTTCCGGAAGGTTCATTCCAGAAAACAAAACCTTCCGGAAGATTTTGGCAGTCAAAAAGAAACCCAAGGCAAAACCTTCCGGAAGGTTCATTCCAGTAGACAAGTCCTTCCGGTAGGTTTTACTCCAGTAGCTAAAATCTTCCGGAAGGTTCATTCCAGTGGGCAAAACCTTCCGGAAGGTATTAGCTGTGAACAAGGCAAGCTGGGGTTTTTAGCAAAACCTTCCGGAAGGCCGACATACACCTTCCGGTAGGTTTTCAGCCTGTGAGCAAAAAAAATGGATTTCTTTCCCTTCCAAACCATCCTTAAAGCTACCCCATACACTCCAAACTCCTCCAATACATGTTTAATGAGATTTTCCATATAATACACAACCCATACAAGCTCTATCACAATTCATTCCATAATATATATACATCAAAATGGAATTCTGTTAAAGGTTTTACAAAACTCAAACTAAGGCCACAAGCCGGCCCCCTTCATGCTTGATGCTCTCCAAATGAGCCATCCGCCGGAGCAAAACCCACACCTGAAATGTTTTTCCCATAAAGGGTGAGTCACGCTCAATAGGGTATCTCCTAAAGAGGCTACTCCCCAACCTAAATGCATATGAAATGTCACATGCTATCAATCAACAATCCACGACAAGAATATATCCCATGTTGAAACATGTAATGTCATGCTATGAAATGAGGTGAGACTCACTCATGCACATCAACTGAGCCCTTCCCGGCTCCTCTACACATGCAAGTGCCAATGTGTACCAATCCGTCATTTAAGTTCCACATCAAATGACATTTCATTCTAGGGTCTTTGTAGGGGTGGATGTTCATGGACTCACACCAAAGGTCACCCAACCTACACGGAATTCATGGACTTCCACCAACGGTTCCGCGTACACCGACACACTTTATGGGCTCTTATACCAACGGAGTGCGTATCCAATCACCGGGTCTCTCACCTGAGGGATTTTCTAGCCCTTCTTGCTACCCCAACCCTATCAACATATAAATCATGCGACTCGACTAGGTTATCGACCCATATTATCCGAGCTCACTCGTCATCCACCATGCGTGGTGAAGACAAACAACCATGCACACACACCTCCTAAAGTGCGATGTTCCCGTGCATATGCAATGTGGTGCTCCATTATAACACTAATACAATGTTCGATATGGTATGAGTGACATATGAACATTCTCAACACATTCCTCATATTCCATGGCAAAATCATATCAAAAGCATATAATTCCCATAATACAATTTTCAAGCATGTTATCAACATACTAAATTTTCAAGGCATATATATAAACACAAAACATGCCCACAATTTCACATAACACATGAATTCACATTGGGTTCATTTCACATATCCAATCATAGAAATCACATTTAGTAACTTCTAAATCTCCATCCAAGCTAGGATTTCCTTTACCCATTTCAATACCCAATTCACCCAATTTCACAACAATAGGCAAGAGATACATAGGCTATCATCCTACCCATTCCATAAAAACATTATAGGCTTGGAATAAACCTTAGTAGGAAGAAACCCTACCTCTTGAAGCGTGAGGAACGACCAAGGGAAGTTCCAAGACCCGATTCAAGCAAAAACCCTCACTTCTCGAAAATCCCGTACCTTGATCTTCGGTAAAACTTGCGCTTTTTGGTATAGCCGCGTAGCCCTCGATGAGTAGAGCGACTTTAATTCTTGGCTTGCGTGGATTCGAGGTCCGTAGCACCGTAGATCGTAGAGAGAATGTGAGTTTTCTCTCTTTTCTCCCTCTTTCTCGCTATCGGCTGAAACCGGCTGAACAATGGGGAAAAAATCTAATTTTTCCCCCTATTTATATTTTAGAATACTTGGCCCACAATTCGCCACACGTCCTATTTAATTTCGGGTCCGTTTTAATCCCGAAACGATTAAATTTCGCTCCGGTTCGAGTTCGAATTATTTTTATTTTTAACTTGCCTCTAATATTTCCCCAAACTTGGAAATTTTATAAAAATTTCGTGTACAGGGTCACCCGGGGCCCGTTAGTCTCGTAAAACGCGAAAAAATCTGACTATCTCGGAATTCAACGAAATTTGACGTGGAAACTAGATTTCGCGAGACGAATCCAACGGTGAGGTCCGTTTCGTCATCCGAGTTCTAGAAAAATTCAGGTTTACAACCTGTACCGTAATGGCAATTTACCGTTTTGCCCTTTTTCTCAAAGGTTTAAATTTTTCTCGGGTTTTACATTCTTCCCCCCTTAAAAGTATTTCGTCCCCGAAATTCACACATTCATGCACACACAATCACACGCATATGCAACAGTTATATAATACTAACTGACTATAAGAATGTACCTCCATCCTCAAATAAGAAAGGATAATTGGCACGTATGGTGTCCTCACGCTCCCATGTTGCCTCCTCCACTCCTCGGTGCTGCCACAACATCTTCACTAGCTTCACGGTCTTGCCTCGCAAAACCTGCTCTCGGCTATCCATGACACGCACTGGTCCCTCCTCGAAGGTCCCATCTGCATCAACTATGAGCTCGCCCCAATCCACAACATGCGTCGGATCTGGAGTATACTTCCAGAGCATGGAGACATGGAATACCGCGTGAACACCCGATAAAGTTGGCGGTAACGCCAATTTGTAGGCCACAGTGCCCACTCTCTCAAGCACCTCAAAGGGCCCAATATACCTCTGCGACAGCTTTCCCCGCTTGCCAAATCTGATCACCCCTCTCTTAGGCATCACCTTCAAGAAGACGTGATCTCCCACCTCAAATTCTAGAGGCCGCCGCCGCCTATCGGCGTAACTCTTCTGCCGGCTCTGAGCCGTGAGAAGACGCTTCCTTATCAGGTTCACCTTCTCCGAGGTGTCTCTAATCAAGTCTGGACCCGTAGAGGGTCTTTCTCCAACTTCAGTCCAACAAACCGGAGAACGACAAGGCCTCCCATAAAGCGCCTCATAGGGTGCCATCTGTATGCTCGTCTGATAACTGTTATTGTAGGCGAATTCCACTAAGGGCAAATGCTCTTCCCAGCTACCCTTGAGATCTAGGACGCATGCCCGTAGCATGTCCTCTAATGTCTGGATGGTCCTTTCCGACTGACCGTCCGTTTGGGGATGGTAGGCTGTGCTCATCCTCAACTGAGTCACCATGGCTCGCTGGAAACTCTCCCAAAAGTGAGCCGTAAACCTGGGATCCCGATCTGATACTATAGACACGGGTACCCCATGCAACCGGACTATCTCCCTTATGTACAACCTGCAGAATTCCTCCATTGTAAAGGTCATCCGCACCGCCAAAAAGTGTGCCGACTTCGTGAGCCGGTCCACTATCACCCACACCGCGTCATGCCCCCGCGATGTCCGTGGCAAGTGGGTCACAAAGTTCATCGTGACGTGCTCCCACTTCCACTCAGCCACTTCCAATGGTTGGAGCAAACCAGCTGGTCTTTAGTGTTCAGCCTTAATCTGCTGACACGTGAGGCATCTACTGACGAAGTCGCCAATCTGCCTCTTCATCCCGCTCCAATAATACTGGCGACGAAGATCGTGATACATCTTCGTGCCGCCTGGATGCACCGCAAAACGAGAGCAATGGAACTCCCTGAGGATCTCCTCTCTCAGCTCCGCCGACTGGGGAACCACAACCCTTCCCCTAAACCGAAGACTGTCATCCGAGTGAATGGCCCAGCCCTCGTCACCAGTACCTGCATGTATACGGTCCCGGATGGACAATAGCTCCGTGTCCTGACTCTGGGATTCAATAACCCTACTCAGTAGGGAAGGCGTAGCCGCCAAGCTCCCTAAAACACCCTGAGTCCGACCCTGATAATGCAGCCCAAATTGGCCCACGGCCTCAAGCATCCGCCACTCCCGGGAAGCTACACTAGCTAAAACACCCCGTGACTTTCGGCTAAGTGCATCAGCCACCACATTTGCCTTACCAGGGTGGTAATGCAAAGTGAAGTCATAGTCTTCTAGGTACTCCATCCACCTACGCTGCCTCATGTTGAGGTCCCGTTGAGTGAAGATGTACTTCAGACTTTTGTGGTTCGAAAACACCTCAAATTGTTCACCATACAAATAGTGGCGCCAAGCCTTCAAGGCAAAGACTATGGCCGCCAATTCCATGTCATGCGTGGGGTAATTCTGCTCGTGATTCTTCAACTGTCGAGAACCATAAGCCACCACTCTCCCGGACTGCATCAAGACACAACCCAGTCCGTCTTTGGAGGCATCGCAATATACCGTGTAGTTTTGTCCCCTTTCTGGAACAATCAAGATAGGAGCTGAAGTGAGTCTCCTCTTTAGTTCTTGGAATGCCTTCTCACACGAATCATTCCACTCGAACTTGACCTCCTTCCGGGTCAATCTAGTCATAGGTGCGGCTAGTCGGGAGAAGTCCTCGATGAACCTCCGGTAATACCCTGCCAATCCCAAGAAACTACGTATCTCGAAAACTGACTTAGGCCTCTCCCAACTCATAACTGCCTCAACCTTCTCAGGGTCAACTGACACCCCCGAAGCTGACACCACGTGTCCCAAAAACTTCACCTCCGTAAGCCAAAATTCACACTTGCTGAACTTGGCGTACAATTGATAGTTCCTCAAGGTCTGGAGAACAATCCTCAAGTGACCCTCATGCTCCTCCTCTGTCTTGGAGTAGATCAGGATGTCATCAACAAACACTACGACAAACTGATCTAAATAGGGCTTGAACACCCTATGCATGAGATCCATAAATGCCGCCGGGGCATTCGTCAACCCAAATGGCATCACCGTGAACTCGAAATGCCCGTACCGCGTTCTGAACGCCGTCTTAGGGATATCTGACTCCCTAATCCTCAACTGATGGTAGCCCGTGCGGAGATCTATCTTTGAATAGACTCGTGCTCCCCTCAGCTGATCAAACAGATCATCGATCCTCGGCAAAGGGTACCTATTCTTGATGGTGACCCGGTTCAACTGCCGATAGTCTATACACAATCGAAGGGTCTTATCCTTCTTCTTGGCAAACAGCACCGGAGCGCCCCAAGGTGAGGTACTCGGTCTAATAAAACCCTTGTCCAATAATTCTTGTAATTGGACCTTGAGTTCTTGCAACTCAGCTGGCGCCATCCTATGTGGAGTCATAGAAATGGGCGAAGTACCCGGATGCAACTCAATGCTAAAGTCCACATCCCTATGGGGAGGTAATCCCGGCAACTCGTTCGGAAAGACGTCCTCATACTCGCACACCACCCGAGGTAGACCCAATTCTTGTCTTGCCTCGTCCTCCAGGGTAAGGCTCGCAAGCCAACCCATCAATTGCCCATGCCATCGCGAATCATACACGACTTGAGGCAAAGCATCATGTTTTTCCCCCTGAAACTTGAAACAAACACCGTCCGGTGTATAGGCAGTGACCCTCTTCCTGTCACAATCAATAACGACCCGATACGCCGCCAACCAGTCCATCCCAAGGATGACATCGAATTCCGACATGTCCATAACCCTAAGGTCCACGGTGAGTAGAATCTCCGAGATCTCTAGCTCACAACCCCGACATATCTGATTCACACACACCCTAGCTCCTAGGGGTGAATTCACATACAACGGCTCTTCCAATGCATCAACCTCTAAGCCCAAATCCCTCACACATGATGCAGAAATGAATGAATGTGATGCACCAGAGTCAAATAATACTTTAGCCCATAAGCGAGAAAGTAGAAATGTACCCTGAATGACCGACTGGTCCACTGGCTCAGCCTGAGGTGTAATGGCGTAGACACGCCCCAGGGTCCCCGAAGTCCCGGCCTGCATGCCCTGTCCTCGGCCTCGACCCATGCCTTGGCCCATCTGGCCCGACTGCGGAGTCCTCGCTCGAAAGGTGGTAGGGGCCTGAGTAGTGCCCTGGAACTGATACTGGTGTCCCCGGCCCATGGTGGGGTAGGGAGGAACAAGGTGTGTCTGTGACTGTCCCACTGATGACTGGGACTGAGGTGTCCCATAGCTCTGGGATCCTTGCCTCTGCGGACAATCCCGCTTCATATGCCCCGGTTGGTGGCAATGGAAACATGTCTTCTGGCCTACCTGGTGGGTAGTCCTGAAGTTTCTCCCGCCCTGGGAAAATTGACCTTGGCCTTGGCCTTGATAGCCACGGCCCTGTCCTTGTTGTCCTTGGGGAGTAGAAGTTCTCTGCTTCTTCCCCGAACTAGAAGAACAGGATTGGCCCTCCTTCTTCTTATCCTTAGCACCCGACTCACGGATGCTTCGAGCATCGTCAACCTCCCTCTCAATGGCCATGGCTGTCTCGACCATAGAGTCCAAGTCTTGCAGGCGGAGGCCCACAATCTTTCCCCGGATGGATAGCTTCAACCCATCCTCGAACCTTTTTACCTTGGCCATATCCGTGGCCACGTAATCATCAGCAAATCGGGCTAATTCGGTGAACTTAGCCACATACTCCATCACTGTCATTGACCCTTGCTTCAAATCTAGAAACTCTCGGGCCTTTGCATGTCGAACGGCCGTTGGGAAATATTTACCCATGAAGAGCTCCTTGAACTCTCCCCATGTCATGGCCTCTAAGTTCTTCGAGGCCGTCACCCAATCCCACCACAATTGGGCTTCTCCCTCTAGCTGGAATGCAGCTAGTCTTATCTTAGTAGCGTCTGAGGTGACCTCCATCGCCCCTAAGATTTTGTTGACTTGCCGGAACCAATGGTCGGCCATCATCGGGTCCGCCCCTCCCATGAAGACTGGAGGTTTGTGTGCTTTAAACTGTTGGAGGTTACTCGCACCTCCATGCCCGGCACTTGCACTAGCTTGTGCAACAGTAGCCGCCATCATACCCATGGTTTCCATAAATGCTTGTTGATCGAAGACCGGTGGTGGTTGGTTATTGTTCCGTCCACCGCCCCGACGTCCTCTCCTTCCACTTGCCATCTACACACACGTCAAATGGCAATGGCACACTAACTTAGTATCCCGAAGTAGGGACCAAAGTTAAAACATTTAAATCTTTCTCATTGTCTCACTAGTAGAGCGCATGCCTCCAATAGTGGACCCTTACGCTTTGAACTTTCCCGTTCATTTGCTTTCCCACTCCCAAGGTTAAGTTCTCTAACCCTAGTGTGCCCATTTTTCATACACGTTTTACCATGCATATAATACACATATCACATATCACATAACATGTAGCAATTTAAGCACATAACATGTAATGTACAATGAATGCAATGGTCTAGACCCATGCCCCATCAAGCCCTAGGTAAATCGTATACCTATGCTCTGATACCAAGCTGTGACGCCCCAAATTTCCGGGTGTCCTTTATTAACCGTTGACCATCCGTCAACCCGCGGAAATACTCGTGATAGTCGTATAACCCGACACCACGTCATTCACATGCTTTTAACCGGATTTACCATCCACAAGGTCAATTATACCTCAATTTATGTTCATTTATGTCATAGGAACCAAAGAAAACAAAGCCCAAGAGCATGGCTAAGCATTTTGAAAATTTCAGATTTTTGGAAAAACCTTCCGGAAGGTCGACATACACCTACCGGAAGGTCGCTGAAAGAACAGTTAAATGAAAAGAATCAATTGCAAGAACTTCCGGAAGGTCGACATCAGTAGCAGAAACCTTCCGGAAGGTTCATTCCAGTAGCCAAAACCTTCCAGAAGGTTCATTCCAGAAAACAAAACCTTCCGGAAGATTTTGGCAGTCAAAAAGAAACCCAAGGCAAAACCTTCCGGAAGGTTCATTCCAGTAGACAAGTCCTTCCGGTAGGTTTTACTCCAGTAGCTAAAATCTTCCGGAAGGTTCATTCTAGTGGGCAAAACCTTCCGGAAGGTATTAGCTGTGAACAAGGCAAGCTGGGGTTTTTAGCAAAACCTTCCGGAAGGCCGACATACACCTTCCGGTAGGTTTTCAGCCTGTGAGCAAAAAAAATGGATTTCTTTCCCTTCCAAACCATCCTTAAAGCTACCCCATACACTCCAAACTCCTCCAATACATGTTTAATGAGATTTTCCATATAATACACAACTCATACAAGCTCTATCACAATTCATTCCATAATATATATACATCAAAATGGAATTCTGTTAAAGGTTTTACAAAACTCAAACTAAGGCCACAAGCCGGCCCCCTTCATGCTTGATGCTCTCCAAATGAGCCATCCGCCGGAGCAAAACCCACACCTGAAATGTTTTTCCCATAAAGGGTGAGCCACGTTCAATAGGGTATCTCCTAAAGAGGCTACTCCCCAACCTAAATGCATATGAAATGTCACATGCTATCAATCAACAATCCACGACAAGAATATATCACATGTTGAAACATGTAATGCCATGCTATGAAATGAGGTGAGACTCACTCATGCACATCAACCGAGCCCTTCCCGGCTCCTCTACACATGCAAGTGCCAATGTGTACCAATCCGTCATTTAAGTTCCACATCAAATGACATTTCATTCTAGGGTCTTTGTAGGGGTGGATGTTCATGGACTCACACCAAAGGTCACCCAACCTACACGGAATTCATGGACTTCCACCAACGGTTCCGCGTACACCGACACACTTTATGGGCTCTTATACCAACGGAGTGCGTATCCAATCACCGGGTCTCTCACCTGAGGGATTTTCTAGCCCTTCTTGCTACCCCAACCCTATCAACATATAAACCATGCGACTCGACTAGGTCATCGACCCATATTATCCGAGCTCACTCGTCATCCACCATGCGTGGTGAAGACAAACAACCATGCACACACACCTCCTAAAGTGCGATGTTCCCGTGCATATGCAATGTGGTGCTCCATTATAACACTAATACAATGTTCGATATGGTATGAGTGACATATGAACATTCTCAACACATTCCTCATATTCCATGGCAAAATCATATCAAAAGCATATAATTCCCATAATACAATTTTCAAGCATGTTATCAACATACTAAATTTTCAAGGCATATATATAAACACAAAACATGCCCACAATTTCACATAACACATGAATTCACATTGGGTTCATTTCACATATCCAATCATAGAAATCACATTTAGTAACTTCTAAATCTCCATCCAAGCTAGGATTTCCTTTACCCATTTCAATACCCAATTCACCCAATTTCACAACAATAGGCAAGAGATACATAGGCTATCATCCTACCCATTCCATAAAAACATTATAGGCTTGGAATAAACCTTAGTAGGAAGAAACCCTACCTCTTGAAGCGTGAGGAACGACCAAGGGAAGTTCCAAGACCCGATTCAAGCAAAAACCCTCACTTCTCGAAAATCCCGTACCTTGATCTTCGGTAAAACTTGCGCTTTTTGGTATAGCCGCGTAGCCATCGATGAGTAGAGCGACTTTAATTCTTGGCTTGCGTGGATTCGAGGTCCGTAGCACCGTAGATCGTAGAGAGAATGTGAGTTTTCTCTCTTTTCTCCCTCTTTCTCGCTATCGGCTGAAACCGGCTGAACAATGGGGAAAAAATCTAATTTTTCCCCCTATTTATATTTTAGAATACTTGGCCCACAATTCGCCACACGTCCTATTTAATTTCGGGTTCGTTTTAATCCCGAAACGATTAAATTTCGCTCCGGTTCGAGTTCGAATTATTTTTTTTTTTAACTTGCCTCTAATATTTCCCCAAACTTGGAAATTTTATAAAAATTTCGTGTACAGGGTCACCCGGGGCCCGTTAGTCTCGTAAAACGCGAAAAAATCCGACTATCTCGGAATTCAACGAAATTTGACGTGGTAACTAGATTTCGCGAGACGAATCCAACGGTGAGGTCCGTTTCGTCATCCGAGTTCTAGAAAAATTCAGGTTTACAACCTGTACCGTAATGGCAATTTACCGTTTTGCCCTTTTTCTCAAAGGTTTAAATTTTTCTCGGGTTTTACATATCTAGCTCTCTAAAAAGTTCTTGATCATAGGTCATGTGATTGGTACAACCACTATCCACTAGCCAACATTCACTTAAGCTGCTGCTTGCAAAACAGGTTACTACAAACAACTGTTTTTCCTCCTCGTGCTGGTTTGCAACTTGAGCCTCATTCCTCTGCTGAAAATTGCTTTTGCAGATTCTCTCACGATGCCCCAACTTGTTGCACTTATCACACTTAACATCAGGTCTTCTCCAGCACTTGAAAGGTGGATGTCCCTTTTTGCCACAGTGTCTGCAAGGAGGAAATTCTTTGTTGTTTCCTCCACTACTGTTGCTGGTGTTAGCAGCTGCTTCTGGTGTGCTAGAATTCTTCTTTTTGTTTTTGTTTTTCTTGCCTTTTTCTCCTTGGTTGATTTTCAATTTAGCTTGCAATGCTCCCTCCACAGAACATTCAGCCCTCATTATTCTTCTTTGTTCTTGGGCCTGCAAAGCATTTAGAAGTTCTACCATGCTGATTCTTGACAGATCTTTAGCATTCTCCAAGCAAGAAATAGTAGCTTCAAATCTTTCAAGGATAGTTACTAGTATTTTCTGAACTATTCTTGAATCAAAAAATTCAGAACCAAGTAATCTTACGTTGTTGACAATGCTAAGAAGTTTATCAGCATATTCTTTGATTGTCTCTGACTCCTTCATTTTCTGCATCTCAAATTCTCTGACTAGATTCAGCACTTGCATTCCCTTGATCTTCTCATCTCCTTCATATTCATTCTTGGGGAAATTCTAGATTTCAAATGCTGATGTCATAATTCTGGTGAAAATTGTTGGTGAGACAACAGCAAACAAATAAGCTCTTGCCTTTGACTTTCTTGCTTTCCTTTCCTTATGATTTCTGAGTTGTGCCATTGTTAGACTGTTTGGTAATGGAAGAACTTTGTAGTCTTCCTCAACAGCTTCCCAGAGATCATTTGCCTCTAGGTGTGCCTCCATTCTGACTGCCCAGACATGATAATTGTCACCATTAAACACTGGTGGTGCTAGTGCTGTGAATGGTGTTTCAGAATCCATTTATTTAATGGATGGAAACAAGGTGTTTAGGCCTTTTTTTTTGGTGAGATTTGATTAACCCTAATTAATGCAAAATATAATTAAGTTAATAGGTCAATTGTGTAATTAAATAAAGTTAAACTAGTCAAAATAAATCTAATTAGGGTTAATGTGTGAATTAAGGATAACGCATTGAATGTTGTTCTTTTCAGGGTTTTATGCGTCAAAACTACAAACTACCGGGGAGCCAATTGTGACAAAGCTACAATCTTTAGGATGACAATTATTAAAGCTCAAAACAAAGAGAGATTAAAGTAATCCAAATGGCATCTTTGAGGATTATGAATGTCATCTTTTGGAAGCTTGTGAATGACAATTTTTGGAAGCTTGTGAATGACAATTTTTGGAAGCTTGTGAATGGCATCTTTGGAGCTTGTGAATGTGTCATCCCTTGGAGTTTGTAAAGGGCATCTTTTTGTTACCTATAAATACCACCCCTTTTTGGCTTGTAAAAGGAGAGAACTTTTTCTAGAGCTCTTGGTTGTGGAAAACCCTCCAAGTTGTTATTATTTTTTTTGTATTGTTGTTTTCTTCTAATTGAAGTATTGCATTCTTTTATTGTAGTTTGTCTCTTTTAATTTCATGTCTAGAAGAAAGATAGATTACTTTTGGTTGTGGATCACCCTCCAAAAGTGACTACTTTTCTTCTACTTTTAATTTGTGTTTCATTCACTTCCATTGCTTGAACTTCTTTCTTCCCTTAGAGGAGTGAAACTCTTCCACTTTTCTAGAGTTTCGCAAAAGCAGTGAAGGGTGGAACGTGATTCACTCATTCTTTGTCGAAGATCGGATCCCTGTTTAGTGTGCTTTGCTTTGTGATCCCTTTACTTGGAGGAATGAGCATCACTCAATCTTCTAGCATTACTAAAGCCATGAAGAGTGAGTAGTTTCTCATTCACTCTTTAGTAAGAGGAGAAGAGCATGTATAAATTATCCGGATGTTATATTTGTGCAATCTCGGTTATGCTTAATACTTTATATTCCCCATGCTTATTGAAAGATTAATTGCATCTAGCAAAGCTAAAGTACTTTGTATAACCAAGAGTTCTTTCTATAACATAGATAACTCTTGTATAGAAAGACTCATTGGTTCAAGGCAAGTACCCCGACTAGATCTTCATGACTACCCTTCAATCTTCACAATTATTGTGCTTAAATTAAAGAATGGAAATGGAACATTAATGTCATGATTGGATATCTTGTAGAAACACTTGCTTGTTTGTAGACGGGTTAAGTCTCGGCACAGACAATTCTTGTAAACTTCTAGAAAGACATCGGAATCATGTACTTAATTCTCATAATCCACCCTTATCTTCCGATTAACCTGTTGTTGACACGGGGGTTAATTGAGTTATCACGCACAAGTATAATAAACCGGATAATTAACTACATGTCCAGATCCTTGAACTAAAGAGTGACTCTTTTATATTAAAGTCTATCTCACATTTTGTTTAGAAAACTCTCCTGGAAAGAATCCTATATTTTGTCCAAAAAGAATCCTGAACACCACAATTTCAAATCTCAAAGGATACAACCAACTGGTCTCTACCACTATTTACTTTGAAACACCAACAACAGCTCCTTGTGGATTCGACTCTGGACTCAAACCGGATTATTACTACAGCTTGACCGTCTGCACTTGGGTATACACATTTCGAATCAAGTCAAGGTTCACTCGGTTCACTCACAAGTCCCTTTAAGAAGACTGCTCTGATACCAATTTGCTGTAAACATAACTAAGAAGAGAAAGAGAGCATATAAAGAACAAAAGAAAATGAGAGAAGATTATATTTTTATTAAAGAATGATCTGCTTAAATACATGAGTTTGCAACTAAAAACTAGAAATAAAAGCGACAAACTTCCTAAACTTTAGCTACTAACATTAACAACTAGTAAATAACAGAAAATCAAAACAAATCTCCTAAAAACTTGGTCAAAGACTATATAATGCACTGAATATCAGTTGCAGCCCTTAAAACCTGATCTTAAAGACACCTGACATTCAAACCTGAACTTGCAGCCTCAATTTCACATGTGCAGCCACCTCTGCTAGCTATGTCAGCATCCATATCAGCAACCTTGCAGCTACTGATGGACACATTCAACATCTTTGGCTGTGGAGCAATCTTTGAGTATATGGATTGTTGACTCTTCTGAGGAGTTACATCTGGTACATGTGGCATCATTAGTTAGATCCAATTCCAAGTTACAGGTGGATCATTGGACCTGTTTCCCATTACAATTAGGTTATATGTAGCTTTTGTTGTGAATTTTCCATTGTTGGAGGGCCCTATCAAAGTTTGTCCTATAAGGACTCATACTTCGTGAGTGGGGTCTGGAGAATGTTAAGTAAAGTACACTGAGGGAGAGCCATGCCTCTGCTATGCAGATTCTAGTTACCTGATTCATCAATAAATTCTGCCACTATGCCCTATACGTTGACTGGCTAGTGAGGTTACAGATTCTGAAGAAGGGGTTCATTCCCTCCCCCCTCCTAAAAAAAGAAACCAGTCAGTCCAAAATCGAATATTATTTCATGTTCCAACAATCCATTTTGACCCTTTATCTAGGAGGTCTTTTGTTTTGATGATTGCTCTCCAAGTGGGAGAAACAGACCCCTTTACTGCCCAGTCGTTGTTCTCCTGGTTTGTGTATTTGCTCCTAATGAAATCAACCCAATGGCTTTGGTGATTTTGCTTCACTTTCCATCCTATTTTGGCAATTAAGGTTGTGTTGTGTTCCCTATTTTTCCTAATCCCCTAGTCCTCTTATAGCTTTAGGTGTATAAACCTTATCCCTCTTCTTTTCTTCAGTGTCCCCCTAAAGAAAGTTCTTATCAATCTTGTCAATATGATAGTAAGTTGATTGGGGAAGTCAATTGGTCTACATAACATATGAAGGGATAGCTGAAGTAACTAATTAGATTAGGGTGGCTCTTCTTGCCATTGATAGGTTCTTAGCTTTCCATCCACCGAGTCTTAATTGTATTTTGTCAATCACTAACTTAAAGTGAGTGTGTGATGTTCTTTTGTGAACAGGTGGGATACGTAGGTACTTTCTAAGGTCTTTAGTTAACGTGAGTCCACTTATCTTACTGAGGTGTTTAGCTTGTGGTGAGCTAATATTTGGGGAGAATAAGATTCTGGACTTGGCAAGGCTGACTTTTAATCCATAAATGTTTCAAAAATCATCCAAACCTCTTTAACCAATTCACAATCTTTTTCCATAGCTCTAGAAAACAAGATGATATCATCAACAAAGAGCATATGGGTGATCTTTGGCCCTCTTCTGGATGCTTTAAGCCCCTTCCATAAACTCTATGAGTTTTCTCATGTATTAATTGGCCGTGTTTCTCCATGCACAAAACAAAACGATAAAGGGATAAAGGGTCTCTTTGTTTAAGGCCTCTTTTGGGCTTAATTAATAGGGGTTAATGGAGTCCCATTCCATAAAATTGAAAGGGACGTGCTTGTAAAACAACTCATTATTAAATCAATCTAAGATTGTGGGAGATTAAAAAAAAAAAAATTTAAGATTGTGGGAGATTAAAATCTTGGAGAGTTTGATGAAGAAATGATCAACTAATCATATCATAAGCTTTTTCAAGGTCAATCTTGATCATCTCATCATGCTACCAGTTTGGCCTTTTTTCTTATTCAGTGAGTGAACCGATTCTTGGATAATGACAACATTGTCAATGGTATTTATTACAGGGATAAAGCTGCTCTAGTTGGAAATTATGATTTTTCAAGAAGGGGTCTCAATCTGGTCCCCAAATGTCTTTCATGCACATACTATAAAGTTGGGTATGAAGACCCAACTAATTGAGTGTTACTTGTCTCGATTTTTAATTAAACATGTGTAGATTTGACTTTGAATTTATTCAAATATAAAAAATCTTTATGATAAAGTACAAAGTAAATTCTAAAGGATATAAAGAATGACTATTACTTTTCGAGATTCAGATCATTTTAGAATTTTTTTTTACTACTAATCCAATGACAAAAGATCACTTACAGAATTTTGGCTAAAGATCATTTTAATAACACACCAAAATACACACACATTAATACACAAAAATACACATATACACACGCACATATACTAATACACTAAAATATACAAATACACATATATAGATACACTAGACCCGGACTCAACCCTAGACTCGGGCCTAACCCTAAACCCGACCTAGACCTAGACCTCGACCTCGAACCCCGCACCGGACTTCGAAAATAACCCTAAACCCAGACTTGTACCCGACCTGGGACTAGACCCCAAACCTGGACTTGAACCCAAACCCCAAACTTGACCCGACCCCGCCCCAGACTCGGACTGAGACCCAATCCCAATCCCAAACCCCAGAGCAGACCCTAGATTTGGACTCGACCCCAACCCCAGACCCCAGACCTGGACCTGGACTCAAACTTGCACCTAATCTGACCTCAGACCTAAACCCAACCCCAGACCCGACCTCGACTCGAGCCTAACCCTAGATAAGATATGGACCGCGACATCTACCCGGGACCTAGATACCCAACCTCGACCTCAAACCCGGACCCAGATCTGAACCTGGACCCAACCCCGAACTTGGACCCGACCTCGAACCCTACCCGACTCGACCTCAGATCTGGACCCAACCTAGAACCTAGACCCGACCTCGAACCCTACCCGACCTGACCCGACCTCAGATTTGAGCCCAACCTCAAACCTAGACCCTAGGCTTAGACCTCAATCTGATCCTGAACCCGAACCCGAACCCGAACCCGAACCCAAACCCAAACCCAAACCAGCTGTTCGACTAAATGCCCACAAAAAACACAACACTATGGACCTCTCTCATCTCGGCCTATATTCGCTGCAACAACTCCCACAAGTCCCTCAAACTCTTTTTTGTTATGCTCCATCAAGCCAAGTCGCACCAAAAACCAAATAACTTCTCTTCGCCAATATAGCTTATACTACAGTTTTGTCCCAATAACCCCTCTTTGGAAATGTCATTTGGAGAAGTGGTGATGATTATGACGACGTCGTTTGCTTTGTTTATTTGGCTTATTGATCAGGTGATGGTGATCATGATTGTGTCAATTACTTTGATTATTGGTTTATTGATTGCAATCATAAAATACACTGATTATTGTTCTAATTGTGGGTGCTGTGATTAAGAGTTATCCACTTTTATGTAAATGCTGAATTAATTATAATTTATTATTCACAAGGAGAATGTTAACAAATCAGTTATGATACTTATAAATGATGGATGAAATTAACAAACGATTATTCATTGAGGATAAAAGAGGAAAACAAAAATGTTTCTTTTCAATGTGCTTTTAGAAGTAGTATAGATGTACCAAAATGTCCTAATAATATTTCTGAGGGGTAAAATTGAAAAACAAATGTTTTACACATTTCTGTACTTTTATAGATAGTAAGAAAGATAAGATAGATATAAATTTATTTTAGTATTCTAGGGGCAAGTTGAAACAAACTTAATACATAATCTAGTCGAGCTTGAATAAGGAAGCATGCTCGATAAGCAAACTCAAACATATCAAAGCGCCACAAGCTCGACTCATGTTAAAGTTACTTGGAACTCAAATGCGCTGAACTTAGTTGCAGAAGAGTGAGGGGAAAATCAAATGGATTCCCTTCGGAAACCCCCTCGCCGGACCAGCCCCACCCCCAGAGTTGATAACCGTGTTTATGCGAATGATTCAGCGTGTGTTAGTTCGTGTTCTTCGTTACAACAATGATTAAAGCGATAACTAACTTCAACCGTTTCTCAGTCCCAAGACTTGCAACAGAACCCAACAAACTCACCCATATAGTCGACAATTTGAAGAAATGTTCAAGCTTGAGAGAACTGGAATCTGTATACGCTTCTATGACCAAGACCAATGCAAACCAAGATTGCTTTTTGATGAACCAATTTATCACGACCTGTTCGGCATTTGAACGAACAGATTACTCGATTCTGGCCTTTACCCAGATGAAAGATCCCAACGTATTCGTGTACAATGCAATGATCAGAGGCTTTGTCCATTGTTTTTACCCGCTCAAAGCTCTAGGCTTTTACTTAGGCATGTTGAGGTCTCAAATTAGACCCACTAGTTATACATTTTCCTCGATGGTAAATGCTTGTGCATTAGTATCTGCTGTAGGATTTGGAGAAACCGTTCATGGGCAGATATGGAAAATTGGGTTCCGATCACACGTTTTTGTTGAGACAGCATTGGTTGATTTTTACTCAACCTTAGGTAGAATTGATGAATCGAAACAGGTGTTTGATGAAATGCCTGAAAGAGACGTTTTTGTATGGACGATGATGATTTCCGCACATGCCCGAGTGGGGGATATGGGTTCTGCATGGGGATTGTTTGACGAGATGCCTGAAAGGAATACTGCTACATGGAATACGATGATTGATGGCTATGCAAGATTGGGTTATGTAGAGGCTGCTGAGCATCTGTTCAATGAGATGCCTATAAAAGATTTAATTTCATGGACAACAATGATCACTTGCTACGTGCAAAACAAGCAGTATACCGAAGGATTGGCAGTCTTCAATGAAATGAAGGCTAACGGGGTTAAGCCTGATGAAGTGACTATGTCAACTGTTATTTCGGCATGTGCCCATATTGGGGTGCTTGACCTAGGAAAGGAAACACACCTTTATGTTATGCATAATGGGTTTGATCTTGATGTCTATATTGGGTCTGCTCTGATTGATATGTATGCAAAGTGTGGGAGCATGGATAGATCACTCGTGGTATTCCTCAAACTGCGGGACAAAAACCTTTTCTGTTGGAATTCTGTAATTGAAGGGCTTGCTGTTCATGGATATGCAGAAGAAGCATTGGCAATGTTTAACAGAATGGAGAATGAGAAAATGAAGCCAAATGGTGTTACTTTTGTAAGTGTTTTGAGTGCTTGCACTCATGCAGGACTAGTTGATGAAGGTCGTAGGAGGTTCCTTAACATGACTCTCGATTATTCCATAGCTCCTGAAATTGAACACTATGGGTGCATGGTTGATCTATTTTGCAAGGCTGGTTTGTTGGAAGATGCTTTAGAGTTAATCGGAAATATGAGAATGGAACCAAATTCTGTTATTTGGGGTGCTTTACTAGGTGGGTGTAAACTTCACAAGGACTTGGAGATTGCTCAAGTTGCTGTGGATAAGTTGGTGGTTTTGGAGCCAAATAACAGTGGATATCACACCCTTTTAGTTAACATGTATGCTGAAGCAAATCGATGGAGCGAGGTTGCTAAACTCAGGGCAACCATGAAGGTACTCAGAGTAGAAAAGACATCTCCTGGGTCCAGTTGGATTGAAATGGGAAGGAAGATCCATCAGTTTGCTGCTTCTGATAGATATCATCCCGCCTCTGTTGAAATTTACTCACTTATGAATGAGTTAGACGGGCAGATTAAACTAGCTGGCTATGCTACTGAATTATTTCATTAAGATTTGTTCTTGAAGAATGGAGATGACATTCAGAGATAATGGGAATTTGAAGTAGATTTAGTTGTGCTATATAGATGGGTGACGTTTGACTGAAACGGTAGAAGGCCAGGAAAAGGTGGGGGAAAATCTCCAAATCAAGTGCTCATATGGCACAAACTTATAGACAGAGGCAACGGTAATTCAAATTATTTAAAATCCAAATATTTCTTTGTTTCCCACTTAATTATTCCTATAATGGTCTAACCCCTGCTTCTAATTCTTGACAATAGATCATATCATCGCAAGATCAACAACTTATGTTTAGATTCTTGTTTCTGAGGGTTTGAGCATCCCTCTTTGTTACTAATAGTGATTAATGATAATTTCTGAGGTTAAATTTGTTTTTTTATTTCCACTCCTACAGGTGGTGGTGACCTTCTGTGAAAGGTATGTAGAAGGAGTGCATCTGGTTTACTTATTCTTCTCGTGAGATTGGAATTTGTTGCTGTGTTACATGCAGCATTGAGAAACATACTAAGGAGAAATTGTTGAGGCGCCTGAAGTGCTTTTGAGGTTTATAATGGATGGGAAGACAAAGTACTTTCCTGCACAGAATAAACACAGTTGCTTTGGCAATCAATTGAGAGATCAAACGGAGGCTAGCGTCTGCACCACCATTAAAGTTGCATTCCAAACCTTTCTATCATTTTCTTCATGAGAATTGCTTTTATCCTGGAGAAGGGTGTTACAATGGTTCTCTTGGCTCTTAAACGTTGCAGATTATGCCTAGTTTTCAACAAAAAATTCTCCACCATGCCAGATGGTCATGTATGCATATTTAAGCTCAATTTTCAATGGATTGGTGATGAGAACAAAGCCAAAGTTGCAGTTGCTTGTCCAAAGACAAAATTTAGGATCCACGTAGACACTTGAGAATATTTAAAAGCATTCTTAGGTAGAGGTTGAATACTTCAGAATACATAAAGATGTAGATAAATTCTCTCAGAAGGTAAGATGTAGATTAATTGGCAATAGAACAGAGTAGCTATTATTTTTAAGGATATTTAGGAGCCAATTGAGCAGCATTGTAATACGCGATCAGCATTGGTTTCTTATAGTTTGAAGTGAGGAAGGGCTGAGGTGCCATCTAGTCCTTTTGCCAGGTAGTATGCATGGTATTCTCTGGTGTGAGTTTCCCTGTATCTAGGTGGATTGATGTCTGATTGTAACTCCTTAATTGGTCCGTATTTAGTGGCAGTACTTGGGAAGAAGAAACATGCTGCTGATATCCTGGGGCCAACTCGTCCAGCCAGTACTCGGTGCTCCACACTTTTGAACTTGTCGTTGGTTATAAGCTACATAATTTAGGAAGAAAAATTAAGTTGTGATTTTGGAGATTGCAGAACAATTAGTACTGCATATTCTGTAACTTCACCTGCATAAGCTCTCCTGCGTTTGCTATTAGGGCTCCTTTCACTGGATGCACATCAACCCAATGATTTTGGTGAAGAACTTGGAGGCCACCAATGCTGTCTTGCAAGAGAATAGTCATGAAAGATGGGTCTGAATGCTTGGCTGTGCCTAGAGTCAAGTCTGGTTCAGGGCAAACGGGGTAGTAGTGGCACACTAGTGTTGCAGTTTTCATGCAACCAATCTTTTCTAGGTAGTCACTGTTAAGCCCTAGTGCTTCTGAAAGTAGTTTCGACAGTTTTTCCTTAAACCTAATCATGCATTCCATGTAATCGCTTATGGCTTTCCTGCAAATTATAAGAACATGTTCTAAGAATTTATGGAATACATGGCAGGTGATGAGGAGTTTTGGGTTCTGCAAGTTACCTGCAAATGAAAGGTAATGCATCAGAGTCCAATACACCGTCATCAAAGGTACAAGCTATCGAATCCCTCCAGTCCGCAGCTTTGGATACAAGCAGATCTGCGTTGCTGTAATACTTAAATTTCTGCTCATAATCACGTGAGTACCAATCCATCTTCGCCTCCTGGGATTGCTCATGGAAACGCTTTATGCCTTCTATGGCCTCTTCCATAACAATAGTGGGAATTCCATGATTAACCATTTGGAAGAATCCCCATGTCTCCGATGCTCTGAGTATTTGATTGACGATTTCCACTCGTCTTCCACTTTCAAAGCCTTCGAGATTTATCACTGGGACTTGAAGATTGTTACTACCAGTATGAGGTGATGAGTTTTGGAGGTTTTCAGGTGGATGAATGAAGATTCTGGGGATCTTGATCACACCAGTGTCTAAGAGTCCTTTAACTCCAGCTTTTGTTTCATCGAACTTCTTCACTTCTTTTGCTCTATCGTAATCGAACCCGACACCGTTAGCTTCTCCGGTGTTAGACATGATTTCAATGGAAACACTGATTAGCAGCCTAGAGAAGGTTGTGTTTAACTGAAAGTATTTCTTGGTGGCTTTGGCTTATAAAGTATACAAGATGATCATGTTGAAGGAAAGAAAATGGGGTTACCATCGTCAACCAATTGATTCTCATATTTATGCAAGTTACCCAAAAAAAAAAATGCCAAGAGATTTGATCAGTTTGACTATTTAATATCACTACTTTCAGGAGAAGGAAATATATATTCTTGCATTTGGTCGATAAAAGCACGTGTTACAGCTTAAGTTACGGTGGTCAGTCCTTGAGTTTGAGAGAGCAATCGACGCAAACTTGGATACCTTGTAATAAATAAATAAAAGCATGTGTTCAATTCCATAGTAACCTATATATTAAAACATAAAGCCTCTAAAACATAAAATAAATCGTTTAGATTCGATTATCTTACATTTTAAGTTGTATTAATAATATTTTTTGTTATTAAAGTATACATGTTTTGTCAATTTAACCCTTAAAGTATTTAATACGTGTTTAAATGATTCTTACATAGACAGACCGTTAAGTTTTGAACAGAATGAACACATGTTTGGCATGTGATACCGTCTAAGAAAATGACACGTGATCACTTTCAACAAAAAACTTGACAAATTGTCTAATTAGGAACTAAAATGACACGAATTAAAACTTTAGAGATCAAATTAATAAAATTAATACAATGAAGACTAAACTGACAAAATAAACATGTTTAAGTTTTTAGTCACCGCAAACCTGTCTGTTTGATGTTAGATTATATTTTAACAAAAATTCAAAATGTACACATTTATGTCATCCCTTACGTATTTAACTATTGACCCAACATATTTATATACACATACACACAATAAACGTTGAAGTTTTATATATATATATATGTGTGTGTGTGTGTTGGGTTGTCTTGATCACTAGATGTGGGTCTAATAAAGGAAAGTCTAACACAATTAAAATGTTGCATCATATGTTTGTTTGGTTATCGTATTAGAAACAAATTAATTGAATAAAGGAATACAGTTTAATACAATACAAATAGATAAAAGTCAAAATTAAATAGGATGATTTTTTCTAATGTTTGATAATAAACAACATAAATGTTAAATAATAATTATTAATCTATTTAAAATACGTCTACCAAACAGGTCCATGTATTTTTAAAATTTGTTGTCGTATGTCTTTCTCATGTATAGATTAATTGTGAGAGTGCTGGAGGCACATCCACCACAAACACCACATGTCTCATCTGAACATGAGGTGAACTTGTGAGGTCATGACGGTGGTGTTCGTCGTGACCAACTATTCCATTTTAATTTACACACACTTTAACTAAATCTTTCTCCGATCCGGTGAAAAACAGACAATCCATGTCGAAATTATGAAATTCATAATAAAAAAATTCTTTATGACTAAGTCCCAAAGGGTTGCCAGCTATTCCATTCGCTCATGCGGTGTCAACGTCGAGGGATGCCTCCACCTAAAAAAAATTGTGAAGTCATGTACGTGATTTAGAGGCGAAATTAGAAAAGAACCGAAATGCAATTATTATTGATGTCACAGATAGGTATGAAACAATATGCACCACACGTTAGACAGATAAAAAAAATGAATATTATGAGCGATTAAGATAAATTGAATATACATTGTACTATAATTTGATGAGTGAAAACATGTCAAATAAGGTGGCTTTGATTTCTTCCAGGGTGGGAATTGAGCATAGGGTGTGCTCTAATGGCACAATTAAGGGGACCAATTGGTCAAGGTCTGGTGGCAGAGTCGTTAATGATTTGGTTCATTTTGTCCCAGAGTTGGTATTGTTTGCTCCTAGAGAAATAGCTGGCTCATAAACACAATTGAGGAGCCATTGGGACTGAGGTGGGTCAGAGCTTACAACTCCCAAGATAATGTTGTGGTTAGAAAGGGCTATTTTCATTTCCACATCTTTATTCCAACGTAAAGCTAAACCCCCATAGAGACCTATTGCAGGTTGTATTTTCCAAGTGCTGGAAACCCATGCCGAGTATGATTTTTTTTTTTTTTCTTGGTAAGGTATTTTGGTTGCTGACAAAACAAGGAAATCTGGATAAAATTCTCTTATTTGAGCCCATAAATGTCGAATTGTCGAGGTATGGGCCAACCCTTAACAATTTCATACGTACCCAATCATGATGGAGGTGGGGGCATGGTCAGGCCCACCTCCTCAGCCATTAATGTGTTTTCCTCTGTCCATTCAACCTTTGTCTCTTGCATAATTTTCGTTGTTTTCACTGCCTTTCTACTAATAAGCCTCTGATGCATGAACTTCCTGGTTGACTTCCTTTCTATAGGTGGTCGGTTAACTATGGTGGTGGGCTTTGAAGTATTTGCAGGAAGAGCCATCGCATGGTGGCTACTGGATGTAGTTCCTGTAACTGATGATTCTCTTAAAACAATCGTACCATCTTCCCTCCTACAGAACTTGGTTGTTCTCTAATATTGACGTCCTCATATATACTCCTTTTGAGTGAAAGCCTACGGATTACTGAAACCATGCATTCATCAATTATGGAGTGTAGCTGTGATGAGAGGGTGGGAGTGTGAGTAGGTCTTTGGTTCAGAGGAAGTAGGGGTGGGAGTGGATCCTTGGCTTGTAGCTGCAGTTCTGTGAGTAGTGTTGTGGGTCGTTGGGACTGGGGGTTAAGAATTTCGTTGTTGATTTGGGTCTTGGGTGAGTGTGTTTGATTTTGGCTTTTCATTTTGCGAAAATGGGCTTCTTCTGGGTTTATAGTGGAGAAGGTAGTAGTTGGGTCAGTGGTCTCAACATCTGCAATATGGGCTGATTTATTCTGGGCTAAGTTTGAGTTGAAGCATTGGTCTCTTTATCTGGTTGGGTGAGTTTGTTTTGGGTCTTTTAGAAACCGATACACTAAATTAGACATAATTGTAAAAAAATATACAGAATAAAATATTTTGAAAAAAAATACACAGCTGAGATACAAAGACGTAAATACCCATTTTGTAATATTTTCTTTCCTAAAAACTGTAACAAGGCATTTATTTTAAGCGTTGAAATTTATAATCATTTAATTTGAAATCTTTAATACACTTTGATTCATGCATATTTTTTTTTGGAAAATAATTTTGTTTTCAAATTATATGTATGCATTAAATATCTCCTAGTTTTCTAGGAGAACTTTAATATTCCGTTTATTTTAGAATATATAACTTTGTCTGAATTTCAAAATTTGTTAATTATTTTTTTATACAATTTGAAATATAAAATTATTTACGCTGTAACAAAAACGTAACAAATTCATTAAACAATAGTGTAACAATACACTGTAACAAAAACAGTGTTCAGTGATTTTGTGCATGTAATAACAAATTCAAATCAGAAATTAACTGTTTTGAATGAAATTATATGAAAATATATGTTTAACAAAATGTAATAATACAATATTTTGTGTAAATATCTTGTTACACTGTTATGGAGTTCGAATATTAATGTAATTTGAAAACAAAACCACTTTCCAAAAAAAATACGCATGAATCAAGGGAATACATAAAAATACAAAATATTAAAGTTCTCCCATAAAATTAGGAAATGTTTAATGCACCACTTTCAGAAAAAAAAAAATACGCATGGATCAAGAGAGGATATAAAGGTCAGAAGAAAATATGAAATTTTCAATTAATGTACTTGAAATCAAAATTAAGGATTTTTTTACCATACATTTTTTTCTGTATACTTTTTTACAATTAATTCCAATTTTGTGTACCCCTTCCAATTTCCCCCTTTTTTTTTGGTAATTTGGATGTGTGATGGTTGCTGATTCTAGGGTAAGAATGCTTATCAACTTATGAGGAATGGTCAGGACAAGAAGTTAATAAGGAGAAATGCAAAATTTTCTATAGCTCTAATGTCCAAAGAGCTGCAATCAGAGAAGTCAAGAGTATATTGGGATTGAGAAAAAGAAGTGGAGTTTCAACATATTTGGGACTGCCTCTGATGATTTATGGATCTAGAATAAGAGGATTTCAGCCCCTTTTTTAGACTGGAAAAGAAACTCCAATGATGGAAATCTAAGCTACTTTCTTATGCTGGCAGGGCAACTCATCAACAATACCACCAAAAATGGACCACTCATTTCAATAAGAAATATTGCTAAAAAATGTCATTCTGCGCAAAAGCATCCACAAGACTTAAACAATATGGAAGTAGATACTAGCATGCAGACCTATCATCAATGGACAATCCATTAATGTATGGACTGAACCCTGGGTACCCAACATACACAATTATAGAGTGCAACTGGAAAATGAAGTGGAGGGCTAATTGCAGAACTTATTGACCAGGAAAACAACTATTGGAAGGAAGATTTGCTACAGTCTATGTTTAGTACTCAGACAGTACAAGCCATACTACAAATCAAGATTTCCAACTTTCCCAATTGTGGATCAGATGGCTTGGATCCCTTGCAAAAGTGGAGACTTTAGAACAAAGTCAGCATTCCAAGTGTATAGAAATAATGCAAGTGTGTACTTGTACAAGGCTGATTGGGGAAAACTATGGCACGGAAGTGTCCATGATCATCCCCACCAAAAGTCTCCTTGCAAGCAGATTCCGATGTTTTCTGCCCCATGTCAACAAAGTATTGATCAGAAACCCGTCTGTTCTTCCTATACCCCATAGCTCGATCTATCTGGTTTACCGAATGGGGATTTAGAACTGAAGTTTTTGGTCACCTCGCCATTCAAGAATGGTTGCACAACATCTTGAATCCCATTTTACTCTTTGGCCCACAATCACCATCTCCTATCCACCTAATTCTATTTACAAGTGTCCTAGCTTGACTATGGAGGTGGAGGAACGAGGCACATTTTGAAAATGCTAAACATAATCTGCAAATAGTCTTAAAAGAAATCCTCAGTAAATTTGATGAATATCTTGCTGCCAAGCTTCAGCCTCCTCCAACAGTACCTACAACAAAGAATATCATTAGAGCCCAATCCTGCCATTAGCTACCACGACAAGAGGGGGAAATCAAAATCAATTTTGATGTAACCTTGGGAGCATCAACTTCTTCTGTTGCAACAATAACTAAAATTGTGAATGGTACGGTACTGAGAGCAATTTTACTATCAGTAACTGATAAAAAACTTTGTGACAGAAGCACACACAAGGGAGCTACATTCTGGGCTCACTCTAAAGGCGGGAATTACGTGATTCTGGAGAGAGATTCACAGATCGTGGTACATGCATCTATGCTAAATCACATCAAGCCTCACTAAGTCAATTTTTACCCTAGTTAGAACATTTCCAAGAATGCTATCTAAAATAATTACTCAAAATATCTATGTAATAAAGTAGTTTACAATTCAAATCTAAAAAGATAAACAAAATGACTTTTACTTTCGCGGTTCAGATCGCTTTAAATTTTACTTTAAAATTAATCTAACTGTTAACACCCTAAATTTAATAAGAAAAATAGGGTCGTAAAGGTGTGTTTGAAGTTACTTTTTAATAGTACTTCTAAAAATTATTTCTCACAAGTACTTTAAAAAAAAAAAATAGTATTTAAAACCACCTTACCACTACCTCTACCACCACCACCCCACCACTGCCACCACCACCACCACTATCACTATCTCCACCCTACCACACCCATCACTCTACCACCACCACCACCGTCGCTGCCACCACTACCATCACCATTACTACCCACGACTACTACCACCACCACGATCGTCGTCTTACCCACCACAACCATCACCATCTCCCATCATCACCACTGTCGCCCACCACCACTACCACCGCTCACCTCCACTACAATCGATACTTAAATTTTTTTATTTCTCCTCTATATTTGTGATTTAATTTTGAGTGTAAATATAAATATGTTGACCATTTTTTTTATTACTACGTGCCTTCAGGCACGGAAAATAACTAGTATTTAAATATTATATTATCTACTTTAGCTAATCATTTTTTTAAATTCACTCCAACAATACTATATATTTTAACTAACCACTTTAACTAACTTTTAATAATAAATTTCAAAAAATAACAATTCAACTATACATTGTATAAATTTAATCAATTATGGGCTACAAGAGTAAATATCATAAAAGATGAACTACAAAAGTAAATATAATAAAAGAAGCAGGAGCCACAAGAGTAAACACCTCTGCAATGAGTGAAGACGATTTTGGAGTAAACATCATCTACCACCGCCTCAAGAGCCACAAAAACAGAACCCACCTCTATGGAGTGAAGACGATTTTGGGGTGACGAAAACAACAGAGCTGTGGAGACAATGAACCCACAGATGAAGATGATGAACCTTGATAGGTTTTTGGTCTAATTATTGGTGCAGTTACAGTGGAATTTTCATAAGAGTTTCAATGGGATTTTCAAAGGGAGCACACACAGAGAGAGAGAGAGAGAGAGAGAGAGAGAGATGGGAGATGTGGAATGAGAAAAATGGCGCAAAAAAAAATACCTAGCTGTGTTGCCTCGCTAGGAATAACCAGTGAAATGGGAGTTATGTAATATAACTAATGGGATGCCAAGTTTGTTGGAGACAATTTTTTGGGAGGGACTAGCTAAAATAGCTAAGAATGAGTTTTTACAGAGCTTCTTGGAGTTGCCAAGCACCTTCTTAATGCTCATAAAGATTGGACAATAAACCATGCATACGGAGAAGCAAATGCTGCAGCTCATGTCTTGGAAAAGAGCAATGTTATGTATCACAAATCTCCAACCCAAATTTTCATCTCAAATCAAGAGAGACCATTGAATCAATGAGTCTCATTTAAAAAAATTGATAGAACTCATTCATATCTCCCTTCATTTGGGATGAGAATTTGGGTTAGAGATTTGGGATATATAATATTTCTCCTTAGAAAAATGGGGGCAATCCTTCAATTATGCAAGAACACTTCAAGCCCAAGCTCTATTAGGAAGTGTGTCACAGAAGAGACAGAGCACTGTGTACAAGACCATTACGATAAATTACCTTCGTTCTCTTTTCTTGTTCTTGTTTTATCAAGTAGCTAAAAAATAATATTATAATTTGATGACGATGACTTGATAATTATCCAAAATTAACTAAGAATCGTTTACATGAAATGAGCATCTGTTTAATGGAATATACTATTCTGGATACGAATTGATCTAAATTCTAATTATTTTTAAGGATATCTCTATCGACAACCTATATATGCCAGTATGATCAAGAGAAATGCATACAAAGATTGCTTCTTGATGAACCAATTCTACTTCTACCTGTTCGGCATTTCAACAAACAGATTATGATATTCTGGCCTTTTACCCAGATGAACGATCCCATCGTATTCGTGTACAATGCAATTATCAGAGGCTTTGTTCATTGTTTTTACTTGCTCAAAGCTCTATGCTTTTACTTCGTCCATAGTAATGGCTTGTACATTAGCTAAAAATTTTCTCCCTCTATGAATCTTGTAGCCAATAAGAGCTAAAGGATACAAACAAAAGAGGGACAACATCTGTGGCACAACTTTTGAGCTCAACAGGCTTCGATAACAATGAACCTATCAAGCCTTCGAATGTGCACCTTTTTCTACTTCAAACGGACTGGAATCAAACCAACACAAGTAAGCACATTTTCACAACTGAAATTTCATTCAAATTCATAGATGAAAATAAATAAAGAAGAAGCTCTTTTGGTCATGAGCGAACAAATATATAAAGAGAATGATCAGATAGAGCTAATACATAGTTTTTGCCATCATCCCGGCAATCAAACCAATAGGGAAACAAATCTCAATCATCACATCATTCTCAGAAAAACTGAGTGAAATAACTATCTGAAAACCTTCCTTACAAGTTTCAATACACTCGTATAAGCTTTTTTGGGATTGTTTACTAGAAATAAAAATTTCAAGCACAGCCAAAATTCCAAATAAAAATCGATATAAAAAAAAATAATTAAAAGAGGATGATCAGATAGAGCTAATACAAAAGTAGACACCATCATATCGATGAATCAAACCAATAGGGAAAATCTAATCATCATTTCATCCTCAAACAACTTAAAAATTACTATTGAAAATCACATACGAAAACCTAAAAATGAAATCAAGTTGAAAAGATACTACCTTGATCATAATCTCATTCTCTTGTACCGAATAATCTTTAGAAAATCGACAGACAAGAGCGTGAAAGAGCAAAAGCACGATGTGCACATTAAAAAAATCAAAAAAGCCCAACAATATGTAAAAGCAATTGCGTTCGCAGTTAGAAAAAAAAAAACCCTAATGTCCCTAACCTGCAATGATCGTCATCAGTGCTGATGACACGAAAGTTAACTGCTACAACGAGAGTCTGGGTCGGTCGGAGGCTAGGGTTTGAAGTGCTTTGCATTGCCCTAGAGGCGTATTTATAGGAAGAACCGTGTTAAAATAAGGAAATGTCATAACAGGCCTTAAGTTTTGATGAAATTACATTTCTGTCCCATTTATTCAGAAACCAAATGGCCTATGATGTGGGCCACATCATTTGTCAACCTAGAAGGAACCCATTGGTTCCGTTCGTCCCTATTTCAAAAACATGATGGACCATTGGGCTTGGCCTAATCAGGTCTTTAACAAAATGGGCTATTTGCCAAACTAAAAGATGCCCCATAGTCCGGCCCATTCCAATTACTAAAGGGCTTTCTTGCTGTGTGAACAATTTATTTTCGAGCCTCACCCTATTTTCTTCGCCTTCGATCTAATAAATGATGAAAAATGTCATTTATAAATGATACTCTTCAGGCCGCATAAATTGGAAGCATTGGATCGTGGGCTAGGCTTGGGCCATTAACAAACAAGTTGAAATGGAGAGCCAGCCCAACCTCGTAATGGGTGGGCAAACAACACAATCAACTCTAAGATGCTGCTCACCTCTGTGTCGAAGGGGCCGCCGAGGGAAGTGGAACCAATTCAAAGGGATATATGGTGGCAATATACTAGATAGATAGCTCCCTTTAATTCAATTTCATTTTGTTTGGGGTTTTATATTTTAATCAAATAATAAGATTTTTATTTTTAATCGACTTGAATTTTAATCGAATTTTATGTAGAAAGATTATTTGAGATTTATGTAGTGGCAATTTTGGTATTTTAGATGAATTATTTTTATTAGAAATAGTGCTTTAATGGGAAGGAGTGTCAATGATGATTAAATATAAACTAGAAGGGATGTCAGTAATGTTTTAGATAATAGAGGGGGTGTCGTTGAAGATATGATAAACTAGAAAGGGTGTGATTGAAATTTTTTCTATTTTTATATTTTTAAAATTGAAGATTTATTTATCATGTTAGCAGCATATCATTCGGACTCAATTTTTGGTCCCATTTTTTTATCAGTATAGCATTACTCAAAAAATACAGACAATGCATAAAAAGAGGGATAGATATATGCATGTGCGCGTATCAACATATGATACGATTCGTTAACACGAAATTAGAGGGTTTGAGTCTTTTTTAAGCCACCCATTTAGTAAATGAGTGAACCCGACACGACACAATTAAAAAACGACTCAGGTATAAGTGAAACCAATCAGAAGAAATACATGACACAACTTGTTTATATATCAATTATATACAGTTCATACACGACACAAACTCAATATGACACAATTCGTTAGACACGAATTGGATATAAATGAAGTGTTTTTTTGACACGAACTGGCTAATACTTGATACAAACTCACTTCAGCCAATACGATTGACAGGCCTAGCACGCGCCCACACCCACACAAAGATGACCCACATTGAGTATTTTGGGGTTAATATTGTGGAATACCAAATTATATTTTGAAGGAAATTTTATTTGAATAAGAGCCTACAACTTGACCCGCATTATACAAATTATACATGTTTGCTAAGTATATATATATATATATCCACATGGCCACAGTTTATACATCCTGGCTGGTCAAAGATCCCTCAAATGTTAGGTCTAATGCTCTCTTAAGTTTCTCCCAAGTGGTTTACACCTGTGTGATTAGATTTCTTAGCTTTAAGGTTATTCAGCAGTCTAAGTCCTACTCGACTTATTCTCTACAACAAGAACAAAACCATCTCTCTCCCACTATCCTCCATGAAATGACATCCTAACTGTCCTTGGTGTCCTTATATCATGGTTTGGACTTTGAATAAATGCCTCCTATTCAAACTACATCTTATATCCCAAAACACAAATTTGAATATAAAATCATATCGATATGCACCATTTTTGTATTAACTTTTGAAAATGAGGTTTTCTAGTTATGTCTTAGTCATCAAACAACAACATTTCCGTCACCGTTCATCGAGGGAATGGGATTGATACCGAGGAGGAGAAGTGAAATCCGACTATTCGACTATCTTTCCTATGTTTGGTATTTTTACCTGAGCACCCATCAGAAAGAATTCGATTAAATATTGTCGATTCTTCAAGTCAAGGCTCTAACAACCTGTCGTCGGGATCGGAACTGTTGATTCAACATCCTATATGTAAATTGTTCACGAGCTCCATTTCTATTAAGACTGCAAGCAATAATTGTATGTATTACTTACTATGAAGGAGACATGCCACATTTAAGTATAATAACAATATGATTATGTTTTAGGTTTCAGGAATGAATATTAATTATGGTGTGACTAAACAATGTAGCTGGGCTGGTTCAATGTTTTCTTCTAGATTGAGAGAACAAATTGTATAGTAAAGAAACCAAACCCTAGATACAAGACAATCATCAATACACGTGCGATGGCCCCACGTGCAAGCTTTCTGTCTGCTTGAACAGCCCTACAATGGACACATGTCTGCATCATTCTCCCTTCAAAACTGAGGAAACATGGAGGGAGTTAGAGAAGATTATTTTGTTGTTATATGAACCACTTTGCCAACCCAACTTCAACGTGAGAGGATTGATTAGGTAGAACACAAACAAATTTGATGAGTTCAGCAAAACAAAGGATGCAACTCTCCATCTTCCATAGACACGCCTAACAAAAATAATCCAAGTATGTAATAGTTGAAGTACAATAACACCCAATGATAAATCTAGGGGTGGGTCGTAAACCAGAGGTAACAATGACCAGAGAGAAATTTCTATTTTTCTGCATAATCAAGAACACATGACGGTGAAAGTACAAGGTGCTGAAAAACAATCGTTCTGATATTGTTATTCTAAGATTAGTTAAGGCTATTCAATAAATTAATAAGTAGATTATGATATAAGTGAAAATTAATGTGCAATTAATATAATTTTCCAATTTTTTAGGTTAATAGGTCTAACCACAATTTTTAAAAAACTTAAAAGGACAAACTTGGAAAAGGGTTAGGTTGTTAAGTTTAAACTAATTATAATGAAAGATTTTTTAAATGATAAAATTATTGTGATTTTATTTTTAAATTTTTTTTGAATCTATCCCTATCTCTCTTCTCCATCTCTCCTAATTTTCTCTCTTCATCTCTATATTTTTTGTCTACTCTCCATCTCTTCTCTCTCTTCTTCAGTCTCTTCTTCATCTCATTCATTTCTCTATCGTCTCTACTGTATTCAGAGCTCTGTCTATGTAAAGTTTTCTACCCCATACTTAATTCTCTAGCCTCTCTCTCTATACTCCAATCACGATTGTTAGGAGTCCAAATCATCATAATCGAAATAACAATCACAATTATTAGAATCAAAATAACAATATTTAATAATGATCGTCGTCTCATATGGTAAAATTTGGACAGTGAATTATAGAAAGTAAAATTTTGATTGGATACCAAAAATGAAAATACCAAAAATGTACACGTATCGTCTCCTATCTAGAACTGTAGATGAAATTAAATTTAAATTTCTCAATTAAATTAAATAATTCCTAACTCTTACCAAATTAACCAACTTTTTAAATTTAGAGGTGTAAGTTTTGGTGATACATATATCAATCTAATTTTTTATTTTTTTTCAACGGACAGGGGTGTCAATAGCAGCTTAAACATATCTCAATTAATTTTTTTTTCGATCCGATCAAAAGTAAACCATTCACGCTGAGATTAGAATATTCATAAAAAATAAATCTTTAATGATCTAATCCCAAAAAATTACCAAAATTCAAACGACGTCTAAATTTTCGACTCGTTTCTATTATAACTTAAGCAATACCTCGAAGGATCAATCTAAAGGAATTACTTAAACAACAAAATGGAGACCCTTACTTTGTCGTTTAGTGAGATTAATATAAGTCTGGAGTTGGAAGTTTGGGTAATAGTAAATGTTTTCATTGCTGGTGGTGATGTGGACCCGTCGGCCACATGGGACCCGATCGAGTAAACACTAATCCGTTCGTGCGGTGTGTCAATGTCATTATAGCTGTATTATTATTCTAATTGGCACGTGCACACCAATCCCTAGATGACGGTCGTGCCTTAGTTTTTCGGATTTACCTAATATTACATAATTTAAAAGAAATTAAAAAATTATAACTCAAATATATAGATGAATGGGTCTCATCAATTTTTTCATTATGATCCATTCATCTAACACTTATCAAATAAATGATATACATTTCAATTATAAAATTTAAATTTTATTTAAGTTAAATAACATTTTTCTTACCAATTAATTATCTCAAATTCTTTTTGCATAATAAAATCTATTCACGTCAACGAATCTTAAATCATATGTGATGAAAAAAAAGCAAAAATGAATTCTTTAGTTCAACAATTGATTTTTTTTTTTACCAACTGGGGTAGCTCAGTTGGCCAGAGCCTCTGGCTAGGGGTGGCAATCGGGTCGTGTTGTATCGGGTTCGTGTCGTGTCGAACATTAGTCGTCCCTAACCCAACCCATTTAACTAATCGTGTCGTGTCGAGTTGGCCTATTTATTTTTGTGTCGTGTTCGTATTCGTATTCGTGTTGACCCACATAAACTTTGAATAAAAAATTTAATGCTAAGATTTTATTTTCACTTAATTGAATCTCTCCTCATACATTTTCTACAAACTAAACATTAACTTAATAATAATAATAATAATAATGAGTAATAATATCTTTTTTATACAATAATTATGTCAGTGTTTGATAAACAGTTACAAATAATTAATATTTTATTTCTATAATACTAATTAAATATGCTAATCATATATCGCGCAACCAAATTAAACATTATAAATAATGGAAAAAACAAGTCATCAGAACATGAAAACTCATACATGCAACGAAAAAGCCAAGTCAATCTCCTTCGAGTTAAAAACTTCGTGTTGACGGGTCAATTCAGGTTAAGCGGGTTAAGCGAGTTGAACCCGAACACGACTCATTAACACTTCGTGTTGACGGGTCGTGTCATACACGGGTTTGTACCAAAAAATAGTCAACTCAAACCCATTTATTCGTGTCGTGTTTGTGTCGAGTTATCGTGTCGTGTCAAAAATTACCACCCCTACCTCTGGCTTCCCAGTGAGAGGTCAAGGGTTCGAAGTCCCCTGGGCGCAAAATCGTGGCTGTTTGGTAGGATAAGACCTCAATTGCTTGAACGAACCGTATACAAGTCTCTAGTGTGGGTCTTGAATTCTCGGCAAAACGCAAGTCCTGACTTAAATGGTGTATGAGTTGAGGGACCGGTTCATACACCCGGACTTTACCGGTTCTACTCAGAGTCACGAGTCTGAGCGACATAAGTGCGCCTCTACTCACTGAGGACAGGCCTTGAGATTTTCCCGTATAACAAAAAAAAAACAATTGATTTTTTTAACCCTAAAAAAAAAAAAATCAATGCTTTCTTTTTTATTTTCCCCACCCATCTCCACAATTAAGAGGAGTTCTTTTCATTAAACATGATATTTAATTAAAAAATGTTATTTGGACCGATCTAATCAACTATAACTGTTAGATTGAAACATTAAGTCTAATAGTTGTTCCTTGATTTAATCTCCAATCTCATTTTCCCTTTAAAAGATATACTAGTTATATAAGGTGAGTTGTGTGAACATCGTCCATGAAGCAGCAGTTCTACTTATCAACCAGTTCTAATTTACCCACAGAAATCAACTTCAGAAGGAATCATAATCAAATCCAAGTGAAAATTATAGATCCGACAGTCCTCTTTGTCTGTTTATGATCATGTATGAGTTGGTGACTGTACGGAAATAGAACATGGGTAGCACTTGAGATCAACAACTTATCATGGAGATCAGAGAGGTCTTTCTTTTTTTCCTGTTTTTATTGATAATGACATCAACAATAAAAAATAAAAATAAAAATAAAAACTAGGTAGCCATTAAGAATATATGTAGTAGTTAGCAGCTCACATGGGTGTTAGTCATATCTTTGAAGTATTATAATTCAAGTTCAAGCAAATGGTTGTGGAGTACCATTTTATATCATTCAGTACATGATTGAGAGATTAATCACCTACCTAGCATGTCTTTCTTTCTTCAACATTTGATGGAGCTAGACATATATGTATACTTTGTTTCTTGGATGATATGATTCATGAATACGTTCCTTTGCCTATATGCATATAATTAGGGTTGATAATTCTTAACACGACTTACATATCCAATATGCTTGCGGAGTATGAGTTTAGCGTTGTTGGTTTTGGGTCATATCTGCCAATCACAAGTAAAACTTGTCATCAAATATGAACATGATGCTCATAGAAATAGGTATAAAGTTTACAGAAATGCATGATTTAGGAATGACTGATGAGAGAGATGCTATCTTGTCGACGAAATACTGTTCAGGTAGGTTGAGGAAAAAACAAAACCCATGTAAAAGTACCTTTGGAATGCATCAAAAAGGTTGGTGAAGACAATTTTTTACTTACTAGATGTGTTTTAAAGTCTCAACAAAGCTTAAATAGATAAGTTTGAAGGTGTACTCTTTATTAAAATTAATTGAATCTCTCCTAAATTATTGTCTAAAAGTATATTATTTTAGTGATTTCGTTACTTAACATGCCTTCTTGTCTCCAAGATCACTCTTCCCCTTCAAGCTTAAGTGGCCAACAAGTACACATGACAGAAAGCCAGCTTAATTGGGGAGAGATAATGGTTGCCAGGGAAGCGACGCCATGCATGAACCACCACTGTTGGCCGGTACGTCCGTCTGTGTGTCGAATGGCCACACATAGGTTAGCCTTGTCACCAGCCTAATGTTAAGGCCATGATTGGAGTTGTAATTTGGGTGTTGTAAATAAAAGGAATTGTAATAATTTTAGCCATCATTAAGAACTTCACAGATTTCAAGTTATTAAGCATGGTGTTGTAGACAACGTTGATGAAGCATAAAATTTTCTTAAAGCTTCCGTGAGAAATAATTGTTAGAAATAGTTGGTGCTCATATTCACTAACTTCAAAGTTGTCAGTGGGTGGAGCAAAGAGCATGAGTACAACTTAGCGGAGCAAAAGCGATTAGGTATGAGTTGTAAGTCTATTGGGAAGAAGAAAAACACAAACACGACCTGAAACCATATCAATTCAAAGGAGTATTAGTATCATTATTAGGCTTGGATGTGGGACCAAAATGCACATTTTGGAAAGGGTCTACATGTTGGTGCTTATGTGTGACAGAAGAAAGTGATTGAAAGTGATTAATGATTATACAAGATTAGTTAATGATACTAATACAGTATTGCTCGACAAGCTGTGACCTGTATGACTTAAACAAATCAAGGACTACAAAGGAAACCTCTCTCTCTCTCTCTCTCTCTCTCTCTCTCTCTCTCTCTCTCTCTCTCTCTCTCTCTCTCTCTCTCTCTCTCTCTCTCTCTCTATGTGTGCCTTGTGCTTCCCCTAATCAGAGTGTTCTATTCCAGTGTCACTATCTTTTGTTTCATTCATTTGTGGAATATGCTCCTTTTCAACTAGTGTCTTCTATCTTGCATTTTAATTTGATTATCTATACCTATTCTTAAAAGAGTATAACGGATCCCATAACCACAACCAAACAAGTTGATAGGATTAAGGTAAAAATTGTATGTAAACTCATGCAATTTATCGTTAGTCTAATAGTGAACAGCTGATAAGAATGCGTTATTTGAACGGAATCCAAATGTGAACCCCGTCATTCAAAAAAAAAGAACCGTAAATCCGCAATGCCCTTTTTGAAACAGTAAAAATCAAGTTGATAAAAAAGTTTTTAGTATTTCATTACTCAACAAATCATTCAGGCTCAAGTGGTAAGAAAACTTGCATTTGTATGACCAAAGTCATCTTATATTAACTTCCACACTTCAAAAAATCATAAGGTGCCAGAGTTATTTTCACTCAAACTTGGAATCTCTATGGCAATTAGTATGCCCTGTTAATTTAGTCCAGAAATGAGAGTGTAGATTTACCTTCCATATGCAAATTTTTTTCTCTTTTTTTTCGGTTATTTGTGGAACGTGTGCCTGTCCATGCGTGATTCTTCCAACGATAGATATATTATAACTGAAGTTATTTTCTACATGCATGCAATCACTTGTAAACCATGTACTTTGACGCTATTTTCTTGCTTTCCTAATAATACACCAGTACTTGAACTAATCCATCATCCCTTAATAAGCTAACAAACTGAGTGGAGTCTGTCAATATGGATAGCTTTTAGACTTTGAAGACATGCAAGGAACCCTCTTGGTGTTGTCAGTGAAAGCTTTACAAAATGGGAAAAAATGGATCGTTAATCAAACAAAGAACTTGATACAAATTGTTCACAGTGAAGGATTTTACAAATAATTTTTACCCTGTTAGACATCAAGCACTTAGGAAATGCAAATGCAGAGTGTATTGTCACATCCCATATCGAACAACTTAAGTTTTTTGATTGCGAGGCCGTGACACAATATGCTGTTAGTCTCGTTTATAGTACTTGCTTCGATAAAACACTCATGATCCTTCACCATTGCAGCTTCAAAAATTTCACTATACTCTGCAAATGATGCATATTGAGCAATGTTAATCATCTTCAACTAAACATTAAGAAGAAAAGTATAAAAACTGCTGGTCAATACACCATTACTGCACAGCACAGAATGCATCCAAATATTCCTTAACAAATTCTTCAATGTTCTATTAAATTGCAACGTTAGCAACTTGTAAATGTAGTTGCCGCTATTATATAAAATTGAAGATATTCGAAAAAATGAGCTGAAAAGGATCCAATCATCAAGCAAATAGAAATGGGGTTGGTTTATGCTAGCTCTTTTGTCCTTTAAGGATGTTGAACGGAATCTCAAATGAGACTAAAAAATAGAGGATGGGGTGAAGAAGAGTTTTGATGTTTTATAATCAAGAAATAATGAAATCTGTAGGCCAATAAGGGGACCAATGTAATTAATTATTCAATATAATATCACCCACCTCCCTCCTCCTTTGGTGCTTATAAACATGGTGATTAAGCTTGCACTAAACAGAGAGAAGATTACTAGTACCATACCAAAACCCCAAAAGATCAGAATGACAGGCTCTGGTTCTCCTTGTGGTGCCTGCAAGTTCTTGAGAAGAAAATGTGCAAGGGGTTGTGTTTTTGCCCCTTACTTCTGCCATGAACAAGGTGCAAGCCATTTTGCAGCAATCCACAAAGTCTTTGGTGCAAGCAATGTGTCGAAGCTCCTAGCTCACCTCCCGGTGAGTGACCGCTGTGAAGCTGCTGTCACGATTTCGTATGAAGCTCAAGCTAGGCTTCAAGATCCCATTTATGGATGTGTTTCACATATCTTCTCTCTCCAACAGCAGGTTTTGTACTCATTTATCTTGCCTATTATAAAATTGGTGATTGAAACCCTAATTTACTGTTAGGTCTCAACTTTATTGTATTTTATTTTTTAATTCAATTGTGCAGGTTGTTAATCTACAAGCACAACTATCTTCCCTCAAGGAACAAGCAGCTCAAAGCCTTCTCAGTGGCTCCAACAGTACAAACTTTAATGATAGATTCACTGGAAAATGCCCTTCTTACCCACAGGATGTTCAAAGTTGGTTCCAGTCAGAATTGTTTAGCATGATGCCCCAATTTGATTTCAACTTAACCAGTGATATAGGAAACATGCCATATTGTGAAGACGGGTCCATCAATCTGGGAAACCATGAAAATTCAATCCTCCCAGAAGATAATATCTCATTTTCTAACTTGGAAGAAGCTTCTCATTCCATGGACTCTATCCATGATGTACAAACAAACAGCAAGCTATGGACTTTCCGAGACGACCCGAATGATCTTCAATCAGTGGCCTTTGGATATATTCAGCGTTCATGATGGAATGGCACCTCAGCAAAGTATATCATGGTGGAAGATTACTCTGCCAATTCTGTATTGCTACCTCAAGCTTTGATGTTATGTACCTCTGCTGCCATAAGAAAAAGTAGGAGCCCAAAAATGTTCATACTTACTATATTGGAAACCCTATAATTGTATCCTTCGAGTGTATTCCTAGATTCTATGTAACCTTGGATATGAGTAGAATAATAGTTTACTACACCGACGAATATCGTTTTTTTGAGCTAAACAAATCAGCTTTTTAGTGGACCAAGCTAATTAAGACCTAAATCTTAGACTTAATCAAGACATTAAAACTAGCTAATCATTTTGGTTTTGCTTTACCTTGTGAACCTAAGAAGTTGGTCCAGTAAACATTGCACAAGTTGATGCTATTGTGAAAATTTACAGAGTAATCCTTTCCTAAACAAATTTACTGAGTAACCCCATAAACATTGTATAGTATAAGATGGCGATTTGAGTCACGTAATTTGTGGACTCTTTGTTTACAAGAGTTGATTGTGTAAAAGAGGGCAAAGTAAGCTGGCGCGGACACTCCAACCAAAAAAAAAAAAAGTGGAAAAGTGGAATTTGATTTATACATGTCTGCTTGGTGCAAAACTGTCTTGTTGGTCTTAGCTTGTAAAAGAAAGTTTTCGTTGTGTTTATATCAGGAATAGCTTTATTAGTTATTAGAGGAGTATTATAGTTGATAACTTAACATCTGAAAATGTGTCTGGTTATTGCAGAATGCAGAGTTCCTGAAAAGATACTTTATATGTTTTCTATGGAAAAAATGCAATCCCGAGGGAATTAGGTATTGTTCTTACTTTAGTTACCTCATGGGAAGCAGACCTAACTTCGTTGATCATACGCCCTTTCCAGTGCGTGTTGATTGTCCTTTACATACCTCAAAAACCCTAAAAATTCTTCAGCTGAAATTTTTGAAAAGATTTTGGTACTTGATCTATTAATAACCTTTTGGAAGAACGAGTTAGGCCAGAGTTTGACTATATAAAAAAAAAAAACTCTTTACAATAAGAAGCTGCTTATCTGGTGAAGGTCATTTGATTCTCTTCTAACATTATAGTGTTCACAGTCAAGTCCTGCTCCCTAAATAGTTGTAAACAATGCACAAAACTTCTCAGTGTAATAGCAATTTGATTGAGTTACTAAACTGCATGCTATCACTACCTCTAACTCATGCGTGTGTGGAAGATTTTTGGGCAACAATGAGTAAATAAGTAGTAGTGGGAGTCTCGTGCACTGGATCGCTCTTTTTTTAATCATGGAATAAGTGGTATAGCGAGGCTTTTCAGCTTCACCAGCATATGACATAATGTTGCTGTAGTAGAACTGGCATAAGAACTGAATTTAAATCTATTAAGGCTTTTTAACATCCACAAGATAGCTGAATGTTGTTCTAAATGGAAGTTGTATAAGCAGGAGGGCCCGGGGGAAGGGCGGGGTTGTCAGATTTTTGTTATTTCCTTTATACATAGAGGTAGAAGATCAATGATAGCCTTTTGAGGCATTTGAAGAGTTACTCCTAGCATTTTGAAGAGTTACAGAATACAGATCGCACAACAAGCCAGATCGCATAGCACAAGTAGAGGGCCTTTTTTAAAAAAATTCTGTTGAACAAAATTGACTATTGAGCTAAAGAACCACATATCGAAGGTTTTGTGGCGTATAAGAGTAAAATAGGGAATGCTTGTGAGTTGTACTTGTCCAGCAATAGTGCTTGATGATCAGGAGATGAAATATTCCAGCAATTGCCAATTTTATTTCTTCTCCAACAACTTTAGATGCATATTCCAGCAACTTTAGATGCATATGGCCATTTGTTTCGAACTTGGTATACTAACCCTATTTTGTTTTCTTACCAGCTCAATGTGGGATTGCCCTTGCCTGCTCACATGTGGTTCGAACATCTACTGAGTTTGTTGATGACTTTTTCCAGAATGCAGAAAAGTTTGGTGTTTTCAGCAAAGCTCTAGGTAGATTTTGTATTGCTTCTTGGGTCAAATTTATTGGTGGGAAGGAAGCCAGGAGACTCGATCTTGACAATTTGGATGGCATAGGGTTTGTGAAATATCTCCAAGACATTTATTCCTTCTAATTATGAAGATTTCAGATGCAAGGGTATTTTTTTTTTTTTTTTTGTTATAGGGTATCTAGACTCGAGCTAACTGTTCCCTTGAACTTGGACCACTATACTGCATGATGGACGGGTTGGGGTATTGGGAGTGTTAAACCTAGAACCTCTTGCTTATGTTAAACAACCATAGTTGTTAGAGATGATATAATTTAAGTATTTATTAAACAACCATAAAATATTAGAGAGGATGTAACTTTTATTAAACAATCATAGCTATTAGAGATGATGTAACTTAAGTATTGAACAAGATTCGAATGCTGGACCTCTTACTATGATATCATATTCAACAGTCATCTACTTTAAAAGTTTAAGTTATTAAAGAGAATGTAATTTAGGTATTTATATTTCAACCACTAAATCACTTTAAAAGTTTAAGTTTAAGTTATTAGAGACGATATAATTTAGGCATTTATAGTAAAAGGTTAAACTTGGCCACTAAACCACCCTAAAAATTAGATGCAAGGGTATTTCATTGCTCCTTATTCTAAGTCATGTCCTCTCGTAGGTTTCCTTCAAATTTCTATAGAAGTTAAAAGATATTGTTTGGTTAATGTTCTAGAAGCACTTTCCTTTCTAGTCCTAACTTGAAAAGCAGTTTGCCAACTAATTTCTAGACATTCCAATAACTTCACCTTTCTCACTCCTTATGGAAGAGGAATTTCGTTATTTTGCTAATTTGTTGACATAATTCATTATTTTTATTAGATTATCAGTAGATCTTACTAAAAATTAGACCTCAATATTAATCACAAGACAACAATATATTAAATCAATAAATTAAATTAAATTAAATTAATACTCATAAATTTAATGTTCATTAGGCCCTACTCATAATGGTCGTTAATGATAAACATTCCCTTATTCTAAACAAAGCCCATTTGTAGGTGGAGAGTGAAGACTGCTAAAGTGGATTGGACCCTTAAGTTATAAAGTGAGTCCGACCTCCTTAATCCAGACCTCCATAAAAACCCACGATCCATATCACAGCTTTGTATTAATAAGATTAGTACAAATCAGATCACTCTATAGATAGGACTATCCTTGGACTAACTAGCCAATATGTCTCGGACCAACCCTACCCCATGTCACCACTTAATCAATCACAATTCTCCTATCAACTGTCTGAATTCTTACTGTAGTCCAGTGGTTAAATCTATCTTCTTGTAAGTAAGAGATCTTAAGTTCGATATTTCTCACATCCGCTAAAAGTTAGTCACATTTATTTCTTAGAGAACATGTTCTTAAACTAGCTTGAGTTACGAAAGTTGACTCAGAACTCGAGAGAGTAGTCGGCGCAAGTCTAGATATCCTATAACAAAAAAAAAAAAAGTGCACTCAACTGTCTTTTTTTCTACTTTCATGCCCTAACTTACTCGTTATTTCTCTCATTTACAATTAAGCTCGCTTTTAAAGTTGACTTTGTCCATTAAAACACTTTGTTTCAAATCAAATTTTTTACTCCAATGTCGACTCAAATTGAGTAAGGGTTAGAGACGATGTAACAAAACACACCATTGCAAGACTTGGTAATTAAAAAGTTGCTACTTGTAAAGGCAAAACCCCTCTTCCTCTTTTGATCCATCACAGCCCAAAGGATCTCAGATTACGCAGCTGCACACTCAACGGTCAAATTTTGTAGGCATTGAAACATCTGAAAACAAACGCTTGACGCTATATATATATATATGTGAACATTCATGCTTTTTTCCACTATTGCTTACGCCAAAGACACTTTTTTTTATTCCCTTGTGATTTTTAATAATTAGCTACGTACCAAATAAAAACTCCTCGACTAATACTGCTTTATGAATTCTCACCATTTGATGAGGAAAAATTCCATTCCCTCGAGATAAAATGTTACTTTAAAAGTTTAGAAATTTTTTTTATTATTTTATCCCTTTGTTGACCCATTTTTCATACTTAGCTTCCCATCTTTTATTGGTGTTGAGTTTTACTATAATCCCAATGCCTGATACCCCCACAATTAGTAATCCTTGGTGTACCGATTGTTCTATTTTGATTTGGTCATCAAAGATTTGAGTCGAGAAAACAGTCTCTCCGTATGTGTAAAGGTATAAACATTTGATCTACTAGTAGTGGGAGTTTCGTACGTTGAGCTTGTCTTTTTCACTAAAGGGTATAGTGCAAGTGGTATCTTCCTGATCTAACATTACTTTATTCGCAAAGAGTACACACGCGGGGAGAGAGGAAAGAAAGAAAAAAAAAAGTGATCTATCTAAAAGATGAGACCAACAAATCCAGATCATCTAGACACTTACTCATGAGTCATGATATGAGGATGATCTATGAAGCCTTACTTTCATAAAGGCTATAGCTCAAGTGAAAATTTGGATTTGCTGTATGAACAGTTGAAACACACATTTATATATATATATATATATATAGAGAGAGAGAGAGAGAGAGAGAGAGAGAGAGAGAGAGAGAGATTGTCAGGTTCAAACAAATAGAACATGCTTTCCACCCTTTAAGAAGACTACTAACGCAAGGAAGAGACCAAACTCTTTTTTTTCTTTGGACTTATTTGTTTCCTCTCTCTCTCTCTCTCTCTCTTGCTGTGAACTTCACTTGTTTAACTTGTCTTCCTTTTTCTTTGTGATTATTTAACTTTTTGTGAGACCCTTTCCTCACCTCTTGAACTCACATTGATCGCCCATTAACTAATTAAATAATTACCCAACACGAATATTACTTTCTAAGTTCAACTAATGTAGTCTTGTGGGGTCAATGAACCCCACGGGCTTCTTCAATAATAAAACTTCATTTTCTTACAACTCTTTTTTGTCTTCTGTGATTGAACAACGCCGAAATTACGTTTGAAAGTAGTTACGTGCGGCTTGACTACATTAATAATCATCATTTTCTATTACAGGGTCCTTGGCTCGAAGTACATGTATAAGACTATACTTAATCCATCACAACAGCTGATTAACTCTTAATTACCACCGAGTTGGGTGGTCCAGTGGTGTACTGGCTGAACTTCTCATCCTAAAATTAGAGGTTCAAGTCTTGGAGTCCACATTGAAGTTTAGTAGTTGATTGTTATACTAATTTAGCTAGGTTCGTTCTCAAAAGGAGTAAAAGGCACGGTCAAAGGCCTCATGTTCCCACCAATGATGGCCTATTGGGGTGATTTCTAGACGATCTCCTTTGCCCCCACCCCTTTATTAAGTAGAGATTAAATTCCACACGATTTACTCATAAATCCCACGGGTAGAAATTGCTTAACATTAATGTGGGATTTGGAGAACCAATACAATTTGCTTAAATAATTGGGTCGGTAGAAATTGCTAAAGCTACAAATTACTTATGATGTAACCGTGTGCAGTCAATCAGGGGGACATTTTGTCTATCAATTTGAGTACAAGATTATGATACTAGCATTAAAATTTTGAAGAGTATTTAGTAAGGTAAACTTACGTGTTAGAACATAAACCCTAATCAAGTGGGCCCTCAAATACTTTTATTTTTTTAGTTCAATAGTCAGGAATGTCAAGACAGTTCTTCCACAATCACCAGTATAACAGATGAAATGATGAAAATTACAAGGTCACCATATTTTATCATTCTAACCATTAATTCTTTAAACTCATGACTGCAATATAGTTCTTAAACGCATACAATTACTTGTTAATCATGTCAACCACTTAAATATGAGTTTTTTGTTGTCAAGTATTACGAACTCAAAATATGCAGATTTAAATCTCACCCCTTATTCGACCAACCCTCCATATGCCATTCAGTTAAGAAGGTCATAACCAAAGGGAACTAGCACATTTACATGCAATATGTAGACCTAGAAGTAGCTGTTTCTGAATGGCATATCAAGTGCTGAGGCACAAAGTTTTCTCAACCAAACTCATCGGCTAGGTTACACATTTGTCATTAATCCTCTTGGTATACGACAATAAGTACAATATGAATTTAATTTGATGATCTAATTATCGGAATTAATCTCTAAATTATATCCACTTTCTCTTAAGGAAGCGACACCAGAGGGTTCAAACCTCAATAATGCATATCTTGTAACAATATTTTAATATGCGAATGCTACATATTCTATAAAATAGACCAAAGTTTAATGACAATCAAGATGAACCCAATTCCAAGGCACCTTTCAAAATGTCAAATGGAGTATTATTGAACTAAAGAAACCTGATAATGTAAAATAGTATCACACGAGAGAGAGAACTGTCTGTCGAGCAAATGCTATTAGAACCTAATTTATAAGTAATGCTATAAAATGCAAATGAAATCCAAAAAGTTGTAACACAAATACATATCATCTATTTGATGAGTGGATCCCATCAATTTTTTCAGTGGGACCCACTCATCTCACACTCATCAAAGGGATGATATTCATTTGAGTTTTAATTTTTGAGTTTCATTTGGATTATGTAGTATTTTTCCTAATTTATTGACATAATTTGTTGACCTAATTCACTATGACCTACTAATAGGCCTTGGTTCCTTGTCTTGTAAAAGAGCTGTCTTCTTGAGGTCAAGAGTTCAAGTCTCCTTATCCCTTCCCCCTCTCAAAAAAAAAAAAAAGTTCACTATAACCTTTAGAATCATTGTAGATCCCATCAAATATTGAAACTTGATGTTAATCAAATGATTCTTATGAAGTCACATCATAAATTAAATCAAATTTTTAGCTCAAAATAGTATTACTCGTGTCTAAATATTGTTGCAATTAATTTGTTGATAGGAGGCAAAAATGCAGACTTCTAGGCTTATGGAACTACAATGTTTTCTCGTCTCTGTATGTACATGATTTAAGGCTTTTGGATCATCATCAAACAACATAATCTTGTAAGAAACATGGTGAGTTTAATTAGTTCCTCATCATTCGAAGAGCCAGTGCTTGAAGCTCACCCAAGTCAGTCTGTGAAGGTCTATTCTTAGAGTAAGGTTGGAAAGAGAGCTCATCTCTGATTTGAATCTCTTGCACACCCATCCCTTCATTGTTGTGTTCAATGGACTCGACTGAGCTCTGGGGTGATATAGAGTTCAGGTAAGCCGGAAACGATGCCATTCCGGCCATTATATTTCCTGCAGGCCACTGATTCTCTGGATTATTCCTTGATGAATCAATAAGATTTTGTGCCAGTTGAGCCTTCAGTTGCATCAGCTGGGCTTGCAAGTATGCCACCTTTAGAATATAAAACAAAGAGTCTCATTAGCACTTCATTTGTATCTATAACATATACAGGCAAAACACCATTACCAGTACATGCATCTTATTATATATTATAAACTTCTTATATTAGTGCATAGATGTGTTACTATACATGCGATTAATTGAAGGAAGCAAACAAAAAAATTAAAAATAATCAAACGGTACCAATCTGTGGCGGAGGTGATTTATTCGATAATGAGTATGTGTGGGTTTGTCATATTTAGATAAGAATAGGTTACAACTTACGAGCAGTTATGGCCCTCCAGAGTCCAGACTAATTAGTGTGCAAATTATTAGAGTCGGTAATCGACCCGAGCTACTCCAGTTTAATTTGTATAAGATTCAATTCGAATTCAGCTCATGTTTGAAATAAGTTGAATTTAAACAATTTTTTAGATTCGTTTTAAAAGACTCGAATGTAAAATAAGTGAGTTAATCGGGTTCAGCTCATTTTTTCCATAAGTTAAGCTTGAACAATATTTTAGATTCGTTGAAAAACGAGCACAACAATCTCACAAAATTAGGCTCGATTATTAATCCTACAAATTATTCATCCTAAGAAAGTGAAATGTACACATAGCCCAAACCAGAGAGAGAGGAAGAAGAAGAAAATGGGTTTTTTTTTTGTGTTTTTGAAAGCAGAAGGAAATGGGTTTAATTCTATGAAATTTAACGACCTGCTGTTGCAAGGCGAAGATATGAGCGACGCAGCCATAAACTGGATCTCTGATCCTTGCTTGAGCTTCATAAGCAATAGTCACAACCGCCTCACAGCGATCAGCCACGGGGACATGAAGTAACAACTTGGAAACGTTACTAGCTCCAAACACCTTATGAATCGTAGCAAATCTAGCCGGCCCTTGTTCCGAGCAAAAATATGGCGCAAATATACAATCCGTTGCACACTTTCGCCGGAGAAACTTGCATGCACCACAAGGAGAACCAGTCCCACTAGCCATATTGAGGAGAGAGAGATTTAGGCACACGAGCACACTAGGAAATGGTGCAAATGAAGGACTTGTCTTGAATCTTGATGGTTGGAGGGCTAGTGGGTGTTGAGGGACACGAAGGGTAGGGCCTTATAAAGGGTGAGAATGGGGGACATGGAAGGTCCGTCTGTGGGTTCTAAGGGAACATTTATTAATGGCTTATGTAGAATGGGTATGATTCTTTAATGTGGCTTAGACCAGTTTTTTTAAGTCTCACATACTGTGGTTCAAAGACTTTGAGTTCAATGTTCTTATAAAGTATTGTTTTCTCGCCGAACGCCGCACCTGGGAACTACTGCTTTTTGTTGCTTTCTGAAATTGTTTTTAACTGACACGTGTCAGTAATGTTTAATAATTATTTAAAATTAACAGAATTTGTTTTGAGCACCTCTAATTTTATTAGGTGATGAAGCACTAATTACAGTGGATTAGAATTGAAATAACATGAAAACCCTTTAATTAAAAGATTGATTTGACACGTCATATGCCCTTAATAAAGTAGGTTTTGTTCATAAAATTTAAGGGTATTCATTCTAATAACTGGAATAGAAAATAAGTTAATGGGATATTGTACTGGAAAGTCACTTATGACTGCTTGACTTTGAAAGCTTGGTGAAGGAAAAAGAAGACTCTTTTGCTTTGTTTTTACGAAGTTTGATGCTTGGAAATTGAGTCATCAAATGGTCATGAAATCAGTGTTTATTCAGCTTTTAGGGTAACGTTATTGCTCGGTTGAGCTATTGAACTTGTGACACCACCTGGTATTAAATGCTCCATTTATTCTCCTAACTTAAGATTTCCAGTTCCAATCTTGAAAGACCACGTTAATCCCGAGTTTAAAGGATATATGGTTGAAGGTTTACAATTATCCAAACAACAAACCAAGAGGAAAAAGAAGCTTAACTGAAAGTCGCAAGAGAGTGCTTGGGAACAAGTTCTTATTTGCAATGATCTTGTGTGTCGGCCATCGGGGGCGGCCGGGGGGTTTGGTGGTTTACGCAGAGAGAGAGCAAACAATTCAAGACCAGTCGCGTCCAAAAGATCTAACTGGGCATACATCATATGAAAAAAAAAAAAGGCACGCACAATAGCATGGGAGATCACGTCAGCTTAACAAAGGAAAATGGCACTTTGCAACAAAAAGGCTATTCCCATGTTATCGTTCGTTCCTCAGTGTCACCACAGCATAAATATCTTCGTTCTCGGCCCTCCAAACACCACCATTGCTCATACAGACATATTTTCTTATCCACTTAACCATGACACAACCAACATTATAGGAGTCTCAACCAACTGCATCAATGATCCGACGAACATGGCACAGATGCAAACAATTTAACGATCTTATACAATTAAAGCTTAAAATCAACACCATCATCCCCTGTATGCGAAAAAATTCATCAGATTAGTTTTCAAAATAACTCAAGGATCTAATGACTAGATGTACAGTTGCCAATGAATTATATACATACTCTGTTCATGAACGCAAAATAAAAGGACCTAGACCATGTCCACTGCACTAGAACCTTTTATCTTGAGGTTCTACAACGGAACAGTCCTGTAAGGTACTACAACACAAAAATGCCACTCGAAAATTGTTCGGACTAATAATAAAAGGGTCATGAAGTTCAACCTTTTCCTGTTTATGTTGGGAGTCACTAGACTTACTGCAAAACATATAAGAGGCATCCCGCCCGTACTTTTGTAGAACATGTTGGTGCTTCAGAGACTTGGCACATGGAAGAACCAGATAAATGCAGACGAAGATCTAGCATAAGGCTTGCTGCCCTTGAGGTGTCTGCATGAAGAGGTACTGCAGAGAATGCAGTTGTTAAGCCGTCCATCCATAAAATATGCTCTCATATAAACAAAATATGCTTTTGGTTCTCTTAAATGACCTCAAATGATTTGCCAGATCTCTCAAATTCTAGCATGCTGAGAGCAACTTCACAGCTCTGAGAGACAAGCGGCTCAGGATCCTTTGCAAATTCCTTGAGAAGTGCTATGCATTGATCATCTACAAAAGTAACATGACAAAGCTTATTAGGAAAAAAAAACAAGAATTAAGACGGTTGGAGTTTAAAAGATACATACATAATCCAGAACAATAAATATATGAATGCAAAAATAGGTTTAAGGGTGATGATGGAAGTCTTATTAGTTCAGAAGATGACAATGAAAACATTGCCTGTACAAGCTTCAGGCACAACTAGATAATCCCACAAAAATGCAAGGGATGGGTAAAGAGGTTATGGATTATGGATTTCATTCTGATAAAATCATCTAATTCAAGGACGACTTATCTGCAGTAAACATCATGTTACTTTAGCACAATAACATTATCCCCAGCCAGCAAAGAACTTTTCTAATACAGTCATCATATATTTACTATTAGAATTATATGTCTTATTTAACCACATTTTATGATTCTTTCTTTCCTCACAACATTTCACTTAAACCAAACTCAAAGAAGTTTTTAGTCGATTAAGCATACATAAGATCGCATAGACACCAACCTCATGGTGAACCATTATTATTTTCAGTCAGCCATACTAAAAGAGATCAAAAAATGCATCAAGTACATAAGAATTGTCAAACCTGCAATCGAACCAAGAGCTTCAGCTGCTTCATGTCTGACCATTGGATGCTCATTCACATCCCTGAGTATCCCAGAAAGTGCATTTGAAGCAGTCTTGTTTTGCAATTGGCCCAGGACGTAAGCAACCTGCAAAGTCAGTCCAACAAAATCACATTTAGATGTGGTTGGAAAAAACAGAGCCATCAAAGGCATATCAGATTAGGAATCGATAGCCCTTGAAGAAACACATTTCAATAACCAAAGCATTAAAATGTCATATAGGCAGCAATTGTGACCCTGATTGTACAAACACCATAAATATGGATGGGTAAAGAGGTAATTTTGTGCATTTAGCAATTATCTGAAATGATTATTGGCTATCATCACATGGGAAGAATTCATACAACTGTGCTCGATTATCCAACTGTGTGAAGTTCTTATTTCTCCAAACAGGTTTCACTTCCCATCACAATACACACCAGCTGATTTTGATGTTTTTGATTATGGAAGAATTCATGGAAAAAAAGTATGGCACAGTTAGATAATGCAAAGCTTTTCAACATGACTACCGTAAAACACTAAATTTGCGTCCGTGGACTTAATTTAGGGTGTCATGTGCCATGCCTAATAGGTGATTCATTATGAATATTAGTTGTATGCATAAAAAAGTTAAATCACATCTATACATTATTAGTGATGCCAAAAACTTTTTTCCTTTTCCTTTAAATAATACTGAAAGCAATGAGAATGTTAACATCCGCCACCACAGCATCATACAGATGAAGTGACTTTGGTTATCAATCCATTATACAATGCTTAAACTTTATGAATGATAAATAGGACTATTTAAAAAACTAAACCCTAGAACAAAACGCATCTACAAATAGAGATGCAACAACAATGGTAGACTCTGCAGGTAAAATTCATAACCCTCCTGGCCATTATCGCATCTGGGGCCAAAAGACATAATTAACATAAGTCACACATGCTTTCCCTACCATCTAATATGTCTAATACACTATGTCAGTTATGCCAACAAAATTTTTAGGCCACAGGACCAATGGATGCTAGTAATGTATGGCACTGAGAGATTGCCCCCAATAGTAGTTTACAATTTATCGTAGAAATTGAGATACTAGAGATACAAATACAGATTGGCAACCTGACATCGAGTAAGTCTTGCCCAGTATCCACTCTTATTGAGCTGATCTACATAATATATAAATCAGCAGACAATTGAAATGATTACAACTGACCTCATGTCTCAGGAGAGCACTTTTTGCACCTAAAGATTTGACAATAGCAGAGACAGCTTCATCTCCCCCATTGTTTCGAAGTGCAAAAAGAGCTGCATACCGCCCATACATGCTCTTTGCGTCATCCAAAAGTACTTCCCTAAAAACAGGTGAAAATCAGTCACTGAGCAATAAAACCAACTTTGTAAAGCTTGTAAAGTTGACCTAAAATTATACCCAGAGAACAAACCTGAGCTCATAAACAGAGGAACAAGAAGCAGCTGCAGCTGGATCAACCGACAAAAAGGGTGATGAATCATCACTTGTTTCATCATTCTTCAGTTCTTCAATTCGACTAAGAGCCAATTCACATGTTTCTCGGACCTCCTGAGCTGGATCTAAAACCAAACTGTTCTTTAAAAGGGGAACATTACTCTCCACACCAATTGCACCAAGGGCTTCTGCAGCCTGCACATTCGAGAGGAGACAAAAATCAGAAAGAACTATCAAAGAACGCAAAATAACAATATATTTTTAAGACAATAAGAAGCTAAGAACATGAGACCTCATGGCGAACAATGGGATGCAGAGAAAGGTCATTAAGAACAAATTCTAGAGTGGGGATAGCATCCAGATCTTGCATCTGACCCAATGCAAATGTAGCCTCATGTGCCAGCAGATTTGAAGAATCCCTTGTTGCTGCAAGAGGGGAATCAACATCAACATTGATACAAAATATTGTTGACAAAATTATTTGAAAAATCTTAATTGGAAATTTTTTTAAAAGTTCATAACATGAACAGTAAAAAAGGGTTAATTGCACTAGAGGTCTCCAAAATATGGGGTTTGTCTCATTTTGATCCCCAATATTTCAATTACATCATTTTGGTCCCCAATATTTCAATTACATCATTTTGGTACTATATTGAATATATTTCTATGTGATCCCTCATATAGACAACATTCAAATTGCTTACGGTTTATGATAATAAACTTATCACATAATACCTAAATATGGGTAAAAAATAATTTGGGTAGCTCTTGACAAAAAATGTGTAAGATAGGTAGCTGGGTAACTCTTTTACCCAAATTTAGGTAGAAATTTCATCAAGAGTTATCCAAATTATTTTTTTGCCCAAGGCATTACGTAACAAGTTTATAATCAAAAATCGTTGTCTGCTTGAGGGACGACATAGAAATATATTCAATATTTCGGGAACTAAAATGATGCAATTGAAATGTTGAAGACACAAACCTCATACTTTGAGAACCTCCCGTGCAATTAACCCGTAAAAGAACAAGTGAAACAAGGTTTTGACACTAGATGAGAAATTAAGAGCTGAAAGTCAACGGAGTATGATATATGTCGTCAAAATGGGATTTTCGCTAGAAAATTAAAATCGACTAGGGGGTGGTCATTCTAGTAGTTGGAGTCCTAGATTAAAATGCAAATGGTATTAGGTTCCCTTACATATAATGCTACCAGTGAGCAAGAAAATACCAAAAATTATGATAACATCAAAAAGATATTGATGTAATTGGATGGGAGATGTTTACCTAAAACATTTAAAGTTATTATTACAAAAAGCAACTCATATTACACATAACAGACGAAATTCAAAAAGAAAACATAATCATTCTCAGAAACAACGTTTAATATAATGATTTTACTATCACGAGTTCATGGACCAGCTAGGATTGGATGTACCTATGGACCCAAAAAAGTTGCAAAAACAACATATAGATAGAAAATCAACAAGGATGACTTAGCGGAACAGGCCTAAACATCTTAGGTTGTTTGAGTATTGAGAGAAAACCATGTTCATGGAAGTTCCTTCTCTGGGGCAGTGTTTAGCTTCAAAATGCATTGAAATCACAACAACATAGATACACAAATGTCTATATGCATGTGTGTGACAGAGAGAGTTTACCGAGAATGAGCGCATTGCGAGGAACGGGGCCTCGGAGATTGCGGAGAGAGAATAGGGCTCTAAAACGCTCCGAAATCGGTTGGTTTTGGTCCAACAATCTTTCACATAAGAATTTCTCCGTCTCGGGAGAGACTTGGAATGAACTCTTAGAAGAATCCATTAGAATTCCTTCCAATTACACAATCTGAATTGAACTGATAAATAAATTTGAATGAAGGAGAACTGATTTTGGAGAGAGATAGGATCAGTTGTTCGTCATCGAACCACCAAACCCTAGCTCTCCACAGCTAGGGCTCCATGTTGCTTACGATCAAAGCCACAAAATTAGAGTAACTATTTGGGCCTCACAGAGGGTACAACCCAAATTATACACCTATTAATTCGGATATACTTGGCCCAGATTCAAAGGTTAAAGATAAAAACGATATTATCATTAACACCTCCTCTATATAGATATATCACATATCTTCAATCAGACCTTCTATATTATTTGAAACACCACTGACATCACCTCTCAGATTAATGGTGTTAACTAGAATGTAATTTTACAAAATTTTCTATGATATATTTTTAAAAAACACTTCATACACACCCCCTCTAAATAGGTATATATTCAATGAGATTGAGACCCCTCTATTTTCTGAATTTTTTTACTTATTAAAATTTGGGCCAATTAAAATGCAATTCGAGCTAATTAAAATTTATTTTTACGTATAAAATTCAAGTCGTTTAAAAATTATATTTTTTACGTATTAAAATTCAAGCCAATTAAAAAATATACATTTTAATCGACTCAAATTTTAATACGTAAAAAATAAATTTTAATTTTTTTGAATCAAATTTTAATTGATCGGAATTTTAATAAGTAAAAAATTTAAATTTTAATCAATTCGAATTGAATTTTAATAAGCGCTAGCCTCTCAGGTTGAGCTCGAATCCGTTTGAATTTTAATATATAAAAAAATGAATTTTAATACGTAATAAGATAAAATTTAATCAACTCGAACTGAATTTTAATCGGTTCAAATTTTAATATATATAAAAATAAATTTTAATCGGCTCAAATTTTAATATGTAGAAAAATAAATTTTAATCGACTCAAATTTTAATCAATTTTATGTAGAAAGATTGTTAGGTTTATGTAGGACTGTAGAAGCAATTTTGGTATTTTAGATATTTCTTAAAAAAAAACGGTGGTTTAATGGCAAGGGGTGTCGAGTGATGTTTAAATATAAATTAAAAAAAAGTGTCAATGATATTTTAGATAATAGATAGGGCTCATTGAAAATATACTTAGAAGGAGTGTGATTGAAAATTATCCAAATAAATAAAAAAAAAAAGAACCATAAAGATACATGGAGCGAATGACATTGTTAACCCCAAAATATCTTTAATCAATTAATTTATACCTTAAAAATTAGAATTTTACGTTACATCCTCAATCATACAAAAAAATAAAAATGTTATTTATTTAAATAAAAAAAGTATAAAATTTTAATGTAAAATACTTAAAATTGAGTAATGTACAACTAATTATATCCATAAATAAAAAAATATATACAATAAAATAACAAAAAATCAAAAAAAAAATAAATAACGAACGTTTTAATTTTGGACCACATTAGTACTGTTTTATATGATTTAATGATTAAAGGATATAATGAGGGAGTTTTACTCTTTTAGGGTATAAACTAAATATTTATAAAAAAAAAAAATCAGAGTTAAAATTGTTATTCACTCCTATATACATGACCCACAAACCCACCAAAAAACTAGGGTTTAAAGCTAGCCAATGGTCCGTCGATGACTTGTCCGCCACGTTTTGGATAACTCTCCTGAGCATCTTCAACAGTGTTCTCTATTTTAGAGAGTGATAATGTATAAACTCGAAACATGAAGTGAGTGCTTGAACTGAAGAAATCAAAACTTATGAACAGTGATATATGAATGAACAGTAATGATGAAGTTGACCTATGATCAGGGGCGGAGCCAAGAATTTATATGTGGGGGGCACTAACTATAAGTTTAAAAATTTATTTTCTTAAGGATTAAAGTTAAAGACAAATAAATTTTTTAAATCATATATAATACCTAAAATTTCATTGACAAAAGAGTCAAAAATCAATATACATGGGGTACAAAAATAAAAAAACATCTACAAAATAAGGTTCTAATTAGACCCCTTTACAAAAAATGAGACTAAAGGAATTCAAGTCGATCAAGAATGACCTCAATTAAAGGTGTCTAGGTCGTCCCCACTAAGTCAAGAGGAGAATCAACATTTCTAGCTCAGGACAAGTGTATGGATCGAGTTCCCTTACTCACGAATTGGCTAAAAGAATAGGAGGGCGTCCCAAAGCAAAACAACCTCACAGCAGACTCTTTTAGAGATATGAAGGACCACAACACATCCAAACTTAAAGACAGGTAACAAGGTCACCTCAGCATGTTTTAGAAGGTCACGTCATACCTAGGGAATGTAGTCACTAACGTCTCAATATTCCCTCAACCAAATTCTAATAAACTTAGAAACCATGTGATGATGATATAGAGATCATCCAACTTGTGGCTATAAATACAAAAGCTTTCTCCATGTAACGGCATAAAAACAAATTGTAACTTTATCTTCTTCTCCAAGCAATAAAAAAATTTCGAGAAGTAAGAGACTACATTAGAGTGAACTAGTCAAGCTCGATCTCTAGCTGGTGAACCACAGTAATTTGTGTTGTTTCCCAGCTCTTACCTATATTTTACGGTTATTGTTGCATTTTCTAGAGCCACCAGGCTCAGTCATAGGCAGGGGCGAAGGGAGGCTTGGGCCAGGGTGGGCACGTGCCCCCCTCAAAAAAAAAAATTTATTAGTTAAGTATATATATTATATATATTTATAATATATGATTTGTGTCCACCCAAAATTCAAGATAAAAATATTAGGCCCACATTATTTATCCAAAAGAATTAAAAAATTAAACCCATTTAAAACAAAAAAAAAAATTGAGTCAACTATTATCTACTCAAACTTATTAAAAAATCAAATATTTGACCTATCACAATTCACTCAAACCTATTAAAAAAACAAAACTTTTAGCCCAACATTAAAAACAAAAGGGGATTTTGGAAGCCGGTACAATTTTTTAGACTTATTTGGGCAAAAATACAACTCAAAAACTTATTTGAGGTAAAATGCATATTTTAAAAAAAATACCAATATTGCCATTCGGTAAACAACGAAGACGTAGAACCCATTTGTATTCCTCCGTATATTATGGCTACAATCAGTTAATGGGAGGTAAAATATGGGATTTAATTTTTAAAACCCTTATTCTTCGGCATCCTGATTCTATGGCAATGAGATATCCATAGAATGACATAATTGTTCATATGTGATTACACACTGAATATTCCACAAAAAAAAGAGGACTACAATAGTTCCAAATCCGACTGTTCATCATCGCCGACAGTGTGTAGAACCTATTCATCGTCTCAGGCAACTTCTTCACCGAAAATTTCAGGTGACATTCAAGTTTCATTTTTTTTTTCATTCATTGATTATTTAGTTTTTTTTTTCATAAACCTGTGTAAGTTGAATCTGAAAAAGAAAAAAACCAAATCGTAAAACCCTAATTTCGTGAAATTATAGTAAGAATTTGCAGTTCTGATAAAGCATATGTTTTTTAAAAAAAAAACACTTTGAAACATGATTTTTTTTATTAAAAATAGTTACGTAACTATTTTAAGTAACTATTTGTGATTCAATGCATAAACAGTTCATATTCAAAATTTAATGGGTTTAACTGTGTTGCGTAACTATTTTTCTGATTTTAAGGATTCAATTCGTATATCTGTTATTGGTAATTGTATTGATTATTTGTTGAATATCTGTATCTTATTTGTGTTTGTAACTGTCTTGAGTATCTGTTTCTGAATCAAGCATAATGTTAACGGGCTTTATGTCTCTTGTGGATTACTTGTTGTTCACATTCTTAATGGAGGTAAGTCCGAACAGAGGCCAAACCAATTGCAATGTTGTATCTGTATGGCCATTTCAATGGGTTACCCAAATCAGATTTTGGGTATAGTATCTTATCAAGACTCCCATTGGACATAAACTCATACACAAGTTGCAATTCACCCTTCTCAACACACCAACATTGGAACTGAAATAAATATTTGTGCCTCAAACAAGCAATAATGGACAATTCATCTAAGAATTCAGTTTTACCTTCATGAGAATGCTTTGATCTTTTCACTGCAATAACAGTTCCTGATTCTATGAAAAAGGCTTAGTAAACATTGCCAAATGCTCCGTAAACAATGTCAAATGCCTTTTGTGACTGACTTGAGTTCTTTGTAGCTGATAGTTATTGGGGTTGTAACAAGCTATGCTTTTAACTAATAATTGTGTCCCTAAAAATAGTTATTATGTGCAGTTGAGTTACAATGCTCATTAAAAATTTAAATGAATCACATTCTAATGAACTAAACAGTTACCAATGTCTGGACTAATGGTTAGGTATAATGGTTATTCGCAGCATCCACATACCAACGTAACTATTTGTATGACAACGTATGATCCCCAAAAAGCATACCCTTTGCTTTTTTCACCCCCATCTATGTTTGGTGATAAGATACGTCAAGACCATAAGATGTAAGGAAATTACTAACCATATCGATTGAACGAGTGGACGTCTGGTCACGGACATTATCAACAATCAAATCTACAATCATATTGCAAGACAATCTCTTGTTCTTTGTGGTACGCAATGCTACTCCACATGTGTGTTCATTATTCATTTTTCGTATGTAAAAGAAACCATTAAGATTCTGAATAGTAGCATTGACATGTCATCCACACCCTTTATCATACTTCAACGCGCACTCAGCAATAACCCTATCCCTACAATTCCTCACATAATTAAACTTGAACCCAACCTCGATTGAGTATTTGCACAGAGATTTCCGGAAATGTGTGGCACCACCTTCAAACTTTTGGCCTACATGTCTTATTTCATTTGACCACCCAGCTGTCAACAATACTTTTTCCGTATATGAGCAAAAGCGAGGAAGCAAATCATCATCAGACTCGACACTATCATCACAAATATGAACATCTTCAAGCAAATTATCATCAACCACCACACATGACTCTTTATCTTGCCCAGTTACCATGACCTCAGCATGATTGACATTTATCAAACGCATTATATCAAACATATTACGCAACTCCTCATCATTTTGCAAACAACATTTTGGGTGACCTGGAATAGAATATGACATGACAACAGACAAATTCCCCAATTCCTCCCATTTTTCACAAAGTCTACCATAAATGAAATCGAATATTTCACGAACAGAACATCTGATAATAAAAGTGTCAACATCATATTTACATACAAGCAACACTACTCCCTTCATTCTTGATTAAGACATTAAAAAAACGAATGACATTATATCAATTCAAAACGAAAAGAAAAACAGTTATACAAAATAGTTATGTAAAAACATTAATACAAATCACTTAATTAATTAGTTACGTACTGGGAGAAAAACATAAAACAAAAAATAGTTACAATATACAGGATCTTCCAAAATAGATATTGGCTGAAAAATTGCATACAAGAGCATTTACATTAAAACGTAACTCAAATTAAAAAACAGTTACACCCATTAAAAACCAAAACAATTTTTTTTCCCGTTCATCCCAAAAATGAACAACATAAAACAATCTTTGATTCATAATGTGATGATAAAATAAATTAATTAACAAACAGTGACATAGTAACATTTTTTCGAAAACGTACATTAATGTCTATATGAAAAAATAGTTACACCCATTTAAAAAACAGTTACACCCATTAAACCCAAAACAGTTTTTTTTTCCCTTCATTCCAACAACGACCAAACATACACAAAATCGAACATAAGAATTTCCCAAAAGAATGACCGAATAAAAGAATAAATATAATTATTTTGTCAATACTAAAAATAGTTACACCCGTAAGAAACAATTACACCCATTAAAATCAAAGTAGTTTTTTTTCTTCCCTTCATTCCAATAACGAACGAACATAAAACAAAATCGAACATAGGAATTTCCCAAACAAAAATGACCAAAAACAAAAGAAATATAATTATTAACAACTCACCTTCAATCCGATGACGGTGATTGGTATTTGCAATTCCTTTTTCGAAGAAAACCACCACCGGAGAAATAAATCAGCCGTTGAAGAAGACTCTTACAACCGATATCAGTTAAACACAGACGTTTGAATACTCTTACTGCAAAGATCAGTTGAACACAGACGTTTACTGCATATATCCCACAAAACTGCTCATTCAAACTTCAAAAAATTAAAGATAACAAATATGTAATCTTTACATATTTGTTTCCTAAAATATCTATCAATGGCTGCATAAAATCTCCCACAAAACTGCTCATTCAAAATTCAAAAATTAAAAGATAACAAATATGTAATCTTTACATATTCATTTCCTAAAATAACTGTCAATGATAGCTGCATAAATTAAGGAAGGGTGTTTAGGTAAAAAAAGATTTTAATTCATTTGAATTTTGTACCTAAACATTCAAATTTTTTATAAAAATTGTACTTAATGGAATAAACAACTTACCCATACATTTTTGCTCAAATAAGTCTAAAAAATTATACCCACACCCAAAAAACCCAAAACAAAATTTTTGGCCCAACATTAAAAACAAAACTTTTGGCCCACCCACCATTAAAAAACAAAATTTTTGGCCCACTTGACTAAAACCTATCTTATCTTTTTTTTTTTTTATCTCTCTGTTTCACTCACTCCCAGCTGCCCACTTCCTAGCCACAAGAAAAAAAGAAGAAACAGAGAGAAGCTCTGCTCAACACACGAGAAGGCAGCTCAATTCCTTGAGCCTTTTGTCCTTCATTGCACCGACACTGGGCCACCACCACCACCACCACCGACAAAACTCACAGAAGTAAATACTCTCTCTCTCTCTCTCACGTGCACACTTAATACACTGTGCACACAAAATAAATTAATTTTTTATTTTTAAAATTTTGAATTAATTAGTCTTGCTAATTTTTTGTTTTTTTTGTGCATTTTAATTTTTAACCCTAATTTATATTTTGTGCATTTTGCCCTTATTTAAATTTGTATGCATTTTTTCCTAATTTGTTTTTTTGTGCATTTTGCCCTAATTATTTTCTTGATTTGTTATAGCCCGGATTAGTAATTGGGGATGTCTTGAAGACCTTGAGTTACGGTTATTGAGTCGACCTATTTTTTGGTAACTCTCAATCCGAACCTATTTTTAATACTTTGAATGATATTGTTTGGATTTATTAAAATTATGAATTAGATATTTTTATGCATTTGTACTTGTATTTGCTTCCTAATACAATATATTCTTTAGAATGGTAGCGATAAAATTGACAAAATAGTTTGTTTAATTAATTGTAAAAGTTGATGTATAAACCTATTTTCTTGAATAATTTTTTGAAACAGTCATGGAGAAGTACTTCAAGAGAAAGTCTGAGTCAGAGTTATCACCTCCTCCAAACAGAGGTGGTGATTCTTCAAAGAAAAGTCATGTAGATATTAATTTTGCTTGTGCTGTTATCTTTTTAAATCAGATATGGGAGAACAATCGGGTGGCGAAATATTTGTTAGCTCGGGCTTTTCAAATTGGAAGAGAATAGAGAAGTTTCAAATGCATGTTGGAGGCGTTAATAGTTCTCATAACCAAACTTGGAGAAAATGTCAAGATTTATTAAATCCAAAGCAAAGTATTGAAGTTATTTTCTTTAAACAGTCAGACCAAGCTCGAAGTGAGTACAGAACCTGGTTGAATACATCCATTGATTGTATTCGATTTCTTCTAAGGCAATGGCTTGCATTTCGAGGTCATAATGAATCTGATAATTCAAGTAATCCAGGAAACTTCCTTGAGCTTCTTAGATTTCTTGTTGATCACAATGAGGATACTAAAGTTGTTGTGTTGAAAAATGCTCCTGAGAATCTCAAGTTAACTTCGCCTGGAATTCAAAAAGACATTGTAAATGCAGCTTCTGTTGAAACTTGTAATGCTATTGTGACCCGCCTTGGTGATACACTTTTTTATGTTCTTATTGATGAATCACGTGACATATCAACAAAGGAGCAAATGGCTGTTGTGTTGTGATTCGTGGACAAGAAGGAACATGTAGTTGAACACATTTTAGGTTTTGAACATGTTACTAATACTAGTGCTCTCTCACTTAAGGCAGCTGTAGAAGATTTATTTACTAGACATGGGTTGAGCTTGTCAAGATTGCGTGGGCAAGGTTACGATGGGGCTAGTAATATGCGAGGTGAGTTCAATGGTCTCAAGACACTTATAATGAAGGACAATGAATATGCATATTATGTTCATTGTTTTTCGCATCAATTGCAATTAGCTCTTGTGGCCGTTGCAAAGAATCATATTCAAATCGCGATTCTTTTCAACTTGGTTGCTAATATTGTGAATGTTGTGGGAGCCTCATGTAAACGGCGAGATATTCTTAGGGAGAAACAAGCAACTAAAGTTATTGAATTACTCGATAATGAGGAGTTTTCAAGTGGGTGAGGCCTAAATCAGAAAACTAATCTTACACATGCTTGTGATACACGTTGGAGTTCACATTATTATTCTTTGATCAGCTTGATTGATATGTTCTCATCAGTGATTGATGTGCTTGATATGGTTTCAGAAGATAGTATAAATGCAAAACAAAGAGGGGAGACAAATGTTCTTTTGGACTTGTTACAATCTTTTGAGTTTGTATTCAATCTTCATTTGATGAGAAACATATTGTGAATCACAAATGAGTTGTCGCAGACATAACCGAGGTTGTAAGTGAAAAACCTTGGTTTTCCTTATGAGGATGGACGTTTAATCATAAGGTCAGAGGATAGATGACACCTTTATGATACAATTAATTGGCTATTCTTCAGTTAACTAATGATATCATTTCTGGAGAGCATGTTTTCTAAAATAGAGAGCATGTTTAATAAAAAGTTACAATAGAGTGTGAATTTTTACACACCATTCTAATAGCCCTTTCTATTCTTAACATTTTATTATTTTATGTTTTATTTTTTTTACAATAAATTTGACTTTTCTTATTTTTTTCTCCATTATTTTAAATGAGATACGTTTATCTTAAATATCTTAGGTGAAAGGACAAATATAATAATTTTTTTTTTCAAAAAAATAGATTAGAGAATAAGTTTAATTCTCGAAATGTAGAGAGATTCTTAATAAAAATTTTAGTGAAAAAAAAAAATTATAAGAATTGAGTGAAAATAAAAACTCTATTGCCGATGGTGCCTGAATCCTCCTATCGGTTACTGCAACTACCTTCCCTCGAGAGGTATCATCAAGTCTTATCTCTAATTTATCATTTTATTTTCTCTTTCAGATCTGAATTTTCTTTTTTCCAATATTATTATTATTTTTTTTGTGCTAATTTTGGTGGAAGTTCCCTGAATTTGCTTTCCTTTTGCTCCAAAGATCCGAATTCTTCATCCTGGTATTTCAGGATTCTTATTGGTAATGATAAAGCCCTAAACATTGATATTTCCCGCTAGTTATTAAGCTAATTTGGGCAACCATTTATCCTCATAATAGTTAATTAAGTATACTAGTGAATGGTTCAATTTTAAATCTTAATTTTTTCTTTATCATTTGGGTTATGAAAGGGTTTAGTGGCTATTTAGTATCTAATTTATTTTTCTGAATGAAATTCTCTTCAATCGTTTAGTGAATTTTGATGGGGTTGAGTAGAACTGAAATCAACCTGAGGAGGTTGCTTGAAGCTGTTCCACACCAACAAAATCAGTCAAAGCTCATACATGTATGTCTCTGATCTTTCAAGTCAAATTGTTGTTTGGATAAAATGGTCTCTATGCTGTATCTCTTCCTCTCTGGTCGAAAATGGTATATTTATATGCTTTTTAAGGATAATTTTTTTGGGTATGTTACTATTTTCATTTGTATAGTCAATAAACCACGATGCCTTGGTTTTACTCTGTGTATCATTTGGTTTTTTCTATGTTTTATTGGACATATCATTCTCTTTCTCTTATGATTGTGTGTGGTTTTACAGTATGTTGCTACTTTACGAGAACAACTGGACCAACTGGCTGAAGAGAGAACCCCAGAAGGGCTACCCAGGTCTGTCAGGAACTGTTCTCTGCAATTAGGGATTTATTCAACTCTCTTTTTGGGTTTTCTGCCTGTTTCACAGTTAGTTCAAAGGATTTATCAGTTGTTGCAGATATTGAATGCCCTTATGAATGTTTGAGATTTGATGAGAGCTTATTTTAATCATTGCGATTTAGTTTGTCAGCCTAGTCTTTTCTTCTGAAAAGGAATAATGAAAAATTCAAGATTCTTCTCATCGTCACTGGAAAGCTCTTGACAGACATCTTTCTTTAGTGAAGTTTTATTTTAATTTGTTTTTGGGGAGAATGCAGCTTCAATCAACAATCAGAGATGAGATTGATGCACTCACCCTCTCCTTCGGACTGTTTTAGGGATCAGTATGAGTATATTTGCGTACATATATATAGATTTTGTGGAATAATACCTAAATACCATGTCAATAAGGCTGAAATTCTATTGGGTTCTTTGACTGAGGTCTTTTTTGAGTGATAGAAATGGACTCATGTAGTTCATTCTGACTTTTTCAAAATGAGTGAGTTTGGCTTATACTTTTCTTGGTGTGACACCAATTTAAAAGTTCAATAGTTTGATGAGGACTACTCACTATGTACATACCAGTGTTGTGGGCGTTGTGGTCTGGAATATATACTCCATTCTGAAGATGCTACTTAAGAGTATTGAGTGAGATTTTTGTGTCTTGGCTGGTTTCATATGTGGTAGTAATGCATAGGCAGCTCTGTTCGTATCTAATTTGGATCAGTTATTTATTGGCCTGTTGTGTTGTCCAAGGTACAAACATGCAATTGCATGACGAAAATTATTCTGTTTAAGGCTAATTTAGTCTTAATCTTTTGGCCTATTGAAGATATTTATGCGTAAAGGCATCTGAGAGTTCCTAAGGTGCATAATTTTGTAACATTTGTATCTCTTCTTTTGCGCTGTTTATACAGGGTTTCAAAAGCTATGGTGAATGATTATTCAGAGAAAATTGAAGTGACCGCTGCTATACTAGCAGTCCCTTCGGTGCATATACTCTTCACTCTTTTGAATTTCAAAATTTGCATGTTTTGGTTGTTTCCAGTAGAAATATAAATATACAACGGTGGACGGAAATTATGTTGACAGGAGTTTTTCCCCTTTCTATGCCTTCAAGCCTCACATTCTATATTTTCCCATTAATATCGAACAGTCCAACCCAATAAAAGTTTCCTTTTGCTTCCTAAATAAAAAGTAACACCAAACCAAGTATATGGATAGCAGATAGCTCTTCTACTGAGTTCTTTGCTTGGAAAATTCAGTCTAATATGCAAGTATTTCAGGAGCTCTTTGCTGGGACATCTGTCAGTGGAAGAAGCCCTTCTAAAGCAGCAGGGAAAAGTATTTACCATTCTCCTGGATTGAGGAGGAGATTTGAGTAAGTGAACCTATGTTGCATGCTTCACTTATTGTACTACTTGTCATATGCCTTGTCTATATATTTTGCTGCAATTTGAGTGAAACAGACCTCCATCAATTGTTGAAGATAGAGCTGGGGATGCTGTTGAAGGTGATCAATCAGCACATGTCAAATTGGATGCTGCAGCACAGGCGCATATTGGAAAGCACAGGTAGGTGGCACATACTTGCATTTTTAGTAACTGGAACAAAGGAAGAGAATGATAACAACAGTGGGAAGCTGCTGCTTCTAAAAGAACCTTTTGGGTTCTTGATACCTGTATACACATCCGGGTGCACTGAACTACTTGCATGTGTTGGTACATAGGCCTTGTGCTGAAATTATTGGTGGTTCTGTATCTGGGCCCAGTGACTATAGTCATTTTGGATATTTGAGCTCTTTGTCCTATGGTTGCACTTTTTCACCTCCCCCCGCCCAACCCAACCCACATGATGCCATTGCCTACCTCTCTTATGGGAGTAAACTGAGGAGATAGAGCACCATCCGTAATTAAGTGCCTTCATAGCTAACATATTTTTAGCCTTTTCAAATGTTGGATTTGCATTTCTAGACTCATTTGTTTTGCGTTTTAGTGAGACACTTACCTGCAGTTGAATGCAAGAAGAAAAATGATGTTCTGAAACTTTGTCAAGACAAGTTTATCCATTTTTATGGGTAAATGTTTGTGAAAATTAAAGAGAACTTTAAGTTGGCGGCTTAATGTCCTGTGTTTAAGTTTGATATCAACTCAAGGACATGACCAGGTCACCCAGTCAGCAGTTCAGTTGGCCAGTTTGTATGCACAAAACCATCTTTGAACTTGATCATTGCAACTGCTTGACTTGAGGTTGTAGAAAGAATGCAAACTTAACGCATGAACTAAATTGAGTATCAGTTATTATTGCAATTTGCAAATGATTCAGTGTGGTGTTGCGAGTTTCTTATTGCTTGTCTATTGACTTGAACAGGAAACTTCAAGAAGACTTGACCAATGAAATGGTTGGTTTGGCGCGGCAACTTAAAGAGAGTAGTCTCATGATGAGTCAATCTCTCAAAAACACGGTGAAAGTAATTACCCTGGTGGTTAACTTGGTGTATAGAACTTGAAGCCTCAAACTATCTTGTTATATCGGAGAGAGAGCAGTGGATATTATTTGTATATGGATAAGTCACTCTAACAAGCTGGAGAAGGTCGGTTGGACAGTTGTGTTCCATGCCATTTCTTTAAAATTCTTGCAGCAGTTTGGGCATCAATAGCCATGATACAGTAGAAAATGCAAGAATTTTGCTATATTTTACTTATCCAAGAAGAATACAATGGCTTCTGAGTTAAGAACTCTATTCTTGCTAGTAGGTGCACCACTTTGAGAAACCAGGAGATTTGAAAGCATTTCATTCATTTTTGTTTTATATTTTTGTTTTTTTGTATATAGATCTGGGACTGGTATAGTGGCATGGAAATTTCCATCATTATGTTTTTTTGGTGCTTCATACTACAATGCCCACCGAACGCCACTGCTATGTTAGCTATATCCAAAATTTCAAATTGAAGATAATGGAAGACCACCATCAGTTCATTGGAACCGTCCCTGCAGCTATTGCTGCATAAAGGCCACCAACACCAGATTACTTGTGTCTTGAATGTGGTGTTAGTAGTGTAAAAAATTGGTATGTCAATACCATCCCCACCCATTCTATCCATAAGTGTGGGAGCATTTTTCATTGTCTTCTTGTTCTATTGTATTCTGCTCTCTCTCCACACCAGCTTTGAACCCCTAAGCTAGGGACTAATATTTCATGTGTGCATATTTTTTATAGGCTAATCATCGATCAACTGACTGACGATTTAGTTTATTGCGAGTGCAGATAGTTGATTCAACAGAAAAGGCAGTTGAGCATAGCTTGGCAGGCACTGGGCATGCCAGTACACAGGCTGTGGAGTTATTCTCGCAGAGTTTTAAGACCACGTGCTTCACATGGGTTGTGATCTTTGTAATGACATGTATCTTCATCATGATTCTACTTCTTATTCGTGTTACTTAGAACATACATGTCTATGGTGAGGAACAGTCATATATCCCTTTCCTTTCCAGCTCTGCCATGGGAAAAAACACACAGCTTAATCAAACAGTATTCGTGTTGAAGGTACAATATAATATAAAATTTAAATTACCCGAAAAATAATATTACTATATTAAATAGTAATTGTTTTTCCTTTCCTTTCTTTAATTACATGATTTGAAATTAATTTTTACTCATTATTTTACAAAATATCAATGTGTAATTTTATGGTGCATGAACAATGCCACAATTAATTAAAAATTAAATTATTTAACTTGTGATAAAAATGAGTGATACGATAAAAATGAATATGAAAAAATATGCAAAAAATAAAAATTTAAAATGTTAGGTGTTTTATTAGATAAATATATGTAAAAATATAATTCACCAAGATGCTTCTTTACATCGAACTAATTGAATAAGATCATGCTCACAAAAATTATTTTTCGATATCATATAAGTAAATACTTTCACTATTTTTGACGAAGAATTCTGAATTTTTCGCTATATCAAAAAACCGGCCCGGCTCACTGGGCTACCAGTGTCGGGTTGATCCACTGTACAGGACCGGGTTTGATAAGATTGATCAATACTTGTCAGTCGTGGTGCTTCCCTTCCTTTACTGTGTTGTTGTTTAACAAACGTTAGTCTTCCTTCCAAAGGTACCTACCAGTAACGCACTCCCACCATCTCTCCTAATTTTCTCATCAGATCTGAATTTTCTCAGGTTTCTTTAACTTTTCTTTTGCTCCAAACATCCCAATTCCATATTTTATTATGTTTTTTTGTTGTTGTTGTTATATAGATACAGAATTAGGGCTCGAACACTGCGGTAAGATTTTCTATTAGCAGAAAGGGATCTCCAGAAACTGTGATATCAAGAGCCATGAATGCTAGAAGGTTTGGCCCCTAATTTTCTTGATTTATGTGATTTGATTCTCTTCTTCTACTCTCTGCCGTTTGATCAGTGTAGTTATGACTGCATCGATGTTAGAATTTGCTCTTGATTTTTTTTGCCCCTCTCTTCCACGTTCGAACACACCAAATCGCCGATTCTTGCTTACGACGTTTGAATTGTTCATGGATGCGATTTGTTTGTATTGTAAATTTTATGCAATATGGTATGGCGCATACATCTTGAGTCGGTTTTTTGATTCGTCTCAAGTGTGTTCAATTGCTATTACGAGTTGATTTTTTTTTTTTTTTCAGGGACTCTTAATTTTTCCCTTTCTTTTTCTTTGACTGCTATATAGGGGAGAAACTTGAGATTTACTAATTTATCATACTTGAGATACAATATGCATATGATGTCTACATGATAATACTCCATACTGAACCTTTTGAGTATACTCCTCTCTTTGTTTCTTTTGTCATGAATGATTTTGAAGGTTAAAACTTTGAACGTCCTCTTGTATATGGGTTCTCATTTATCTTTGTTGAACTTGCCCATATATTTAAACTAATGGGTTCTGCATACAACCACACTTGTGCGTGATCCTAAAGGAGTGAGATAGGAAGAGGGAGAGGGAGAGAAATATGGGAGTGAGAAGAGGTCACTAGAGATAAACTAAAGCATGGATACTTTGTTAAGATGGAGGTACCCGTATCGAATACCATACTCATCAGATACTTGAGGATACATATCCGTACCCGATAATAAATAATATATAAATATTTCGCGGATACTTCTACACATGGAGGAAGATGTATATTTTTAATTTTAATCTATACCCTTTCTTTTTGAGTTTATATACAATACAAAATATCAAAAAAAATCGATTTGACTTTGAAGACACGAGTGTTTTTTAAATATTATCTACTGTTACGTGTCAAAAGAATGAATCGCTACACTATAACCTTAAAAATAAATACTTGGAAGCAAACCAACTAGTGTTGGTTCTAATTTCTTTAATTGGTCATGTTCACTTTATGGATATTCATAATAAGACGATATTACACATTTTTAAGGTAAAAATTACTGATTTTGTTTACTATTGTTAAAGAATTACTAAAAATTATTATTTTTAAGTTGTTAAATAATATTAAAATATAAAATATATTTTATTATAAACGTATCCTAACTGTACCCATATCCTGTATTCATATCCGTGCTTCCTAGTAAAACTATACAATTGGGGCAGCCCGACGTCAATGGAGACCCTAGGCGAAAATTGTTGACGAGGCCCATCAATATTAATAAAATAAAATAGACAATACTAACTAATTATTAAAATTTAAAATATGTCTAATGAACTTGCATTATCCCAATAAACCCAATATAGCCTATCTAAATCTTTTTTTTTCCCAGGCAAATCTATCTAAACCTTTTAAATGTACAAGTAAAGAACCCTAACAATATTATCTAATATAGGAATAATATTGTAGAAGATTTCAAGGTGGAGAAGCAGTATGCACTATGGGATACATACAAAAAAAAAAAAAGGAAAAAAACCTTCCGCGAAAATGAAAACCCAATGAACAAGACAAATGCATTTTTCTGATAGTAAGTTGTGTAAGCACAAGTGTTTGAAGTTTGAAAAATAATTTTTTTTCAGTAAATCTCTGAAAATTAATACAAGACTCAGAACAAATCTGAAATGAAACTGACCCGATTTTATCAAATCCCACAATATAGCTGGAAATAATTTGTATTCTAATGTTCAAAGTCAGCTGCCAAACATTTTTCAGATTCCAACCACCAAATTAAATTTATCGAATTTAGTTTGGCAAAGAAAAAAATCTGGCACAAATCTTTGCAACCTCATTTAGTTTCGCAAAGAAAATAAACCTGGAACAAATCTCTATAACCTCATTGAATGCCTCTGTAAGGGATCTATTGTCGACTAGATCTTCGTATGATTGTATGGTGGTCTGTAGAGAGAAATTGCAGAGAGAAAACATGAGAGGTCTTGCAGCCTGACCGGTGTGAGACGATGAAAAGAAGAGACGAGAGAGTGGGCGTGCGTCAGACGTAGATAGAGATAGAGAGAGAGCGTGCGGGGCCTTGGCTTGCAAACATAAGCAACAAAAGTGGAGAGGGAAAGCCCAAGCTGATTACTACTTTTCAATGGGCCCTATAAGTAAACTTGCCCAGCTGAAACTGGGGCCCTAAAACTAGGTGGCCACCTCTGTGACCTAGCCCTAGGGCTGGCCCTGCTATATAGGTGGTTGATTGCAATTGATAAGGAGTTATGTGTAGTTGAGGAGTTGTGAGTAGTTAGGGGTTGCTACTTGCAAGTGGCTAAAGTGGAAAGCAAATAAAGGTACTACAGGTATTTTACATGTGGATACCAAACCCCTTCCTCTCCCTTTATAATAGTAATCGAATTCACATGATGTGATTCTTTCATGTTTATTGGCTATACTTGGATGCAGGGACTATGGGGGCAATAGGGCTGCTCTTTTTGATGGCATTGAGGAGGGTGGTATTAGAGCGTCCTCTTCCTACTCCTCACATGAAATTGATGAACAAGAGAATGATACGGCAACGGATGGGTTGCAGGATCGAGTTAATCTGCTGAAAAGAGTAAGTTATATATTAACATTTTCTTATGTGTGCAGTGGATGCATCTTACTTTACTGGCTTCTTTTCCGCATCTTTCTATGTTGGGTGGGAGATGTCTGGCGTGGAGCAGGGGATGTGAGTTTGTTTGTAATCTGTGTGGAAATGATATGATTGCTTCTCATATAGAGTTCAATTGGTTATTTGGCTGAACTTTACTGGAATAAATTGTGTGGTTTGTGGTTACCCTGATTCTGAAGTTAAAGACATGATATGTTTAAGTTCTGTTGATGTACTACTGAACATATTGTGTAGGGTTGTGAACATGGTTGTCTAGTTCTTTGGCCGAAAGTAGATGATTATACATTTTAGTCCTGAGTAATAATACTGAATTTACTGAGATATCCGGTCATGTTTAATAAACAACGAATTCCACTGTTGTTTCCCTGCTTCATGAATTTTGTAATTATCTGAATTCGAGTATTGATGTGTGTAATGTCAAACAGTTGTCAGGTGATATACATGAGGAGGTGGAGAGTCATAATCATATGCTGGACAGAATGGTGTGTATGCTGCAATCATGAAGTCCATATCCTCTATTATTGTTGTTGTTGTTATTAATAGTATTTTGCATTCATTGTTTTTGTCATTCAGGGCAACGATATGGATGCTTCGAGGGGAATTCTGTCTGGAACTATGGATAAGTTCAAGAGGGTATTTGAACCAGATGTCCTTTGTTATTTGCTATAAGTTTCCCATTGCCTTCTATGGACTTTTCTGTTGACATTTCCCTGTCTTTTTATAATACATGCTGTTCCATTACTGAGTATGAGTTCTTTTTTCATAATTTCTTTTTTTGTTTTTCAATTATTTAGGTATTCGAGACCAAATCAAGCCGGGGAATGTTTACTCTAGTGGCATCTTTCGTGGGCATTTTTCTGATTATATACTATTTTACTAGGTAACTAATGATGAATCAAGACTTATGCTAGTGTTTGTTCAGATCTGGGAGTACTCTCTTCACTTTGTTACTGTAATCAAAGTATATGCCTGTAAAGTGCCATTATGGCATGTGTGTTTTTTTTTTTTTTTGGTAAAGATAATTTGCAACAGACAAATGAAGGTGTGGAATGGGTAGCGATTGCTATGTCACATTGTCGCTTGCATTTGGCCTATCACTGTATGGAAACATCTTCTTTCCACCTCCATGCAGTTAAATCTCTCTCAGTGAGGTGATTCTGATCGACCTTTCACAGGCTGTAGCCTTCTTATGCTCTGCTGAATTTTGCTTGAGCCATTTACCAAGCTGTTTTTGCCAAACTTTGTCCTACTTCGAAGTGATTGGATGATATTGGAGCCAGTATTGCCTATCTAAAATGGCCTGAACCTCTTCCTAGACCATGGTGCTTCTGACGAATGGCATGCAATGAGTTTGTTAGCCAGCCTAATGTAGTGGTTAATGAATGTTGCCCTTGTTGCAGGTTTGGTTTTGTGAAGAAACTGCATGATTTTAATCCATTTACCTTAGAATATTTATTTTGGTGTTCTATTTTAATGCTAATATTCATGTTCGAGACACATACCCAACGGTCAATATCATACATAGTTTCAATTTATGTAGTGCTCAGAAACTAATATCCTTTAAAACATCTGTTATGAAGATGTAAAAACGTAAAAATTAACATTCTATAAGTTACAAACAATATTCGAAGGATTAAATGAATTGCAAAATCCCTATTTGAATTTTACATTTTGAAAAATATACAATATATTAAAACAACATTCGCATAATCGGTCGTAACAATGACCAATGACGAGTGGTGTTATGTCGAGATTATGATTTTTATTGACAAAAAGAGTAATGTCATTGAAATTTAAAAATACTATTTAATTTGTTGATATAGTAATCAGACAGTTGATATGTTCTAATAAGATTACTGTCATTTTTGAATTTTTTTTCATTGGAAATCATATAAATTAACACATCATTACATCAGCAAATTGTATTAAATTTTTAGACCCCAAAAACAAATACTCTTAGAATTGATGCATTGACTACTTATTTTTTGCCGGGAGAGTCTACAGTACCGCCTGGGCAAACAGCGGTACCGTACCAAAAAAAAAGGTGTGTCTGTAAATTTTTTGGCATTTAATATTACTCTAATGTGTGACTGTAAATTTTTTGTCATTAAATATTACTCACTAAAGGTGTAACTTTACCTATAAATGTAATAACATTACCTTAAAGGGTTGTAACTCACCTTAAATACTTGTAACCTCAGCCGCCGTTTTTTTGTGGTACTTTTACCTTTACTACTTATAACCTAACCTTAAATGTAGTAATTTTACCATAAATAGTTATAACCTCACTTTCAAAGATAGTAATTTTACTTTTAATTGTTGTAACCTTACCTAAAGAGTTTGTACCTCACCTTTAAATGTGATAACTTTATCTCAAGAGTAATAACTTTGTCTTTACAAGTAGTAACATTATATTTAAGGTTAGGTTACAAGTAGTAAAGGTAAAAGTACCACAAAAAAACGGCGACTGAGGTTACAAGTATTTTAGGTGAGTTACAATCCTTTAAGGTAATGTTATTACATTTATAGGCAAAGTTACACCTTTAGTGAGTAATATTTAATGACAAAAAATTTACAGTCACACATTTGAGTAATATTAAATACCAAAAAATTTACGGCCACACTTTCTTTTGGGGTACCGCTTTTTGCCGGGGAACTTAATTAATAGATAAACTTGACTCGTCTAAAGAAACCAAAACGTAGCCTTATTATTGAAGATCATGCGCAACGGTTTAAGTCAATTCTTGCTGTTTTCACTGACCTGACTAAACAATTACGGACCACCAAGTCACTTCTCACTTAAAAATGCATGATGATGGGCTCGGCACAGTTCAAACCAAGACTAGATCATCGATGCAGATCGGGCCTAGATCACAGATGCAGATCAGGCCCAAATCACACATACAGACCAACGAAAACTCATTTATAATTTTAGTTATATCAAGTCCACCGTTTTGGAAGATTCAGTCTATTATTTAGTGCACATAGAGATCTCCATTTTAGGAAAAGAGTCCGTGGAATGCAGCCATCGGGGTGCACAATCCCAATTTTATGGAATTACCTCGTCTGTTATGAGAATCACGTTGGCTTCACGGAATCACCCCGCTTCCCGTGATGAAACCTCAATCAAGGCTCCCAGAAGCCGTTATAAAGTTTTACTTGCTTATAAATTGTAAGCCCCGCGTATACATGAGGGGCATCTCACAATTCTCAGCACTCTACAGACCAACACAGTTACATGAATCGTAAATGCATGAATGTGGTCGTTCCCTGTGGAGTAGGCCACTTAGACCGAACAACCTAATTTGTGTCTCTTATTGTGTTGAGCATCCATCATCATATAAACCATCACATCCTTGATTGATTTTGCATAAACACATTTTGTGCATCATTAGTTTGGCACTGTCTGTGAAAACGATTTAGTTTTCACCCTACTGTATTCCCGCTTCTTATGGCTATTACAACTAGATCCAAGAATCAACAAAGGGAAGATGATAATCGACCACGTTGCACTGAGGTCTCGCCCCTTCCTGCAAACCCATTGCAGAACCATAATTACTGGAGAATATGAAGTTGTTGGTGAACCAAAACCAACAACTCATCCAATTGTTGTTTGTTGAGCACCCTCGAGGAACCGTGCCCCAGCACCCAGGAGGGGCAGCGCCTAGGCACCCCACTGCAGCGCAAAGGCGCCCTACTTCAACGCCAGGGCGCCTCGGCTCCCCATCCTCGTGCGCCCTCTTCATCTTCCCATGCTGCCGACCCTCTATTCCAAGAAGACGAGGGAAAAACCAGCATATGGACCATGAAAGCCTATCTTGTTGTGCCCCTTACACCCCTTAATGTCGTGCCTACCCCTAATGTCGTGCCTGCGCCCCTTGCGCCCTCGATGCTGTGCTTGTGCCCCTCGATGCCGTACCTCTTGATGTCGTGCTTGAGCGCTCGATCCCGTGTTTGCGCCCCTCGATGTCTTGTCTGTACCCCTGATGTTGTGTCTGCGCCCTTTGTGTCCTCGATGCCGTGCCTACGCCCCTCGATGATGTGACTGGGTCCCTTGCGCCCCTCGATGTCGTGTTTGCGCCCCTCAATTCCGTGCTTACAAGATTGAATTTCGTGCCTACAAAAGTTAAAGCATAGTCAGACAAAACCTAAAAAAAAAAAAAAACATAAGGGCAAAAGACACAATCTATCAAGCATTCTAAGCACTTTGGCTATCGTCGTTGTCATCGCCCTCCTCACTACCAGAATCCTTGCCATCATCATCACCACCTACACCCGGCTCCTCATATGAGACCAATCCCGAGAAGTCTATGTTGGGAAAAGTCTTTGAATCTTTCCCCCTGAACTCCTCGTAGTCATCAATAAAAGCACCTGCAAAGCTATCCTATAGATCATTGATAGCCTTCCTCAACCTCTCCATCACTTGGGAGTGAGTCTCTACTCTAGTAACCTTCTCATGAGCCACTCGTAGCTCTACCTCAACTCCAGTAGTTATCTCATGAGTTACTCGTAGCTTTACCTCAGCTCTGGTAGCCCTTTCGCGAGCTACCCGCAACTCTTCCTTTACTTTCGCGAAGCAGCCTCAGTCTCAACCTTCAACTTAGCGACTTTCTTGTGAGTCGCCCAAACGCTCAGTCTCAAGAGGAGCAACTCTCTCGCGAGCCACCCTCAAACTCTATCCCTACTCTCGCACAAGCAGCCTCAGTCTCAGCCTCCAACTTAGTAGCTCTCTCGCGAGTCGCCACAAGCTCGGCCTTTAGCCCTCAAACTCAACCTCTGCTCTCGCGAAACTAGCCTTAGTCTCAGCCTCTAGCATAGCGGTTATCTCGCAAGTTTCCAAATTTCAACCTCAAGAGGTGCAACTCTCTGGTGAGCCACCCTCAACTCTTCCTCTAAAGCAGGTTGTGTCTGTCTCTCCCTCATCAGAGCCCTCGCTCATGCTGGTTGGCACTCACAAAAAGGCATATAGCGACCGCAGACACCTATGACACAGCAGGGGGAATATGAAAAGTAGAGATAATCATAGCAATCTCAGCATCAGTATTGATGGTATTGGAAATAGTACTCGCATTGGAATGGTCATTGTCAACGGCAACTTTGCCGTAATGTTTGCGTCACTGTGGACGCAGTGTAACATTGTTTCTGTTACCTCTCGGTACGCCCTCACAATTCTCAGCACTCTACACACCAACACACCTTGAGTAATAAAGCTCTCCGGCTGTCGTAGCCGTTCCCTGTGGAGTAGATAAGTCAAATTGAACCACCTAATCTATCTCTCTTACTATGTTGAGCATCCACCATCACATAAACCATCATATACACCATCACATCTTTGATTGATTTTGTATAAACACATTTTGTGCATCATCACATGATAGTCCCAATAATGGTAATATAGTGAAAGTTGCCCTATTTCTTTTCATGAGAACTGGTTTCGGTAGTTTATACAATCTATTTAAAAAAAAAAAAAATAAGTAGTAGACAATATTATTCCATTTTAGAATAAACTCGAACTGGTGATATATCGATCATTAAGTTGGACAGAAAAATACTTTAAAAGTGTTTGTGATGAAATAGGAATTCTATTGGATGATCTTTCCACGGACTCCTAGCCTTTTATTTATAATAGATGTTTGATACAAAGATAAGTCATCTAGAATACAATCTCATCGATCGTTCACATTCTCTTAATCTAAACATCTCATTCTCCTAATCTAATTTGAATTTGTTAAGCCTTTGAATTATCCTTATCAACACCCCACCCCCACCCTCGGAGCAAGGTGACGGTGGATAGAATGGACACACCCAACTTGTGTGCAAGCCGAATGAGTTGTTGATTGGCAGACTTTTGGTGAATACATCAGTGAGTTTTTTTTTTTTTCGGAAAGTAAAAGAAAATGTATTAAGGAACATGAAACACGGGGAATACCCGCAAAATGTACAGTGAGCCCCATAGGACAAAGACCAACCAATGTTATAAAACACAAAAACACAAATCTGTAGGGGATGCCCAGCTTGAAGGTATCCCCCACAGAGTTGATGACGAAAAACATAAACAAGAGCATGGCCAGCAGCTGTAGGAAACCAGCAGAGAAAACCAACAGCTTGAGAAGTGCATCACACCAACAGCCGGAAAGCGCCTGGAACAAAATCCATGGGAAGGACCCAATGTAGAATAGCAGGAGACCAGGCAAGACCAACAGCAAGCAGTACAACCGTAGGAACATTGTATAAACACCACGGGATACAAAGAGCAGGCAGTAAATGCAGGGTATCCAACCAACAAACCCAGATGTAGGCACCAGAACTGAAGAGCCAGAAGCAGACTATAAACCTCTTGATCGCCAAACAAATGCAGAGTGAACCAACCAAGGGTGCCATGAAGCGCAAGAGGGACGACGATGGGGTAAGAAGGAGCGAACAACAGCGTCCAAAAGCCATCAAGAGGAGTATAGATGATAGCCCAGGGAGACAGGTCCCCAGTCTGCCCAGGAGGATACTGATCCTGTTACAGCAGCTATGTCTTGAAGGGCCACCACAGGAGCAAAGAGAACCCCATAGAGACAGAAGCCAGCGTAGACAGAAGCAGCATCAAAACCTTGAAGGGCTGCAAACAAGAGGAGCACAACAAGAAAGTCCAAGACCACAGAGAACATCCATAGCCAAAACAATGTAATAGGTAGGAAAAATGAAACACAATTATGAATGAAAGGTGCAGGAACAATTAAGGGCCAGCACCCGTCCAAACAAAACCCATGGCAAGAAATGAAGTCCCCAACACAGTGTAACAGAAACCACATAGATAGGCTAAGTTAGACAGCAAATAGGAACATTAGTGAGTTGATGGCGAAGGAAATGAACCAAACAATGAGAGAACCAGTCGCCACTTTCTCACGGACAAAATGGTAGTCGAGCTCAAATATGTTTGGTGCGAGCGTGGAACACGAGATTAGAGGCCATGGACACAACACTATTGTTGTCACAAAGTAAAGTTGGAGTCTTAGGTAAGAAGACCTTTAAATCTTGTATAAGGTAAGTGATCCAAGTCATGTCCGTAGCGGCATGGGCAAGGGCGCAAAATTTGGCCTCGGCACTCGAATGAGCAACAGTGGGTTACTTTTTGGAGCTCCAGTAAATGCAGTTGGTACCCCAAGGAAAATAGCATAGACGGTAGTATAGCGTCGAGTATCTGGGCAGTCAGCCCAATCAGCATTATTGTAGCCAATTAACTCAAGTGGGCTGTTCGCATGGAGAAATATACCATGATAAAGTGCTCCTTTTATATATCAAAGGATGCATTTAACAACTTTAAGGTGGCCAGTTGTAGGGGCATGCATGTGTTGGCAAACGAAGTTGACGAAAAAGGCAATATCAGGGCGTGTGTGAGTGAAACATTGGAGGGCGCCGACTATACTTCGAAAGGATGAGGGATCTTCAAGAGGAACTCGAACAATGGGCAGCTTGTGATTAATAGGCATGGGTATAACAATGGGTTTACAGTCAAGCATAGAGGCTCGACCAAGTAGGTCACATACATATTTAGCTTGCGAGAAAAAGACACCAACTAGGGAAGATAGGGCTTCCAAGCCAAAGAAATAGTGGAGAAGTTCAAGATATTTCATGGAAAATTCATGACTAAGTTGGGTAATAGTGTCACGCAAAAGATCATTATTGCTGCTAGTGATTATCATGTCGTCAACATAAAAAAGAAATTTAATGGGAGTAGGCTCCCAAACATTAGAATGAATTCGAACAAAAGGTTTATTACACATAGAATCACTTAAGGGGAAAGGTAGACGATATCGTTTACCAAGTTGGCAACTACTATAGAAGGATGATTATTCAAGCTACTACTAGAATTAAAAGAAATCAAGGATTGCCGTTGTAGAGTCTTCGACGCTTGAATGGATGGATGTACGAGACAATGATGCCATACTTCAGCAGTTATTGGTGCAAAAGAAGGAGAAGGATGAATTGAGGAAAAGTATAATGTCCTCCCAACGTATTGCATGTTACCAGTATTTTCCCGGACTTGTGATCCTTAATAGAAAAGCCAGAATGTGAGAATTTTAAGAGAGAAGAATTATCATCGAGTAGCTGACTGATAGATAATCAATGCTTTTGAATTTTCGGGACCAATTGAACATTATTGAGTTGAATATCACGCTCATCTCTAGGAATAATTACAGATCCCTTATGAGTTGCATGTAAAACAACACCATTAACCACAAATACTTTTTCATCAGACCTACAAGCGCAAATATTAATAAAAATACTTCCATCTCCGGTAATATGGGAAGTAGCTCCACTGTTAAGATATCAATTATGGTCGTTTGGACCTGTTATGGAAAGAGCGGGGACTGTTCTTGCTTGATTAGTATGGTTATACCGATGCCAACAAGTGAGAGCATCGTGGCTAGGGGTGTCAAACGTGTCGTGTCATTGTTATTTGTGTTAAGACCCACGGAAAAAAAATCTTTTTAGTATATTTTGAGTATTAAACATTAATCTAAACTATTTATTATGTGTATTTAATAATCGTGTCAATTTTATAATCGTTCGTGTTGAGTTCGTGTCAAGTTCGTATCAACGGGTCACACCCCTAATCGTGGCCCCATTTTCCACAAATTTGACACTTGAGAACACCGGTTGAGGAATTGGCACGCATGGAATAGTCTCATTTAGGATCTAAAAATTTGGGAGAGTGATTAGAACCACCATTGTTGATATTACGACCAAAATTTGACCCATAATTGTTGCGTGAAACCACTGTTGGACGAACGGGAGCGTTGAGGTTCTTTGCCTTTGTTATAATTTTTCTTTTGTGAAAAATTATTGTGTACTGCAGAAGCAATGTCAATGTCACTACTTGTGTCGGACTGAAATCTCATTTCTTGACTAATGAGATTTGGGACAAGCTCGTCATACAAGGGCAAGGGTGGTGTAGCAAGCATCGAAGTGACGAACATCTTATATTCGGAACCCAAACCAGCAAGTACATAATGGGTTCGTTTGATAGACGTATATGAGGTGATTAAATATTGAATTATACTATTTTTTATTTAGTCGAGCTTAATACTTTATTTGGTAAGCAAATTTGATATTGTATTAATTTCAAAAACGTATACTAATCGTATATTTTTTGTACGATAGACTTTTATTATGGAGGTATTTTAATACCACTAAGAGATGTGGTATTATAATCTAACTCAAATGTAGTATTCTATACATTTACTATTATAACCCTCCAACTGATAAAATCAAGTTGTCATCAATGTAACAAACACTGATTGAGGGTATTTTTGTTAATTCAACATTAATTTTATGAAATAATTTTCTAACCAAACAACCGATTGAATTAAATAATTATTATCTAATGTTTATGTTGTATATTGTCAAACACTAAATAAAATTATGTATTATTCTAATACCCTATTTAAGCTTGTCTTTTGACCTTCTATATTTTATTAGACTAGATTATTTTATCTAATCCATCAATTTATAATACGATAACCAAACGAGTCCAATATACTTTATCTCCGAGATAGGTGCACCAATGGCGGCAAGAGTATCAAATAACCCCTTGAGTTGTCGAATGTAATCTGAAATTGTCGATGTCCCTTTTTTGATAAGGTTGAGTTGATGACGAATCGAGTGTATGCGAGCTTATGATCATCGTTGGTAATTGTCAGCAAGGAATTTTAATTGGCCATATGAAGTTTCTAAGCCAGCAACTTCAGCCATGACTTCCTCCGTTAAGGTTGCATTGATCCAACTAAGAAGTGTTTGATCGGTAATCACCCATGTCTCATAATCAGAATTTGGGGTGTTCCTGATCATTTTCCTGGATTACTGCTGGTGGTTTGGGACTTTTCCTTCAACGAAGTCAAGCAGCTTATGGCTTCAAAGGATTGGAAGAAATTGGTTCTTCCATAGGAGATAGTTGGTGGATGTAAGACGCATTGATATAAGGTTAGTAATGGCAAAGAGGGAGAGAGTCGGTGGAGTGATGTTTACCGAATTGGTCTTGTTGGTGACACCGGTGGACTTGTTTGTGGAGGCTGCTTCTGTTGACATGTTGAAGGATTAGTGGGTCTACTGCCGAAGGATTAGTGGATCTCAATAAACCAATGGCTCTAATATCATAAAAGTGTTCGTGATGAAATAAGAATTCTGTCGGATGATCTTTCCACAGACTCCTAGCCTTTTATTTATAGTAAATGTTTGATACAAAGATAAGTCAAGTAGATTACAATCTCATCAGTCCATCTCATTCTCCTAATCTAATCTGAATTTGTTAAGCCTTTGAATTATCCTTATCATACTTATTATCATCGCCCAAACTGTTATTCCAATGACGCCAAGCAAGGTCTGACCTAGCCTGGTCAGGAGCATAAATAAGCCGTTGCAGGCCAAAAGAAACATAGTTCTGAACCCGTCCTGCCTAATATTCTCTGGCCAGTGCAAGACCAAGTCAAGGTCTGGCATGAATAATTAATTAAGAAAAAAATAATAATAATTAAAATCCCTTAAAGGGTTTCTTGAGAAGGGGGCAAAAAGCATCACTTAAATTAATCACAGGTTCACAAGCTGTACTATCATTGTTCTAATTAGAGCATCTTCAACAACAATTTGTATTTTAGCTACTAAAAAAATAACTTTTTCTATTTTAATTACTCACTTTTTCAATACACACTCCAACAGATTCTCTATATTTTTAACTACTCCTTTTAAATATTATTTCTCATTCTTTTTATATTATTTTTTTTGAGAATAATGAAAAGGAGAAAGAGAGAGGATGGAAGAAAGGAGAGGAAGAGAGAGAAAATAATATAAATTGAGCAATGCTAGAGGGACCTAATTTGGGGACCTTATTTAGGGACCTAATGATGTGGCTTCAATGTAACCATTAGATTAGTTATGAGTTCCAATGTTATATGGAGCCCACAATCAATCCAATGGTTGTACATCATTAGGTCCGTAAATAAGGTCCCGAAATTAGATTCAAATAGCATTTCTCATATAAATTATGTTTACAAGTTGCTACAGTGATACTCTATATTTAGAGTATCACTGTAGCAAAAATCTATTTTAGAGTATATCTACAACATCTGTTGGAGCATGACTTTTGGCTTTGGTTAGCTAAATTTTACAGATTTTGATCATTTACGGCATCTGTTGGAGATGCTCTTAAGAAGGTAAAAATGCTTCACATAACCTCCAACCAAGAACACACACAAACACAAGCACAAGTGTAATTAATTGCCTTAAATCATATATCATCTCGAAGTTGTATTAGTTTGACATTCACAAAAAAATTTCACTAAACGCATTGTTAAAAAAAAAAAAAAAAACCAGTTCTTTGTTCTATGTTTTTTTTTTTTTTTAACCTGGGAGATATTGTCGTGGAAACAATTGAGTTACAGACTTTTCTTGGACCTGGGAGATATATTGTTGGAGCAAGATGTGTATAGACTTCAGTATCAAGTATCACACCCTTGCATGCAACTCTATGAAGGAAGAAAAATTGTTCCCCAGCTAGATTGGAGTATAACTTTGAGGTGCATCTGGTGGACATTGTTTATTTTAAGAAGTTGCACCATTATATAGAGAATAATGAGATTAGGACTTTGTTTCTTAGAAATTTAGGCTGAGACGTAACAAGAATTTAGTGTCTCTGAAAACAGTAAACTCACCCTCCTCCCTCAAACAATATTGCAAATTAATTTTCTTATCCCAATGCTTGAACCAGTTAGTGTGCTATGCGTTTTGATGCACCAATTGTGTTTCTATTAGAACTATGCTAGCTGTTGAGTGATCAATGGCTTAGTTTCAAAAGCTAGAAGAACTTATATAATATAGAGTTTCCATTAAGCTTAGATTGCTCAATTAGGGTTTGTGCTAGCTTAAATATGAAAAAAATACTATAACTGATCCCGTACTTCAGGCAATCCCTAGCTGGTCATTCAGAAAATTACACTTGCATATAATACGAAATTTAATTCTGGAAAAAGAAAAAAATTACAACCTTAGACAAACTTTTAGTTCAAAACTTGCACTAGACTGTAAGGAAACACACAGAAGATCATCAAGATAACCCTAATAAAACTAGGGTTACATACTTATTAGGAGGGAGAAAACAAAGACACACCCAAAAAAGTCCTCACAGGATTGCAAGTCTCTGTTGAACTTCCGACCGTAGGTCATCTCTTTCCAGTTTCCACATCCCCTCTTGCCTTCCAAAATCCAAAGAGAATAGCCACGAACATAGGCCTATGTAAAAATTACCATTTTATAAGAGGTATATAAAATGGTCATTTTTGCACCAGTTGTTCTGGAAAGTTTGTATATGGCACACACACAATCTGTACAAAATCAGCAAACAAACTACATATAAATTCATCGAATGAATTTCTATGGGTTGTGGCCAAGCCGAAGCTCCAAATCCAATTCATCTTCTGCACTTTCTGCATGTGCTGTACCAAACTGCAATAGTGACCTCTGTGGGCTGCGATCATGCGAGTTATTATTATGGTTTTGGAACAAGGGCTTTGTATTCGACGTGGATGCCGGAAAATACGTCCGATAATTTATCTGAGCTTCATGAGCTGAAGAATAACGAGGTGGGTAACTTGAAATCGGCTGGTAAAAAATGGGTCCTGTGTGACTGTGATTCTCTTCATGCTTAGTTGAATTGATCGTAGGTTTATTCCTTGCTCTATCTTTCCTATGGATATTCATATGGCCACCCAAGGCCTGTGCAGTTGTGAAGCCTCTCTTGCAGAACACGCACTCGTAGGATCGGCCGGTGGTGGTGCTTCCATCGGTGTTGTCTTGCTCTGGCTGATCAACTTCCTCGCCGGAGGTGATTGAATCTTCCTTATGAGTGGACTCCATGCCAACAAGATAGAGAGAAACGATCAGGAGGTTGAGAGGTAGAAGGTCATAGACATTGCCAGTGTGAGCTTTGAAGGTTTGAGAAGGGAGAGACAGTTCAGACAAGGTCTTAGAAGTTTGCTAATAGACTCATTCCATTAGCCGGCTCCAGTTGATCCCTTTTAGCGACCACTTAAAAATTAAAATAGTATTTTTGTTCTAATTTGATTCCCATCAGACCAGGTGTTGTTTTGTTTATAGGGTTTATCAACACAGTTCTGATTTTGTCTCCCCTCCTCTCCATGCTTCTCTCTACTCATATGTGTTTCGTACGTATTAAATCTTTTCTTACTTGGTTGTTTCTTTCCAGGCAAGTTGACTGCCAATCACTGTGTGTTGCGCTCCTATTCTTCCACAACAATGCTGTGTTGATGGAGATCTCTTACCAAGTTTTTTATCAGAGATTTGGTATAGTTTTAACCATTAAATCAGTGAGTTCTATTACTATTCAATTATGGAGATTGTACCATATTACTTGGAATAAAAAAATTAATAAAAAACTTAATAAACATAACATTACTGATTCTTCCACAAGTCTGCAAACGAAAAGAAAAAAAAGTTCACAACTCATAATATGGATTAAAGAGGTAAAAAAAACTTCAATGACCAAAATTTAGGACTAAAATTTTGACTATGTACCCTCGTAGGATTGGCTCTCTTGGCCCACCCTCAATAAAAAATTTGACTATGTGTTCTTTCCTATAGAGGAAGGCGTCTGTAGTCTCATATCTAGTACTTAATTAACTCTATGCCTATGAAAAAAGAAGAATGAGCGAGCTAAGAACTATAAAAAAAAACCTTCTTAGGATAGACCCTCGGGATATGAGGGAAGTTACTTTTGTCTATGTTTTAATTTATTTGAACTATTTTTAGGCAATGATAATTTTTTGCCTATGATATATGTGGAATTTCTGTTTCACCTAGTCTCTTGGATTGCCAGAGCGTATATTTCCACTATTAGGCTAGGTTCGTGTTGATATACCTCAGTTATTAGAATATTGCCTAGCAAAACTCTTGAGCATTGTCTTGAGTCTTGTTATATATTTGAAGTTTTTTTACCAATAAGTTACCAATTTTATAACTCAAATGATGTGCTATCTTTTTCGCCAACAAATAAGAGGGACCCACGAATAATTGTTTGTTACCGGTTTGCTATATCATTTTGACTAAAAAATTGATCTAATTTTTTTCTTTCGAAAGGTAAATAAGACTATATTGAAACGAAGAAGATGTACAAAGAGAATGTACTAACAAAAGGAGTACATCCAACGAAGAAAACAAAATAAAAACCATTCCTAACAGAATTCAAAGGGAAGTGGAAGTCTTGAACTAAAACTTCCAGATGAATCCTGTTTAGGAAAGACTCAAAAAACAAGCTGCATTGATCTAAATTTTTTTCACTATAGCATTTCTGAAAGAAAAAAAAATACACCTTTCTCCATATTTTGACTAGGATCAACCAAGCTTCTCATGCTGCGATCAAACAATTTGGATTTGATCACAGTACAATTACATATGAATTATACATTGAACTAACCCCCGCAAAAAACAAAAAAGAATTATATATATATTTTTTTTGTATTCATAAAGAAATTTTGAATTCTCAATATTGTTTATGATTTGACTAATAGTATACCTCGAGGAGACAACCTTTGGACAAGCTCCTCGAGATATACTAACAAGAGAGAGATTCAAGGACATAAACTACATAATCCAGAAAATAATGTTCTTGCAACCCAAGAAATTAGGCAACCATTCCTCTCACATTGTGAAATATGATATACTTTTGCCTTATTATTTAGACCAATTTAGGTGGACTCCCCCTCAAAACTCAAGAGATTAGGCACAATTAAACTAGATACTCTTAAGGAGCCTTCTATTCATACACTGTGGCATGGCCTTTTTTTTCTCTTGGTTTAACGGTTAAGGGAGTCTGGGACAGCTTATGCACACCTTAACTAATCTTCTTCTCAATTCGGTCAAAAACATGTCATCCACGTCGGGACTAGGGTATTGATGATGGATAAATCTCTTATAACCTGACCCTAAGGGATAACTCAAATGATAATAGGGATGAGTTGTCAACTCAAACGTAGACAGACCCATTTTTTCCTTATAAAGAAGGGTAAATTGCTTGACTATTACTGTGGAAGGATTAATCTATTGAAAGTAAATGAACAGTATTTCCAATTTTGTACCTTATACTTGTCTTTAAGTGAACCTAAACAATCCATGAGACCCGTCCTTTGTGGCATCACAATCAACGCCGCATATAAATATCATTATCATTTATCATAGCCGAGTGTCAAATAATAATTATAATTTCTTTGAAAAAAAAAAATGTTATGCTGACTGCTTAACATAAAGAAAACTATATGACAACCAATTATAGTTAATGATGAACAAATCAATGATCTCAGATGCATCAAAATCAATTTGCGTGTCATAATCTCACTGGCAATTAACATAAGGATAGATAAATACTGTGTGTATCTAGCTATTAATCATACACTATAACTTAAATGTCTTTTAATTGTGTACGTCTGTAGGATCAAACTATTGATGAAATCATTCTTTTTCACCCTCTCTTGGCAGTTACTTACCAACATTATTTGTGAAATGTGAAGAAATGGGATCAAAGCTTTTCATGCCATATATAGTTTTGTTCTTCGGTAAGTAAAAAGAGTTGCTCATGACATAAACTCTTCCTAGGAATAAAACTACTAAGAAAGTTTGTCTTCGTAAGTCTTGGTTTGATCTTTCTTCTCAATTGTAGAAGGTGGGAGTTTCATGCCATTGTTGTGGAATATCCATGAAATAAAGTTAAAAGGTGCGAGGAAGCACAATATATGCGCACTAGAATTGAAACTTTTACCATTTATCTACAGTAATTTATAATTACTTCCATCGTATGTTTTGATAATTTCTGTTATTTTTGTTGGTCATTTTGCCTCCAACTTTGAAGCATCTGGTTCCACTACTGATCTGCCATTAAGATCTTTCCTGTATTTAACAGGCTCATTGTTATCATACTGCTTTTGATATTTCAATATAAACTGACCCTATTCATAACTATGTCTCTGCAGAATTTTTTTTCTAGTGCAGTAGAATGAATGAGATCTCAATCCATATTGCTTGTTTATTTTTTTAATCTAGATTCCTTTCAATATTTTTTAAAATTTTTTTTTATCAGATTATCCACTATTAATGAGTGAAGAATTCAGTTATATATTGGATTCCAATTTGATATCTACCAAGAAAAAAAATAAAAGAAAACGTATTAGATGAGATCTCTCTCCGCTTTTTATTATTTTTTTTATCACTATATTAGTTACTTCATAATGTTTATTTATTACACTTTATCATTACAAGCATTAAGTAATTGAATCTCTCTCTCTCTCTCTCTCTCTCTTGCAGGCCAAAATGTTTTAAAATATTAGATTTGGTCATAAGTGGTTGGTGCCTTCATTGTAGGCCACTGTGTTTATTTTGAAAGCGACAGCTTTTGGCATTCACTGCTATTTTAATTAGGATAATGGAGACTAAAATAGAAAACAGAATACAAAAAGGAACAAATAATTAGCGCTAGCTCGTACTATAATGCGAGCTTTAAATTTTAAATAAATAAAAAAGAGATGCAAAACCACCAGTAGTGCCACAATTTTTTTTATCCCATTTTTGCAATTATTTTATACTTCTAGTTATGCAAATAATGCAGCATGTTATACACATATTTCTTTTTCGGTAGGTAAATATAAATCATCAAACATTGGGATATGTAATATGAGCAATACTATTTAAACCTAATTATTCATAATTATTGAATTGAGATCTCATTTGAAATCCCAAATTTGAGATACAAAAATATGTTTTTGTTCGCGATACAGAACTTGAAACCACCCTCGGAACTAAACCAACCCCTTCCCCCCCCCCCCCCGCCCCCCCCCCCCCCCCCCAAAAAAAAATAAGAGTAATGCTATATGACTTATATTTGTTATCACGTTAAGTTTTTAAGTCTATTTATCATTTTTCAAAAAAAAAAAAAAACCCTCTTTCCTGATGTAGAACCTACTCCTTTCCCCTCAGAAGTCTCCAGCTCACAGTCGCAACACCTAGCTAACTCCCTCACCCCCACCCCCAACAACCCTTGCAAAAGCACACCCCACCCCTCTGGGATCCTGCAGTGTTGGGTTTTGTGGGTTACCATGGTAGTGTAAGGTGTTTGTGTGTATATCTGTGTGAGAGAGAGGAGAAGAAAAAATTGTGATGTCTAAAGGATTGATTTTATGCTGACAATGTCGATGCAATGGTTCAATTTTATGATGAATGGTGTCACTTTATTGCAAATTATTAAAACTATGGAATTCCCAGTGTTATATGATGAAAATGTCATAGAAATGACTCTATAGCAAACCCATCTATCTATCAAGTAGTATCAATTTAATTTATCCCATTAATTACCTGATGACAATTTTCTTATTGAAAAACAGCGGTGGCCGACAAAAAGGGCTCAAAGCAGTTGAAAAGAATAAGACAAGATCAACATATTATTATCTTAATGTAATTCATTATTGCATGTTTTTGTCTGGAGGTATACGCGTTTTTAAAGGTTCTACGTTGTAAGAAATATTTTTTAGGGTTGAATTGATCTTTGACAATGTCCTACATGAGGTCAGAACTGTATATAAGACCAGTAGATTGGCCTCTTGGTTATGGACATCAAGAAGATTAAGAATGGACGATAACAACGTGAGTGCTTCAACCACTACTGCAATTTCTATACCAAATCATATGGCTTTTACTTTGATCAGTACCCTATTTCATTGATGCATGGAACTTTTTTGTTAGCCTTTTGTTGCGTTCGATAATCAAAATGGTTTTAGGTCCAGCTTAAAAGATTTATGATTAATTCTTCTATTTTTATGCCAAGGGATTGCCAAAAATATCTCCCCCAAAACAATGGGAATCGAGTCCGTCGGCCGGCTGGTCGAGGTGGGGTTTTATGACCGAGCAATTCTATTAGAACATAATTTACTGATATAATTTGTTGACCTAATTCACTGTAGACCCCATCAAACATTGGAACTTGGTGTTGATCCAATGATTCTTATGAAGTCACATCATTATATTAGCAAATTATGTCAGATTTTTAGGTCCAAATAGTATTACTCTTTATGACCAGATGTCTGCTCATTGCAACTTGAATTAGATACAGACTTAAAGTAGAATAGAGTTTTATCGTGTTATTCTTCAATGTGTGATATAGTTTTGTTGAAACAAACATTTTCTAATCCTAAGGTAGTTCAAGTGATAGCAAAGACGAGCTGTAAATCTAGACGTTCTGAGTTCAAATCTTGACAACTTTTTTGGGCCAATCCTGAGGAATTTATCCCTCATAAATACCCTAGTTCCGGCTGACACAGACACCCCTAACCATTGAACCAAAAAAAAAAAAACAAACAAACATTCTCTCACATGGACCAAGATTGTTTTCTTCCTCTTATTCATATGAGCAAACGCCATGTATTTCCATAGTGTAGATCTCCAAATGGGCTGCCTTGAGGGCCGACAAAAGGCCAATGGACCGCAATATGACTAGATAGATTTGGTGGCCCAAATGATCATGGGCCGACCCAATAAACACGTCATGATCTATGGGCAGTCCATAAAATCAAGGTTTATGGTCATGGACATTATTATTGGGTCTGTCTCCACCCCATAGACAGACCATGGATCGTGGGTTTTTCCGGGTTGGCCCGAACTGTTGAACAATCAACAGCCCGCCCCATGAAAAAAAAAAAGGCTCAATTTATGTGGCCTAATATTTGTCACCTGAATTCTATGACCATTCAAGTGGCCAAGTAAACAGCTGAAAGCAATGTAGAGTGAATGGTAACATGAAGCCATGATGGTGATGACGTTTCTCCACTGACATCCTTTAACCCATACCCTCTTCTCTTTCACTAAAACATGCACTTTGGCAGGTTCTCATCCACCCCAAAAATGTATCCCTTTGGCCTTTTAATCTTCACCTGTGATGGGGACCTCACTAATACTAGTGTAAAAGTATGATAGTGCGTGTATACATGTGAGAGAATGTGTGTGTGAGAGAGAGAGAATAATCATACCATGATTTTCAAACTTTTTTGCCCAAATGTCACGATCTTCAACTTATTTTTCAATTTGTCGTTGTTTTTGTATGCTCTTCACTATACAAATGTGTTTGTATACTTTTTAATATATTTCTTAAAAACACATTTTACAAATAGGTTTTTTTATTAAAAAGTGTGTATTGAAACCAAACTTTCATCCAAACTACAGAAAACTGGGAGATAAGCTAGAAAGAGAGAGAGAGAGAGAGAGGAGGGGGGGGGGGGGGGGGGGGTATGAGCCCTCTCGTTTTGGTTTTTGACTTGCCCAATATCAGTTCCAGTTAAGGAAAGGCCATCATGCCACTGACACCGAAACATTTGTTGGGAACATACAAAGGAACAGATGTATAACACAACATCCAATATGCAGAGACCAAAATACTATTCGAATCATTTGACAATGTAACGAGTACGAGTACCAGAAAGAAAGCAGCTTAGTTCTCCCCCTCTCTCTTGCCAATTGGATCTTTGGACAGCTATCAGCTGATAGATTTTTCTTTTCGGACTTGACTATGGTACTTTAAAAATAATTTTGGTACCGTATCTCTAACTTTTATCATTTTAATGAGTGTTTTTATAATTTTATAGGTCATTTTACAATTAAAAATTGTATTACTTTTGTGGGTGATTTATTACTTTTATAAGTATTTTTAGCATTTTTTTCTTGTTATAAAAAAATTTACTACATTTGTGAGTATTTTTATTATATTTGTGGATATTTTTATCACATTTATAGATGTTTTTACCACTGTTGTGATAACTATTTTTGCCTTTTTTTTAGAACCACAACCATGGTAAAAAGACCCACAATGATAAAAGTAATCACAAATATAATAAATGGATGTATGACATTAAAAAAAAAAATCAAAATTTTAGTACCCTAGTCAAATCCTTTTCTTAAAATATCCCCTCCATGACATCCCATAAAGAGCTATTTCTTGCTCTTTTTCTTGAATGAAATTGAACGGGCAGAGAGACATTCAATTCTGATCTTCAGTTTTTCATGATTGAAGTGTGAGAATTCCAGGTATAGAGGTATCCCTATAATTTATAATCACCATTAAGGGTAGCGGTTGCTCCTCTACAATTAAAAAAAAAAAAAGAAGTTATGATATCATTCTTGTCCAATATTTTTTTTATCAACTCCTTTTGTATAATTTACCACGTTATCAATTAAATTGTCACGAGCTTATACTCACAATATTTGTTTATATTGATTATGAGAATTAAACCGATATGGAGAACATAACTGTTTTGCTTGGTATCAAAAGATTGAGGGACTGGAATAGAGCACTGCTTATGAGGCACTTGTGGCAACTTTTTAATGACCAGGAGAATTTATGGGCTCAATGGATTCATGCCTTTTACATCAAAGGAAGAATCCTATGGGACCTCAAAGCCACCCAAACATGCTCTTGGAATTGGAGAAATTTGCTTAGACTTAGAGAACTGCTCAGGCCATGCCTTATCCATAGGGTAGGAAATGGGAATTCAACAAGCCTTTGGCTGGATAACTGGCATCCCCTTGGTCCACTCCTTCGAAGAAACAACCCAAGGATTTTGCTAGAAACCAGAATTCCAAGGTACGCGAAGATTAGCATAATTATTTTGAACAACCAATGGAATTGGACAATTGGTACATCCACTCAAGTGTAGGAAATCATCAATGCAATGCCAAGCTACCTACCTGACCAAGATACAGAGGACTCCGTCAAGTGGACTTTAACTGCAGGGGGTAAGTTTTCTGCTAGATCTGCCTGTGAACATATCATGAGTGAAGGACCAACCGTGCAGTGGCATAAATTAGTTTGGTATGGTAAAGTTATCCCAAGAATGGCCTTCATCCTCTGGCTTGCTATTAGATGTAAGCTAAGCAGCAATGATAGAATTCAAAGATTTGCATCTCAGATTGACCCACAATGTGTTCTATGTAGAAGAGCTGAAGAAACACACAACCATTTGTTTTTTGAATGTAACTTCTCTAACAGGGTTTGGAATGGTGTTATGCTCCTAAGCAACCAACAGTGGCAGCAGAGACAATGGGTTGAATCAATCTCATGGGCTGCTCAACAGTGGAGAGGAAAATCAATGAAGACAACTATTTTAAAGCTAAGTCTCTCAGTTACTGTTTATTCTTTGTGGATTGAGAGGAATGGGAGAATTTTCAAAAATCAGAGCAAGGACCCAAATTCTCTTTCTCAATCTATCAAGCAAACCATTAGAGAAAGGCTCATATCCTTGAAATTCAAGAGAATTCAACAGAATGCAATTCTGCTGCAATAATGGAACCTTCCTGAAGCTTGCTTGATCTGAGTTGTTCTTGGTTACCCAATGTTTTGAGCTCTTCTGGCTCTTTGCTCGTTAAGGGTTCACATCTCGCAATTGGAAGTTGAATTTGGGTGGAAGTAATGGCTCAAAGCCTATACTTCCATCAAAATTATCTTCCAAGCTGTGCCTTTTGAGCTGTTTGCTAGGCTTACAATTTGGTTCTTTTTGTTAGGTTACCAGTACATGGTGCCTTGTTGTACATGTCTTTTGTTCTTAATATAGTTCTATTGATTTTCCGGACAAAAAAAAAAACACTCCTAAAAAATGGCACAATCACCCTCTAAAATGCCACCGAAATTGGATTTTTGATGGTATACGAAATTAATGTAGGTCGAAATTAAGAATTATTGGTCGAAATATAAAAGATTCACACAAGGATTTTTGTATTTGAGACAGATTATCCCTGATCTTCCAAATTATGTTGCATTTAACCTCAGAAAGGATCACTCCAAGAACACTATCATCAAGTAAGCCATTTAAGTACTGAGACAATTCATCATTAAAAGCAAGAAAAAATCCTCCATGGACAGAGTCCTCCTATTAGATTACACCAAATAGGAGATCACTCACAAGAAACAAAAGGGAAAACAGATGGAAGGCGAATGCAGTGTAATCACAGAGTAATCACAGAGAAATGAAGTAATCTCATGCATTCACTTTAGGACTGAAACACTGAAACCATCTCGAAGCTTATCTGAATTCTCTATCCAGGAAGAAGAGAAAACACAAAGAAGACTTGAGGGTGGGAGTTTTCAAATTTTCTTTCTTGCACTTTCTTCACGGCCAAACGGATCAGGAAAGTGCAAGAAAATAAATTACAGACAGCTTACATGAATCGCAGTGTCCTAAAATTAAAACCTAAATCTGACTATATAGCTAAAAATAGATTGATTCATACAGCCATAGCTGAAGATATCATCTAAGAGTACCCTAGTCGAAGTTCCAAATCCAAATCCTCCTTTCCATTAGGGAGCAAACCCATCTCCAAGTCCAAGCTAACAATTTCTCTTTTCTTCCAAACCCTATAATCATTTTCTTCTGAAAACCCTGTCAACTCTCCAACCCCAACAAAAGCTCCCTTGCTTGGCTTTTTGTTAATATTTTTGTCGTGAGGCCTCATGGGATGATGCTGAGAAAGTGCAATGAGCGGCATCTTTTCTTCGTCCATCGAGGCCAAGGATGGCGAAGAGAAAGAAGTCAGAGATGGTGTAAGAGAGGAACTGTAAGCCATGTATGGCAAGAACCTAGCTGCATGAGAAGATGGTGAAAAATTAGGGTTGGGGCTAGGGCAAGGGCTAGGGTTAGGGTTAGGGTTAGGGTTAGGATTATTAGGACAATCCCATGAAGGTGACTGTCTCAACCTGGCCCTATCTCTCCTATGAATGTTCATGTGACCCCCAAGAGCCTGAGCAGACTTGAACTCTTTCTTGCAAAAGCTGCATTTGTAGTTTCTTTGAGGCCATGAAAACCCATATGTACGATCTCTTTCAAAGCTGTAGTTGGTACTGTCCAATGTGTCTTTGAACTTGTCGCTGTTCAAGTTCACTTTCTCCATAGACTCTTGTTCTTCAAACAAGATCCAAACACCAAGAACTAACAACCAACCCAGATCAACGAAATAAAAGAAACCTCTCCCAAGGAGAAACACAAACACAGATAGAGAGAGAGAGAGAGAGAGTTCAAATTATCTGAAAACCATAATAATGTTGGTGGTACGGAGTTGGGGTTTTTCAGAGGAACTATGGAAGTGTACTATATATCAAGGATAGATTTGTGGTGAAAGAGTATAGTCAAATTTCAGTGAGTGTGCAAGTAAATATTCACCTGATCAGATATCTGTTACCATAAGTAGAGAGTACTTAGCAAATGAATGTAGAAACTTGGCCTTCCAGTGCGGTTCCTTTTTGCCATATTTGGGTGAGATCTAGTGGATGTTCAACACTCTTTGACGTCTTTACGCGTCGTAAGTAACTTTTGCCAATTGTATGGGTTTAAACTTTACGAGTAATGTTATACTGATCAAATTTTGGAACTAAATTTAAAACCCAAATAATATGATAGCATATTATTTATAGTTTTTATTGAGGCCCAAATGACATAACATCAAATAAAGAAGTCCAAATCAACTGCCATGTCATTTGGCTCTAAATTTAGTCCCAAAATTTAATCTGTGTAGCATTACTGAAACTTTAAACCACCGTGTGGCAATGTGTACACATTTAAACTTAAAATTAGTTCTTATTTGTTAATATGAGGATGTAATTTCATTAGAATTATTGGATGAAGAACAAATTTTAATATTTGATGAGGCCCATAATCAATCCAAAGATTATAGTGAATTAAATCAGCAAATAAGGTCAGATTTTTAAATCTAAATAACATTACTCGCCATAAAAATAACTTGTGGAACACTCGGAGTTCGGTTTTTTTTAAAAAAAAATTGACGAGGTGATTAGTAATAGCTATTCATTGGACATGTACAATTTTTTATGGGTAAATTACATTCGTATTCCTTGAAATTTGTCACTTAATCACATAGACCCCTTTAAGTATGAAAAATAACATCACAATCCCTCAAAGTTTGGTCCGTGTAACACATAACCCCAATTCATTAATGTCTGTTCGTCATTCCGTCAAACTCTTGTCATTTCAGCATATCTTCTTCATAAAATTCCCAAACTACCCATATCTCACTCAAAAATAAAAAATAAAAAACCCAAAAACTATTTAATCTCTTTAAAAACCCAACAAATTAAATACCATATTCTCTCTTAGCACACACTGCCCACTGTCACAACCCACACAACCATCCGCCTCCACAGTTGCACACAACACCACCCATCCACCTCCATCGCTACACACAACACCACCCATCCGCCTCCACCGCTGCACAAAACCACACCACCATCTGCCTCCCATAGTCTCAAAATCACACAATAAACCCTAATTGATGTTGTATTAAGTCTGAGACAAGAGGCAATTGTGAGAGGGGAATTTTGGTAACTACAACTTAATTAAGAAAATATCTTGTATTTTGGGGGACATTTTTGGTCTTTTAATCATTTTCATTGGCTCCGTTATTTGATCGCCACCCATAAGGGCTCTGAGTATAATATTTCACACGTGCGGGGATCTATGTAATTAAGTAACAAATCTCAAGGGATTCGGGTGTAATTTATCCATTTTTATTGGTGGTGTACACCACATGACGGTGGTGTTTTAAACCCATTGAAAAATGAGCAATGTTATTTAGACCTAATTTTTTATAATTATTAGATTGATTTTAGATTCCATCAAATATTAGAATTTAGTGTTAATTTAATGGTTATAATAAAATCACATTATTAAGTCAACAAATTAAATCAAATTTTAGCGGATGAACTTTAGTGCCTATATATGATACAGATTTGACTATAAATACAAATATAATTAGATTAGGTATAAGCCAAAAAAAAAAAATTGGCACTAGAATTTTGATATATCATATACAATGTTGACATCAAATAAATCTCTAATTTGTTGATATATATTTGTCACAGGCCAATGTGGCCCAGTGGAAATCTTTTGCGGCCTTGGAAATAATATTTTATATTGGATTTTTTATTACTTTTAGTGTCAAATCATCGATTATACCCTTACATACATGATTACCAGATACCCAAGAAGAAACACATTACAATATTTGTATGCACCTGGTCGACCAAGGCATTCGACCAAGTGACTGTTTATTAAGTAGGTGAAGAACTCATTCACAAAGGATGCCCAGGAAGGAACAACCGAAAACTGAAGAACTACTAACAAAAGCAGTCTCCAAAACAATGAACAAGCAGCTCTCTAGGCATAAAAAGCAGATGTCAAACCCAATAAAATTAAAACAACAATTTTCCTAGGATGTCTTTCACCAATCAAAAAGTAAGGGATTGTACAGCAAATCGGAAAGTTCTGATGTTTCTGCTGTAGGGAAAAGGCAGTTTCTTTCGAAGATTGCAGCACACACAGCAACTGCAAGTTCGAAAACGCTAGAAACAGCCGTTGATCAGGTGTAAAATGATGCTGAAACAAGTGCAGACGAACAAAATAGAAATGAGTTCAGCTACAACTTCTAAATAGAATCCCATTCGAAATAGTTCTGCTACAGCTAGAAATATAGTCGCATAACATAATTTAGATCAATGACCTACCTTATGGGTCATCTTCAAATTGAGGAGAATGTTTTTGCAAGTAATTAGACAAATCCATGACGAGCAAGTACTATTCAGCACGCGGCAGTAAGAAACTGAAGCCAGAATTTTCCCGAATAAGTGGTGGCGGCTCAATGTCTGAAATATCGATTTGATCCATTGATTTGGATAGGTCATCAACTGAGAATGGGATGCTAAACCACAAGAGATAGGAAAGTCAGTGGCCAATAAAATACAAGAGATCTAGCAAAGGGGCAAACAATGGAGAAACAAACACAAGACAGCAAAATTAGCCAATCAGGTCATAGAATCTCGTCTTTAACCTTGAATCATCATCTAGAAGGAATGAACTGCTGACAGCATTATTTGAATCTTCAGCCATTAACACTCTCATGTTGGATATAACCTGTAAATTTACAGACCCACCATCACAAAAGTCAATACGCGCAAAGCTCAAACTTCATGATCAATCTTTCAACAATACTTCGAAGTTTCTATCATCATTTTATTCATCTTAGGAGAACTCTTAAGATGATATTATCCTTATTTTATTATAGTACGGGGTCCTTATAATCCACCTCCCTAAAAGAAAATTTTATCATCGAAACTTTATCGTCGACTTAGTCTATCTAATTCCAATTAACCACCGCTCTAAATGTAAAATCACCCTGAGAAAATTACGAAAGGAAGAAAAGGAAGAAAATAGTCATTGACTTTGTTATTGAACTTATACATTGCTTTCAAAATTGTCACCAACCTGAGCACCATTTATATCAAATGATTTCAAGGCATACTCTCTTATCTACCAGCAGCAATACTTAATGCAGATGGTACATTAGATGCCTTATATTAGAACGTTGTGGGAACATTACAAACAATGAAACTATAACCTGCTTAGGAGACATAGATTGAAACTTACATCTGGGGAAAGGCTATGTGTGCCATACTTGTCATCCCAGTACATTGTGCTGATTCTGTAGAGCTGTTGAATGCTTAACACCTGTGCATGATTAACAATTTAAACATTCTGGAAGATTTGTTGGTTGATTAATTGGTTTTTTGTAGGCACTTAAAAGGCAGTACTTACTGGGCACAGGTCATGACTTATTTCATCCAGTGTCTTCTTCGGCTTTTGATGTATGACCTAAATCAGGAAACCTAAGAGATTAGAACTGCATTTGCAGATAGCTGACATCTGGACAAATAGAGTCCAGTTTTCCAATTTCTTGTGGATGTTTGTTTCAGTTTCTTTGGTTAATTTTGATATACACTTCAATCACCCAGCAAATACATATACATTTCAAATATTTTGGGTGGTTTCACACTCCAAGAGTAGCTTTTGGAACCAAACCATTTAATTTTAACACAGTGAAACCCAAAAAATTGCCCTTCTCTTTCCAGAATTGTTAGTGATATATTTCATCTGATGAAAAATATCACACACCAAGTAGAAAAAGCTATTGATCCGGCAACATCTTTTAATGGTGATGTTTCATACTTGATATACAGGAGTCAGGAGCACATGGAGTACCAACATCAAACACAATAAAAGAATTTGCCATCTCACTGGCAAACAAATGGGGGTTTCGCTGACGACTTCGATTACCATGACAGTTCCATGCCCATGAAATTTTGCCGTCAGATATGTGGTTCCATTTGTGTTTGATGGAAAGCCTTATAACGGTGGAAGGCTCAATTGCTTCCAATTGCCAAAAAAAGATGGAATTGCATAAACTAATTTCGGAATGCCAATAACATAACCATTATTGGGTTTTATGTACCTTTATGGTTCAACTTCTTTCCACAGAAATATGCCTCCATAAAGAAGAAAACTCAGAAAAAATAAACAAAACATAATTAAGGGGACAAGGAGTTGGAATCTTTTTAGGCATTGAACAGAAATGGATGTAATACCAGAAACCCAATAGCCTGTCTTATATGCTTGAGCTCATCCCAAGCTGAACCTGCATACTGAATTTGTTTTCTTCCTTTAGTCATGAACTGCATAGAGAAAATTACTGGGTCAACCAGAATCAAAACAAGGTTACCTCATCAGTAGCCTTGTAGCACCAATGTTCCAATTCAGCTAATCCTGCTTTGACATATTCGCCGTTACTAAATGAGCAGCATTCTCGTCTTAGTAGAAGGCTGCAACCAGGAGGTGTAAATATCAAAGGAAACAACTTTAATACACAGAGTGTATACACATATGCGCACAAACCTGTTGAATAATTGCACATTGATGAAAGAAAATATTTGTGTGAATTCTTTGCGAATCAAAAATGGGGGAACCTGAAAAAAGAAGATACAAGGTCGAAGTATATCAAGTTAAATGCATCACAAAAAAAAAAAAGAATATAAAAAGGAAGACATTATGCTACAAAAACATACAACAAAAAAGGATCACATTATACAACAAAAACCTAACGACATATCTAGGAATTGCCCACAATGTTTGAAACTTGGGAATATCTAGGATGGAAACGGTAAGTAACTGTATTCATCAACTTATATTCAAAGTATTAGGTAAAAATCAAGAATCAATTTGTGTTCAAAAAAAACAGTCAATTAGAAATTCCAGCAGAAATACATCATCTCTACAATTCTAAAAACTCAATTGGTATAGTATTGGAAGTGATTTAGTCCATTGACAAGTTGGGAAAAGATTTTTATTTATGGAAAATAGGAGAATGTTTCAATTGTTGTCGGATTGGCAGTTCACTCATACAACAAAAGCTAATTTTTCTTCAACATAGTTCAAAATGAGAATTAGGGCCCCAAGTGGCCGCGAAATTTTGACTAACCATGAAAATATAGGAACACTTCTGTAGGTTTACAATTATGTTAACTACTATCTCATTAACTCCCACCATTGTAACAGCATTCGCAATTTTTGGGGAAACTACGAATCTACGATATATGTTGGCCTTCTAGGCCAAATGTATCTGGTTGTTGGCCTATCAAATTTACTGGGGGAGTTTTAGTCCTCTGGTGCTTAGCAATAAATCAAACTGATACTTACAGTTGAGTTTGCAAACCAGTTGGAAGATGGCATTTTACTTAGAATTCAGATTATTATTCCTAAATTCAGTTTAGACATCTCTAACACAAGTTGTCACCACTTAAGGGATAATTAGCACAACGGTGGAAAATAATAACAAGAAAAATGAATAGTTCAAAAGATAATCAGAAAACTGCATTAAACTTGCAATTTTAGAGATTATTATTTCACTGACTCTGTAATATTATAATGCAAAAGATTCAATTCCAGGAACTAGTACTACAATAACTATTTAAATCATAAAAAAAGTTGATAAAATGGCATAATAATGTAATAATTCTATACTGGTTCTTGACGCCAGTGACAAACATTGCCAGATTTTGTTGACAGCTTGAAAGTTTTGTCATGTAGCTTCCAGAAAATTGTGTTCATTAACTTATGTTCATGGCATTACAATATGCAAAGTTAGAAAAAGGGAAACATAAGGTTGGCGACATATTCAAAGGTGACCAACTATGTCCAGAAAAGAACATCAAGCCATAAACTGTGTGAAGGAAAATTTAAAACAATACTGGAGAAACTAATATATCATAGACATTTCACTTACATGATTTGTTTTCAGCGTGCTCAGGAAATTTCCAAGACTCTTCACGATACCTTGCCAATGAGCAATGAGAATCTCCTGAGCAGCAGCATTTGCCAATGTACGTGCTATCCCCTTAGCTAAGCTAGCTCTTGATATTCTTGGTGCCTACAGTTGAATTAGTAAATAGAATATTAGAGTTAGAGAAAAGAGAGAGAAAAGAGAGAGAAAAGAGAAAGAGAGGCGAAGAAGCAGCCGGAGAAAGTAATCAGTTGTGTGCGCAGTGTTGCCCTACACTCTCTTATTTATATTGAACACTTTCTTGTGTAATTACAATATTACCCTACATAAATAGAAAACATAGAAATAAGAATTCTTAACACTCCCCCTCAAGCTGGAGCATAAAAATAAAAAATACTTAACTTGGAACAAAGATTATTGAAGATACCACGAGACAATGGTTTGGTAAAAATATCACCTAATTGATCACCAAACTTGGCATACGGAGTAATAATCTCCTTTTATATTAGGAGATTCTGAATAAAATGACAATCCACTTCTATGTGTTTGGTGCGCTCATGAAATACTAGATTACTGACAATGACAATAACGGCTTGATTATCACAATGACAAAGGAGAAGGCACACTAATCCCTATATCACGAAGTAGAGAACACACACATTTCACACACCGTGTGAGCCATAGCCCGATACTGTACCTATGCACTTAAACATGCAACTACATTTTGTTTTTTACTATGCTAAGTAACAAGGTTACTACCAACAAACGTGCAATAACCAGAAGTAGATCATCTATCAGTACGACTACCTGTCCAGTCAGTATCAGAAAAACCAATAATAGTCACACATGGTGAAGACCGATAAAATAATCATTTCCCAAGTGCACCTTTAAGATACCGAAGGATACGATACGACAAACAGTATCCCAATGACGTTTGCGAGGAGCATGCATAAACTGACTAACAACACCAACTGCAAATGTAATATTTGGACGTATATTAGCTTTACCAACCAACCTTCGATAACGAACTATGTCATCAAAAACTTCACTCTCACCATCTAACTTGACTGTAGAATCCATCGGGGTATCAACAGGATGAGCATCAAGAGTACCAGTTTCATATAGCAAATCTAAAATATACTTTCGTTGGCAAAAATTAATAGCTTCTTTTGACCGAGCAACCTCAATCCCAAAGAAGTACCGAAGAAGATCCAAATCTTTAGTGTGAAACAACTTCCCCAAATAGAGCTTAAAACTGGCAATACCATCAGAATCATCATCACTAATGATAATGTCATCAACATATACAATAAGAATAATAACCCCTCGGATAGAACGATGAATAAAAACTGAATGATCTGAAGTGTTGAAAACCATACTGAAGGACCACAATACTAAGCTTATCAAACCAAGCACGTGGTGACTGTTTTAAACCATATAGTGTTTTTTTCAAGTGACACACTAATTGTTCCTTACCAAAAATAACATAACCTGGGGCTGAACTATGTACACCCCTCTTATAAATCTCCATGTAAAAAGACATTCTTTATATCCAGTTGGTACAAGGGCCAATCATGACAAGCTACAACCGAAATAAGAACTCTAAAAACAACTCCAAGAATGCTAGTTAAAATAGCTAGTCAAAATATGCTTTTATATTACACTCTATTTTAAAGAGTCACTTATACTACTTCACTCCAATTAGTTCACTCCAACAGCGCTCTCTATTTTAACTAACTACTTCAACTAACTATCAATAATTAAAATCTAAAATGCTACATAGCATGCCACATCATCTCCATATTGATGACATCACATGATGACATGTCACGCCATGTCATCAAAATTTCAAAATTTGAATTTTTCAACAGTCATATTTGCAACGGTCATATTTTTGGATATGTATAAATATGACCTTCTCCCTCTCATAAATAGAGGGTCATGGTTTGATGCTACTATCAAAAAAATATTCTACTCTTTTAAATGAAATATTTTAGGGTCATGGTTTGATTTCAAAACATATAGCTTCAATTTGGATTTAGAAATTTATCTGACCGCTTATTAGTTCTCAACATTACCAATATGTCTTTGATGAAATAGGTTTCTCAGCTCAAATCTCTCACATCAAGATTGTAGATGAAATTCAAATACAACACAAAAATTATATGAAACAACACAATGAAATTACAACACAGAAAATTACCTACAGAGAGGGATTTGGGGTTTTCAGTTTGGGTGGGTGTGTGCACAAAGAAGGATATGGGGTGGGGGATGCTGGGTGTGTGGGCAGATAGGGCTTTGGGGTGGGGGATGCTATGTGGGTGTATGTGCAGAGAGAGATTTGGGGTTTCATTTTGATTTTCAGTTTGTGTGTTGTGTGCGTGAGATAAAGAGAGTGAGACAGAAAGGAACAGAGAGAGATGGCATTTTAGTGGGGATTCGGTGGTCTATATACAGAGAGAGACAAAGAAGAGCCGAGAAAGAGATATGGGTTTCAAGGATTCGGTGGTCTATACACACACACACAGCTCCATACTTAAATGATGAAGCCTTGGAAGAAGACGATGAAACCATAGTAAGAAGTTGATGAAGCCACTACAAGAAGACAAAGACGAAAATTGGCGCAAAAGAGGAAAATACCGAGCGAGTTTCGCTCGCCAAAAGTAACGAGTGAAAAAAGGGTTGATGTAAAATAGCTAGTGGGATAGAGAGCTTGTTGCAGAGAAGTTTTAGGAACTGTCTCTTCAAAATAGCTAAGATAAGGCTTTTGAAAAGTCCCTTGGAGTTGCTTTAACAAAGTTAAGTCGAGTAACTGGAAAAAATGTCTCACAATAATCAACACCATATATATGAGTGTATCCTTTGACAACTAACCGAAACACTCAACAAAGTCATCAAGAAGATATTTCATAGTGTAGACCCAACGACAACTAATGAGCTGCTTCCCAGGAGGAAGTGAAGTGACATCCCAAGTTTGATTCTCATAAAAAGCTTTCATTTCCTCATCCATTGCTAATTTTCATCCCAGAGATATTAAAGTTTGTATCAAGGAACTAGGAACAACCACATATGATAAGGTAGATGCAAAACAATAGAATAATGAGAAAGTGAGAAAAGTCGATGCAAGAAAACAAAATTAGAAATGGGATGTTTGGTACAGTCATGAGTACCTTTCCTAATAGGAATAGGAAAATCAGAAGATGATGACCTAGCTGATGGCTTAAAAGGCAGGACGTCAATAGAATCTAGTGATAGTTATGGAGCTGAAGCATATAGAACAACCTGTCTGTCCTTGGAACGACGACAAACCTAGAAGGGAGGTATAATAATCGAGAAGAAAGAAGGTACATAGTCTAGTACAACAGGCAATAAGGGCTCCCTCTGACTGGGAAAGACTAAATGAGGTAAAAGTGTATGTCCTCATGCAGAAAAGAAAGACAATAACTCAAAAAAAGCAACATCAACGCTGACATAGTATCAACAAGAGACAAGATCATAACACCAACAACCTTTCTAAGTACGAGAATATTCCAAAAAAACACACTTAATTGAGCGAGACAAAAGTTTATCCAGACTCGGACAAAGAAGATAAACAAATACAACACAACCAAAGACACGAGGAGTAAGTCCAAATTGCGGTCTATCAGGATAAAGCAATGAGAGAGGAGATTTGTTGTCCAATGAGGGGAGGCAGCGATTAATAAGATAAACTGAAGTAAGAACAACATTAGCCCAATATTGTTTTGACACATGCAATATTCAACAAATGACGATATTTACGTTCGGCAATGCCATTTTATTGGGAGGTATGAGGACATGTAGTTTGATGGTAATACGGGTATCGAATTGAACTAAAATTTTATTCTAAAAGGTGCTAAAGACATTAAGCAATTCAGAGCGGTCTTTCATAAGAAATAACCAAGTCATACGAGAGAAAACATCAATAAAGATGACAAAATGCTGAAAACCAGAAATACTTTTGACTCTAGCAGGACTCCAAATGTCTGTATGAACAATATGAAATGGACTAGGCTGTCAACCGAAAGAACTAGAAGGAAAAAAGCTACGGTGATACTTGCCTAATTAACAAGCCTCACATTCTAACACAGAAGAAGAGGTCAAACCAGGGATAACTTGACGCAACTTTTGCAAAGAGGGAAAACTCAGTCAAAAGTGTCATTGAAGAGGAGACACAATAGCACTCAAGACAAAAATAAAATCACCATAATCTAAGTAGTAAAGGCCATTGCGTTCATGCCCCACACTAATCACCTTCTTCGTTTTGAAGTCCTGAAAAACACAAGAAGACGGAGAAAATGTCACTGAACACTGTAAGGACTTTATTAACTTACTCACAGATAAGTTAAAAAAAAAATTAAGAACAGACAAATCAGAGGTTAAGGACATGGACTGAGTAGAATGGAGATCGTCAGTCCCATGTACTGACTGAAACGAACCATCAGGCCAACATAATACGTGCGTTACACAAAAAAAAATTAGAAAATAGGGAAGAATTACCAGACATATGAGCACTAGCTCCTGAATCAATGATCCAAGATGACGAAGAAGGTTGAGCAACCATTCATGCAGATTTACCTTCATTAGTAAGGTCAACAGTAGAAACAGAGAAATGTGTAGAAAGTGAAAATATATGTTGGATGAGCTGACGAAGTTGGGATGAAAAATCATCATAAGAGTCAATAATAGGAGCAACTGAACTATTGGTAGAAGTCTGATGCACTGAAGAAGTATCATTAGAAGTCCAATAAGTATATGTTGGTCTCTCATACTTATCCCAACAATAATTCTCAGTGTGTAATGTACCACCGCAATAAGTACACTTCAAGTTAAGGTGACGACCCCAGCTAGAATGACCACCATTACAACCATTCGAAGTCACCATTGAGAAACCCACAATTAGAGATGCAACCAAACAAACTAATATAGAAAGTAATCATCGAAATAGTAATCAATCAAGGACTGATGAATTAGAGTGCCTTAGAACCAAGGATCGAAATATAGTTTCGAAGTACCGTTTCGGTCAGCTAAAAAACGGAAACATTTCGGAAACGCAATAAAAACGGAGAAAAAATATGGAAACACGTGGAGACATGTAGAAATACAAATACAATCCATTTATTTATAAATATAAGCTAATAATTGATTAATTTAACATATTTATTCGGTTAACATCCATTTATATAAGAATAAATTTAAATTGGAGGAAAAAAAAGGTTTGACATGAGGCGGAAATCATTTAAATTAGAATATTATCCAATTAATAATACAATTTTATTATAATACAAATTTACTAATTAATAATACTAAGTGCAGCATATTATTATAATACTAATTTATTAATTTAAATTGTGTCTTCAAATTAATAAATAATATTATTTCATTAATATTAAAATCATTGTGTACACAATGATTAAAACACATAAATACTTAATTCTATATATTTAACAAATAAGTTATAATTAATAAAATGACTTGCAGTTATTTAATATGTCAATTTAACAAATAATAATAACATAAAAGAATAATTATAAAAAGGAAAAAAAGTAATTAAGGGTATCAAATTAAATTAATGGTAGTTATGTATAGTTAAAAGTAAAAAATTATAATGCATTGGGGTATTAAATGTAATTGTTCATACTTATAATAAAAAAATATATATAAAAGGCAGCACAGCCGTGTTTCAAACCGAAACGGTCCGACACAGTGACGTTTTGACCGAAACTTTAGAATTTTGGGATTCAACCCATGTTTCGTGTCGGTGTGTTGAAATTCCGAAACGTTTCGGACGTTTCGGATGTTTCGACACGACATTTTGATCCTTACTTAGAACAACAACCCAACACCGAAAGCAACGATACCAGTCGAATCTAACACCAAAAAGACAACCACAATGCAAAACCAACCCACATCCATTGCAAAATCAACGGAGCAACACCAATGGAGCCGAAATCTAACCCAAGAGGAACCTATAGTGGAACCCAACACATAAAACAAGCAACAATCAGCAACACAACACAACCCACACACAAACAACCAATCAGCGCACACGGTGAAGCCCAAAATACACAGCCAGCTTCTGCCGAAGCGCAAAAAAACTACTGCCAAAGCACAAATCCACCAAACACACCAAACAGCTCACAAGAAGAACCAAGGGAGCTACAGGAGATCAAGAAAACATCAAGGCAAATCAAAGGATCCAGATCCGTTGCCCGAAGACTCGCCGGAATAGTCCAGTCGGCAAAAACATACCAAAAAATGCACCAAAAACTCTCCAGCAAGGTTGGGTTTGTCAAACCAACTCCCAAAGCACCTATTCGGACCTGTCTGTGACTGATCAAAGCAGTAAATCTCAAGAACAAACTCCCAAATCAGTAGATCAAAAAATAAGCTCTATTTTCACAAAAATCATTCGAAAATAGAAAACTCCATCCAGATGACTTCAAAAAATTAAAAAAAAAAATTACCAAAATATTCAATACAGAAAACTGAGCCAGGTAGTGTGTTGCCGGCATCAAAAAGTGTTAACGTCATGCTGATGTCAGATTCTGACTAACCTGTCCGACGACCTACTATCCTTTGATTTTTTTTTTCTTGATATATTCTCACAAATTAATGCTCTGATGCCAAATTGAAATAGTAAATAGAATATTAGAGTTAAAGAAACGAGAGAGAGAACAGAGAAAGAGAGGAGAAGAAGCATCAAGAGAGAGTAATAAGTTGTGTGAACAGTGTTACCCTACACTCTCTTATTTATATTGAACACTATCTTGTGTAATTACAATATTACCCCACATAAATAGAAAACATAGAAATAAGAACTCTAACACCTACACCATTTAATTTGCATATACATAATAAAATTTAAAGTAGTTTAGGATAGGAAAGTAGAAACCTGTACCTCACATATGACTACGTCTTTCCCTTAAAAAGTTGATTTGCATAAAACAGTACCAGGTACCTGAATGCACAACCCAAGAAGCGGAGATATCTCTTTTTTCAGATTATCACGGAGCATCCCATATATTTTCTCCACATATGCTGTCAGTTGTTGTTTGAATAGCAAAGCAGGGTATTTGGCTTCAACTTGGCGTAAGGTATCTACTCCACCAGCAGACTCACCATTGACAAAAGAAAGATCGGCACCTTGTGGGGTACCACGAAAACTCTGAAGAAGAAAATAGCAGCCTTTATGATGCATGATGAATGGCATACAATTCAGACTCAAAATGAAAATTTGTTTTACCTGTGTCATCCTGCCAAATAGAGTAGCTGATGTTGAACGTCGATGTTGGGGAGTCATTCCAGCAGCACCACCAGCTTTCAATGTACGTTGCAGCAGTAGCAGCAGAGTTGATGCATTAGACAGCCAATAGGCCAAGTTTTCATTGTTGTCCTGGATCTTCAAATCAAAAAAGCATTTCAAAATTCTAAAAAGCCATTCGAAGTTATAACAGAAGATAAGTTGCACCCCATAAGCATCGAACTCCACAATTCATACCTCAATAGCATGGCCTATAGTTTGTATTATGCGATCAAAAATGCTGGTTCTCTCGACTTCAAATGATCTCCACTGCCTAAGGCATTTGTATATGATGCAGACAGCAACCGGTCTGCCCCTAGAGAAGCCTAGGTGCTGTGCAATGCATCGGATGAGCAAATCCTGATACTCCTGCTGTTTCTCATTAAGAGATTTTTGTGGTCTCTCTTCTACCTCCAAGTGATCCCTTGAGCTCATTGAAGCACTATGCAGATCCTAAAACAATTTTTCATTTGATCAAAAAATTTCAAATCTGTGCAGCAACTAAAGAATGTTTTATGTAATTTGCAAGCTGTTAGACTTACTACAGAATTTTTTGTGCTTTCAGCCCTCTGCAAATTACAAGACAATAAAACCGTAGAACATGTAAGTAACTAATAACATTACAGTCCAATATGAACAACATTCTTTTCAAGGAGTACCTGAATAATTGACTTTGAGCGTCCTGATTGTAACTTATTACTTTGAGCCATTGATAAAGCCTGCTGACGTAGAACTTTGTTTTCTGACTCTAAATTGGTGAGCTTCTCTTCATGCCTATTTGCAAAACGACAAACTGCACCTATAAGACAGTATAGGAGATGGCCATTTTTTATGTAGAACATAACTAATAGGCCATTGGCAGGTGTCCCGTTAGCCAGAGTTATTACAGCGGGCAGAAATCAGAGGAATAGACAAATGAAAAGAGTGCAAAATTACAGTTTCTGCCACCAATAATGAAGGAAAACAGAAAATCAAAAAATTTTAACTTTCCAATGCTCCATATTCAGCACAATGTAACATCAGCACAGATATATTATACAAAATTCAATGCTAGAATACAAAACACAAGAACATCAAAGGGATGTATTGAATGCAGTCAAATACTACTATTGTAAATTCGCATCATTTTTGTTGAAGGTGGAGAAGGAACATAATTAGCTCAGTGCATGAGATTGATGCCGCTGCAAGGTTCAGAGAGACTGCTTCTGTAACTCGAACCCGTGAACATAATCCTGAACAAAAACCTGGTATGACGCCAATCAAGCATGTTGTTCAATGATTGCAGTAGGTAGTGACAGAAAACTTAAGGTTCCTCAGTCCAAAAGGTATATGATATTTTTTAGGCAAAGGGAGCCCGGCCACCCTGGGGAAGGAGGTTTCATGACTTTTCTTCTTCCTATACTTCTCCAACTTCACCTCATAACTCATTGAGGGACCAATGACAGGCATCTTGCTGACTCTATGTCTATTTTCATTCGTTTTTCCCAGTATTAATCTTAAGATGATGATAAATTTAAACCAGTAGGCCGCCTTACCAATATAAACAAATATAAATCAGATTAATTTCCTGAAAAGATTGATGTGGAAAGGTCTTTTAAACTTTCAGCTTCTTAGGTGTTGCTAACTGCTAAGTACACTTTTTTCATGAATAAAAGAACAAATGAAAGAAAAACAAAAAATGTAACTGCCCTTGGAGCTGGAAACCTACCATTTTCTTGTTGTAGCACACCCAATGAATTAGTCAACTTAGTAAGTTGAGTTCTAATGTCGCCCAATGCTTGTGCATTTTGATTATTCATTGTTGTTTGAATTTGTATAAATTGATGCAATGTGTCCTATAGACTGCTCTTATGAGGGGGTTGATATGTAGATGCATTTTTTTGACCCCGAGGGTCAAATCCATGCTAAGGCAGGTTTTGCGAAAACCCTTGGGATCCATGATTGTGATAATGAGAACTAGTTGACGGACCCTAACTTGAAAAGTTTTGTTTTTTGTTGGACGGGAGGGGCATATGGCATAGATGCAGGAAAAGAAATTGACAAAATTATTTTATCGAAAGTCTCTAAACCTACAGAAAAAGAGACTGAAGAAGAATCTAAGGAGGGTGAGAAACTTGTTTAACCCGACATTGTCAATCTTGATGGAAACAAGTGTCCTATCCCCTGCACCTTACCCCCAAAGATTGAAAGTACGTTCACTACTAAAGGAATATGATAGCCATGAAACATTCTTTCAGGCTTTTGCCTCTCAAAAAGAATTCCACCGCTTCTTATAGTTCAGTTGGATATTCGAAATCCATGTTCAATGGTTATTTGAACCGTTTAGAGCAGTTAATCGATCGGGAAAAATGCAAGGATCCATATTTAGGATTGAGAATAGATGATAAATTTAAACCAGTACGCCACCTTACCAATATAAACAAATATAAATCAGATTAATTTCCAGAAAAGATTGATGCGGAAAGGTCTTTTAAACTTTCAGCTTCTTAGGTGTTGCTAACTGCTAAGTACACTTTTTTCATGAATAAAAGAAGAAATGAAAGATAAACAAAAAATGTAACTGCATCGAAGCTACTGCAACAGAAAAAGGGAACAAAAAACATCAAATTTAAGATGGGTCATGTAGTGCTAGAGGACAGTATTGGGAGTGCAAAACTTTTGATCAGGAAGTATAAAAAAGATATTTCCCAACTCAGAATTTACAAAAAAGAGAAAATTTTCAAACTGTCATAAAATTACCAGTACTCAAGTAGTAGATATTATAAAAAATTGTGACTTGATATTCTCATAACTATGCCCAAAGCACAAGAAAATAGAATGACACCTGTAACCCCACAACAGATTTGTTGCGTCCAAATTCTAAATAGGATATAAAGCACTACTAATACATCAGTTGAGCCAGAATACAGCAGATCTGAGATAAATCCTTATTTAATGGTACTTAGAGGACCAATATCTGAGTTAGATTTCTTATTCAAGATACCATAATAGAACCAGATTACCAGATTCATTCAATAATGATGGTGGTGAAAGGAACATCGGGCCTGAACAATGTATATGGTCGAGACTAACAAAAATATTAACCACCACAGAAATGGAAGTTCCTTAAAAGATAAAAAAGCAGAGGTCACTGTCCCTACAAGTCACTCTAATAAGAACAACAGCAAGGGCAAAAAGAGAATGACAAACTCGTTGTGAAAATTCTAAAGAATCTAAACAGGTTTTGCCTAAAGTTGATCTGTTTCCGAACTTTTGATAAGTTCATTGTTCTTTACAAAAGATTTGCCAATATCAGATGCCATATTTCAAAGGATTCTCAAATCAAGATCCGGAGAGAAATTAATAGGAAAAACTATCTTAACAAGATATTTCCCATAAATAAGATATTATATCTGCAGTAATAGTCAAACTAAATAAACCTGAGACCCTAATATTCTACAAAGAATATGAGATTTGAAAAAATACAAGACAAGTTCATCAAACTATGAAATTAGTTAGAAAATAAAATATATGAAACAGTGTATCAACTCGAGGTCCACTAGTGTTGAAAACTCGCAGTAATGTGTCAACAATACAATGAACATGTTAGCTGTCACTAATATTATCCATCTCAATTTTATGAGAATCGAAGTTAGTCATCTACTTTGGGTCAAGGTACCTACAAATCCCAGTATGCCCACACAGTTGAACTAACATCTAGCTAGAAGGGAAATAGATACAACAATGTGAATGAGCAAGTTCCATCAGAAGAAGTCATCGAACGCCCCCTCCCGGTCACTTTCCCAGTTTTCAAATCCTGCACAAGGCAACCATCAAGAGAAGAAGAAAATATATAATACAGTTTCTTTCAACACGTCCTATTTAAACAAAATGACACTTAGCTTTGGGATATAACTAGTGTATCTAACGAGCCATAAGGACATATTGACACTCAAATGGAAAGAACGGAAGGACTAGAAGTCTCTCAATCCTGGCAGTGAGACCCTAAGAGAACTAACAACAGAATTTTATGTGCTAACAGGAGACTCTAACGAAACTAGACTGACCTGAGGTTTCAGCTGCTGAAAGATCCTGAACTATCAGCTGGAAAGCACCAGAATTGAGGGAAGAGAAGGATGCTGGAGTTGAAGCGGGAGCTGGAAAGGTGAAATCAGAGTCTTTGGATGTAGTGTCAGATGAATTGGATGTAGCATCAACCTGACCATCTCTACCAATGAGTCCTGAAGTTGAACTCGAGTTGGATGAGGCACACAAAATCATTTTCAGCTCTGAGACTTGGTCTGACATGCTGTATATCATCCTGAGGCACACTAGATCATATTTGGTATTAGTCAAAGACACATGGAAGCTACTTAAGCTGAATTTTACTCAGATGTAACTCCTGCAACTAATTTAAATATTATATCAAGTACTGAGGGGGCGAAATAGTAAATGCACTGTTCTCATTTCGGCTCTGTTTTCTAGTCCATTTTCTATATATTTTTATTTAGCTAGAAAATTATTTAATTATTGCTTTCCAGGAAAATGTTTTAGTTGTTTGTTTTTAATATTTTTGAGCATCATAGTTCTCTTCTGATTGACCTGATTTACACACAAGTTGATATAGCCATGGTGGGTTACAATCTTGATTCAGAAAGTATGCTTCTGGTGGTCAAGTGTAAGTAGAAGGTTCAAACAGGATTTAGTCACTGATGTTAGAAAAAAGAGAATATGGAGTAAAAGGAAGTATGGGGCAAACACGACGGCGTGTGAGACAAGGAAAAGATGAACAGATCAAAGAATAAGTTGCTTTCAAATTGCAACACCATTATGTCAAGGATTCTCGAATCACCTTGCCCTAAATGAACTGTTCACCAGATAAAGCACAGAGAGAAAGGGACACAGAGATAGTCCAAAACATTACCTAGTTAACAAGATCTACGATGGTACAAAAGAATATTCACATGTCGTCCGTTCTGAGCAAAATACACTTAAATTGCTATTCTCGCTATCCTATTACAATCCTACTGGAAGTAGCTTGATCGAGGACGAGGACGAGGAAGAAAGGGGGAAGACCCCATCTGTGCATCTGCAACAATGTACTGGATAGTATGCTACTTTGGAAATCTTTGATGCTTTCGCCTAAAATGGAAACCAAAACCATGACATGATGATACACTCCAGACTGGTTTAGATCAAAACAGGACTTCTGCCATCACTCAAGAATACTAATGGTAAATGAACACATACTCTATTGCCAAAGATACATATGTCATGTGAGAGAACTGTGTGCATTCTTGATAGTGAGCTAGATAGGTATTTCCAAATAGAGATTAACCACCTACGATAACACCATAATGCCTCACCTTTGGTTCCCGGAAAAATTGCAAACGCTAATCACTACTAAACATAAAGGGTCTGGACCTAAACCCCAACAGATTTTGCATTCAATTTGATCCCATTACTTCACTGAAAATCCAATTTCAAGGAAAACTTGATTTGCACAAAATAGCTACAGCCTACAAAATTCTACTTTTCCACTATCATTAAAAAGTTTTGACAGAAATGCATTTACTTTCCCCTCTTCAGTCACTTTAAATCTAGTTAAACATCAAACAAGTAAATAAAAATTATCATCAATGTCGAAAGCAAGCTTGATGATAGATCCAAATAAGGATTATCCTAACATGTTGAAATAACATTTTGAATTGCTAATAAGTTGGAAGTTGGATTAAGCTTGGTTGAATGTATCAATTAGATCAGGTTTCATTCTTCCAAAGCTTATGGCCACAAATACCTGATTCAAACAACACAGTTCGAAGCGCAATAACCAACACCTTTTTCGGAAAGTGCTATAACCAACACTTATTTGATCTATTTTGCACAGATTACAATATAGATTCTTTCTTATTTCCTACCTTCTTTGTTCTATATATTCAACCTTACAAAACTCTCACAACATGAGATAAAAGCAAAATCATACTGAAAGGCCCACATCTCAGTTCAATAACAACAGAGGCAACACATGCTGCCATGGGCAGCAGAAGAAATTACTTTTAGGCACTGATCAATGGTTTGTTTTGTTGTTGAAATGAATGGCTTTAATATGAGCTTTTAGGATTTAATAAGGTGCAACAAGGGGTTATGATTTTAATCAAGCAAGCCTTTGGATGGTTTACTTACCAAAAAAGGGATTACAGTCGCTAAGGTTATGTTTTGTTTTAAGGAATAAATGGATATCATGGTAGGACTTCGAGGTAAGTAAAAGGTAGTGAAATTATGTCTGGTCACGGCAGTAAGGGTTAAAAATTCCATAGAAGACAAAAAGAAGAAGAGAGCAAGAGGACGAGACAAAAAGAGAAGGCATACTTCACCATTGCGAGGTTATTCAAAACACACAGAATCTTAGTTGTCGCAATGTAATACTTTATTGAATAGAAAGGTCACATTAGTATTATAAATTGCTGGACTCTTAATTCTACTAGGACAAGGGCCCAATAATGAGGAAATTCTTGACTTTTTAACAGTAGTACTACTATAGGAAGTACCTAAGGTTTCGTATAAACCCTTTATAACATAGCAAAACCTATATCAAGACCTATGGACCACAAGTCCATTCCATGTCCAGCAATTATCAAAATTACCAAAATACTAATGACAACTATAGCCTAATAACGCATAACAAATCATTCTAGCACTTGTTAACCTAAAAGCACTGTTAAGTTGCACATAACAATGCATGACTTGGTTGGACAAGGCTGAAGCAAGCTCCCAGTTAAATACATAATTTCCATGTTCTAGTTCATATGTTTCGAATCAAGCCCTTATGTTCAAGAAGTTGACCACGAAGTTGTAATGTGAAGGTATGATAAACCACAAGCCTCGAAGGGGCACACCTTGAAGCATGATATCCCATATTTGAATTGATATGGTCATCTCTTTTCGAAGAAGCCGTGACAGCATCAGAAATCACAATTTCTCCATTGGGCCATTCTTCAATAGCCTCAACAACCACATCATCTAGCTCTCTAGTGTCAGATTTTAGACTAACAATAGTGGTGCCATATGCTGGGATTTTGGAGGTTTTGGACAAGTCTATTGCAATTTGATTAATTTCATCATCCAATCCACCTTTTTTCGTGTCATTGGTGCACTCGTTATGTTTCTGAATCTGTCTTGTGATTCTTCTATTTATCCCTCGCACGCGAATGGAAGTCGCAAGTACGGGGGAATATTAGAGCTTATCCTAGATCATTAAAACCAATCACACTCTAGTTTATGAGTCTTGTGAGTTTCTTCCCTCGTACACTTAGTTTTGAGTTGTATCCTTAACAATTGACCAGACAGTTGACAGCTTGCAATCAACACTTCAAATTTGTAATGGTATAGGAAGAACGTTCACGGATTCGAATCAAGGAAACAACCTCTCTGCATGTGGGATAGATTGCGTATATGACCTTCCCCAGACCACAATAGCGGGGACCTGCCTCATGCACTAAGTGCCCCTCTTTAGCTCTCAAGTATGTCAGAGTTTGTCAGAGAAAAAGGGGGACAGAGAGAGGGAAGCCTGTTTGACCATATTGAAGTTCTTACTGTTATTAAAAGAAAACCCACTTTTAGCTGTGATTTTATAGATTTACTCGTTGATGCCCTTTGATGATACAATTCCTAGATTTTCTCAAGACAAAAATAAGCAGTAATGCACTAAAACCACCTGTTAAAAGATTCCTGGAGTTGATGAACTCTTCTTTCAGTTTCTTCTAGCTTCTGACGCTTCTCCTCACTTGATTCCAGGGCCTCTGTATATTTCCTTTCATAATCATCAGCTCGATGTTTTTCAGATTGCAACAAGACCTGTGTAATATGAAACCAGTGTAGAGATTGAATAAATAGATTTGGAAAAAGTTAAATTATGGGAGAGAGGGAGAGAGAGAGCACTCATTATCTGCAAATGACATGTAATATAATAGCCCATACTTTTAGTAATTGCACACAATGAAATCTGAATGCAGCTATTCTCAAAGTGCTGCCAGACCAGCATTCATTAGATTCAAAACACCAGATGGACAAGCAACAGCATATAAAAGAAATATTTAAGTATTAGTAACAATTCACATGGATAAAAATGTGTGCACATACAGAATGTAGATGTAGCTAATGGATGGAAAAACAAGGAAAACTGGAAAAGTAGGCTAAAATGAAGAGTACTTGTAGAAAGACCACCATCTGCTCTAACTAGAATAGAAAATATATTTCAAACTTCAAATCAATGGACTAAAGGATTCGGTGCCTCAGTGTCTAAGGAGTTCGAGGATATTCCTCTCTTGTATTATTGCATGCTGGAAAGCATTGTGTGGCTTGTAGTTCAGTCTTAGTATGTATGTTTTATGATGAGCTGTCATTGTGTTGGACGTCTTGTCAATCTGTGATTTGGTTATTACTCCTGTAACGACTTCATTGGATTATTAATAAAATTACTGTTTCTTGAAAGAAAAAAAAAACTAGACCTGACTAGAGGTTGGACAGCCTCAACCTAGTTCATGGATCTCTGGTACTCAGGAAAACCACTTGTCGGAAAAATCCCATATGCTTTTGTTCCCCCATTTAGTTAGTCTGTTGGAAGTATGTTTCGTGTTGGTTTCTCTCAATGTGCAAGTCGGGTTCACCTGTGAAGAAGATTGTTGGGAGCTTGATAAACATCAGGACTCACATTTTTTAACAGTAAGCTTTTGGAGGAAAGAACAAACTAACAGAGCCAAATCAAAGGGATTAACTCCAATTGAAGTATAGGCTACCTTAAAGAAGGTGAGTACCTATTCAATGCAAAACATAAAAGGTGAAGTTCATAAACATAGATGTGCTTCCTCACTAATAGTCTGAAGCGAAAATACAATACCAGCCAAAAACTTTCCCTGAGAAAGGTTCAAAATTAATTATGAATGTGCAATCAAGAAAACTATCACCCTGCTGGTAATAAACAGATTGCAGTTAACCTGCATGTGAAATTTAAGTAAAGTAACCCTACAGCTTCCCTCCCCCACCCCGCAATTTGGTCAATGCTACACAAGTATCAAATGATTGCCCAATTTCCACGCAAAATTCAAGGTCCAAAAAGTCATAGTCAAACAAGAGTGTAATAAAATCCATTTCACAAAAGACCACCTAAAAAACTAATTCACTAACAATTGCTTGTTTACTATGGGAGATAATTAAATGCCTCTTAATTCCGCAGGTAACTAGAGCTGGTCCCCACAAGGAAGGAACATGTTATTGCAGCTAGTCCACTCTTTATCCTGAAGGTAGTTTTCTGGGCAGAAATACAATCATGAAATTATCTCTTTGTTGGTTTGTTCAGACACACTTGAAAGAGGTATCAGTCAACCAAAGCATCTGACACAACACACGCACAATGAGAGAGAGAGAGAGAGAGAGGTGTAGTATATAAGTAACCAGCATACCTTCAAATTTTCCACTTCTGAAGTTAGAGCCTCAACCTTTTCAGTATTTTCGACAGGAACTGGGGTTTCTTTGACAAGAGAAGAAGCTTCTTCAATTGCTTTTTGGGCAGCCTCACATTCCTTGACAAGCAATTCATTTGTTTCATCAACTTTGCTTTGCATAGCTTGCAAGGAATGCTGCATCTTCACTATTTCCTGCCCTTTTGCTTCTTCCATGTCAGTCTGCAAACATGATGTTCAAGTTTGACCAGAGGCCATGTATAAGTAGTATTTTGACTTTTTTGCATGGTAATTTCTTCAAACCTCAAAAAGGGTTTCATAATCATCATGCAACTATTATTAACGAGAACTAGGGAGCTTGATTTTGAATTTCTGAATTTCTAAGAACCTCGGATTATGGATTCTCATAGAACTGACCAAACATTTACATATCGGGCAGAAAAGGAGAAATGATTATTAACGGAATGGATATGTTACCCTCAAACGTTTTTCCAGCTGCAAACGCCATGTGAGTTCTTCCACCTGTTTTTCAAGCTTATCCTTTGCTTCTTTGAGGGCACCTGTTTCTCTTGCGGCCTGAAATTGTGGGTACTTCATGTCATAAATATACAAGAGGGGATAATTACTGAAGAACAAATTCAATCAGGCATGTAGTAGCAATAATATTGAGCCTCTTCTTCAATCTATATACACGGGGCTTTATTTTTGGATTTAGTTTATATAAACATAAATGGTGCACCATTATAAAACATCTCGCCATAATTCTCTACCTATCAATCGAGAATAATCATAGACCTTAACCAGAATGCATTTTGATGGTATCGAACATATATCAGATGGATGCTTCACCATTGCATGGATACTCATATTCTCACTTAAAATGTCATTGGAGTAATTTGCAGCCCCTCATACTCTACAACATAGTTATTAATATTGTACGATACGTCACGATACACCTGAAAAACGATACGTATCGTGTCTCTGTATCGTTTTTGCACCGTATCGTACGATACGCGATACAATAAGTACGATACGATATGATACGCCCGATACGTGATGATTCTGTTTGTTTTTTTTTTTTGGTTTTTTGGGGTTAAAATGACATCGTTTTATGCTAGAACTTATTTTTAAATCACTAGCTAGTGAAACAACGTCGTTTCAGTGGTTATGATTTTAAAAAAATAAATAAAGTTTGTTGTTGATGTTGTTCAATTGAATTCAAAATTCCTGATTAATATTAAAGTTATTCAAACAGTTGATGTTAGAAGTTTAAATTAAAGGTCTTTGCATTTTGATATTACTAAACTATGTTGGGAACTTGAATTGTTGGTGGAATATTAATGAAATGCTATGTTATTACGAGTCTATGACTTTTTTACAAAGGTATGTACATATATTTTATTAATAATTATTTAAAAATTAAAATTACACGTATCTTACGATACACGATACGATACGATACACTATTTTTAAAAAACGATACATCTTCCGATACACGATTTGACAACTATGCTCTACAATAGCATTTTAGCTATTTATCATGCTAAACATAGAAAGAACATGTAAAAAGAAATATCACTTAGGTAATATGGCTCAATCTTACAATGTAGATTGTAGACCTTGCATCATAAAATAGACAGAATGGAAACATGGAAAAATGAAATATTTATCTGATAGCACTAGAACATCAACTCCTACCATCTTTAATTTGCGAAGCTCTTTCCTGGCTATTATCCCCCTCCATCTGCATTGTGTAACAACTGATGCCCTTATGAGTTTTTTATGGTATGAAAAAGCTCTGTGACCCCGCCAATGGGCCTGCAAATATTTGTTTTTTTCACTTTAGCAGAGCACGCATGAAATCAAATCATTGAAGCAAAATAAAAGACCAGGTAGGTACTGACCTGCATAATAATTGCTGCCTTGGTTTGCTTTCTGTGCCTGAATTCATTACGAGCAGCCATTGCCCACAAACCCGTCTGCAAGACAATGGCGGAGAACTTCAGTTTGTTGTAGGCCATCCTGGCCAGGTGTCCACGCTGATTCGTCTGAATTTTAAGAGAAGCTGCCTCCCTTTTCATATTTTCATACAATTTGCAAGCAAGCCTTCCTAGTAGTCATCACCAAAGAGTAAATAAAGAAAAAATCCACAAAAATATGATCTATCTTATGAAAGTATGCAGTATGTATAGTGGATCCCTAAAGTGCAAGGAAAGCAAATAAAACATCAATCAGGCCTGATAAGGCATCCAATAACTAAGCCTACAACAACACAGTTTTTCAGATTGACATACCTCTACATAAGGATTGTATAAAAATAGAAGCTTTCTGCAACGCAACAAATTGCCTACGAGTAATATGAGTTCTGATCTTCCTTTGAATAGTCTTGGCTGCATTGCTAAGTTTTTGCGCTCTCCGTGCATCTAAGTCAGCCATCTGACCAGCTCGTAGGAAAACCTTCGTCTTTCCTATCTGCAAAGCGATCTATGAGCCCTATGTATAAATCCACCTTTAATGCATAGGTATGCAACCAATTCCCCTTGAATGGAAGAGAAAGATTGGAACAAGCAAGCAAGAGATAACCGCAGGCAGAACACATAGTTGACTTTTTCATGTATAGATGATTAGACCATAGCATGCATCCATTTATACTCAATGACATGGCTGTTTTTCCCACTTAACTTTCTTTCTGTTCAAGGTGGTCATTATTCTTCTGTTTCCTAATTTCTTCCCTCTCCCTCCTTTCTCTCATGAAATACGAAATGCCCTTGACACATTCACCACTGCCATTGTATCGTCATATACTATTTCATGTAAATCTCTATCTATCTTGGCAGGTGTGATCATGTCGAAAGTAATCATTTTGCTGATCAGAGGCAATTGGATATCTTTCTGGCAAGATCTACTTTTTTCTACTTATGACAAACTACGTTATTATGCTTCAAAGTCATCGTCCAAATACTTAAAGACGCATTGAAAAAAATCACAACAGAAACAAGGTTAATTTCTTTAAGAAATGAAAGAAAATGAAAAGAATTGAAGCATGCAGAAGGGAAAGATTTGATTAAAGCTCTTACTCATGAAGCATGTACCCAAAAGGTCACCGCTAAAATCTATAAACCTTAAGGTGCTTCATAACCACGTTATACTACCATCCTCAAAGAAGACTAATATGAATTCACTTGTTTTACTTCACTGTTGGATTAGAATTTCTTTGTATGTTAAGTTAGGTTGCAGCCAATCTCTAGTTCTGTTAGATACATGCAAGAAGAGCAACTGAACAAATAACAGCCGGTTCACCCAGCAGGCAAGAGAAAACTTTATATTTTCGTTTTGTGAAAATGTGAAAACTCTGTCTTACCTGAGACCCTGTGAGCCCCGTCTTACTTAAAATCTGTTTGCATGCAACCCTTTCGTCATAACTGCACATATATGCAATAAATCCAGACATGAGAACATAAACGGATCATATTTGACAAAGATCACAAACTGGTTAACAAAGAACATAATATCTGTACTTATTTTGGAACACTGCCTGCTACTTACGTCCCTTCCAAAACCTCGGGTGCAAGAAGACCAAATCGATTTAGAAAGTCAAAAAAAGTCTTCCGAGTAGGGTATCCAGCACAACTGATTCTAATTGCCTCAAGAACACCCTACAATGAACAAAAAATGAGGATGCACCGCAAATATATGAATAAAAATAAGCAAGACATCTACATTGCAAATTGTACTCACACCACAACGTAGTTGTTGCATGACGTTGACATTCTCAAAAACAGCGGGTTTAAGAAGATTGTTGGGCTTCACACATCTAATGTAGTGTGGTTCTGTAGAATTTAAAGTCTCCATCAGTTGTTGGAGTTGTAGCTGCACCAATTAAATTGCACTATCAGCTCTTACCTTCTTGCAGTGTCAAGTCAAATAATTGACAATCTATACCATGATTCAATTAAGTGTGTTATCCAATGAGTGATTTAATAATGTAAAATTTGCTAGCACTGTAGTCTAGATGTGTAGAAGGAAATATACCCTAAAACGAGAACCAATAGAAGAAAACTTAGAAGATTTTGTTGAAGATTTGGTTGTGTCCTCAGGAAGTGGAGGGAAAAGGCCTGCTACAAAAGTGCATTTGGAAGAGCTCAACAGATCTTGATGTTCAGGAACAACATAGTCTTTGTTTTTGTCGAGAAATTGATCAGATTGATATTGAACCTGAAAAGACATATGGCAAATGAAGATATTTCCATGCAGCAGCAACCCACACTAGCACACCTAGAATTGAAAGAATATCCATAATCCAAATCACCTCTCCAGCATAATGAGCAATCGTGAAATCAGTGCGAGACAATTTCGGCTTGATAAAACGTTGGTGAGCTTTGAATGTCTGATAAAGCTTTTGTGAAAATGTTTCATGAGTTGACTTTGGAAACATACTGGAAACAAGAAGTCCACAATATAAGTAAATGAAAATTTTGATTCAAATTGTGTACGCAAAAGCATAGAATCAACTTCCCCACACAAAAACACATGCAAAATCTCCAACACACATACATCCACATGCTTACAAAAATAAACGTGCACTACAAATATATACTGAACAAATGATATCCATCCTACCAGGCTTCATCAAGCAGAGCAACGATCCCTCCAGGTTTCTGCACAAGCAGTACAAATAAAATATCTGTGAAAAAAACTACTTCATGAGATGGACTGATAGCTAAACTAAACATGCAGTAATACTGCACACTGAATATATCTCTGATTAAAATAGATAAATTGTCATGCAGAAATAAACTAATATAAAAGAAATGTTTGATACTTTGCAAAATAAACTAATATAAAAGAAATGTTTGATAATTTGCTAAAGATAACCTGACGCAAAACTTTAGAGAAGCGCAAGTCAGAACATGGAACAGTTTGAACATGATATAAGATTTACCAAGGATGTATACATACAACAACGAATTAATAACAGAACAAAAGAGACAATGACACCATATGTATCAGGAAAAAACATTAAAATAACATGACCCCATAACATACTTGCCCTCTCATCCCTACTAGCAAACTGTCTGCAACCACCAAATGCTCGCAAATTCTATCAAATTCCCAGTTTATCTCAGTTGAGACCCATGTTTTTGCACTTCTGGGAGACTAGGACCCTTAAATTTCTCAGAAAATTCAAATTGATGATTGGAGAGAATGGCTTTCCAGCCTGTAAACTAGCCCGCTTCACTAAACTGAAACTACGTGATGTATGCCCAGGCCCAGAGAAACAGTATAATTTCTGTATGTAGTTTTAGAGCAAGAAACAACATTAACGTGTATAAACTTCAGAAATGAAGGCAACTCCTCAGCTTAACATTCTAGATCACTCCACAAATCCGTACACTATGCCTTCTGAAAGTTACAATTCTAATTTTTTGATACTGAAGAGAATCACTTGTTAAACCTTTGGGTAGATTACACGAACACTCCTTGGGGTTTCTGACAATTTCAGAGACATGCCTTCAGTGTGGCAGTTTGTAACGGATTTTCCCCCTCCATTAGACGACTCTAACAGTCAATGATGAAAACAACTGACATCAGCGTCTCATCATTCCAAAATACCCACCCTGCCCTTACCAAATTTAAAATTACTATAATACCCTCACCAGCAACACCTTCATCTTGTCATGCCCCTCCTTCCTCTGCTCAGCAAACTTAATACCACCACTACCTAAACCCCACCGACCATCGCCATCAAGACGACTCAATTCGTTATTCTCTCTACAGCTAGTTCTATTTTTCATTATTCCTTGTGTGTATGTGTATGTATATATACAAGGTCCTCAAAATGTGTATTGCAAGGCATATTTGGATGCCAATGAACAAGGGCATATTGGGCTTAGAAAAGATACAAGGGCATATTTGGAAATCATAATTTCTATGGACAGTCGTAAATGGACAATTCTAATGAGCAGTGGCAGTGTAATTTCAAAAACAAAAAAGATGTCCCTATAATTGTCAAAAACCCCAAGTGATGCCAATGCAATTTACCCTATATCTTTAAAGGTTTCAAGCATTTATGTCATCCTTTCATAATACACTTCTTTTTTACTTGTATCATGCTTTCTTAGATATACAATACCACACTTACAGTACAACTATAATTGTTGGACCGCAAATCATTCTTGCTACACAACCCAAATGTTCCCACAGATTGTAAGTGGGGGTTTGATCTTTTTAAGCAAAGCATCAGTTTTGAACTTGTATGTGTACATCGGCATCAATTAACGAACTTCCTTTGTTGCTTAAGTATTTTGCTCTCCCTATCAATATAATGCCCTTCATCTTCAATAAAATATATATCAATACTCCATAAAAGTAACTGTTTACCAGAAAACTGTTGAAGGCATCCAGTTCACAACTAATTGACAATATAAAGGTCCTTTAACCATATATCAAAACTTGGATGGACCTAATCTTTAGTGGGATACAAGCTCTCTTCACAGTTCACACCATCCCTCACGTGCAACCCAAGTCCATACATTGTTGGCAAACTAAATTGAAATAGACAGACAAGTAGACCAAGGAATTCAAATGTTTGAGAGATTTCGTCCACTGACCACCCACGACACAGCTCCGATGTCATGTTAAAGACATTCAACTCAAAACCAACTGGCAGTGAGTGAAGCAGCCCCTTAACCATTTGTCGAATCTTGGTTGGCCTTAATCTTTGAATGTGGGAAACAAGCTCCCTTCACAACCATATCCTGTCCTTGAAAACCAAACAAGAGTCCTATGAAAATTGTGTTGCCTTAACATCATGTTATATTGCGAAACATGAAGTCAAATCCTTGGCCTTCACATAAACAGAATTTACACATGCGTATAAAATATCCAATAGAGAATCAGTTTCAGGTTGAACAAGATCAACCAACTGTAGAGTAGGATTACCAAAGAAGATATAAAGCCACATCAAAATACGAGAAATGCACTGAACCTTTTCAATAAGATCCAAGACATCTTGATTATCAACAAATTCTATGTAACTCCAGTCAATCTCCTCTTTTGTGTACTCCTCTTGCTCCATCTTGAACACATGCTGAATGATATCACAACATTTCAATTTTAAGTTGAGAAAGTGGATCGAACTGATGTCATCAACAATGCCAAACAGCATACCTGGTTGAAATGTTGCTGAAGCTTCTCATTTGTGAAATTGATGCAAAACTGCTCAAAACTGCAGAGATGGTTGTAAATCACAACTTAACTTACAGAGACTAAGGCATCAAGAAGTAAATTGTTTATTGGTTAAGTTAACATACACAAATTTTTTAATCAATACCTATTAGTTTTGAAGCTCTCAAAACCATATATGTCAAGGACCCCAATCAGAGATTTTGAGTTAGCATCTTGCCCAATTGAGAAATTAATCTTATCCACCAACCTGTAAGTAATAAAAAATCAAGCAAGCTCGAAGCATCCCACATGCATTCAAATAAAACCGTGTAATGCCAGGGAAAAAAGAATTACCCTGATCCTAAGAAAGATTAGTGATGGTAGTTATCAGGACAGTATTAACTTACCAGTCAAACAAGCGGGAATATATTGTCTTAGCTAAACCATCCCTGCTAATTGTTGCACCATGAGGATCAAGGCTTCTCTTGATAACTTCTTCTGGGGTTACCATCACACGCTTCAGTAGTGCATCTTCCAATGCATGAAGATCACACCTGAAATAAGAAAATAAATCAAATCAGACACCAATAACTAAGAAAATAAAAAACATATAACAGTGAAGATAATAAGGCGCCAGTCACACATCAAAAGTTCTGCAGTCATTTGAAGATGGAATTTGGATTTGTCATCCTTTAGAACTGATGAATCAATTTCTTTCCCCTTAGCAAATTCAACATTGCCAAGGTGGAGAATTGCAGCCACGACTCTGAAAATTGCATCCTGGGACAAAAGCAAAGTGTTATTTGCAGTTACAGAAAGTTATAAAAGGCACCAGAATCATTTTTGATGCAGGAGACGTACCTGTTCTTTCTCACTTATTCCAACTATATCCATGGCTCTCCTAGTGGCAAGATAGTCATGAGCATCACTAACACCAACGAGTTCATAGCAATTTGATTGATTAAGATAGTGAAATGATTTCGGATTGCCCAACTTATATTTCTCAATGTCCTGGTAAAAGTTAAAAACTTTTAAAAGGAATGTTACAGTGACAAATTATGTGAATCATCATCAAGGGCTATGCATTTATGCAATTTGATAGAAGAGGGTTGTGTGAAAATACTACCTCCTGTGGAGCAGCACAAAGAAGATAAAAACAGTGGTAGTTACGCTCAGGTTCTGAAATTTGGCAAACACGAGACCTCTCAAGAAGATAAGTTCTAATGGCCGCTCCAGATATTCTTCCTTGCTTATCAAATTGAATCTCAACAAATTTACCAAAACGGCTGCATCAACATAATTAAATGAGCATCAACAGTACATCCTGCCAACAAATTTCAGAAATTACAATGTTTAATGAGCTTGAATCGATTCCCTATTCATCCATAGCATGACTCTAGCAGTATCTCACCTGGAATTGTTGTTTCTTACAGTTTTTGCATTACCAAATGCTTCGAGAACTGGATTCGACTGCATTCGCATCATGTAGTGGGACAGATACAGATAGGTCAATATTAGGAACAAAATAAAAGACAAAGCTACTGCAAATCCCACTATAGTTACCAATTTCACAAGTTAAAGCAAGATCAGAAAAAGAAAAGGACAAGAAGGCAGCTTTAAATTTCTTATTATCTGCTTTGAGAGGCTTAACATGAAATAGAGCCTCAATAAAGTATAGAAACCCCACTATAAGAAAGAATTTGCAGTTGACAATTTTATTTTGAGGAAATCAACTAATTTGAACCCCCATGCTCTCTATAAGCCACATTCAAAATCCGCCTAATATTTCCTTATCTATTTTGCCTACCATTGTCATCTAATTTTCAGTTAAATTTCGTTTCTAAACTTCAAAGTATGAAACACATGAATAGACATAAACATCACAGATGCGTCCAAATCTGAGCAAGAGTTACATAGAAAGGACTTGATACAGAAGGGATTGTTTGGTTAGAGAAAACATATTTGATTGGAAGCTAAAATCAAGGCTAAGGGTTTCAATCCATTCAAGAAACTATTTTGGTCCAACAACAAGTGTCCATTGTAATCTTTAGGTTTTTAAGTTATAAAACTCAACTCGACTTAACAAAGCTTTGTCCCAATATTTTTGGGGTCAGCTACAAAAATCATATTTCGCCATTGAGCTTTATCAAGAGCAATGTTTTTACTTTATAGTTAATTTTGGTCTTCCTCTACCCCTAGGTTTACCTTCAATAACTATCATATCACTCTTTCTCATTGTTGCCGTAGTAGGCCATCTATAAATATGTCCATACCACCTAAGTTGATTCTCTATTTTAAGTCTTAACTTATCTCCTTTATGGCTATATGTACTACCTCTACTTTTTCCCGGATATATTCGTTCATAATTCTATCTTTCCTAATTTTACCATACATCTATATTAACATTCTCATTTTTGTCACACACAACTTTTAAACATGTTGTTTCTTAGTGGCACAACACTCACTACCGTAAAGCATAGAGGGTCTTATGGCCGTTCTATAGAAATTTCCTTTTTAACTTAAGGGATACACATCTATCACACAATACACCGGATGCATTCTTTCATTTAGTCCATCCCGCATTGATTCTATGCATAACATCGTTGTCAATCTCACACTCTATAAATAATAGACCCTAAATATTTAAAGTGTTCACTCTTTAGTATATCTTGATCTTCAATTTTTACTACTTCCTGGTTTCGATTTCTTTTACCAGAATTACATTCCATAAACTCAGTTTTAGTCCTACTTATCCTAAATCCTTTTGATTCTAGGGTTCTCGCCAAATTTCTAGTTTATTATTAATTCATTCTTTACTTTCATAGGTTATTAAATTAAACTAAAATAAGTTACTTTAGTGGTAATGTAGCACACTACTGTAGCCTGTTCCTCTTTACCGTACTATAGTGATGAACAAATTGGGTTGTTTTGTCTATTTTCAGCTCTTCATGCCATTTGTCTTTCTCTTTCTTCCCCTTTTCTCCTTTTCTTAACTGTCCCATTCGACTCTAAGTTCTTTAATCTTGCTGGGGTTTCTTCTCCTCATTATTCGTGTAATACTTGCAAACTCCATAAAACAAGAAATTTTGTTTGCTGTCTTGCATTGAAATCAAGCTTTAAATTTTTACTGGAAAAAATCAGGCTTTAAACTGTTTAAACAGAACTCTAAGACATAAATTTTCCTCCCAAATCCCTTATCCATCAATTACCCATCAACTCTAGTCTATTCTTTCATAAACTGTAGCCCTATTACTCATTAAATTGCTAAAACTTCTGCTGTCCTGCATAAGGACACCTATAATGTTTTGGCATCATTGCCACAACAGAAGTTCCATGTTTGAACTATATTGCCATGTTCCGTGCTACTGCCCTCTTTTAAAGTAACATCACCCATTAGGTTATCGAGATTGCATATCAAATATTTATATCTGTCTTAGACTCCGATAAAACGCATGCATTCTTAAAACACGAAGCATAAGCCTCACAGACTTTTGAAACATTGGCAAGCATATAATAAAGTCAGATTATCCACTTACTTCTAGAACTTGTTGTTCCACAGTCCGTCCTTCAGTGCCTTTACGGCCACCCAAAAAGGCAAGGTAGCGCATAAGCATTTTGGTAGTTTCAGTCTTACCAGCCCCACTTTCACCGCTGACCAATATAGAGTTACTTTTTCCCTCATTGATCATTGCCCTGATTCATTTGAAGCAACTCAGCTGACAATATGCATGATGCTTTATTTACCCAAAAAAATATGCATGATGCTTTAAGGAAGAAATTTATAATATGTTAACGGAATGCAGAGATACCTGTAAGCAATATCTGCAATTGCAAAAACATGAGGACTCAGTTCTCCGAATGGTGCTCCCTTGTATTGTTCCATCATATGAGCATCATACAAGTGAGGCAGCCTTTGGAATGGATTAATGGCGATAAGAATACTTCCAGTATAGGTCTGCCATAATTTCAAAGCATGATATCATAAAATGAAAGATCGCCCATAGCTGCAGTAATTCATTGCTTAAGTAAACATATAACTTGAGGGTGAGAAGTATCTTACGTAGATTTCATTTAGTTGATATCTAGTCGCCAAATTTTGCAATACTCCAGGCTCATGCAAATATGATAGCTTGGTCATGTCATCAACTCCACCAGCAGGAGCTTCTTCATCTTTCGGATATATTTTTGACCGACTTGCAACAAGCTGGCCAAGTGGATAAAATAAAATCCAAGTTACAAAATTAGCAGGGAGTATGAGACTTACTGATATACCCTCAGTTTTGCAAGTGGATAAATGAAAGCCAAGTAACAAAATCAACAGAGACATGAATATTCGATTTATAAATATACCCCCAGCTTGCAAAGATACTCAATCTTTTTATCTTGTCAACAAGTTGCATAGGGACTCTATAATTCACATGTAAACCCAGATCTCTCTCTCTCTCTCTCTCTCTCTCTCTCTCTCCCTCTCAGACACACACACAAAAGACAAGCATTCGAACTAGCCAAGGAGCTTCAAGTTTGGAATCCTTCAAAGTTAATGCACAAAAATAATAGCTTGAAACATGATTTCTTAAGTCACCCCCACCACTTGGCTGGCTGAAACTGAATGTGATGGTGCATACATGGACAAACGGAATAGAGGGGCTTATGGAGTGGTTGTCCGCAATCATGACGGAACCGTGATAAATGGGGAAGCGAGAACAATGATAGGAGCATCAGCTTTAATTACAGAAGCAGCAGCTATCAGAGGGGCTTGAAGATTGGCCATGGAGGAGGGATTCGTGGATTAGTGGAATCTGAGTCAAAAGTTTTTAATAGACTCTATCACAAAGGGGCTTGAGGTGATGATAGGTGAGATACAACAAATTCTGAGGGATATTTGGCGTTATGCTAGTCAGATCCCTAGGGTCAGATTTGAAAATGTTAGGTGATCAACTAACATGGCTGCTCATATAGTCCCGACCAAGGCTCGAGGTGGAACACTACCATCTCAATGGCTCGAGGACATGCCTCTGCAACTAAGCACACTTATCTGTAAAGAGACTACAGTGGGTATAGGCTAGTTAAGCTTTGTAAGCAGGTTGATAAGCCTGAAATATAGTTTTGTTAATGAAAATTTCTTTTTCTAACCAAAAAAAAAAGTCACCCTTTTTGTGGCTCCCTAGGAGGCTATCTAATCCAAAGATTCTTCTGTAGATTGATTAGATGCTTTATTGGGGAACACTTTTGGAATACATAGTTTTTTCGGCTCCGCAACCTCCATTCTAGCTTTTGGCTTCTTATAGATTTCGTGTATTACATAATTTACACCCTTCTGATGTTTTTCAATGGATTTTGTTTACCTATGCAACATAAAGAAAATGAAAAGAAAAAAAAATTCTGAAAGATTATCAAATTAAAGACTAGTAATTCTAATGTTTATTCACTCGAATAGACTGTTAATTGACATAAAATAAGCTTGCATACCGTCTTCCCATCAATAGTCTGAATCTCAATTTCCTCCCCATTTATCTTTGATACTTGTCCATCAGTCCAAGCTATTGATGGGTCTTCAACCCAAACATAAGATCCGACACTGATATTAACTGGAGTGCCCTGCATTTGAAATTGAAAATTTGTCAGACGAAAAGGGAGGATTTGATATACATGCATAGATTGTCAAATATGTTAAAGATGAGTAGGTAGATGGGAAGCTTAAAGAGGACTTTCCATAATTTAGCTCATAAAGTTTCCAAATTCAAAATCATTGCAAATTGTAATCTATATATCTATATCCATCGACACAGTCCATATCTGGACTATGGTATATATTAGGCTAATGTTAAATAATACCGAAATACTCACATGTCAAAAAATATTTCTATATTGCACCAATACCAGCTGAATCAAAATCGTCAAAAAACCTTCAAAACATTCTATTTCAGTTCTATTTGGTTACAGACATGGCTTTGTCCACTCAGTTTAGTTTCGGTATATCCAAAATTTTGTATGTGAGGCCTACTCTTGAGATCTGAGGATAGGAGTACTCAGGTAGATGCCTCTCTGAAGAATACAAATACCTTCTTTCTCTGTGAAAATAGCTGCCTCTCTAAAGTATCCTAGAGGATTGTAGTGAAAAGCTTTCCATGAGTTTCTCATTTTCTCTCTCTCTCCCTCGATTACAGTTACTATAACCAGTGCCTTGATCTAGTGGTAACTTGGCCCCTAATGTAAATCGGGCACCAGGTTCGGAGCCCAACTGTTATTGCTGTCAAAAATACAAAAACAACCATGAATCCTTTGCCATATACTGATGTAGAGAAGCTCGAGTTACGGTTATACACTGAAGAAGCAACATAGCAAGCAAGAATCGAGCACAATGTCTTGAAAGTTGCTTGCCGCCATACTAATTCAAGATTTGGGTAAAGGTTCCAGATGCCATATTCTTGCTTCAGAAAGGCATACTACTACACTGGCCAGATGCCGCCATACTTCTACACTAGCCAGAACCTTTATGACATTGACGAGTATTTGTACCACACATTACACATTTCTTAAAACCTTTATATACACTACAGTGAAGGCCTAAAACCAAACAATTCACATGTCATTACGATATAAACAATATGAAATACTTAAAGAGGGTACAGAAACATTAAAAAAAAGTTTTTATTAATAAGGTTTTTGATCATATGTCGTGGAAAATTGAAATTTCCAAACAAGGACGAATTTATCAAAAACAGAGATATGTTTACCCGCATTAATGGTGAGATAATGCAGTTTTCAATTTGAAAGATCAGCTGTCTAACAGCACCAAGAACTCACTTACCATATTTAGTTCGCACCAGAAACTCAACTACATCGAATTCCTTCTTCTTTTGCGAATCTTGAAAGCCACAATCACCCAAATTTGCACAAAATATGCCAAAGATTGTAAAAAGACTACGATATAGAATCCCCGAAAAAGATTTTCCGTTGAATGCCGGAACTGGTACACAAACGATATCAAGATTGTAAAAACGATAATAAAGAATATCGGGTATTCTGCTTAAAAGATTTTCGGTTGAATGTTGGGAATTGTTAAACAAATTTGCACAGAAGATATCAAGATTGTGAAACAATGATAACAAATCTTGGTTATTCTCCAGTAAAGATTTCCGGCTGAATGATGGTAATCCACCGGACGGTGTACGGACGGCGAGATTGATAGGCGACAGTGATGTGTTGAAGTGACCGTTGATCACTGTTGATGTCGATCTCCGTGTGATGTGGTGTAGAGCTGGACTGGTTTGTGGAGGTGACATTCTGAGATAACCCTAGGAAATCGGAGTCGTTGAATTTCTCTCAGAACTTCGCCGCTTTGTTTGAGCTTCTTGTGGCTCTCTTCAATCTCTTTCTTTGGCAGACGTTTTTGGCGCGGAGAGAGAGAAGGGAGGGGGCGTTTGTTTGAGCGCTTTTTTTATTAACGCGTTAACGGTGCTTATAAAGAAAGAACTTATGGCGGTGTTTATTTTTTGGTTAAAATACACTTTTAGTCCTTATTTGATCTCAATCTTCTAATTGTGTCTATTTAGTCCCTTAAGTTCTTAGTTTATATTTAAGTGGTCCAACTCCAAATGTCTGTCAAAAAATCTTGACGATTTTGGTCACGCGTCAATCACGTAATTCCTAATTTTATGTTTATTTGGTCCTAAAGTTCTTAATTTGTGTCTATTTAGTTCTTAAATTTTTTTAATTTGTGCATATTTGGTCTTACGTGATTGGCGCATGATCAGAGAAGCTAACAATTTTTTAACAGACATTTGAAATTTGACTACATAGATATAAATTATAAATCTTAGGGACCAAATGGACACAATTAAAAAATTAAGGACCAAATAGATACTACACTCATACTTTAGGGACTAAAAATGTATTTTATCCTTTTTTTTTGTCACAGTTTTTTATTAATACCACTTTAATTTCTACAAAATTTAAATGCCATCACTTTGGTCCAGTTTAAATTAAGGAGCCAAAGTAATTAAATGTGACCATACAAAAGCATGTTATTAGACATTAGTGATCAAATACTATAATTCTCCTTCACATAGAAGCTGGCACATCCAGTTTTGATTTTATATGGTTCTTTCCCAAAAAAACTATAATCCAAATTATAGCCTCTCAACTAGTAACTTAAAAAATTATAATCCAAATTATAGTCCTTTGACTAGTAAGGGATTATGAGCAACTCGCATTGACCATAACAACAACAAGAGTTTGATTTATCATCCACTTTCTAGCTAAAAAATAAGGACTTTCTTCAAGCCAGGGAGAATAAAAGTACAGTTTTAATAGTTATACATTGGTATAAAAATATACAAATGATAGAAACATTAAATATAATCATCCCAAATTGAATCCACATAAATTGAGGTTTAGATTTTATAATTGTTTCAATTTTATAATGAGTGTCAAATCAAAAAAATGGTTTGTCGACCTATAACATTGACTCAGTTGGTGAGTACGATTTGTTCACTAATTCGTTGTCCTCGTTCATTCCTTTGTTAGGTGTATATGATTTTCTCAAGCTTGGATACTGATTACCGTAGCCCTGAACGGTTTAGAACATGTCTCGGGTGATTGGTCCTTAAGAAATACTAGAAGTATTGAACCTGAGACCTCTAAATTACCAGATGTCAAATTCAGTCTCTGAATCACCTCTAAAGGTTTGCATGCATTGTTTTTTTTTTTTGTATGCGATTGCAAACTAATCCCGTTGATTATCTTTAGCTATGCAATGAAACGAAGAGATTAAAAAATTAAAGGAGGAATTGAAGTTTAAGAAAATATTATTTTTTTTAAATGTAGATGGGAAAAATTATCATTTTTTCTACGTTATAAAGTTATATTTTATCTACTTTTACGGTAAGTTACGTAACTCATTATAATATAAAAAAAATTATGACTCCTATGAAAAGATTCTGAAGTAGACAAAAGATAAAATCATCGGACCTGTATATAACTGAAATAGAGAAGATTGTAACTAGAAAAATATGAATTTTTTTTTTTTTGAAAAAAAGGGTGGGACAAGAAGAGCGCCCAAAAATCACTATTATATGTCTTCACTGATAAGATCATGAGGCTCCCAATCGTGCTCGTTACTCCTTTTGGAAGCGAATCTAGCTAGGCTAGCATATCTGTCAATCATCGAACCCCAATATAAATTCCAAAACTCGAACCTCTAACCTCAGAGTTGAAAATTTTGGCTGATAGGTCACTAAACCATTTAAATTTCTTTTTTTTTTCAAAGACCAAAAAGAAAAAGAATTGTAACTTTTTGAAGTATAGTGTCTGGGCCCAAGCGGAGTTGGTGGGCCTGTAACTAATAATATGGGCCTATTGCCCATTTTATAGCTCTAGCCCGGACAACCGGACCCTAGTTGTCCCCCAAAAAACTATCACATATACATTTATGGGCTGTTTGGTACAAAGAAAAATGGGTTTGCCAGAAATTCACTCCGAAAAATATTTTGAGCAAAATTCCTAATGAAAAAGAACAATGTTACAAAAATCAAAATGAAACCCAAAAGTTATAACTTAAATAAATATTATCCTTCGGATGAATGGATCCCATCAATTTTTTTAGTGGGGTCCACTCATCCCACACTCATCCAAGGGACGATATGCATTTGAGTTTTAACTTTTGAATTTCATTTCGATTATGTAACATTTTTCAATGAAATGAAAAAATCTATTATATCCTTTTATGCACACTTTTGTGTGGAATTCAAACAACCGTTTGGGGGTGTGTGACAACTATTGTAGCAGGCATCAGTTTGACATCCTATCTCACAAAGTATCTTGACAATCGAACCACTCCTAAGGCGAATAGTGCCTTGGGGCCAAGGTCCTGACTTGAACAAGATAGCTATGGCAGATGGGATGAGACTCTTTAGGCCTATTAACGGAACGAATCTTTGACTCATCCTAATTCAACGTTGGAAGTTGATCAGAATTGACTTGATAATTCGGCGAATTTTATTTTTGTGGTTCACATCAAAATTTGATTAACAATCTGAAATTTGGTCCAATTCGAATAACTTAATTTAACTAAATTTTAACTGTTTTTTTTTTCAAATAATCACTTAATTTCTTTAATATTTTTACAAAAAAATATATAAATATTTCAGTTCGGTATCCGAATTCATTAAATATAATATAACGAATTTGAATTTAAATAATTAATAAAAAAATATCAATCCATATCAGACTAGTCAAATTTGAGTTTGAATGAGATTCGATCCATTAAAAAGTCTATGTCTAGTTAAGTAGTGTATTTTTTTAATTATAGTCTTGTCCGCGGTATTGAATTGGACTTGTTATTATAATGTATGTCGCGTAAAGCCTTGACAAAACATCAAAAGCAAAACTTCAAAAGTTGAATCGTCTATTGCAGAACTTCAACCATTCAAAGTTCTATTCAAAGTAAACGCATCTCTACATATTCTAAGTACCCAAACCAAAGTTTAGGACTACATATTCTAAGTACCCAAACCAAAGTTCAGGACAACATATTCTAAGTACCCAAACCAAAGTTTAGGACAACATAGTACCCAAACCTAGTTTCTTCCGCTATGACCCATTCAATTTACAAGTTTTTTTGTAGACCATACCAGTCAACAGCCAACAAACCTCCATCAAAACAAAAAATTTGAGAAATTCAAACAACAGTATAAGGGTATAAATATAGCCTTGCCTTTCGTTATGATTACCATATCCTTTCGTTATTCACCCATATTTTCTTGGCTAACAAATCATGAGATCTGTAACTTTAGTTTCAGCCATTGTAGCAATAGTTTTGCTTTTAACCATCAAACCATATGAAGCTAGTAGAGTGTTACAAGAAGAAACAAGAGATTGGATGAACAACAAAAATCTTCTGTTGCAATCTCTCCAGAAGAGTCCTCCTGGATCCAATGGGTGCACCTACATCCCCGGGAGTGGTGGTAGTCCTTGTACATTAAACCAAAAGAACTTCGCGAGTCATGTTATTGCAACCCCTCCTCCTGCTGCTGCTGCTGGTGGCGCCTATCCATTTCTCATGGTTCCCTCTGGTGTCGCTACTGATGATGAAAAGTAGATCAGCAAAGGCAGTGCTCATTGACAATGTGACGGGACCTTGGAAAAGAGAGAGAGAGATGGAGCTGTAAATTACTTAGATAAAATAGAAGCAAATTTTGTTTTCATTCTTTATTCTTTACATTTTTTTCATGCGTCAAAAGTAAGGTGATGTGTTTGTGTGTATTTTGCATAGTCATGACAGAAGAATTAAAAAGGATGAATGAATTGTATATCTTTTACCTCGTATGTTGGTGTGGTTCATCACACAAAAATGCTATTCTTGTTTTTTCTCCCTAATCTGCACAGAACCGTGCTAGTCAGGAACACCACTGTTCCATGTAACTTCCCTTTTATTTACCACACTAATTAATTACTATTCTTCAAAGTTTTTGAAAAAAAGGATGTACCCAGTGCACGAGATTCTCGTCGTTGTAGGGTTTGGGAAGGGTTAGATGTACACAACCTTACCCTTGCAAGCAAAGAATCTGTTTCCACGACTCGAACTCGTAACTTACATGTCACAATAAAATAATTTTATCGTTGCGTCAAAACCTACCCTCAAAATTTTTGAAAAAAACAAGTCACTAATTGAAAATTTTTGAAAAACATAATTTTTATCATCCTAACTTTTCATAATTGTTTTATCATCCTAATTTTTCATAATTTTGTATTCAACTTTTTAAATGGTATGATGACAAGAAGGAAAAAGGGAAGGGGGGGGGGGGGGGGGGGGGGTAAGGAGGCCCATAGGGAAGGAAATATGTGCAAGATCAGTGCATCGCACGGAGTCGCTGCTAGTACTATATTATAGAACAAACAAATTAGGTGTGAGAGACTTTGAGTGGTCTTCCTTCCTTATTCTCTCTCTTCTTAGAATTTATATTTATTTTAATACATTAAATCAAATTTCATTTCACCATGAAGCATAACTACCCATCCTCTTATTAATAAGTCCTCATTCAATTTTTTTTTAAAAACTATTTTTTAACACCCCAAATTTTTTATAATTCTTTACTCCTTAAATGGTGCTGCACATGAGATACAAATTTCATGCATCGCATATGGTTGTTGCTAGTGTATATATATATATATATACACGGAAGTCAGATGGGATTCTTATGAGTTTAATAGTTATAGCCAAATCCAATTTTACAAATCCAAATAGATTGCGATCGTACCCAAATTAATAAAATGAAATTTTAATCCATATCCAAGTAATTAAATTTGAATTGAGATCAAATTCGGATTAAGATCCGGTTTATTAATTGACAAAACTATATATCAATGATGTTTTTGTAAGTTTACCATCAATTGTTATTTATTTTTCAATAGTCCCACTGTCAGCAAGTTAAACTACCAAAATAATTAAACAAAATGACACCTTACATGACTCAATGAGAGTTTTTGTCTAAGTGCATAGGAGCAACTATTCTTCCTTATATTAGAATTCCAATGAGTTAGGTTACAATATATATGTACGATGGCACCAATTTTAAAACTCTAATATTGGTACATTATACAAGCATCGAAATATCGTTTCGGTCAGCTCAAAAATGAAATGGAAACAGAGAAAAAATATGAAAATATTTAAAAACACGTAGAAACATATATAAAATTCTTTTATTTATAAAAAAAAATCTTAATAATTGATTAATTGAGCATGTTTATTGGGTTAACATCCATTGACATTTCTTTCGAAACTTTGAATTTTTTTTTTCAACACACCAATACAATATTTCGATTCTTGACATTAAATATACTCAAAAATTGAAAGCACCCGACACATCTATGTCATACAATGGGCTCCCAACTTATTGTTCAACCCTAACAAATAACTAGAGATATTTTTTATGAATTCGATCCGATAATTTGATGAATTTTATTTTCGTAGTTCATAATCGAATTCATTAATAATTTGAAACCCAATCTAATTCGAGTAACTTAATTTAACTAAATTTTAACAAATTACATCTAAATTTGAACTAAATTTATTGAAATAATCACTTAATTTTTTTAATAGTGATACAAAAATATATAAATATTTTGAATCGGATCATAATTGGATCAGATATAGGTATTGATAATGCACAAAATGGTTTTATATACCACCGATCAAGTGATCAGTAATTAATGCAGTAATTAAATAAAGAGAGAGAGAGTAACTCAAGCAAGACAAAGTTGTAGAGTGGTTAAGTTAACGTGACCTACGTCCACTATGAAAGGCTAGAGTGGCTTAGGTTTTTTATTACTTCGAGAAGTATAGGGAGAGTAGGGAGATACAAGCAATGAGAGAAAGAGAGAGGGGAGAGTGATAGTAGATATGTTCAATGCCCCCCAAGTATTGGCGGGGCTTACAATTTATAGTGGCTCTCAACAGACTGAGACGCCTTTTCAGTAACTAAGTAGCGAATTTGGTGGAACTGGTGCCATCTTCTCAACAGATGAGGCAGTTACAGAGCTCCCCTTGAGATCAAGTCAAAGGATGATGTGGTGGTTGACTTCTTCCAAGGCGGCGTGGATGAGGCTCTTGGATGACCCTGCTTACTCCCTTGACGATGTAGCTCATCGAAACCTGATAAGCTTGACTGGGTGTGGACATCCCTTGGTTGGATCTCTTCAAATTGGGCTCTTTATTCAGACTGAGCTTATAATATGAGTTGGGCCCTTGGGCCTGACCCATCATTTGTCCCCCAATGCCCTGTGTCCAATAAAACTTGGAGAAGAGGGCATTCGGTTGAACTTGGATTTTGGCTGACGGAGACTCCTTTTGACTGACGACTCCTTTCCTTCCTGATATATAAACTCATTTTTCCTGTAGGATATCTCCAATTATATAAACTCCCCCCATTTTACTTCCTTTAAGTATTTCAAAAAGCCCTAGGCCATAAATTGGGAATTCCTTATTTCTCTCCTCATTTCATCCATTTTAAGAGAGGGCTTCTAGTGAGGTTCCCAAGGACAAAGGGAAAAAGGAAGATTTGTGATTTCATTTCAGAGTTTAGTGCTCAGAGATGATGTCGAGTGAAGGAGAGGAGATACTTGATGGATCAATCAGTGTTGATGGAGAAACTCAGGCGAACTCTGTGGAAACAAGAGGAGCAGTCGGCATTGGGTTAGCAGTCCAGGTAGACACTAGAGGCAAAATGGAGGCGAGCATTGAAGGTCATACACCAGGGGAACCCCTAGGCGAGGCGACCTAGGCATCGTGGCTCGAAGGAGAGGCGACCTAGGCGCTGGGCGCCGAGGTCGAGGCTACCTAGGCGCTAGGCGCGGTGGTCGAGGCGACCCAGACGTTGGTGCTGAGGTCGAGGCGACCCAGGCGGTGGATGAGGAGCTGTTGGGCAAGACGCCGCTGGGAGAGGCGTCATTGGGCAAGGCATTGAGTGCTGATCGCGATGGAGGAGCACTGTTTAGTGACGAGCGCAGGCATGGGAGCCCTCAGGTGGCTTTGACAAGTACTGGACGTGGCCAGGTGGGTGTGCGAGTGGCTCCGTCGAGGCTTGGGTGCGATCAGGCGATGCTGGACACAGATTTGCCAATGCTAGGCGAACCAGGCATGGCGGTGGAGGTTGAGCATGGAGCTATGAGGCCTGGGAACGGGGTTATGGAGCAGATTACGTCGAGCAATGCTAGTGTCTCTAGCGGCACTGATTTTGATCAAATGACGGATATTATGGCTCACTCAGGTGGAACTCTACGGAATCAAATTCCTCAAAGCTCTCCTAGTAGTGGCTCGGGTAATGCTTCACTTCGCCCTCGCCACAACAAACATCAGGGTAAGGTAGCTCTTGATGATGATGGTTCTAAGGTAAGTACCATCTCTAGTACTCTCAACACTGATGCGAATATTCTGTGGATTGTCTCCGCTTATAACATTCTCCCAACGGTACTGTGTCGTCGAGTCGAGATGGGCGAGCCTACTTGTGATGACTCTTCTGGAGACATTGCTATCTACGAGGAAGTGCTTGAGGCTGAGCTGAGGTTCCCAATGCCTTCTTCTGTTTGTCGCATTCTTCATTACTTTTCATTCGCGCCAGGGCAGTTGGCGCCCAATGGATGGAGAGTTTTGCTAGGGTTTCTAGCACTGTGGAGGAGGGTGCATCATGAGGATGCTTCTACTGAAGAGTTATGTGCAAATTATACTTTAAGGGAAACTCCTGCTCCTAATCGTGGTTGGTTCTACTTTGCTCCAAGGGGAGGTAAATTGATTACCCGATTGCGCTCTAACTGCCATAGCTGGAAGACTCGCTTCATGTTTGTTGGAGGAGAGTGAACTTTAGAGGTTGACAGAGCTTTGGTATCAACAAAATGGGACACTCCCAAGAGAATTGGTACACCCACTCTTATCTTTTTTCCTTCGCCTTTTTTGCAAATGTGTACTCATCACATCTCTTTCAGGTTCTCTAGTGCTCTTGAAAGATAAAGAATGGAAGTTGCAGGCTGTGAGAGCTCACCCCGTGAAGGACTTTGGAGCTCTCATGCTCAAAGAGGGTGGAACTAAAGACTCTCATACAGGCAGTGCTAGGGTTGGTTCACCCTCTCCGAGACCTGGCGATTCCTCTTTAAAGAGAAAAGGGTATACTAATTCCCTTGTATTATCTTCCTTTGCTTAGTCTTTCATAGGATAACATTTTTATCCTTCTGTAGTGGACAGAACAGTGGTGGAGTCGTGTTATTCCACTAGGAGTACTCCTCATCCTAAGGTGGCAAGGGTGAGCGATGCTCTAACGAGCCCCTCTCAGATGACCCCTCAAGTGGTGCCTGTTCATTCAACGACTCCTTCAAAGGTGATCGTCACTCTAGAGACTCCTCTGTCGGTCACACCTCATGCCCCCTGTTCATCAACTCCTTCTGCAGGGACTTTTATAGGAGCACCTGCTCAGACTGGTTCCATGTTGGGTGATGTGAGAATCGTCAGGGAGCGACTTGGGAGGTTTGTGTTTCCAACAGACATTAATGAGGTTAGTGCTCGGGGCACTAAGTGTGTCATCGACACTGTTCTAGAAGGTCTGGCTCAAGTAAGAGTCTGCTTTCTCCCTTTCTCTAGTCCCTCCTTAGGTACTAACATTCTTTTGTCTTCCTCAGGTTTCTGCTGCACCTGTGTGTCTCTTTTCAAGGGCTATTCATTTTAGCCAGCTGAAGTAGAGTCATGAGGCTGTGTAGAAGGAGCTTCTTACTACTCAGGGTATGATTGTTGAACTTGAAGCTGATGGTATGGCTTCCTAGGCTGAGCTCGTGACGACTCGTGAGAGGGCCGCGCTTAATGAGGCTGCTTGCACGAGGGCTAAAACAGAGCTTACGTCAACCCGCGAGAGGGCGGTTTAGCTTGGGGCTGAGCTTATGGCGACCCGCGAGAGGGTCACACTCAGAGAGACTGCCCGCTTGAGAGCGAAGACAGAGATAAAGGCAGCTCGAGAGAGGGTTTCTCGGGCAGAGGCGAATTTGCTATTGGCTTGTGAGAGGGCCGTCAAGGCTGAGGCTGATTTAGAGAGTGATCTTGCAGATGCCTTCATTGATGACTATGAGGAGCTTCGGGGAAAGATTTCTGATGTTTTCCCTGATATTGACCTTTCAGGCTTTGTGCCATATGAGACGCTTGATGATGCTGATGGTGATGATGACTTTGATGGTGCAGAGGACGAGGATGAGGACGAGGAGGATAACGGCCATGAGAGTAGTTAGAGTGCTAGGGACTTTTTGATTTTTCTTGTTTTTGTAGAAAGGTAGTGTGTGGAGCCTCCTTTTGTAAAAGTGATTTTTTGTCATTGATGTTCTTTTGAAATAGAATGCAAGAAAGCAAAGAACTTTTGAAGTAAATTTAGAAAATTTTATTCGATGACTACTTATGCTAAGCAACGGTGGGTAATAACCCAAAAAAGGTACAAAAAATAAAATCAAATTCCCCAGCTTTACTACTTCTACTCTCCTAAGGTGTCATTGGTAGTACCTCTTCAGATGCTCAACATTCCATGGATGGGGTAAGACCTTCTCCTCGAAATTTTAGACCCTGTACGTGTTTGGCCTCACTACTTCTGTTATGAGGTAGGGTCCTTCCAATTTGGTCTAAGCTTCCCTTCCCGCGAATCCTTCGTGGCGAGGATTACTTTCTTGAGGATTAAGTCTCCTGGTTGGAAGGAACGAGACTTCACCATCGAGTTGTAGTATCTCACCATGAGGCGCTTGTACTCCGCATTTCGGACAATTGTCATCTCTCTTTCCTCCTCCACCAAGTCGAGGTTGACGCGGAGTCCTTCCTCGTTGGTGATGAAGTCGTGGTGTTGGACCCTTAGAGAATGTATCTCGATTTTCACAGGTACGAATGCCTCAGTTCCAAATGCGAGTGAGAAAGAAGTTTCTCCAGTCAGAGTCCTTGGTGTCATTCGGTACGCCCATAATACACCTGGGAGTTCGTCCATCCAGATACCCTTTGTTTTTTCCAGCCTTGTCTTTAGGTTGTGTAGTACTGTTCTGACTGTGACCTCTGCCAGCCCGTTCGCTTGAGGGTGCGCTGAGCTAGAATGAGGCTGCTTTATTTGGAGGTCGGCGCAGAACGAGTTCAGGAGCTTGTTGTCGAATTGCTTGACGTTGTCGCTGACTATGGCGTAGGGTACTCCAAAGCAGCAGACCAGGTTCTTTCAGATGAAATCCTTGACCTTTGCATCTGTTGTCTTTGCTAAGGGTTCGACCTCCGCCCACTTTGTGAAGTAGTCGATGACTACTACCACAAACTTGCACTGCTCCTTGCTTAGAGGAAAATGGCCTAAGATGTCGATGCCCCATTTGGAGAAGGGTCATGGACTTATGATGATTGTTAGCTCTTCTGGTGGCTATCTGGGCACAGTGGCGAGGCGCTGACACTTGTCGCATTTCCTGGTGAACTCCTGGGCGTCCCTCACAATATTAGTCCAGAAATAACCCTGCTTGAGTGCCTTGTGGGCAAGAGAGCGTCCTCCAGAGTGATTTCCACAAACTTCTTCATGGATCTCTCGTAGGGCATAGTTAGCTTCCTCTGGGGAGAGGCAATGTAATAATGGTAGGGAGTAGCCCTTTTTGTACAAGATGTCCTGTAAGATGGTGAACTTGGAAGCTCTTATCCTGAGCTTCTTGGCTTTCAACGGGTCGTCTGACAATGCGTCCTTTTGAAGGTATGCCTTTATTGGGGTCATCCAGTTTGTCTCGGCAGATGTGTAGTTGACGCTAATGGCTTCCACATCTAGCCTGCTTGGCTCGAACTGGTGACTGTTGAATGCTGGTCTTGGTGGAGCTTCCAAGGACGAGGTGAGCCTAGCAAGTGCATCTGCAGCGATATTATCTTCCCTCGAGATATGACAAATCTAGAAGTAGTGGAACATAGTCAGCAAGACTTGCACCATAACAAAGTACTCTTGCATTCTGGTTTCTTTTGCTTCGAACTCACCCTTCACTTGGTTGACTATCAACTGAGAGTCACTATAAGTGTTGAGGTGTTGGGCTCCCATTTCAATTGCCAACCTTAAACCAGAGATGAGAGCTTCATATTCTGCCTCATTGTTGGAGGTTGTAAAGTGGAGTTTCACTGCATACTTGATATGAGTGCTGTCCGGGCTGGTCAGGATTAGGCCTGCTCCACCTCCTTCGCTGGTTGAAGAGTCATCAATATAGAGCTTCCAGGGAGGCAGTAGAGAGTGGGCCTTGGAGGCCGTGGGGGATGTCAAGGCATCTACTGTTGGTGCCAGGATGCCCTAGGCGCCTTTACAGGGTGCCAGGTTGTCTTGGGTGCCAAGCCTTGGCACTTGAGTGTCCGAGTGAGTTTTTGATGAGGCTTCATGAGGTGTCGAGGGTCCGCTGCCCTCCTCATTCGCCGGCGTGAGCTCGTCAACAAAGTCCGCCAAGGCTTATGCTTTGATAGTTGCTTTTGGTTGGTACTGGAAATTGAACTCGCTCAGCTCTATTGCCCACTTAAGGAGTCTTCCAGAGACGTTTGGCTTCCCCAGAACCCTTTTTAGAGGCTGGTCCGTGACAACGACAATTGTGTGACTTTGAAAGTAATGTCGGAGACGCCTTGCTGCTGAGATCAGGGTGAACACTAGCTTTTCTAACCCTGAATATCTTATTTATGCTCCTAGGTATGCCCCGCTCACGTAATAAACAGGCTTTTGCACTTCTTCGTTGTCCTTGATGAGGATGGAGCTTACTGCCGACGGGAAAATAGAGAGGTACAAGTACAAAGTTTCACCTAGGGCGGCATGTGAAAGGATGAGAGGCGTAGTCAAATAAGCTTTGAGCTTTTGAAAAGCTTCTTCTGCCCCAGGTCCCCACTCAAAGGCTTTCTGGAGAATCTTGAAAAAAGGCAAGCACTTATCTGCAGACTTGGAAATAAATTTGTTAAGTGCTGCGATTCTTTCGTTGAGGTGTTGAAGCTCCTTGGTTGTGGTGGGTGATTTCATGTCCAGGATGACTTTGATCTTGTCAGGATTCACCTCAATTCCCCTCTAGTTGACCATGAAACCCAAGAACTTTCCTGATCTAACACCAAAGGCGCACTTCTCAGGGTTCAGCTTCATGTGGTATGACCTGAGAACATTGAATGTTTCCTGAAGGTGTTCTACGTGGTCTGCTGCGGCGATGTTTTTACCAACATGTCATCCACGTACACCTCCATTGTCCTTCCAATCTGTGACTGGAACATCTTGTTCACCAGTCATTGGTAGGTCGCTCCAATAATTTTCAGTCCAAAGGGCATGACCCTGTAGCAGTAGGTCCCATTTGGAGTGATGAAGGATGTATTCTCCTGGTTTAGAGGATGCATGCTGATTTGATTATACCTAGAGTATGTGTCCAGGAAAGTGAGTAGCTCGTGACCTACGGTAGCATCGATAAGGAGGTCGATTCGTGGCAGCCGATAGTTGTCTTTAGGGCACGTCTTGTTGAGTTTGGTGAAGTCGACGCAGAGATGCCACTTTCCATTGGCTTTGGTTACCATCACCACATTCGATAGCCAAACTAGATAGACTACTTCTCTGATTGCCCCGTTTTCTATTAGCTTTCCCATATCTTTGACCATTGCTTGCTCCCTTTTAGTGGAGACACACCTTAGTTTTTGGCGAACAAGCTTGTAATGAGGGTCGACATTGAGACGGTGTGTGGCGACCTCAGGGTCGATGCCTTCGAGGTCCTTGTGCGACCATGCGAACACATCCATATTGTGCCTCAGAAAATTGGTGAGCTGTTGGACTAAATTCTCAAGAAGGGAGGAGCCAATGTACACTCTTTTTGTCTGGATGCTTCTCGTCCAGGACCACTGGTGTGAGCTCCTCTATTGGTTCTCCTCTCTTTAATACGACATCATCTCTAGGGTCGAGCACCTCCACCTGTAGTGCTTCTTGTGGCTTCTTGGTCTTCATGGAGGAGACGTAGCATTCTCTTGCAGCAATATGATCTCCTCGGATTTCTCCAATTCCATTTGGGGTTGAAAAACGGAGGGTCAGATGATAAGTGGAGGGCAAGGCTCTTAGGGTGTTAAGAGTAGGTCGCCTCAGGATGAGGTTGTAGGCTGACGGACAGTCTATCACCAAGAAGTTCACCATGACTGTGGAGTTTTGGGGTGCCGCACCGGCGGTGACTGACAAAATGATGGACCCTAAGGGATACACCTTCTCCCCTGAGAATCCGATGAGGGGCGACCTGATGGGCTGTAGTCTTTATGTCCCAAGGTTGAGCTTGTCATAGGCTTTTGCGAACAAGATATCCGCAGAGCTGTCGCTGTCTACAAGAATCCTTCATACCTGAAAGTTGGCCACAATCATGGTTAGCACCAGAGGGTCGTCGTGGGGGTTCTGAATTCCTTCCAGGTCCTTGTCTGAACAAGATATGACCTCGTCGTTTCCTTGCTTAGGCGCCTTGGACGGGCGCAGGTCGCCAAGATGTCTAGCCTTTCTGGCATGGGCCTTCATGGCTGAGAGAGATTCTCCTCTTCCTACGAGCCTTCCGAAGATGGTGTGAATTTCTCCAATAGGTTGTTGGTTCTCCTGATTATGAGGCGGTGGCAGTGCCTGAACCATACCATCAATATACTGGCGTAGTTGATCACGCTGTATGAGCTCCTCAATATGTTTTTTGAGATCATAATAATCGTCTGTGTCGTGGTCGTGATCACGATAGAAGCGGCAATATTTGTTTGGATTCCTACGGTTTGAGGGAGATTTCATTCTCCCTGGCCACTTCACTGCGGGGTCATCCTAGATCTAGAATAGGATGTGCCCGATAGTGGCGTTGAGGGGAGTGAAGATTTGTCACTCTCTCTGAGGGGCAGGGCTAAGACGGTCTTTGACAGACACCCTTTCTATCCTACCTTGTTTGTTTCCACTCTCCTTCTTGTAGTCTCTGTCTTTCTCCTTTCTCTTCTCCCCTGTTCGTGGGGATTCACCTCGCCTGACCCTGGTGATGTCCTCAACGTTCATGTATTTTTGGACTTTCGCTAGCAGTTCTGGCATACTCTTTGGTGGGTGCTTCATCACTGAAAATAGGAAGCTCCATGATCGGAGGCCTCCCAAGAAGGCGGTCATGGTGACCTTATTGTCGGGTTCTTCGATCTGGAGGACCACCTCGTTGAAACGAGTGAGGTAGCTCCTCAGACTCTCGTCTCGACCCTACTTTATACTGAGCAGATGGGTGACAGACTTCTGGTGGTGGCGCCCTCCGGTGAAGTGTGGCACAAAGGACCTACTTAGCTCGGCAAAGGAGCCAATAGATGCTGGGATAAGCTTGGCGAACCACTATCGGGCTGATCCTTTCAGAGTAGTCGGGAATGTCCTACACATGATTTCGTCAAGGACATTGTGTAGTTGCATTAAGGACTTGTAGGTTTCGGTGGATAGCATTTTGAACTTTTGGAGAAGGGGGTAGTTTGCCACGTTTGGCACAAAAGACGTGTCAGTTCGCCTTACGTGGTAGTCCACAATCTCGGGTCCTTGTGCCTTCATGGCGTTGAAGACGTCGCCCAATTGATTCTACACCTCTTTGATTTTTTCATCCCAGTGATTGGGGGCTTCTTTGGAATTGTCATGGAAGTGACTCCTATGCTCCACACTTTGATTTTCACTCTCATTCTCTTGGAAACGAGCGTCTCCACCATAGAAAGAGGGAGCTGGAGGAGGAGCTGGAGGTCCCTCATGGTTCTAATGAGGGGCTGCCCTGTATGGGGCTCCCAAGGGGACGCCCAAGTGGGGAGCTCCTTGACGCCCAAGGTGTGGAGCTCTTCTGGCTTGATGTCCTCCGGGTTGTGCTCTTTCTTGTTATTCAGCGAGCATCAGTTGCAGGATTTGCTGATTCTGAGTCACGAACTATTGCATTGTTTCTAGCATCTGCTGTGCGTTCGGAACATGATTGGTTGGTAGAGGGGAAACCTCCTCCTCTTGTGGTGGATTGGCTTCAGATTGATTTATGGATTTGGTGGTGATCGCCATAGGTACAACAAGAAAAGTGATTAAGTGAGAATTTTGTCGATTCCCACGGCGTCAAACTGATGATGCACAAAATGCTTTTATGCACCACCGGTCAAGTGATTAGTAATTAATGCAGTAATTAAATAAAGAGAGAGAGAGTAACTCAAGTAAGACAAAGATGTAGAGTGGTTTGGTCAACATGACTTACGTCCACTATGAAGAGCTAGGGTGACCTGGGTATTTTATTTATTCGAGAAGTGTAGGGAGAGCAGAGAAATACAAGTAATGAGAGAGAGAGGGGAGAGTGATAGCAGATGTGCTCAATGTCCCCCAAGTATTGACGGAGCTTACAATTTATAGTGGCTCTCAACAGACTGAGGCGCCTTTTCAGTAACTAAGTAGCGAATCTGGTGGAGCTAACGCTATCTTCTCAACGGATGAGGCAGTTACAGAGCTCCCCTTGAGATCAGATCAAAGGATGAAGTGGTGGTTGACTTCTTCTAAGACGGTGTGGATGAGGTTCTTGGATGACCTTGCTTACTCGCTTGACGATGTAACTCCTCGAAACCTGATGAGCTTGACTGGGTGTGAACCTCCCTTGAGCTGGACTTATTGAATCTCTTCAAGTTGGGCTTTTTATTCAGACTGGACTTATAACATGAGTTGGGCCCTTGGGCTTGGCCTATCAGGTATATTAAAATTCGAATTCATGAAATATAAGGTATCGGATTCTGGTTCAGATAATCAATAAAAAAAAAATCAAACTATATCCAACTAATTAGATTTAGATTTGAATCAAAATTCAATCTATTGACATATCTACACACATGTGACAAGTTTAAATTGACCAAAAATTAAGATACGAAAAATATATTTCAATCCCGTAACACTCTTCTTTCACATCACACAATGGGCATGAATTCAGCAGTAGATAAGTGTTGTCGATGAACGTGTCGAAGAGGGATGAGGGGAAGACGTACGAGAGGTGGCAGCCATATTCGCGTTGTTGAATTCAAGTCCTTGCCATCGTCCGCAGCTGCTTGGGCAAACATACCATTTGACAATCTCTGCGACTAAACTCTCATCCAACGCATTCAAAGGCCGAGACCGAAGAATTCATTAAGCATTCAAAGGACTACTTTTTTTGGTAAACGCATTCCTACTCCTCCTTTGCTTCCAAACAAAACAAAATCACATGAGGAAATTAAGAAAAGGAGAAATCATTTGATTTTGATTGACATGATAAACATATTTTATTAACATTGTAAGAAATCATTTGATTGATTGATTTATTTATTATTGTATGAATTATTATAGAATTAAATATATATTTTTTTATTTTCTCTTGGACTTATGTCGATCAGATTTATAAATTTTGGGAGTCCTATGTGTGGTGAATTTAGTTGAAAGAAAATGACAGATCATACAAAAAATTAGCACTTATTAAGATCAAAATATATTTTTTAGAAGTGAAGGTATAATTACTTAAAGTAATCATGACCGATCACGATCTTTTTTTTTTTGGGGTTCACAGTCAAGTGTGTCCGGGTTAACTTACGCGCACTTCGACTAATCCTCTCTCCAGTCTGATCAAAAGCAGGTCATCCACATTAGGACTAGGGTGGGTATTCATAAGGGATAAATCCCTCATAGTCTGGCCTTAAGGGATTACTAAGATTCGAATTCAAGAAGTCTGAATTTACAGTTCGTCACTGTTACCACTTGAGCTATCATTGAAGTTACTTACGATCAACTAGAAGAGTTTTGTCATTTTTTGATATGCCAAGATTGCATGCTAGCGTGATTTTCCTGGAAAACGTATTCATTTTGATGGTGAAGAAATATGCACATTGAAGGCTTTTAATATTCTTCATTTTTGACCCATTCAAATTTTATTTTTCTTGTCAAACTCTCTGTCAATATTCAAAGCCCTACCATCAATCTTATAACATGAAAAATTCAAGTCATACATTTAGATGACTTGATGTGTATAAATATAGCATCTCCTTGCATTTTATTTATTCACCCTACTTTTATTTCATTCTTTGCTTAATCAGCCAACAAGATGAAAGCTCGAAGTGTTGTTTTAGCCATTGTGGCTATTGTTTTCATTCTAAGCATCAAACCACACCAAGCCGGCAGATTGCTAGATGTAGAAGAAAGAGACTGGTTGAAAAACAAAAATCTCGTGTTACAATCTCTACAGTCAAATGGGTGCACCTACATCCCCAAGCCTGGTACTCCTTGCATCAATAATAAGAACTTTGCACTTCATGTCACGTCTCCTCCTGCAGCATATCCACACCTCATGGTTCCAAGTGGTGCAGCCACAATTGTAAATGAAGGCTGAGAGTGACCCTTAGCTACATCACAATACTTCAGAAATCATAACAGTAAATGTAACTTGTGACTTGAAGAAAAGAAGAAGCATACCAATTTTTTTTTTAATTAACATATTTTTGTACTTAATTTGTGTATTGCATATATTAGGATGATAGATTGACAAAATGAGAATAAGGGGATGCTCTCTTTGTAATTTGTACACTTATTAAAGACAAATAAAAAGCTTAAAGTGAACAGCAAGTCTTTGCTCATTTTGCTGCTTACAAATATTATTTTTGTGTTATTTGATGACTAAATGAGATAAAATTTTCACTGTTGATAAATTACAAAGTTTGAATTTGTGACAAGGCTGCCATTTGTATGCTGGTTATCCTACAAAACATAATTTAAAGCATCATTTTAAAAATAATGATAATTAACTTGAGATACATGAAGAAGTACCTGACGATCAGTAGACAGAGAGCACTAGAAAGCTTTGTTTACACCCATTTCGGCCTAGTGAATTAGCAAAGGAGTTGACAATATGCACTTTTCACTTCATAATCTCCAGAAATATGTGTGTGTGCACCAAAAAATGTGAAAAATAGTCATATATAGGATTAACTATGAAAAAAATTGGGTCATTTGGAAGCCAGTACACTAAATTAGACATAATTATCAAAAAGTACACAGAAAAAAATGTGTTGTAAAGAAGTACACTGCTGAGATATAAAGACTTAACTGCCCATTTTCTAAAATTTACTTTCCTAAAAGCTTAACCGCTGGATTTTTGGAAAATTACTTTTCTAAAAACGGTTTTAGGAATATATCTTAAAATTAATTAGGTACACAGTGATAAGGTTTAACCGCTGGATTTTAGGAACATTAATTCGTGAAAAACTTCATCTTCGAAAAACGGTTACCTCTTTTCCTTCCTATCCAAAAACTGTTTCATCTTCCTCGGTGAGAAGCCCTAAATCGTTCTCTGAACATCTACAGGGTTTCGTCTTTGAAAGGAAAATCATACTGGTCTGTCATTGTAGATGTAAGTTCGTCTGTATTTCTCGCATAATGTAACAAAAACAGTGTTCAGTAGTTTTGTGGGTGTAGTAACAAATTCAAAACAGAACTGGACTTTTACATTGAAGTTATATGCAAATATATATTTGACAAAATATAACAGTACAGTGTTTGTGTAAGTAAATTTTTATACTGTTATTGTTACACTGTAAACGCATATACAAGATGAACTTCGGCTAAGGTGTTCGCATATAAAAAAATAGTATAATCACCTTTAAAATGACAGATATAAACCTAATGGAGTCATTAATTCAAACCTTGTAATTGCTTAGATTGAATTATAAGAATGAAATAATGTTTCACATTTATACTAATAAATTGCTTCCATACCAAAAAAGAAGAAGACAACAAATGATAATATTGCAAAATTTAAAATTCAAACGAAATAATTTATCCTAAAAATAAACAAAAAAAATTAAATCTTCATTAAATTAGGAGATTTTTAATGCATAAATATAAGTTGAAAAAAAAAGTTTCCAAAATATAATCTCATGATTTAAGGAAGGACACAAATGTCAAAGGAAAATCCAAAATTTTCAAATTATTTACTTGGACACAATTTAGAACTAAAATTAAGAACTTCCTTACTTTACATTTTTTTCTGTGTATTTTTTTACAATTAATTCCAATTTAGTGTATCCCCTTTCAATTTACCCCAAAAAATTATACTTCCAATTTCAAATCCTTGCCTTAAAGCTGATCGTGTCTTAAGTCAAGGTTAGAATATTTGGTTAGCAAATGTTAAATTTGCAGATGAAACCATCTGAGGTACAAAAACTTTCTCCATATATATCTTGATAGTAAGATAAACGGGAAAAGATTACTTTAGAACCAAACAACAACTAAAATAAAATTTGATAATGGTGCAAGAAATTAGTGAGTGAGAGGGTTTTGTGTATAGGACAATTGTGTGTGTCGGTTGTGAAATCTACCAAGGTAAAAAAAAAAAGACAAAAGTGTGAGTGATTCACCAAGCTGAATAGTTAGACTAGTCCATTGTCAATAGAGTCTCTTGCTCCGGTATTCGTTGTATTCCATTGAAGAGGAAGAAGAGAGTAATTACAGAGAGTGAGGATCGATCCCATTTCCGTAGGGCATCCCCTTCTATTTATATAAGGTTGATTTTTGTTTTCTTCCTTGAGGGTGTGGTCCTATCGATCTGTTAGAATAATTGAGGAATATTTAGTCGTTAGAGACAATCATATCTGCAGGATACGTGAACTTTTAGAAGTAGTGAGGTGGCATATTTGAGGCGGTATCTTGCTACCCAAGATAGGGTTTTTTTGTCGAGCTCTTCCTCTTCTCCTTGTAGCTAGGTGCGAGTTGGCTTCATGGATGCTGAACTGCTCTGATATCGCTTGGTAATTTGGAATAGGTTAGTTGACACTAGATGGTCCAAGTTGAGTCTATGTAACTTAGGCTCATATCGATCGGTTTTAGTGAAATGTGGTCGAACATAATTTATGCTATCATCAAAATTGAATTTTGGTACTCATTTCTTATTAGTTTCATCTGTGTCACAAAGTGAAGCCACCATTTAGATTGTGCTCATTACTATTACTTTAATAGAGGACAATTTTGTATTATTTATGATCATACTCACATATTGGTCACCGGACATTAAGACTCAGACAAAGTTAATGACTCACGAGAAAGTCCAAAAGCTCGACAATCCTTTGGGCCAGGTCTTGGTCCAGCACACTACAAGGAGGACCATAGTTAAGGCTGTGCACCTTTTTTTTTTTGGGTAGGAGCCTGGCAAAATACAAAGTTTTTCAGTCGATTTTGAATTATTTAGGGAAAAATAAAAGTCGGTACGCAAATATAGACTTATTTGAGTAAAAAGATACTAATAAAAATTTATTGGGCATAAGTTCATTTTGATGGAAAAAGACCAAAAACCTATTTTGCAAGAATAACTCTTACAACAACCAATTTTTAGAAACAATTATATCACAATCCCTTCATTTTTTCTCTCCCCCCTGTTACTCTCTTACTCTCTCTCCCCTATTTCTCTCTCTCTCTCTCTCTCTCTCTCTCTCTCTCTCTCTCTCTCTCTCTCTCTCTCTCTCTCTCTCTCTCTCTCTCTCTGTTACTTTGTTACTCTCTCCCCCTTATTTTCTTTCACTGTTAGTGAAGGGGTTACACCCCAGCGTTACACGTGTCCTTACATTTAATGTGCTCACGTGAGGTTGAAAGGACTGAGCACGTGCTTAAGAATCAAGAATCTGCTGCCGTACCTCATCCGAGCCGATCTAATCAAAAGGACCAGTACACAATAGCACTGTTGCCGAAGTCATCAAGCTATCTAAGTGCTCCGTCCATACAATATAATAGCTCAGCTTGAACTCAGCCGAGCTCATGGATGCGATCGGCACGGCAAGAAAAGAGGGCGGTTGTGCCAAACCGAGCTCGTTAACGGATCGGTAAACAGTGGATATGCTCGGCATCAGGTAAGTCCGACCATTTCGAAAGCAGAAGATACAGAAAGATTTGCCTAAAACTTAGGCAAATCAGATAAACGAGATCTGCTAGAATAAAGACATCCAGAGAAATTATTGGAAAAGAATTAGAAACTTCCCAAACTCAAACACTGAAAAAAAGGAAGGTGTGCCACCTTGCCTCTGAATTAACGGAAACCCTAAGGGGAATACAAGCTATAAAGGGAACGCGAAACCAAGGTGAAAGGTACGCTGAACTCTCCTTGTCTTCGCACAACTCATATCAATCAGTTACTGACTTAAGCATCGGAGTGCCTTCGATCGAAGCACTTCGATCTTGGGCAGTTTGCTCGTTTTGCAGGTGAAAGGCTTGGAGATCCAGTTCAGAAATTACATCAAATCACAGTTTCTAATTTCGTTTTATCAGAGGTAAACCCTATTTTTTGCCTCTACATTTTGGCGCCGTCTGTGGGAAAGATCTTAATCTTTCGAACAAAAAGCTATAATGTCAAGACTCAGGAGCGCAATTGGATCACCAAGGGGCAGTCCTCCCCTAGGCGATTCTAATCCTGCGTACGTTCCAACTAACAGCAACGGGAGGTTGCATGCAGCCAGAAACCCATCTGGGACCCCCGAAAGAGACAAAGCGTCTTCTGCAAGTTTTAAACCTTCGAAAAACCGGAACCAGGGGGTTGAAAACCAAGGTGCAGAGGGGGAGAACCACTCGTTAGCTAGGCTGATCCAATCATTCCAGGACCGTTTGGATGCTCATGACAATCTCTTCAAAAAGTCGTATGCCAAGGAAAATGATCTGATCAAGGAGAACGAGGAGTTGAAAGCCAGACTAGATGAGATGACCAAAAAGGAGAAGCACCCGAGAGAAGGCCGGCATGAGAGCCCTGAGAAAAAGCCTAGCCGTATCGCAATAGCTGATGACGACAGATACCAGCCGAAGAAGCCGAGGGTACACGAAGTGGATGCGTGGAAACAGTATATTAACGATGAGCTCAACAGCCGTTTGAGGAGACTAGAGCAAAGGTCGGCTAGGGATCTAGCCAGGAGAGCAACAGGCGAGTATGGAGACGGATGAGAGTCATCCCCATTCACCGCATGGATTGAAAAGGGGCGAATTCCGAGTAAATTTACCGTCCCGAGCTTCAGACTGTACGATGGAAGGACAAATCCGTCCTCCCATATCAGGCACTTCAGACAGCTCATGACCGTCCATAGAAGAAATGAGCCGCTGTTGTGCACTATCTTCCCTAGCAGCCTTGGGGAGTCGGCCATGAAGTGGTTTGACAGCCTGCCAAGGGGAACAATTGATGGCTGGGCTCAGTTAGCCGAGCAATTCACGGCTCGGTTCATCACCAGTAGCAAGCAGCCGAAGGATGTTGGAGCTTTGCTCACATTGAAGAAAATCAACACCGAGACATTGTGTGAATACGCTCATCGATACTGGGAGACAATGAACGAGGTCGAGGGATGCAATCCTGAAATTGCAGTTGCATCATTAAAAATGGGATTGCCAAAGGAGAACCCTCTCTATCAGTCGCTTACCAGGAGGCCGGCAACAGACTTGGAAGAACTCATGGCGAGAATTGAGAAATACGCCAAGGTCGATGACGACCTGACCAGGGAGGTGGTGAAGGACCAACCGAGTAGGAGGCAATTCGGCAGAGAGAGGCAATCCGAGCCGAATAGAGAAAGTGGAAGGAAGTCCGAAAAGGAAGGCTTTCCCCAAAGGTCATCTTTCCTAGGAGTGAACACAGTGTTCAAGGAGCCTATTTACAAAATATTGGGTCAGATCAAAGAAAAGCCCTTTTTCAAATGACCGAGCAAGCTGATGGGAGATCCCTCTAAAAGGAATCCTAATTTTAGGTGTTCATATCATAGGGATGAGGGACATAAGACAGAGAACTGCCGACACTTGAAGCAGCATTTGGAAGAGTTGGTGCAGGCCGGGCACCTCGCAGAGTTCATTGAGAGCGGGCGAAAAGCAGACAATGGTAGGACAGAGCAAGCCGGGGACCACAACACCCCGGCAGGGGTAATTGATGTGATTCACGCCGCAACTAACCCTCAGATGTCCACTAACAACTCTGCTAGGGCATATATTCAAAAGGCAGCAAAGGAAAGAGAGGTTTACGAGCTGAGAATGACACCGGAGGTCACCAACAAAAGAATCAAATTGGAGGAATCAGCCGAGGCGCTATGTTTTACCGAGCAGGATTTGGTCGGCGTTCACCAGCCTCATAACGATGCCCTAGTCGTCACCCTTCGGATTGCTAACTTTGATGTCAAAAGAGTTCTGATCGATCCAGGGAGTTCTTCAGAGATAATGTATTGGGACTTGTTCCAGAAGCTCGGCCTCAAGAACCAGGATCTGAAGCCGTCAAACACGCCACTCATTGGCTTTAGCGGTAAAACAGTACTCCCTAAGGGGAAGATCACGCTTCCTGTAAAAACAGGACCGGTTTGTGTGATGACCGAGTTCCTGGTGGTGGACACCGTCTCGGCATACAATGCGATAATGGGGAGATCCTGGTTGCACGAGATGAGGGCCGTGCCGTCAACATACCACCAGATGCTAAGGTTCCCGTCGGCTGATGGAATTGTGAACGTTCGTGGAGACCAAGTCAGTTCCAGAACCTGCCTTTTGACCTCGGTTAAGACAAAAGATCCGTGCCGAGAACTTGGCTCGGTCGAGGAAAGTGAGAAATAGCAATTAACCACTGACAGCTCGGTCAAACTCGATGATGTAGCTGTCAAAGGAAGCCCTGACGAACCTTTGGGAGCAGAAAAGGAAATTACAGAACGAACCATCGAAGACTTGACGAAAGTACCTCTAGACAAGAATGGAGACCCAGAAAAGTATTTTATGGTGGGGGCAGCACTCAGTACCGAACAAAAGGTAGAGTTGGTAGAACTGTTGCAGACATATGCCGATGTATTTGCATGGAATACTAATGATATGCTCGGAGTACCTCCCGAGTTGGCGTGTCATCATTTGAATATCAATCCGAGTTATAGGCCGATCAGACAGAAACTGAGGAGATCGTCGCCCCAGCACCAGGAGGCAGTAAAAGAGGAGGTGGCACGGTTGCTCGAATCCAAAACGATAAGGGAAGTTAAATACCCGACTTGGCTGTCGAACACAGTGGTGGTGAAGAAAAAGCATGGTAAATGGAGGGTGTGTGTCGATTTTACAGATCTGAATAAAGCTTGTCCAAAGGACAGCTTTCCACTGCCGAAGATAGATCAGATGGTGGATGCAACAGCGGGGCACGAGCAGATGAGTTTCCTGGACGCTTTCAGAGGATACCATCAGATCCCTCTCGCTGAGGAGGACCAGGAGAAAACTGCATTCATAACCCCAGAAGGGGCATATTGTTATAGAGTGATGCCGTTCGGACTGAAGAACGCCGGGGCGACATACCAGAGGTTAGTAACCCGAATGTTTTCAAATATGCGTGGTCGTACCGTTGAGGTTTATATTGATGACATGGTAATTAAAAGTAAAAAGGCCAGTACCCATTGTGCCGACCTCAAGGAGACTTTTGAGGTCCTCCGAAAGTATAACATGAAGTTGAACGCATCCAAGTGTGCGTTCGGTGTCGACTCCGGGAAGTTTTTAGGATTTCTTGTTACACACCACGGAATAGAGGTAAACCCCGAGCAGGTAAAGGCAATTACTGAATTACAGTCTCCTCGGACAGTAAAAGAAGTCCAGCGATTGACCGGCATGGCTGCAGCGCTTGGGAGATTTATTTCCCGAGCCTCTGACAAATGCAGACCCTTTTTTCAGTCCATTAAAGGGAAGAAAGGGGCACTCTGGAGCCAGGAATGTGAAGAGGCTTTTGCAAAATTGAAGGAATATTTGGCATCCCCACCGATCTTATCCACCCCCTTACCCGAGGATAATCTCTTTCTTTATTTGGCTGTATCGGAACAGGCTGTCAGCGGAGCTTTAATGAGGATTGACGATGGAAAATTCAAACCTATTTACTATGTGAGTAAGGTGCTCTTAGACGCAGAATCAAGGTACACCTCGTTGGAGAAGTTGGCATTGGCGCTGGTTAGCTCGGCAAGGAAGCTCAGACACTACTTCCAGGCCCATCAAATTACAGTCCTAACCGACCAGCCGCTTAGGTCACTCTTCCTGAAAGCCGACCTGTCGGGGCGTATTGCCAAATGGGCAATTCAGCTTGGGGAGTTTGACATCCGATTCGAGCCAAGGAAAGCCATCAAGGGACAGATAGTTGCAGACTTTATTGCTGAATTTCAGCCAGAGAGATCCCAGGAAGGGGCCAATGATAATAAACTAGCAGAACTCGACGGCAACTGGACTCTATCAGTTGACGGTTCCTCAAACCAGAAAGGCGCAGGAATTGACATTATTCTTGTAAGTCCAGACGGATGCATACTGGAGAAAGCAATAAGGTTAGGATTTGGAGCTTCCAATAATGAGGCAGAGTACGAAGCCTTGATTGCAGGTGTAAGGCTGGCAAGTGAGCTCGGTGCGATGAGGCTCCAAATATTTTCTGACTCACAGCTAGTAGTGAATCAGATAATAGGGGAGTACATGGCTAAAGATGAAAGGATGATAGCATATCAGGCAGTTGCGGAGAAAGAATTGAGCAATATAGCAGAGTACTCAATCCAGCAAGTGGGTAGAGCTAGGAACTCTCACGCCGATGCTTTAGCTTCGTTGGCCTCGGCGGTTGAGCAGGAATCTGAGAGATCAATCACTGTTGAGTTTCTAGCAGAGCCGAGCATCCATTTGTCCAGCACGGACGAAGTTTTATGCAACATTGTCGGTCCGAGCTGGATGGATCAGATAGTTGGTTTTTTGAAGACTGGTGAATTGCCCCAGGATGAAAAGGAGGCTCGCAAACTACGATTAAAAGCAACCAGATTTTGGTTGTCCCCGAAAGACGAGCTATACAGACGCTCATTCGGGGGTCTGTACTTGAAATGCGTACATCCCAGCCTAATTCAGGACTTTTTGTCAGAAATACATGAAGGAAGTTGCGGAGCACATACTGGAGGCAGGTCTTTAGCTCACCGAGCCATCTCACAAGGGTACTGGCGGCCTTACATGCAGAAGGACGCTCAGCAGTACGTTCGGCGATGCGATAAATGTCAGAAGTTCTCCCCGGTGCCTAGGAAGCCATCAAACGAGCTCCATCCTTTGTCAAGTCCATGGCCATTTGCCCAATGGGGATTGGACATTGTTGGTCCTTTGGCTCGGGCCCCGAGCAATAAAAAGTACCTGTTGGTGGCTACGGACTATTTCACGAAGTGGATCGAAGCCGAGCCCCTGGCTAACATAAGGGACACGGATACAAGGAAATTTGTCTGGAAGAACATCATTACCAGGTTCGGCATTCCATACGCGCTTAAATCTGATAACGGCACTCAGTTTGATAGTGGGTCTTTCAAAGCATTCTGTCAGCAGTATGGTATCCGTAACTACTACTCCACCCCGACCTATCCTCAAAGTAATGGGCAAGCCAAAATCTCCAATAAAACGATTTTGGATGGAATCAAGAAGAAGTTGGAAAGTGCCAAAGGAAGGTGGGTAGAAGAGCTGCCTAGTGTTCTGTGGTCATACCGAACCACACCCCGACGTTCAACTGGAGAGACCCCCTTTGCTTTGGCTTATGGCATGGAGGCTGTTATTCCACTTGAAGTTGGTTTACCAACTTTAAGAACCGAGCTTGTAGAAGGCGGTAGCAACGATGCTGTTATCAGAGGAGATTTGGATTTAGCCGAGGAGAAGAGAGACCATGCTGCAATAAAAATGGCCTCGTACAAAAGTCAGATTTCCCGAGCCTATAACAAGAATGTGAACCCTCGCACCTTTGAAGTGGGGGATCTAGTGCTCAGACGTGTGCTGGGATCTGTAACACCCCAAATACCACCCTGGACGACATTACACTATGAAACCCTTCATGTCATGAGAGCAACTAAATATATATCCATCAAATAAGAAACATTCTTAATTTTAACAAAATTTGGGCAGAGTCTCCTTTGTACAGGAAGCTCCACCCAACAATCACAACCTGTGCAATTATATTAACTTAACCACACAGGGTCCATTTAACCATCCAATAACAAAATATTTCATTCACCATATATACTATCCACAACGATCATCCCAAAAGAATAAACCAAACTAAGGCCATTACAATCCAAAAGAATTACATGAATATATTGCAGCGGAATTTCAAAAGAAACTAGACTTTACAATGTTTGTACATATTGGTTCCTAGTCTAATACAAAATAAAAGGGGCATCTCTAAGTGTCCCACTCGGGATCCAGGTACCCCTCCAAAGAAGCTTCCCCAAGGTCCGGCTCATTCACACCGAGCTCCTCCTCTAAAGTCAAATCTGAAAAATATTAATTGTAGGGGATGAGCACGAAGCTCTGTAGCAAAATCTTCCCAACTCAAACAAGGTTTAGAAAAACATATAAAACGGTTGGTCTCATTTTCACAAATAGCATATATACCATTTTGAAGGAAAAGCAGGATATTTTAAATAGATCTCAAGTTTAAGCCATAACAACAATCAAGTAAAAGAATAAATTACATTGAACAACAATACACCGTGTCCAAAGTTAGGCCAATTCGGAAGGGCGTCTTCCGATGCATTGTCCCATACCAATGCACCGGCCAAGACGTTCCAACTCATCATCCCATGTATATTGGTTCATCCCCGTACCATGTATGTTGATTGCTTCTCATGAATCTACCCAACGATTATACCTAGTCCACCAATCACAATCACATTCACAAGCATTTTAGGAAAGGGCGTCTACCATCCCAATGGCAGTGACGAGTCCCTTCCCAGGAAAAAGTATACTATCCCTTGTTCGAACTCCAGTGAACGATAGTGATTTCATTACCAAATGACAACCCACTACAAGTGCTAGGAAACCATCTCACCCCCACGGGGGTAGACTAACCTCTAACACTCTACGGCATCTCTCGAAGGCAATCCAAGTCCCTCACAACAACCATACAATTGAGGAAACCAAAATATTCTCAATTCATCAACATTTCAAGGAATTACCAAATTTCCACAATTCTAATATAATGTTTCATAATATGAGGGAAGAAAATGAGCAAGAGATCCTCATAAGTAACATTTTGGTGTACCATATCAAACACTAAAGTTTTGAAAGCAATACTAAGGAAAAATAGAGGGAAAAGTCCATTTCTCTTTAAAACCAAGGTTTGAAGATGAAAAAGAGAAATTTAAGAGTTACCCAACCATCACAATGTTCAAAACATGGCATTTATTTCAAGAGGAACAAGAGTCATGTATTTCTTATCATGTATATAAGGATGAGAGTGAAAAAGATAGCTTTAATAGTTACCCAACTACCAAAATGTAAAAAGAAAGGAAATCAATGCAAGGAGACAAAGAATCAAGTATTTAATAGCAAGTACATATGATTTTAAACCAAAAGAATACATATAATTTAGCCCTAGCCTCAATGTAAGAACATAGGAAGAAATCCCCTACCTTATGCTCTTGAAGAAACCTAGGGTTTGAATCTTGAATCACCTTGTGAACCCTTTGTCTTTCCTTTTAATCTTGAGTTTTATCTTTCTCTCTTTCTCTCTAAGGGTTTCTAGGAGGGTTAGGGTAAGAGGAAGATGAAGAAATGGGGCAAATGGGATGTGGGATGGGTTCTTATAACACAAAATCCCGACTTTTAACTGTTTAGAGGCGTCAGAAGGATGGTACCGGTACCCAGTACCGGTACCGAATGGTACCGGTACCCAGTACCGGTACCCAGAACCTTCTGGAGTCGCAGTACCGGTACTTGGTACCGGTACTAAATGGTACCGGTACCGGGTACCGGTACCCTTTTTCTGCTTCAACTTCCAGGGCAGTTTTGACCCATTTAGAGGTCGAATTGGAAAATTTTCATGAGATACACTTTTGTAGTCCTAGATGTCTACTATCTACTGTCCAAATTTCAGATCAATTGGATATAAGGATAAAAAGTTATGACCAAAATACTAGAAGGTGTCCAAGATACTTTTTATCCAATTTCACTCTAAAGTGGGTTTTAACTCCAAAATACTTCCTAACTTCCAATACACCTCATATTACCTCTCCCAAGGTTGTTCGACCTTCCGGATTCAATGGAAGCATTATTTTGACCTAAAAACCTTTAGAAACTTGTCTATTCACCCTTTCCAAGTTTACACACCTTCGAAACTCAAACTTCTCAATACAATTGTCTCCCTAATATTTATTCCTACTATTACTACACATAACTCCATTTTACTACAATTGTTTACTATATATCTATGTACATATATAAAATAAAAAATGCGGGGTGTTACAGGATCGGCAAAGAACCCAGCAGACGGAAAGCTTGGAGCAAACTGGGAAGGACCGTACAGAGTCACCAGGGTTGGAGGCAGCGGATACTACGAGCTTGAGACACCTGACCAAAAGGCCGTACCGCGCCCTTGGAACACGGCAAACCTCAGAAAATTCTATTTCTAGTGTACTAGCGCCAATTGTGCCATTCGGAGTATCTAATAAAAAGTCAGGATTTCTTCCAGATCGCATATTTATACTGTTGCAAAGAATCGAATAAGTAAACTGTTCCTACAAGGAACCGAACTCTAGTAAGAAAGTGCCGAGCAGGCCATAACTTCTAGAGAATCGAATAAGTAAACAGTTCCTACATGGAACCGAACTCTAGCAAGAAAGAGCCGAGCAGGCCATAACTTCTAGAGAATCGAATAAGTAAACTGTTCCTACAAGGAACCGAACTCTAGCAAGAAAGTGCCGAGCAGGCCATAACTTCTAGAGAATCGAATAAGTAAACTGTTCCTACAAGGAACCGAACTCTAGCAAGAAAGTGCCGAGCAGGCCAGAACTTCTAGAGAATCAAATAAGTAAACGATTCCTACAAGGAACCACACTCTAGCAAGAAAGTGCCGTGCAGGCCAGAACTTCTAGAAAATCGAACGAAACCAAAACCGAACTCTTGGAGATCAATGAATCTTCCTATGATAAAGAAAAATTGTCTAAGTGGCAAAATCCCCCTGGAGGACCAAGCTCATTGGGTAGGCTAAATGGACAAAATATTGAAGAATTGAAGCAGTTATTTATATTATCGAGGTCTGATCAAGTTATATAAACCGAAGAGCCAAGATACTCAAAATCAAAAGGTTACTTGCATTGAAGCTTCGAAAGCATTACAACAAAAGGATCTGTAAAAAGCAAAAAGATCCAAGGGCAATTACATCGAAATTGTTTTTTGAAAAAAGAAATTCTAAGTGTTGATTCAGCTTGCAGGAGGATGAGAGGAGCTCGGAGCAGAATGTCTGGAGAACAGCTCTGAAGAGGGGCTGACCTCGGCTGCAACCAAAGCCGCTCGCCATCCCTTGCCAAAGAAGGCTTCTCTGATCTGAGGAATTTGAGATCGAAGATCACCCTCCGCCTTCTCCACCCCCTCATTATAAGCAGCATCAATCTTCTCCTCTTCGCTCGCCTTGTACTGTTCAAATTCTTCCAGCAAGGCAGAGTATTCAATCTAGCTCCTTGAAAGTTCAACGGTTAATTCGTGCTCGGAGTCTTTCAGTTTGCCGAGCTCTGTTTCAAGTTTTTGGTCCTTGTCAATCAGGCTTTGATTTTGAGCCTGAAGCACCTTGACCTCTTCACAAAGCTTGGCGTATTCTTCATCCGTACTCTCCTTTTTTGCTAAGGCTGAAGCTCGGGCATGCATGGCATCCTTCATAAGTTTATCCTTCTTGGCAATCCGAGCTCCGACCTCGTGCACTTTCTGCAAACCCTGAGTATCATAACAAAGAGTTAGAAAATATTTTCGAAAGAATGAAAAAATGCGCAAATACGTTAAGAACTTACTAGAACCATATGCTGAATGGCCTGGCGAGAAACCTCTTCATCAGTCAAGGACTCGTTTATGGCAAGGTCACGGGGAAGAATTATTCCTCTGGCAAGCCCAACCGCAACATTGAAATTTTCAATAGCAGAGTCTTTGGCAGTAATTTCCTTCTTTTTTGCTCTAAGTACTGGTCGGAAAGGGGGAGTTGCTGGATGACTCGCCTCGGCTTCGGCAGTTCTTCGCCTCTTCGGTGCTGGGCCCTCTCCCACTTCAAGAACAAAAACGTCATCGGAAGTTTCATTGGTTTCTGGTACAGAAGGAACAGTTTCGAAAGGAGTTGAAGTTTCAGGAGTCGGAGCCATGGTTTCATGGTGTATGTTCGGAAGCTCTTCATTAATGGGGTCCGGCAGCTCAGAAATTGGCTTAGCTGCTAGTGCTTCCTCAACAACTGGGGGCACGGAGTGCGTCACTTCGGGATCGGCAGTAATGGTCGGCTCGACTGTGTCCAAAAAATCCATGAAGCTTCTCGATACTCTGCGACCTGCGCCTGCTGCAGAAGCCCTCTTTTTTCCTCTCGGAGTCCTTTGCCGAGCAGACTGTAATGCCTCACGATCCGCTGCAAGTGTTGCATTAGGTCGGTTCGGCACGACGATAAACGATGAATAGGTCGGGACGTAACCCAAAAGCGTATGAGCGGCCCGGCAAAACAGAGATTCATTAAAATCCCAGACCCTCTGAAGTTGATCTAACTTAACAGAGGTCTCAGGAACTCTGCCCTTCACAGTCTCTCCTACACAAAAGCAACATCAAGACGAGAATTAGAAAGAACGTGAGAAGGAAAGAAGCTAACCCACGAAAAACAGGATATCAAAAACCTGGCATGCCCTCTTCATAGGGACAACGGTAAGACGGAACGGCTCCGGCGGCGTACTCCCAATTCCCAGACACAAACACGATATCGTTTTCGTGGCCTTTGTTGGAGTCGGGAAGATGGGTGACTAGGTAGCGGTCCTTCTTCCTTACCGAAAGGTAGAAGCTGTCCCCTGCCGCTTTTAGAATGTAGCAGTAGAGGATCTCCCAAAGTCCAAGGCTCAGACCCAGGATCTTGTTCAAGGAGGCAACCCCCATGACGATCCTGAAGAAGTTCAAGCAGCACTGGAGGGGGCACAATTTGGCAGCTGATAGCACCTAGATCAGAAGGGGGTCGAGAGGGAACCTTACCCCCCCTTCAGTGATAGCACGAGTGGGAATGTGGATTGATTCCCTCGTGCCTATCAAAGGCTCGTCCTTCCCAGCAACCCGGATCTCCACGTCATCAGGGATGTCGAATTTGGTCCTAAAGGTTGGGATGTCTGCAGGTTGAAGAGGAGCCATCAGGGAAGACGAAACGCGCAGAGACGAAAGCACAGAATGAGGAAGAAGCAAGAGAGGTAGTGAGTGAAGCAAGAAGTGCAAAGTGTATAAAAGAAAGAAAGAGGCTGTTTATATAGGGGAAGAATTTCAAAAGACAGATTGAATACGCTGAATGTGCCGCCAAAATTGAGAAACGCAAAGCCCAAGGTAATAATGATTAAGAAGGAAAACGGCTGACAGGCAAAAGAGCGTCTGTCAAACGTTTTCTGGGGGCAAATGAAGGGGTTACACCCCAGCGTTACACGTGTCCTTACATTTAATGTGCTCACGTGAGGTTGAAAGGACTGAGCACGTGCTTAAGAATCAAGAATCTGCTGCCGTACCTCATCCGAGCCGATCTAATCAAAGGACCAGTACACAATAGCACTGTTGCCGAAGTCATCAAGCTATCTAAGTGCTCCGTCCATACAATATAATAGCTCGGCTTGAACTCAGCCGAGCTCATGGATGCGATCGGCACGGCAAGAAAAGAGGGCGGTTGTGCCAAACCGAGCTCGTTAACGGATCGGCAAACAGTGGATATGCTCGGCATCAGGTAAGTCCGACCATTTCGAAAGCAGAAGATACAGAAAGATTTGCCTAAAACTTAGGCAAATCAGATAAACGAGATCTGCTAGAATAAAGGCATCCAGAGAAATTATTGGAAAAGAATTAGAAACTTCCCAAACTCAAACACTGAAAGAAAGGAAGGTGTGCCACCTTGCCTCTGAATTAACGGAAACCCTAAGGGGAATACAAGCTATAAAGGGAACGCGAAACCAAGGTGAAAGGTACGCTGAACTCTCATTGTCTTCACACAACTCATATCAATCAGTTACTGACTTAAGCATCGGAGTGCCTTCGATCGAAGCACTTCGATCTTGGGCAGTTTGCTCGTTTTGCAGGTGAAAGGCTTGGAGATCCAGTTCAGAAATTACATCAAATCACAGTTTCTAATTTCGTTTTATCAGAGGTAAACCCTATTTTTTGCCTCTACAGTTAGTATCTCTCCTTATTTTCTCTCTCTTTCCCATTGATTTTTTTGTTTAAATATGTAAAGATTTGGTTTGATTATTTTTATTTGAAACTATAAATTATTTTTATTTTTTGTGATACACCTTATTGGTGTATCTATTTGATATATCTTTTTGGTATTCACTTTCTTGTATCAATTAGGAGTATTATTTTAGTATTTCTATTTCGGTGTATCTGTTTAATGTATCTCTTTCGTGTATCACTTCTTGTATTAATTTTGTGCATCAATTAGGTGTATCATTTTAGTGTTTCTCTTTGGATTTCACTTATATCTCTTTAGTGCATCTATTATGTGTATCTCTTTTGTGCATCTATTCGGTGTCTCTTTAGTACATCTATTAGGTATATCTATTTGTTGTATATCTTTGTAATCACTGTGTGCATTGAATAACTGGTGCAACTTGTACCTATTAGGTATATCTCTATGGAGAAAGTAATATTTGGAATCGAATCAAAAAGTCAAGTTTGGTGATGTATCATAATTCCTTCAACTGGTTTGGAACCAAATCAGAAAGTCCACAACTGGAGAATATAGGAAATAGCAACGGTTGAAGAATATAATGTGAATTGATTTAAAAATAAATGTTCAAAATTCAAACAAATAAAAAAATTAAATCAATTTTTTACATATTTGAAAAGAAAATAAGCGAGAGAGAGAGAGAGAGAATAAGGAGAGGAGTAAATATTGAATGCAACGGTGCCAAGTTGGTAAGGTGAACCCCACTTGAATAGTTTTTTGTTTACATGGAGGAAGAGTGGGTGGCTTGGTTATTAATTTTAGTGAGTCCAATTTGCTTATTTGTTTTGATATTATTGATTAGTGATACTACGTCAGCATTGTCACATGATATCACCGTTGTAATGAATATTTTTTTCTAAGGAGAGAGTGTAACGATGGGAGAAAACAGGGAGAGAGATAAAGAGAAAAAATAGGGGAGAGAGTGAGAGGAACGAAGAGAGAAGGAGGGAGAGAGAGTAACGTAGAGAGAGAGGGAAGGAGAGAGAGAGAATAGGGAGAGGGAAGTGAAAGAATAAGAATAAATGTTCGAAATTTAAATGAATGATAAAATCAAATCAAAATTTTCCATATCTGAAAAGAAATAAATTGTCAATAGTTATGCACTATTTAAGGAAAGGTAATTAGGTAATATAGAAAAAATATAAATTGAATTGTGTACCTAATAATAAGAAATTTATGTATAAGTGAATTTAATAGAGTAAAAATCTTATCAGTGAACTTTCTCTTAAATAAGTCTAAAAAAATATACCCACACTCAATTCTCTTAAAGTTTTGGGTTTGAAAACTTCAGCTTTTGTTGAATTTAGAGGAAAAAGAAACTTGGTCTGTTTTGGACCCCGGTTTATTAGGCGATTTTTTCATCAATTTATTGGGCTAGAACAACTTCTATTAGCACCAAAGAAAAAGTGATAAATCTAGCTTATACAAGGAAAAATCGATTTTTTTGAGAACATTCTAAACGATTTTAATTTTTTTTTTAACTTTGACTTTTTACTAAATTTTTCAAATTTCTGTTTCGCATCCAAAAAAGTCAACTCCAAACAGGGCACGCAGTGTCCTAAAAATGGCTCACTAGAGGGCAATTAGGGTCGGTCATATGGCCAAGTTATGGGTTGCTCACTCTTCGGATGAACTGGCTGTCTAACACACACAAAGAGAAAAAAGAACCTTGGGGAAAGGATTAGTCCCTTCTTATGGCTTTTGGTTGGGTTAGGCGACTGGTGCAGTCTTAATTTTTATTTTTATTTTTATTTTATTTAGTTGAATTTCCACAGAATTGAGAAGTTAAATCTCATCTAAATATAACGCCCAACCCGAGTTATTTACTCTCAATCAGGGGCGGCCCAAGGTCAAGCGGGCTCTAGGCAAAATTTTTATATGAGACCCTATTAATATTTTGTCTATTGCTATATTTTATTTTTAGTTATTATATTTTTTTTCTGTTTTAAAAATTTATTTTTTATTTTTTTTAAAAAATTTAAAATATTGATCAAGTTTTTATACTCAAATTTTGATAATAATTTTTTTTAATAGATAATATTATTAATTCATGCACTCTTAATTGATTGTAAATAAAATTTCATCAATGTAAGTTTTCAACAAGTAATTTAATAATAGAATATGTAAGCAAATAATAATTTTAAGATAACAAAGAATCATTCTTTACCCATGAGTAATGTGTACGCATGAAGTACAAAACTTTAATAACATAGACAATTTAAGTATAAATTATTTGGACTGAAAATTTATATTAAGATAAAAAAGGAACCAATTTTATAGATTTTCATCACAAGAAATAATGAATATAAATTTTTTATGCAAGTGAGTGAAATACAATTATGAACACACCCAAAATATTTAGAAAAATTTAAATCAAAGCTCACACGAAGGAGTAATTTTGGACCCAAAAAAATTAGATATTGATTTGAACTATTAAAATTTGAGTCCTAAAAATTTGAATCATATCTAAAATACAAAAAATAAAAATAAAAATGACGATTATACTAAAGTGGTAAATTTTATGGAGGCCTCTAAAATTTGGGCTTGACCAAGTAGAGAGTAATTTTGGACCAAATAAAATTAGATACTGATTTGAATTAATAAAATTTGAGCCCTAAAAATTTTAATCATATCTAAAATATAAAATAAAACATAAAAAATTAGACCTACTATACTAAAGGGACAAATATGTGAAGGCCTGTCTATGTGTGAGAGAGAGATGAGAATTTTGCTTTTATTATTTTTGTTTTACTGCACTGAGTTTTGACCGTTACAACAAAATGTGTAGATTGTATTTTTGGCCAAACTATTGAATTTGAAATTTAGTTATTAGGTGTACACTTTATTAGGGCTTTTTGTGGAGTTTATATTGTTATGTATTTAAAAACTTTAATTGAATTACACTGTACATTATAAAATATGGGGCCTTCTTTATAATTGGGGCCTAAAGCCCCCGCTTTTTCGGTTACACTATTGGGCCGGCCCTGCTCCCAATGTGATACTTTTTAAATTTAATTACCAATTTGTGACACCTTTTAAACTTAATTATTGATCTGTGACACTTTTTAAAAGTGGGTCAGCACAACTCCGCTTTTGTTTGAAAACAGGGTCAATAACCTCGTTTTAAAATAAAAAATGTGATTAGTAGTTGCAATAATTGCAAATGAAAAACATGAAAATTGTATTTACTAAACACATCTCTTAGCAAAACGTATTTACTGAACATGGTTTTCAGCTATTACCCACAATATTTACCCACAATATTTTGTTGCAGTTATAATAGATGAAGAGTGTGTTTACTAAACATTTTTTGTTTTGTTTTTTCTTAACACGCTTTTCACTTATTGCCCACAAAAATTTCACATTTAGCTAACATTTTTTTTAGGGTTAATTACACTAGAGGTCCCTAAAGTATGGAGTTTGTCTCATTTTGGTCCCCAATGTTTCAATTGCATCATTTTGGTCCCTAAAGTATTGAATATGTTTCTATATGGTACCCCAAGCAGACAGTGTCCAGATTGCTAACGATTTTTTATCATAAACTTGTCAAATGATACTTAAATATGGACAAAAAATAATTTGGATTACTCTTGACCAAATTTTTACTCAAATTTTGGTTAAATACCTACCTAAATTACACAATTTTGATCATAAGCTATTCAAATTTTGGTCAAAAGCTACCAATATTACACATTTTTTGGTCAATAGCTACCCAAATTTTGTTTAAGAGCTATCAAAATTATTTTTTGTCCATATTTAGCTATTACGTGACAAGTTTATGATAAAAAATCGTTAGCAATCTAGATGTCGTCTACTTGAAGGACCATATAGAAACATATTCAATACTTCAGGGACTAAAATGATGCAATTGAAACATTGAAGACCAAAATGAGACAGACCCCATACTTTGGGGACCTCTAGTGCAATTAACCCTTTTTTTTATTTAAAAGCGGAGTGGTTGACTCGACTTTTTAATAAAAGTGAGATTATTGACCCGTTTCTAAAAAAATGTCATAATTTAATAATTAAGTTCAAATATTTCATAAATTGATAATAAAATTTAAAAATAACCACATTATTATAAATAACACCGCCCAACCCTCTCCTTACGCTGATTCCAAATTATGAAACCTATGGACGTGCCTCATAAGCTAACAGTAGAAACTTTTTCGTGTGTGCTGACCGACCCGGTCCCTTATTTGACATTCCCAATTGTAGGTGGAATGCCACGTTTCATAACAAACAAGGAGCTTGAATTTTTCCTTTTTTTGAATACTATGTATATAAGAAAGAGGATAATGAGGCTTAAACCCGCAATTATTAAATTCAATGATGGGATGACAAACTATTAGACTAACAGCTGAATCTTCAGATTGAATTTGGGAGTATGTAAGACTAGTCCACACATAGATTATGGACTGAGCTTGTCAATGTATGTGTTAATGGGTTAAACCAGCATCAGCAAAAACATAATACTATTTGAATCTAAAATGGAAATACTTTTTGTACTTAATTTAATGATCTTATATAGTAACATGATATATCATAACCATAAAATTGATAATGGGTCTGAACTAATAGTGGGGTTCGCTGTCAATCTAATATTAAAAAATTATAAAGTCACTAAATAAGGCTCATGTAGCATTGCCCTTTTGAGAAAATATTCAATGTAAACGTGTTAATATGTCACTGTCATCACGTGATATCACCATTCAACAATAATAAAAAATAAATCGATATATGAAGCTCACAAACTTCAACAACTAAAAATACATCATGTAATGTAATAACTATCCTGTATAAAGAAATGGGATTTTGTTACATTATTATTATTAGATGGTGATACCCAAGGTGGTGCTAATACAGTATCAGCGTTATTCTGAATATTTACTTGTAGTATTTTATGATGTTAAAAAAATACGGTAAATGCTATAACCAAGGAAAAACCTAACAAAAAAAAATGTGATTTTCATGGAATACGTATTCAATTTCAATTTTATTAATTTCTTCCCAACGCCCATCAGTCAATATTCAAAACCTTTACTATCAAACTTAAGAACATGAAAAATTCAAGTCGTATATACAATTTACATGACTTGATGGATATAAATGTTGGAATTTAGAGGACTATCACACACTCACAAAAAAAATAATGGAAGAGACTATTGAAGATAGGAATAACTCTTTCTATTCACTCATATTCAAATGGATGTATTACATATGATATATATAGACACTCATATATAACACATGACATATAAAATAACCCCACTACATAATGCAATAATAAAGACCCCACTCCTCCATTACTTGGAGAATTAAAATACCACAATTACTTTATCCCCCACTAATACCAAATTGATTATCCACTAATACAAAAAACTAAATGCATAAAAATAACTCCTAGAACATGAAAAATCATGTTTATTATTTTTCTTTCAACACCCCCCCTTAAACATGATTTTTCTTCTCAACTCCAATCAAACTTCTCAATTTGCAAAAGACATCCTCTTTGAGGGACTTAGTGAAAATATCGGCAATTTGATCTTGAGACTTCACAAACTTGAGCTCCACCTCTTTCTTGGTCACATACTCTCTAATGAAATGGAACCTTGTGTCAATATGCTTACTACGATCATGAAATACTGGATTCTTTGCCAATGCTAGTGCCGATTTGTTGTCAATGAAGATCTCCGTCGATTCATCTTGAGGCAAATGAAGCTCCTTCAACAAATTTTTAAGCCAAATGGCTTGACAAACACATGATGTAGCCGCCACATACTCGGCTTCACAAGTCGAAAGAGTCACAATGAGTTGCTTCTTTGAGCTCCAAGCAAATGCGGTATCTCCCATGAAGAAAACATACCCGGTAGTACTTTTTCTATCATCCATATCTCCGGTCCAATCACTATCACAATAACCCGCAAGCTTGGAATTGTTAGAACAGGAATATAGTAATCCATAATCAAGTGTACCTTTGATGTATCTAAGAATTCTTTTCGCCGCCTTCAAATGGGTCATGGTAGGAGCTTCCATATAGCGACTTACAAGACCAACACCAAAAAGAATATCCGACCTTGTGCATGTTAAGTACCTCAAGCTTCCCACTAGGCTCTTGAAATGGGTGGAATCCACATGCTCTCCATCTTCATATTTTGACAATTTTACACCATATTCAACGGGTGTGCATACCGGCTTACAATCTTGCATCTTGAATTTTGCCAATTTTTTTTTAGCATAACCTTCTTGAGAGATGAAAATACCTTCCTTCATTTGCTTCACTTCAATGCCAAGGTAGTATGACATAAGTCCAATATCGGTCATCTCAAATTCTTTAGCCATCGCTCTCTTGAAATCTTCAAACATTCTTGAACAATTTCCTGTGAAGATCAAGTCATCTACATACAAACAAGCATAGAGTATATCACCATTATCATTCACCTTTGCATAAAGAGCATGTTCATGGGGACACTTGGTGAAATTATTTGCTTGAAAGTACTTGTCAAGTCTACTATTCCAAGCCCTTGGTGCTTGCTTCAAACCAAACAAATCCTTTTTTAATTTCAAGACTTTCTTTCCTTGCCCTTTCACAACATAACCCAAGGGTTGTTCAACATACACCTCTTCATCAAGAAAACCATTCAAAAAAGCGGACTTTACATTCATTTGATGAATTTTCCAATCATTTAGGGCGGCTAAAGAAATAATCAATCTAATTGTTTCCAAACGAGCAACGGGTGCAAATACCTCATCATAGTCAATACCCGGTCTTTGACTATAGTCTTTTGCAACCAACCTTGCTTTGTACCTCTCCACTTCACCATTGACATTTTTCTTTGTCTTGTACACCCACTTCACTCCAATGGCCTTTTGTACTCTAGGGAGTGTGACAAGTTCCCATGTTCCATTTCTTTCAATTGCTTCAATTTCTTCGTTCATGGCACTCTTCCACTTCTTGTTTTGTGCCGCTTTCTCATAACCTATGGGATCACAATCGGCAAATAGGCAAAATAGTGTTAGATCACTAAATCTTTGAGTTACCTCTTCGGTTTCTTCATAGATATCTCGAAGACTCCTCATGCGAGGTGGCCTCCCACTTGAGCTTGCTTCGGATGATGATGGAGATGCTTGCACATTGGTGGGTAGTGGTGGTGATGGTGGAGGAGAATAAATAGGCAGCTCCATGATCTCATTGGGCTCCTCCTCTTCTTCAAAGAATGAGAAAAAATCATAGTCTTCTTGTGGAGTGTTCCAATCCCATTCATCTTCTTCATCAAACTCAACATCTCTACTAATGATTATCTTGCCATTGATTGGGTTGTAAAGCTTGTAACCTTTGCTTCTTGAATCATAGCCAATGAAGACAAACTTTTCACTCTTGTTATCTAATTTGGTCCGTTTCTCATCCGGCACATGTGCATAGCATACACTTCCAAAGACCCGCAAATGAGAAACATTTGGTTTGATTCCTCCCCATGCTTCTTGTGGTGTTTTGTCTTGAACACGTTTAGTGGGACACCGGTTTAACAAGTAGATGACATAATCAATAGCTTCCACCCAAAACTCCTTGGGTATTTTTTTACTCTTCAACATACTCCGAGCCATGTCAAGAATGGTTCGGTTCTTCCTTTCGACAACACCATTTTGTTGTGGTGATCTTGGAACCGTTAGAGGATGGTGAATTCCATTTTCTTCACAAAAAATTTTGAATTCATTTGATGTGAATTCACCTCCTCTATCGGATCTAATTGCCTTAACTTCATACCCACTTTGTTTTTCAATCAACGCCTTAAACATTTTGAAAACACCAAACACCTCCGATTTTTGTTTTAGAAAATAAACCCATGTTTTCCGGCTAAAATCATCAATAAAGAGAAGAAAATACCGGTTCTTACCAAATGATGGTGGGTCTATAGGGCCGCAAACATCCAAGTGAACAAGTTGAAGTGGTTTGGTTGCTCTTGAAATGGATTCTTTGGGAAAGCTCTTTCTAACTTGCTTTCCAATTAGACATCCCTCACAAAGTTGATCCGGGTGGTTGATAGAAGACAATCCTTTCACCATCTTCTTTCTAGACAACAAGGTTAGTCCTCCAAAATTCAAGTGTCTAAATCTCAAGTGCCATAACCAAGAAGAATCTTTAACACATGCTTTCAAGCATTTTGACACATCACTTTGAATATTTAACAAAAACATTCTATTTCTTGTCATCGGCATTTTAGAAACCAAATTCCCGTTTCCATCTCTTATTAAAAGATTATGATTTTTCATGCAAATATCATAACATTTTTCTAAGAGTTGTCCCAAGCTCAAAATATTATTTTTCATGTTTGGCACATAAAAAATATTAGAAATAACTTGGTGTCTTCCATCCTTCAAACGAATCAAAATATTACCTCTTCCCATTACTGGAATTTGAGAAAAATCTCCAAAAGTGACTTTTCCACTTACCGATTCATCAAGCTCCACAAACATTTCTTTGTTTCCACACATATGATTACTAGCACCGGAGTCAAGGTACCATACGTTCTTGTCTCCCTTTTGCTCTTCTTTGTATGCCAACAACAAGGTCGGCTCTACCTCTTCAACTTTGTCTTCAACAAAGTGTGCTCTTTCTTCCACAAAATCATTTCTACACTCAGAAGCAAAATGGCCATATCGGTGACAATTATAACATTGAATATGAGATTTGTCATACCTCCCTCCATATGACTTTGAATGGTTGCCTCTTCCACGTCTTCTTCCACGATGTGATTCTTGACCTCTTTCTTCTTTGTTGGACGCATTTTGGCCAAAGTTTTCCCCTCTACCTCGACCACATCCACCACGACCTCCATGTCCACGTCCACGCCCTCTACCTCTTTGACATCCATCTTGCCTTCTTTCTTTTTCTTTGAAAGAAAGCTTGGTTTGTAGCACTTGTTCCAACGAATCTTGTTTCTTCTTGCTTAGCCGTTCTTCATGGGCTAACAACGATCCCATGAGTTCATCAATCGTCATTGTGTCTAAATCTTTAGACTCTTCAATGGCTACGACAATGTAGTCAAACTTGGGGTTCAATGAACGGAGGATTTTTTCTATCACCCGGGTATCATCATAGTGATAATCACCATAAGTTTTCAAATTATTCACAACCACCAAGATTCTTGTGAAATAATCTGAAACTAATTCGGATTCTTTCATACGTAAAGCCTCAAATTCACCTCGTAGAGTTTGGAGGCGAACTTTCTTGACTTTTTCCACTCCACTATGAGCGGTTTTCAGAACATCCCATGTTTGCTTGGATGTGGTTGCGCTAGCAACCTTCTGTAACATAGCATCATCCAAACATTGATGGATGAGTGAAAGAGCCTTTTGATCCTTCTTCTTTGTAGCTTGCAAGACTTCCTTTTGGGCTTGACTTAAGGAAGCTTCATCTTGCGGTGCTATGTAACCAATTGTTACAATCTCCCATAAGTCTTGAGATCCAAGAATTGCCTTCATGCGGATACACCAATTATCATAGTTATGTTTGATGAATCAAGGCATTTGAAATGGAAGCATTCCATTCGCCATCTCTCTCTCACTCTCTCTTTTTCAACACTCAAGTCTAGCTCTGATACCACTTTGTTGGAATCTAGAGGACTATCACACATTCACAAAAAAAATAATGGAAGAGACTATTGAAGATAGGAAGAACTCTTTCTATTCACTCATATTCAAATGGATGTATTACATAGGATATATATAGACACTCATATATAACACATGACATATAAAATAACCCCACTACATAATGCAATAATAAAGACCCCACTCCTCCATTACTTGGAGAATTAAAATACCACAATTACTTTGTCCCCCACTAATACCAAATTGATTACCCACTAATACAAAAAACTAAATGCATAAAAATAACTCCTAAAACATGAAAAGTCATGTTTATTATTTTTCTTTCAACAATAAATATAACATATCTTTGCATTTATATTCACCATACTTTTATTCACCCTTTGCTTAGTCTACCTATAAGATGAGATCTCTAAGTTATTTTCTAGCCATTGTAGCAATTGTTTTCCTTCTAAGCACCAAACCATATCAAGCCTGCAGAATGCTAGATGGAGAAGAAAGAGACTGGTTGAAAAATAAAAATCTTGTGTTATAGTCTCTGCAGTCTGGAGGATCAAATGGGTGCACCTACATCCCCAAACGCGGTGGTCCTCCTTGCAAGCTCAATAATAAGAACTTTGCGCGTCACACCACGTCTGCTCCTCCTCCTGCGGTATACCCACAACTCATTGTTCCAAGTGGCATGGCCACTGGTCGCAAATGAAGGCCAACAGTGACCATTAGCAACATGACAATATTTCAGAAGTTAGAACAGTAAATGTAACTTATGACTTGAAGAAAAATAGAAGCAAACCAATTTTTTTTTTTTTAATTTATTTATACTTCAGTTGTGTGTATTAGATATATTAGTTGTTAGTACACCGAAAAAGAATAAGAGGATGTTGTCTTTGTAATCTCTATACATGTTAAAGACAAATCCACTTTCAATTCATATCTCCAACACATATGCGCATCTAATACAAGGAAACTGTGGTGGCGCAGTAAATACCGTTGAATATGCAACACTGGATAAGCAGAAAACAAATTCTCCGGCTGTTAATTGGAAATTAACAATGTGGTTGAGGTTTTTTTTGAAGATAATGGCTTGGCAGAAGCCACATCACTAACCATAACAACTAACAAATATGAAACTCCAATGGCATCCAGAGGATCAAACAGTGAAACAAGTGCTACTTCAAGTTCAAAATCTTGCCTTCAAGCTTATCTGGCAAGTTAAGGCTAGAATACTCGGTTGGCACACTTCAAAACTTCCGATTTAACTACCAGATATGCAGAAGTTTTCTCAACATCTTGATGATGTGAACAAAGGGAAAAGACTACATAGAACCTACCAGCAAAAAAATCAAATTAGTGCCCTTCCATATCAAACTTCTTTGTGTCTTTCATTATCTTGCCCTGTAGGGGACAAATGATGCTATGAGATGCTCCACCATTTGTAATGCTACAAAGAAACAAAGGATTAAGCCATTGCTTGCTTTTAAAACTGAGACCCTACAGGATATCTCCAGCAAGAAATTTTATCCATAAGTCTAATATCAAATTTTTTTTTTGTATGAGAGACCATATGTAAAGTAAAGCAGTTAAGAGCAGAAATAGTCGACTTTTTTCATCTGAGAAACGTTCTCTGTATACCAAGAAATTGTCAGTCATCTTATCCATGAGGGATGAGGCCCCTAGAAGTACTAAAATTGTCTAGGCAGTTATCGGAAACAACAAAATCATTAACATGCAAATCTAACTGGCTGCTTCATAGTGATAGAAATTCAACAGAAGTTCAAAATTGCAAAGAAGAGTAACCAAGAATATACAATCCATGGGAAGATCAGAATTCAGCAGAATGTTGCAGTAATTGTTCAGACTTCTAGTCCTGCAGCACTACTTAGCAGCCATAGGTTTGTCCCTCCATTAAATCTCGTTGCCCATATCCTGTATTCATTTGCTTCATACTCTTACACCTTAAAACATTTATTGCCTATGTGTATCATAACATGCTTCACAAATTGACTTGAGTAGAATTAAAACCAGCAATTTGAAGCAAACTAAACTGTCATTTAATCAAAGACTAATACAAATCATCTAGGTAGCAACAAGCTGTTTCTGTTTCTCTGCAAGGAAATGCACTTATTAGTTAGACAACAATGAAATTTCCATAGCTTTTTCACAAAGAGATAAATAGGATGATTGAGATTCATCTTACAAGCACTACTTTACAGATGGATCATTTTGAAAGAGCAGCAACCAACATCTCCTTCAAATGCTCTGCAGCACCACCTTGCGTCCGAATAGAGAACGAGTGAATAACCTTGCCATTGTCCATCATGGAAACATCAAACTCTTGAGGAACTACTGGATGTTCTCTAAATGCCTTTATAACTCCAGAAACCGGGTGGGTATAGAGTAGACAGCTCACTCGAACAACTGCATCTTCATGTCTTGACTGAAAATCAATTTCCGGGACAGTACATTGCTTTTGCTTATTGTTACCCATTTCTGTTTCCAAAATCCTAATCTTCTTTTGGAGATCAGTGATGTATGTATTAACATCACCTAGCAGAGAAGCCTTGTCCAGGAGATCGGGTCTTCTCTTTTTTCATGAATAGGAGAAGGTCTTCTCACGTGCCCAGATTGCATGCGACCATGCTATTCAAGGGTTAATCATGAAATCACAAGCCCATGTATTGTATGAAACAAACGCTTTTCAATTCAAACTCATCTTAATTAAAAACCGAGTTTCTTCCACTATGACCCATTCAATTTACAAGTTTTTTTGTAGACCATTCCAGTAACAGTCAACAACCCTCCATCAAACTAAAAAAATTGAGAAATTCAAACAACAGTATAAGGGTATAAATATAGCCTTGGCCCTTCGTTATGATCACCATATCCTTTCGTTATTCACCATAGTTTTACATTTCTTGGTTAACAAATCATGAGATCTGTAACTTTAGTTTAAGCCATTGTAGCAATAGTTTTGCTTTTAACCATCAAACCATATGAAGCTAGTAGAGTGTTACAAGAAGAAACAAAAGATCGGACGAAAAACAAAAATCTTATGTTGCAATGTCTAAAGAAGAGTCCTCCTGGACCGAATGGGTGCACCTACATCCTCGGGGGTGGTGGTAGTCCTTGTACATTAAAGCAGAAGAACTTCGCGAGTCACGTTATTGCTACCCCCTCCTCCTCCTGCTGGTGGCGCCTATCCATTCCTCGTGGTTCCGTCTGGTGTCGCTACTGATGATGATACGTAGATCAGCACAGACAGTGCTCATTGACTATGTGATGGGAGTCACGGGACCTTGGAAGAGAGAGACGGAGCTGCAAATTACTTAGATAAAATAGAAGCAAACTGTGTTTTCATTCTTTATATTTTTTTCATGCGTCAAATGTAATCTTTCACTAGCATGATGAAGGGAGACAAAAGTAAGCTGATGTGTTTTTGTGTATTTTGCATAGTCATGACAGAATAATGAAAAAAGACGAATTGAATTGTTTATCTTTTACCTCCACCTTCTAACATCTCGATCGAGTTGGGAATTCTTGTCACGTTTTTTCATTCACCATTTTATATTATAGATTTCTCGTCGATTTTTCCCCAATAGTATATCAATACTATCTATCTATACAATATTATATAGTAAACAAATTAGGTGAGAGAGACTTTGAAAGACCTTTCCTCCCTATTCTCTCAATTCTTATGATCCGTTTTGTAGGATAGATGAAAAAATGGAAGGATGAAAAATATGAGTGATACGTTTTCCATCCTTCAAGGGAGAAATCATTTCTTCTTTCCTTTGTGTTTGGTAAAGGGGGATGGAAAGTAGGTAGGATTGATTTTTTTTTTGTTTGATAAAATGGAAAAAGTATATATATTTTTTATTTTTTAAATTTTATTAGAAAAATATAAATATATATTTTACCGTTTTATCTATATATGAAATTAATGTATAAATAATATGTAATTGATAAATATAATATATATATATATATAGAGAGAGAGAGAGTGAGGAAAATAACATACATTTCAATACACATAATTAACTTTTCCTCTCAATTTTGGAGGTATTGATTTTAGTGAGTTAGAAAGAAAGTTAATCCATCCACTTTTCTATCCTTCCTATTTTCTTTTCTTACCAAATATGATGTTTTATCTATCTCTCTAACTTTTCATCATTCAAACTTTCCATCTCTCTATTTTTACATCGTACCAAACACATAATTAGAATTTATATTTATTTTAATGCATTCAATAAAATAAAATTTCACCATGTATATAACTATCCATCCACCAACTATAACTCCTCTTTCAAAAAAAACTATAACTCCTCGTTTAATTTTTTTTTAAAAATTACTTTATATAGCAAGTGTCATAACTACCAATCCACAAACTAATATTCCTCTTTCAATTTTTTTTTAAAATTATTTTTAACACCCCAAATTTTTTATAATAGTGAAAAGAGTAATAAAAGATGATGAGATACAAATTTCATGCATCGCACAGAGTCGTCGCTAGTGTATATATATAAGAAAGTCGAATCGGATTCTTATAAGTTTAATAGATATAGCCAAAACCAATTTTACAAATCCAAATGGATTGCGATCATACCAGGATTAATAGAATGGAATTTTAATCCGTATCCAAGGAAGTAAATTTGAATTGTGATCAAATTCGGATTAAGATTCGGTTTATTAATTGACAAAACTATATATCACTGATGTTTTTGTAAATTTACCAATTTTAAAACTCTAATATTGGTAAATTATACAATGGTCGAAATATCGTTTCAGTCAGCTCGAAAATGAAATGCAAACAGTGAAAAAATATGAAAACATATAGAAATAAGTGAAAACATAAATAAAATTCTTTAATTTATAAAAAAAAACTTAATATTTATTGGGTTAACATCCATTGACATTTCTTTTGAAACTCTGGAATTTTTTATTTTCAACACACTGGCGTTCCTTGACATTGTATATACTCAAAAATTGAAAGCACCCAATACATCTATGTCATACAATGGGCTCCCAACTTATTGTTTAACCGTAACAAATAATTAGAGATATTTTTTATGAATTCGATCCGATAATGTGATGGATTTTATTTTCGTTGTTCATATTCGAATCCATTAATAATTTGAAACACGATCTAATTCGAGTAACTTAATTTAACTAAATTTATTCAAATGATCACTTATTTTTTAATAGTTATACAAAAATATATAAATATTTTGAATCGGATCATAATAGGATCAGATATAAGTATATCAAAACTCAAATTTGTAAAATATAAGCTATCGAATTCGGGTTCAAAAAATCAATAAAAAGTATCAAACCATATCCAACTAATCAGATTTGGGTTTGAATCAAAATTCAATCCATTGAATCAAGGGACATGAATTTAGCAGTAGATAAGTGTTGTGGATGAATGTGTCGAAAGGGTAGACGTACGGGAGGTGACAGCCATATCCGCGTTGTTGAATTCAAGTCCTTGCCACCGTCCGCAGCTGCTTGGGCAAACATACCATATAATCTCTGCGACTAAACTCTCCACGCATTCAAAGGACTACTTTTTTTGGTAAACGAATTCCTACACCTCCTTTGCATATAATTAAATATTTTTTTATTTTATTTTCTCTTGGACTTATTTTCACCGTCAATGTTCAAAGCCCTTCCATCAATCTTAAAACATGAAAAATTCAAGTCATACAATTAGATGACTTGATGTGTATAAATATAGCATCTCCTTGCATTTTATTTATTCACCATACGTTTATTTCATTCTTTGCTTAATCAGCCAACAAGATGAAAGCTCTAAGTGTTGTTTTAGCCATTGTGGCAATTGTTTTCCTTCTAAGCACCAAACCATACCAAGCCTGTAGATTGCTAGATGGAGAAGAAAGAGACTGGTTGAAAAACAAAAATCTCGTGTTACAATCTCTGCAGTCTGGAGGACCAAATGGGTGCACCTACATCCCCACGCCTGGTGGTACTCCTTGCAAGCTCAACAATAAGAACTTTGTGCGTCACACCATGTCTCCTCCTCGTCCTCGTCCTCGTCCTCCTCCTTTGGCATACCCACACCTCATCGTTCCAAGTGGCGCAACCACCAGTCGTAAATGAAGGCCGAGAATGACCCTTATTCAGATGTCATAATAGTAAATGTAACTTGTGACTTGAAGAAAAATAGAAACATACCAAACTTTTTTTTTTAATTTACATTTTTTATACTTAATTGGTGTGTATTGCATTTATTAGGATGATAGATTGACAAAAAGAGAATAAGAGGATGCTCTCTTTGTAATTTGTATACTTATTAAAGACAAATATAAAAGGTTAAAGTGAACAGTAAGTGCTCGTATTGTTGCTTACAAAACATTATATATTTTGTGTTATTTTGTGATGAAACAACAGAAAATTTATCGCTGCTGACAAATTACAAAGTTAAAATTTATGTCTAAGGCTGTCATTCGTATGCTGGTGATCCTAAAAATGTAAGTGAAAGGAACGCATTCGAAATAATGACTACCTTGAGATACAGGAAGTACCTGATGAGTACCCATAGAGCATGAGAAAGCTTTGTTTACACCCATTTCGGCCTGGTGAATCAGCAAAGGAGTTGACAATATGCACTTTCAGTTCATAATCTCCAGACATATATATATATTTATATATATATATATATATTTATATATATATATATATATTTATATATATATATATATATATTTATATATATATATATATATTTATGTGTGTGGGTGTGCACCAAAAACTGTGAAAAAAATTCCTTGCCTTGAAGCTGATCATGTCTCAAGTGAAGGTCAGAATATTTGGTCAGCATACGTTAAAACTACAGATGAACCATCTCATGTACAAAAGCTTTCTCCATATATATCTTGATAGTATGATAAACGGGAAAAGATAACTTAGAACCAAACAACAACTAAAATAAAATCTGATGGTTTCAGAAAACAATGAGTGATAGGATTTTGTGTACCGGACAATTGTGTGTGTCGATTGTGAAATCTACCAGGGTGAAGAAAATAGACAAGAGTGTGAGTGGTTTACCAAACTGATAGTTAGACTAATTCACTGGCAATAGAATTTCTATAGAATTTCTTACTCCGATGTTCGTTGTATTATTTTGAAGAGGAAGAAGAGAGTAATTATAGAGAGTGAGGTTGGGTCCATGTGGCTTAGGTCCATATCGATGGACCTTAGTGAAATGGGCTCAAGCATAATTTATGGTATCATCAAAATCAAATATTGGTACTCATTCCTTATTACTTTCACATGTGTCACAAAGTAAAACCACCAGTTAGCTGGTGGTCATTATTATTACTTTAGTACAGGACAATTTTGTATTATTTATGATCATACAATTATGTTTCCTTCACAGATTGGTCAATTGACATTAAGACTCAGACAAAATGTTACGTGAGAATTGTTTGAAAACTATAAATTTCGTACTTAATTTGTCAATGAGTTCAAGTATGTATTTTTTAAGGCGTGAGGTCCAGCTCAGCTGAATTTTTTTGTCATGTTGTTTCAACTAATTTTTTTCTCTTTTTTATATGCCAATTTTACTCCGATATCTCGCACTTTACCTACCTGAAATCGAACTAGAGCCATTGTCTTTCTTGTGGGTAAATCTACTCTTCTTCAATAGAAATCCATCACCACCACCCACCATCACAGAGCATAAACTAAAAACAGTGAACTCTATGACAATGAACTAAAAGATAGTGAACTAAAAAATTCATCTCTTCTTCCATCCACAATATATAACAAAACACATATTCATAGAAAGAGAGAGAGTGACTATTTTTAGTTCACTATTTAAGTTCATTGTCTTAAGTTCACTATTTTTTGTTTACAAAATCGAATTAGTAAGATCATCCAAAATTCGTCAATTTAAATAAAGCTCTTTTAGAAATTTCATAAAAACACAATCAAATCTCATATAAATTCTATGTATCAAACAATCGATTCAGAAAGAGGGAGGGGGAGAATGCTTTTAGTTCACTACCGTGGAACTCACTGTCAGTGGTGGTGGGCTACGGTGGTGGTGGCAATGACGACGAATGGCAGTGAGATAATGATGGTAGTTGTAATAAATATAAGAATGAGATATGGTAGAAGTTTTTAAATAACCTCATCCATTAAAGGTATTTTTTATTAACTGTGTATTTTATAGACCACTCATCTTAAAGTGTCAAGGTTGGACATTTCGTTTTAGAAGTGCGAGAATATGTACCTCTCGTCAAATCTCACAAATTTTAATGGCTCACGGGAAGGGCCGAAAGTTCGACAATCCATTGGATATAGGTAGGAATTATGGTATTTCATATTCCTACCCAATACTTAGTGGAAGTGACTTTTCTTAGCCTACCCTATCCGATCAAGTGTACTATTCCTACCTGAATTCTGTTCAAAACAATCGGGTGGGGTAGGAAATCAGGTGAACATAATATTTTTTAGTTATTAATTTTTGAATCATTTTAACAATTCAATTAAGTAACCTGTACCAATTAACCAACACAATAATGTTAAAACTATTAAAATGTTAAAAATTTAATATATTAATAGTGTTTCTAATTTGTGGTTTCTGCACACATTAATTGTGTTAAAATGTTAAATTTTAAAACACACACACACACACACACACACACACACACACACATATATTCAGAATTTTTATGGGTATTCCGCATTCCTACCCAATTTTTGCGGAATACCAAAATTTTTTCCATTGGTGTACCCGATTTTTTTGCAGCAGCCGATCAGTAAAGTAGGATAGTTTCGAGTAAGATCAGAATATTCGAATAATCGAAAATTTGAACACCCTTGCCATTGGCCATAGGCCTTGGGGCCTTTTTTGGTTAGGCGCATCAGCTTGGCAAAATACAAAAAATTTCACTTGATTTTGAATTATTTACGCCAATACCATTTAGGAAGTCTATTTTGAATTATAGCGCACAACCAGAGTTATTTACCCCAATATGAAACTGTTTAAACTTAATTATCGATTTATGACTCTTTTTAAAAATGAAGTCAATAATCTCATTTTTTGTTTAAAAATAGGGTTAATAATCTTGATTTTAAATAAAAAATATGATCAGTAGTCACAGTGACCGCAGATAAAAATCATGTTTACTAAACACCTTTCAGCTAAGCATAATTCCGTAATTTGCTTTTACTTAAAAGTGTTTCATTGTTGCCCATTAATGTAGAATAAGTGGCTGTTGATTACTTGGAGCATAAAGATTGTCGTGTGTCCAAGGCCCAAAGAAAGATAAAAAGGTGATAGTAAAGGCAAAATGACCCGAACACAGAATTGATTGAGACCAGTGGTATTTGATCTGGATCGGGCCAACGATTAAGACTCATCGTTTTGCCATGAGCTCCTTCAGTTTTGGGTGGAATTCTATCGTTTAGACCCTCGAAACCTCGTTTTTGAAAAGAATTCAAAAATTAATAATAAATTATAAGAGATTCCGAATTCAATGCTCTCAGTTGGGTTGGACTCTAGACGACACGTGCTTTTATGTTAATTAGTTAGATTGCAATTTTTCTTTTTTAGTAATTTTCATATAATTATGGATTTTATTTTTATTATGGGAACGATTAGGGTTTTGACCGTTCCTATATAAATTATCTTATGTAATACGGATTATTTATTGAATAATATACATTTTTTCAGAGTTATTCGCTTATTACTTTATCTGTGGATTCAGAGTATCTTTGTTCTATACACCTAGAATTATAGTGTTTCTTTGTTTCGCTGTGTCACCCAAAATTTTTTATATTTAGCTAACGTTTTTTTATTTAAAAGTGGACTTTTTGACTCCGCTTTCTAACAAAAGTGGGGTTGTTGACTTTGCTATTTTATAACAAAAACATAGTGAATGACCTTGCCTTTAAAAAATGTCGTAGGTGGATAATTAAATTTAAAAATACTGTAGATCGGTAATAAAATTTTAAAATTATTGCATTATGGTAAATAACTCCGCCCAACCCTTTCCTTACGCTAATTGCAAATCAGGAAACCTATGGACGTACCTCATAAGCTAACAGTAGAAACTTTTTCGTGCTGGTGTGCTGACCTATGGACGTACCTCAAGGAGGTTGAATTTGACAGTATGTAAGACTAGTCCAAGGAGCATCAGCAAAACATAATCTCTGCTACCAGAACTTGCAAGGTATTCAAATGCTCAAATTGAAAAATTAGCCACTCACGGAGTCACGGACCATTGGCAATACCCATTACTTCTTTTTTTATATAGCCATATTTACCATAATAAAAACGCGCTTCAATGATTCATTCTATAGCGGATTTTATGATATAATAATATTATTTGAATCTAAAATGTTGATCTAATCAATCGCACCTACTGAATTGATAATAAGTCTGGTCCAAAAAAATTATTGATAGTAGATCCTAACAGACCCAGTTAACACATATTATTCGAGAATTTTTTTGAGATAAATGTGCTAATATATATGTCACTATCCTCCCGTGACATCACCATTAAATATTAATGAAAAAAAAATAGATATATGAACCTCACAAATTTTAATAACTACCAACACATCATGCATTGTAATAACTATCCCAAGTAAAAAAATGAGCTTTATTTAATCATGACAATCAACTGGAAGAGTTTTCTCATGCCTAGAATGCATGCTAGCGTAATTTTCATGGAAAACGTATTCATTTAGAAGGTGAAAAAATATGCATATTGAAGGCTTTTAGTATTGAATGTAAACCTAGTTATTTTCTTCATTTTTGACCCATTCAAATTCTATTTTCTTGTCAAACCTCTCCGTCAATATTCAAAACCCTTCCATCAATCTTATAACATGAAAAATTCAAGTCATACATTTAGATGACTTGATGTGTATAAATATAGCATCTCTTTGCATTTATTTATTCACCATACTTTTATTTCATTCTTTGCTTAATCATCCAACAAGATGAAAGCTCTAAGTATTGTTTTAGCCACTGTAGCAATTGTTTTCCTTCTAAGCATCAAACCATACCAAGCCTGCAGATTGCTAGATGGAGAAGAAAGAGACTGGTTGAAAAACAAAAATCTCGTGGTACAGTCTCTACAGTCTGGAGGATCAAATGGGTGTAGCGATATCCCCAAGCCTGGTCCTCCTTGCCATCTCAATAATAAGAACTTTGCGCTTCACGTCAGGTCTCCTCCTCCTCCGACATACCCACACCTCATGGTTCCAAGTGGTGCAACCACCGGCCGTAAATGAAGGCCTAGAGTGACCCTTAGCAACATCACAATACTTCAGAAGTTAGACCATTAAATGTAACTTGTGACTGGAAAAAAAAGCATACGAAACTTTTTTTTTTTAATTTACATATTTTTATACTTAATTTGTGTGTATTAGGATGATATATTGACAAAAAGAGAATAAGAGGATGCTCTCTTTGTAATTTGTATACTTATTAAGGACAAATAAAAAGCTTAAAGTGAACAGTAAGTCTTTGCTCATATTACTGCTTACAAATATTATTTTTGTGTTATTTGGTGACTAAACAAGATAAAATTTCGAATTTATGACAAGGCTGCCATTCGTATGCTGGTTATCTTAAAAAACATAATTTAAAGGATCATTTTAAATAGAGCATTAGAAAGCTTTGTTTACACCCATTTCGGCCTGGTGAATCTGCAAAGGAGTTGACAATATGCACTTTCAGTTCATAATCTCCATATATATATATATATATGTGTGTGTGTGTGTGTGTGTGTGTGTGCACCAAAAACTGTTAAAAGTGGTCATACATAGGATCAACTATGAAAAAAATTCTACTTCCAATTTCAAATCCTTGCCTTGAAGCTGATCATGTCTCAAGTCAAGGTTAGAATATTTCGTCAGCAACTGTTAAAATTGCAGATGAAACCATTTCTCCATATATATCTTGATAGTAAGATAAACAGGGAAAAGATAACTTTAGAACCAAACAACAACTAAAATAAAATCTGATGATGGTGCATGAAAATAGTGAGTGAGAGGGTTTTGTGTACAGGACAATTGTGTGTGTCAGTTGTGAAATCTACCAAGGTAAAAAAAAATAGACAAGAGTGTGAGTGGTTCACCAAACTGAATAGTTAGGCTAGTCCATTGTCAACAGTCTCTTGCTCTGATGTTCGTTGTATTGCTTTGATGAGGAAGAAGAGAGTAATTACAGAGAGTGATGAAATAGGGGAGAGAGTGAGAGGAACGAAGAGAGAAGGGAGAGAGAGAACAAATAGAGAGGAAGAGAGAGACAGGGAAAATAGGGAGAGAGAGTGTGTGAAAGAATAAATGTTCAAAATTTAAATGAATGATAAAATCAAATCAAATTTTTATATATTTGAAAAGAAATAAATTGTCAATCAGTTATGCATTATTTAAGGAAGGGTAATTACGCAATACAAAAAAAAATGTAATCTGAATTGTGTACCTAATAACAAGAAATTTATGTATAAATGAACTTAATAGAGTAAAAATCTTATCAGTAAACTTTCTTTCAAATAAGTCTTAAAAAATATACCCACACCCAATTTTCTCAATTATTTACGCCAATACCATTTAGGTTATTTAAAGTTTTGGGACTGAAAACTTCAACTTTTGTTGGATTTCGAGGAAAAGAAGTTTAGTCCATTTGGACTTGGGTTTATTGGGCCATTTTTTCATTAGTTTATTAGGCCAGAACAACATCTATTAGCACTAAGGAAAAACTGATAAATCTAGCTTATCCAAAGAAAAATCCACTTTTTCAAGAGCACTCCAAACGATTTCAAGAATTTTAGTTTAGTCAAATAGTTATTTTTTGTCCAAAGTTTGACTTTAAAACCTCAACTTATAATTTTATAATTATGTAAGAGTCTATATTCAATATAATTATCAAATTGAAAACTCGATTATGGCTCACTAGAGGGCAATTTGGGTAAGTCATATGGCCAAGTTATGGGTTGCTCAATCTTCGGATGAACTGGCCTGTCTAATACACACAAAGAGAAAAAAGAACCTATAGCTTTTGGTTGGGGTTAGGCGAGTAGTGTAGTCTTAATTTTTATTTTTTTATGTGAAAATTGGGGTTGAGTCCTCCTTAAGAGACTTATAATGAGTTTAGTCTATCAAGAAAACAAATTTGGGGATAAGTCTATTTTTAATTTTACTAATAAGTAGTTAAGTCCACTATTTTTTTTAAAACTCCAAAATACCATTACTTGAAAGCAATTTTAAATTAGTTTCCTAACTTAGGAATTGTTATCTCTTAATTTACTATCAATGAAGATATGCGAAATTTTTTTTTACGCGAATTTGAAATTTAAATTCAAACAACAACTGATATTCTCTCTCTCTCTCTCTCTCTCTCTCTCTGTATATATATATATATATATATATATATATAATATTCTTTTTGAGTTTGAATGTTACTATTTTTTTTTTTGAATGTTTCATGTTACTGTTTTTGTTGGACATGTTACTGTTCATATTATTATTTTTGTTGAACATGTTACTATTGTTATTTTCCTAAATATTGATATTCAATGTTATTTTTTTTTATTTTTGAATATGACTATTTTTTTGTGTTTAAATGTTACTATTTTTTTAATATTACTATGTGTGTGTGTATATATATATATACAGAGAGAGAGAGAGAGAGAGAGAGAGAGAGAGAGAGAGAGAAATAAATAGTGATATTTTATGTATGGACATAGATAGATATGAGAGAAAGAGAGAATTTTAATGTTAAGTCAAACTCCTAAAATTTAAAAGTTGTTAATTTTCAAATTTATTTTAATTAAACATAACTACTGGGGGTATTTTAGACAATAAAAATCAAAATGGATTTAATATTAAACAAGTTTCCTTGATGGACTTATCATCAAATAAGTTCACAAAGGGAGACCGGCCTCCAACTTTTCATTTTATTTTATTTTATTTAGTTAGATTCCCATAGAATTGAAAAGTCAAATCTCATCTAAATATAGCGCCCAACCCGAGTTATTTGCCCCCAATGTGACACTTTTTAAACTTAATTATCGATCTATGACACTTTTAAAAAGTGAAGTCAACAACCCTGCTTTTGTTTGAAAACATGGTCAATAACCTCGTTTTTAAATAAAAAATGTGAACAATAGTTGCAATAATCTCAGATAAAAAACGTGAAAAATGTGTTTACTAAACACACTTTTTGGCAAAGTATGTTTCCTAAACACACTTTTGACTATTGCCCACAATATTTTGTTGCAGTTATACTAGATGAAGAGCGTGTTTACTAAAAACTTTTTTGTTTTGTTTTGTTTTGTTTTTGATTAAAATCGTGTTGAGTAAACACACTTTTCACTTACTGCCCACCAAAATTTCATATGTGGCTAACATTTTTTTTATTTAAAAGCGGGGTGGTTGACTCCGCTTTCTAACAAAGGTGGGATTATTGACCCGTTTTTTAAAATGTGTCATAATTTAATAATTAAGTTCAAAACTTTTGTAATGGATAATAAAATTTAAAAATTACCGCATTATTATAAATAACTCCGCCTAACCCTCTCCTTACACTGATTCCAATTCATGAAACCTATGGACCGTGCCTCATAAGCTACCAGTGGAAACTTTTTCGTGCATGTGTGCTGACCAACCCGGTCCCTTATTTGACATTCCCAATTGTAGGTGGAATGTCACAAAGAAGTAAATCACCATTTCTAATAGCGTTATTGAATTCCATTCCTTGCAAAAACATAATCCCTGCGACCTGAACTTGCAAGATATTCAAATGCCCAAATTGAAAAATTAGCCACTCACTGACCACATTTTGTATATAGCCATATTTACCATAATAAAAACATGCTTCAATGATTCATTCTATGGTAGGTTTTATGATAGAATAATATTATTTGAACATAAATTGTTGATCTGATTTGTTGTTTTAATGAATGACACCTACTGAATTGATAGTAGGTTCTGGTCAAAAAAAAATTTGATAGTAGATCTCAACAAATCCAATCAATAGGTATTATTCGAGAAAACATTCAAGGTAAACGTGACCTCATCGTTTAATAATAAAGAAATAAATATATGAACCTCACAAACTTCAATAACCACCCGTACATGATGTAATGTAATAACTATTCCGTATAAATAAAGGAGGTTTATTTATTTAATTGTTACTTTATTATTGGATAGTGACATTCAAGACAGTGTTAATATGGTATCACCATTATATTGAATATTTACTCGTATTATTTTATGATGTTAAAAAAAAAAAGGTCAAATGCAATGACCAAGGAAAAACTTAACCAAAAAAAAGAAGTGATTTTCATGGAATACGTATTCATTCAAAGAGTAAAAAAAAATAATGCTTGAAGGCTTTCTTAATTTCTTCCGAAAGCCCATTAGTCAATATTCAAAACCTTTACTATCAAACTTAATAAAATGAAAAATTCAAGTCGTATATACAATTTACATGACTTGATGGGTATAAATATATAACATATATTTGCATTTACATTCACCATACTTTTATTCACTCTTTGCTTAGTCTACCTACAAGATGAGATCTGCAAGTTAATTACTATTAAATGCTGACACTCAAGACCACCTAGTTAATTTCTTCATTTCTGACCCATTCAATTCCAATTTTATTAATTTCTTCCCAACGCCCATCAGTCAATATTCAAAACCTTTACTATCAAACTTAAGAAAATGAAAAATTCAAGTCGTATATACAATTTACATGACTTATGGGTATAAATATAACATATCTTTGCATTTATATTCACCATACTTTTATTCACTCTTTGCTTAGTCTACCTACAAGATGAGATCTCTAAGTTATGTTCTAGCCATTGTGGCAATTGTTTTCCTTCTAAGCACCAAACCATACCAAGCCTGCAGACTGCTAGATGGAGAAGAAAGAGATCGGTTGAAAAACAAAAATTTCGTGTTACAGTCTCTGCAATCAAATGGGTGCACCTACATCCCCAAACGCGGTGGTACTCCTTGCAAGTTCAATAATAAGAACTTTGCGCGTCACACCATGTCTCCTCCACCTCCTTCTCCTCCTTCGGCATACCCACAACTCATGGTTCCCAGTGGCATGGCCACTGGTCGTAAATGAAGGTCAACAGTGACCATTAGCAACAAGACAATAATTCAGAAGTCAGAACAGTAAGTGTAACTCATGACTTGAAGAAAAACAGAAGCATACCAATTTTTTTTTTTTTAAATTTATTTATACTTTAGTTGTGTGTATTGAATATATTAGTAGTTAGTACACCGAAACAGAATAAGAGGATACTGTCTTTGTAAACTATATACATGATAAAGACAAATAAAAAACTTTAAAAAGTGAAAGGTAGGTCTTTACTCATATTGTTGCTGCTACGTGTGTCTCGTTATGTTATCACATCCTTGCCTTCAAGCTTTTCTGGCAACTATCAGATGTGCAAAAGTTTTCTCAATATCTTGATGATATGAACAAAGGGAAAAGACTACATAGAACCAACCAGCAAAAAAAATCAAATCAGTGCCCTTCCATATCAAACTTCTTTGTGTCTGTCATTATCTTGCCCTGTATGTAGGGAATTCAGATACATTTGGAACAAACGATGCTATGAGATGCTCCACCATTTGTGATGCTACAAAGAAACAAAGGATTATAAAACCAAACAATTCACATGAAATACTTGAAGAGGGTACAGAAATACTTATTGAAGGCCTAAAACCAAACAATTCACATGCCATTACGATATAATGGTAAGATAATGCAGTTTTCAATTTGAAAGATCAGCCAAGAACTCACTTACCACCTTTAGTTCGCGCAAGAAACTCAACTACACCGAATATCTTCTTCTTTTGCGAATCTTGAAAAGCCACAATCACCCAAATTTGCACAAAATATGCTAAGATTGTAAAGACTATGATATGAAATCCCCGAAAAAGATTTTCGGTTGAATGCCGGAACTGCTACACAAACGATATCAAGATTGTAAAAACGATATCAAAGAATATCGGGTATTCTCCGGAAAAGATTTTCGGTTGAATGTTGGGAATTGTTAAACAAATTTGCACAGAAGATATCAAGATTGTGAAACAATGATAACAAATCTTGGGTATTCTCCGGTAAAGATTTCCGGCTGAATGATGGTAATCCACCGGACGGTGTAAGGACGGCGAGATTGATAGGCGACAGTGATGTGTTGAAGTGACCGTTGATCACTGTTGATGTCGATCTCCGTGTGATGTGGTGTAGAGCTGGACTGGTTTGTGGAGGTGACATTCTGAGAGAACCCTAGGAAATCGGAGTCGTTGAATTTCTCTCAGAACTTCGCCGCTTTGTTTGAGCTTCTTGTGGCTCTCTTCAATCTCTTTCTTTGGCAGATGTTTTTGGCGCGGAGAGAGAGAGACAGGGGAGGGGGCGGTGGTCAACGGTGGTTATAAAGAAATAACTTATGGCGGTGTTTATTTTTTGGTTAAAATACACTTTTAGTTTCTATTTGATCCATAATCTTTTAATTGTGTATATTTAGGTCATTAAGATTCTTAATTTATATTTAAGTGGTCAAATCCAAAATGCCTGTCAAAGAAACGTGACGTTTCTGATCACGTGTCAATCACGTAATTCCTAATTTTATGTTTATTTGGTCACTAAAGTTCCTAATTTGTGTCCCTAAAATTTTTTAATTTGTATCTATTTGGTCCCACCTGATTGGTGCATGATCAAAGAAGTTAACGATTTTTTTACGGACATTTTAGGATTAGACTACATAGATATAAATTAGGAATCTTAGAGATCAAATAAACACAATTGAAAATTTGAGAACCAAATAGATACTACGCATGTACTTTGGGGACTAAAAATGTATTTTACCTTTATTTATTTATTTTTTTTGTCCCACGGTACTGTTTATTAATAACGGTAAAATATAGTAACGACCATTTAATTATACCACTTTTAATTTCTAAAATTTTTAAATAACATCACTTTAACAACAGCAAGAGTACTGTAGGGGGAAAAATCGGTACCTATTCGAATAAAGAGGTTTGTCTGGAGCGAGTACTCACGATCGTCTCTGACCTGCAAAACTAACAAATTATCATAGACTGGTGGGGTACTGGCCAAATGCACTCGGATACTTAGTGTCAATTCATAAGAGAAAATGTGCGTACCTTAAACTTAAGTTTTACTAGTATTTATAGGGAGTTTGTCCTCGATTATTCAGGACTATCATCTTCGTTGGAATATTGTGGTACACCTAAATTTCAATCAGTCCTTCCTTAATTCGTATTTGACCCTTATAGGGTTTCTTTTCTCATTAGTCGATTTAGGTCACATGTTAATTATGTGTTCCGATGATTTAGACAATTTCCTTATTAGTCGCCTAGTACCGTCTCTGACTTTTTGAGATTGCTTAGTTATCTACTTGGTCGGATCTTATCCTCTGCTCGCTGGACTAAGTTTAGCTCGGCCAGGATAGCTTAGCTATTTGCTCGGTCGAATTTTATCCTCTGCTCGGTCGGACAAATTTTAGCTCAGTCGAGATAGCCTAGCTATCTGCTCGGTCGGATCTTATCATTTGCTTGGTCGGACCAACTTTAGCTCGGCCTGAATAGCCTAACTACTTGTTCAGTCGTAGTAAACTCATTTCAAATAACTCTTTTCAGCATGTATAACCTGTCACGAGTCCAAATCTAATTATCAGATGATGACCAGAATTTATCGACCCATTCAAGTACAATTTTTATAGTCATACATTGGTATAAAATTATACAAATGATAGGAACATTAAATATACTTATCCCGAGTTGAATCCACATAAATTGAGGTTTAGATTTTATAATTGTTTCGATTTATAACAAATCAAAATGGATGATTTGTCGACCTATAACATTGGCTCAATCGGTGGTTACGGTATGCTCACTAATTCGTTTTCCTCATTCCTTTCTTTGTCAGGTGTATGTGATCTTTACATTTCTAATTGCAAATCAAATCCTACAATGTATTTATAGCATCATCTTGCATGCCCCACGTTTTATTATGAAATTTGCATGCATTCTTCTTTTTCTTATTCTTTTTTTTTATAGGATGGTTACGTTTGTGCCGACTATTCGTTCGAGCTCGGATACTGGTTACTGTAGCCCTGAGCGGTTTAGAACATGTCTCGGGTGACTGACCCTTAAGAGATATTAGAAATGTTGAACATGAGATCTCTAGGTTACTAGATGTCAAATTCAATCACTGAATCACCTTTAAGAGTTTGCATGCATTGTTTTTGCTCCACTCTATGTGCAGCTGCAAGCTAATCCCTTTGATTATCTTTAGCTATTCGATGAAACGAGGAGATTAAAAAAAATGAAAGGAGGAATTGCAGTTTAAAAAAAAAAAAAATTTTTTTTAATGTTGATAGGAAAAATTATCATTTTTCTACGTTATAGAATTATATTTTTTTGACTTTTACGGTAAGTTACGTAACTCATTATAATCATCACAAGTAACAAAGATTATGACTCATATCCTGAAGACAAAATATAAAACCACCGGGGGGCTGTATATAATTGAAACAGAGAAGATTGTAACTAGAAAAATATGATTCTTTTTTTTTTCGCTGTGGCAAGAAAGGGTAGGGGCAAGGAAAGTGCCCAAAGACCACTCCGATAAATCTTCACTGGTGAGATCATGAGACCCTTGACTGCTCCCGTTACTCCTTTTGGAAAGGAACGTAGCTAGACTAGTCTAATGGTCAATCACCGATCTCCAATGTGAACTTCAAGACTCGAACCTTCAACCTCAGAATGAGAAGTTCGACTCATACCCAAGTGCACCATTTCAATTCTTTTTTTCAAAGACCAAAAAGAAAAAGAATTGTAACTTTTTGATGGGCATGCAACTTGGACGGGCCAACCTAAATTCAACCCGAGCCCAACCCGAAAAAAACAGGGCCTGAGTTAGAATTTGTAATACTTGGGTTGAGCCTGAGCAAAAAAACTCCAACCCGAATTGAATTTGGGTAAGCCTCGGATTGAGGCATTTGGTTGTCGGGTTGAACCCGATTATTGAAATCGGGTTGAACCCGATTATTAAATCGGGTTGAACCCTAATATACATAAATATATAAATATATTTAACTGGGGTTAGTATTTATTTTCACTCTTTAGAGTCCAGACTTTCACTTCACTTCAAGTCTTCACCCCTGCGCCTTCATCACTCTCAGATCCGTCTTTCACTCGTCACTCTTCCTTCTCTCACTCCCTCTCTCTTTATCTGCGCATCGCCTTTCATCTCAGATCACTTGAAAAAAACAGATCTACACTTGAAAAAATCAAATCTACACTTGAAAAAATCAAATCTACACTTCAAAAAATCAACCCGAATTAAGTAATCCAAACACAACCCGATTTTTAACCCGAAAATCAACCTGAATTAAGTAACCCGAATGCAACCCGAGCCCGCTTGAATTAAACTCGGGCAGTACTCGAGTTGAGGTAGGGTTAGGGTTAGGGTTAGGGTTAGGGTTGACCTCTTAACCCGTCTGAGTTGCTACTTTTTGAAGTATAGTGTCTGGGACCAAGCGGGGTTGGTGGGCCTGGAACCAATAATATGGGCCTATTGCCCATTTTATGGCTCTAGCCCGGACAACCGGACCCTAGTTGTCCCAAAAAAACTAATACATATACATTTACTAGGGGTAATCCGTGCCTGAAAGCACGGTGCAACATAAACCAACCGATTAATTTGGAGAATTGAGGAGTGAAGATCCCAGAGAGAGAGAATGAAAAGTGAGGAGAGGAAGATAAAATTCAATGTGAATGGTTTTGAGAGGAATATTATTGGCCGTCGGATGAGTTCATTTGAGACCGCCGGATATACTTATTGAAGTTTGTCATGTTTTATATTATAGATAGATTGTTTGGTACAATGAAAAATGGGTTTTTTAGAAATTCATACACCATAAGACACGTATTTGCGAAAAAATCCACTCCAAACAATGTTTTGAGTAAAAGTCCATATAGTAATGAAAAAATATATTATATCCTTTTATGCACTCTTTTGTGTAAAGAAGTGGAAAAATGAAATTGTCGGGATTCAAATTGTCACATTTCCACAATTAACAGACAGATTTTACAAGATTCAAGGGAATGATCTCTGGTTCAAAAATTTTTCTCAACAGAGTGCATTCAACCCCCCCCCCCCCCCCCCCCCCCCCCCAATCACATCTATCATTTAGGAAAAAAAAATTGAAATTCAAAATATTGTCTCCACCGATTTTATAATTTCGAAAAAAAGGGTTACGAAGAAACCCGTTAATATTCTACAACGGTAAAACTAGGGTTTCAACAAAACGTCTGTCGTCGGTGGTGTTATTGGTGCATCAACGATCGATAGTGAATGGTCAATAAATTTTTTTTTTTTAATAAAATACCCAAATGTTATGAGATAAAATACATGAAATCTGCCAACAAAATCACCAATAATTTTTTTAAAATTCTTCTAACCTTGATGAATACTAACTACTGCTATTACGCATCTTAATGTTGCTTATATGTTGTTCAATTACTGAAGTCACATTACTTAGTAACTCTTTGTATCCACATTTTTCAAACCCAAAATAAAATGTTATGATTTACACAACGTAACAACACAGTGTCACATCAATTCTAGTTGAGTTGTACACTACTCTAATTGTCAGACAAACAATGTGTCACAATATTATCTGATTGCATGCACAAACAAAAGGAATTACTTTTTATAATGTGACAACAAAGTGTGACATAAGTGCTAATTGATTGGACACTACTTTACTTGTAATAATGTGACAACAGGGTGCGACAACATTGTTTGATTGCTTTGGAACACACAATAAAAATTGTTCTCCCATTGTGACAACAAATTGCCACATAAATTGAAATAGGATTGGACACTACTTCGCGTGTACGAATTTGACAACATGGTGTGACATCATTGTCTCATTGCTTGGACACACAGAATACATTGTTGCACAGAGTGTGACATCAATTTAGTGGCATTTTAACCAATAATTGAATTTTTATAATTTGACAACAAAGTGTGACGAGCATTTCTTGATCCCTTGAAGACCAATCACAATGTCTTTCAATAAAAACTAAATTAAAATAAACATTAATCATAATATCATTAATCTTTTAGCATAAAATCGTTTATGGCTTAAATAGAACACCAGATGTTGAATAGAGAAGAAAAAGATATATGTTCAAAATTCAAATGTATTGAAAAAAAGTATTTGCCTAAATAAACTGTCCATAAATTATGAAAAAATGTATTTAGGTAAAGAAAATATTTAAAAAAATTGTCAATGTGTATCTAGACACAACACATTTACAATTAGTAGTACTTAACGACAAATGATTTTACGCATGGTACTTTGTCACAAATAAGTAGTTTATGGGGTACCTCTTCACAATTTTTCCATAAAAAAATGGGTGGATGAAAAATAGTGGATAAAAAATAGAATAGAAAATGAAGTTTTCATTTATTTGGTTAGGGAAGGAAAACATAAGAGGAAGGAATGCCAATCAATTTCCACCCGCCATTTTTAATACGTCCGAATTGGGACAAAAACTAGAAGGAAAAGTGAAAGATATGATTAGAATTGTTACTTTTACCTTTTATGTCCTTTACAAAAGTGCCGCCTTGTTTGAAAATTCACTGAGGTGGAGTCCACCTTATTATTCTATGTTCCTAAACGTGGTGAGACATACGTCATACTTTTAACCATTTTGTAACAATAGATAAGGGTATTGATGGTATTCCATAAAATTATGTTTTTCTTTTGTTTTTTTCATAACAAATAAAAAAAAATTAATTCTCCTACTTTTCTATCCTTCCTATCAAAGGAGGGAACATATATCTTTATTTTTAATAAAAAAAAATTAATTCACCTTATTATTCTATGTTCCTAAATCTCATAAATTTGACATCTCCAAAATAGGATTTGTTTGGCTGATTATGTGTGGTTTAATTAAGCTTCTGTAACTATTGATTATCTAACTGTCGAAAAATCAAGGGTTTTGTCAGAGAATCAATGTAGTCGTAGTGCTACCAAATCACAATTGATCATATAGAAGAATAGTGCCTCGGGGGCCAAGGTCCTGACTTGAACAAGATAGCTATGGCTGATGGGATGAGGCTCGTCATGGCTAGGCCAATCAACGGAACGAATCTTTGACTGATCTGAATCCAACATTGGTAGTCTAATTCAATTATTCGACGAATTTTATTTTTTGTGGTCCACATTAAAATTTGATAACAATCCGAATTTTGATCCGATCTGAATAATTTAATTTAACTAATTTTTAACTAATTTTTTTAAATAATTACTTAATTTTTTAATATTTATTGATAGGTCTATGTCTAGTTACGTAGTGTTTTTTTTTATATTATAGTCTTGTCCACGGTATTGAATTGGAGTTGTTATTATCATGTATGTCGCGTAAAGCCTTGGCAAAACATAACAGCGAAACTTCAAAAGTTGAATCGTCTATTGCAGAACTTCAACCATTCAAAGTTCTATTCAAAGTAAACGCATCTCTACATATTCTAAGTACCCAAACCAAAGTTTAGGACTACATATTCTAAGTACCCAAACCTAGTTTCTTCCGCTATGACCCATTCAATTTACAAGTTTTTTTGCAGACCATACCAGTCAACAGCCAACAAACCTCCATCAAAACAAAAAATTTGAGAAATTCAAACAACAGTATAAGGGTATAAATATGGCCTTGCCTTTCGTTATGATTACCATATCCTTTCGTTATTCACCCATATTTTCTTGGCAAACAAATCATGAGATCTGTAACTTTAGTTTCAGCCATTGTAGCAATAGTTTTGCTTTTAACCATCAAACCATATGAAGCTAGTAGAGTGTTACAAGAAGAAACAAAAGATTGGATGAACAACAAAAATCTTCTGTTGCAATCTCTCCAGAAGAGTCCTCCTGGATCCAATGGGTGCACCTACATACCCGGGAGTGGTGGTAGTCCTTGTACATTAAACCAAAAGAACTTTGCGAGTCACGTTATTGCAACCCCTCCTCCTTCTGCTGCTGCTGGTGGCGCCTATCCATTTCTCATGGTTCCGTCTGGTGTCGCTACTGATGATGAAAAGTAGATCAACAAAGGCAGTGCTCATTGACAATGTGACGGGACCTTGGAAAAGTGAGAGAGAGAGAGACGGAGCTGTAAATTGCTTAGATAAAATAGAAGCAAAGCAAACTGTGTTTAATTTCATTCTTTATTCTTTATATTTTTTTCATGCGTCAAATGTAATCTTTCACTAGCATGATGGAGGGAGACAAAAGTAAGGTGATGTGTTTGTGTGTATTTTGCATAGTCATGGCAGAAGAATTAAAAATGATGAATTGAATTGTATATCTTTTACCTCGTATGTTGGTGTGGTTCATCACAGAAAAATGCTACTCTTGTTTTTTCTCCCAAATCTGCACAGAACCGTGCTAGTCAGAAACACCACTGTTGCAAGTAACTTCCCTTTCAGCTCACTAATTAACTACCATTCTTGAAAAGGCATACCCAGTAGTACATGAGACTTTCATCATTACAATGTCTGAGGAGAGTTAGATGTATACCTCCTTACCCCTTGCAAGCAAAGAAGTTGTTTTCACGACTCGAATTCGTGACATCTAGGTCACAATGGAACAATCTTATCGTTGTCCAAAGGCCCGCCATCAAAGTTTTTGAAAAAAACAAGCTATTAATTTAAAATTTTTGAATAACATAATTTTTATCACGCTAACTTTTCATAATTGTTTTATCATCTTAATTTTTCATAATTTTTTATTCGACTTTTCAAATAGTATAATGACAAGAAGGAAAAAAAGAAAAGGGGTAGGAGGACGGGTAGGGAAGGAAATGTGTGCAAGTTCCGTGTATCGCAGAGAGTCGCGTCTAATATTATATTATATAGCAAACAAATTAGATGTGATAGACTTTGAGAGGCCTTCCTTCCTTGTGTTCTTAGAATTTATATTAATTTTAATACATTAAATCAAATTTCATTTCAACACCCCAAATTTTTTATAATTCTTTACTCAAATGGTGCGACACAAGAGAAAAGATAATAGTGAAAGAAATAATAAAGGGTGATGTGGTACAAATTTCATGCATCGCATAGGGTCGTCACTATATATATATATAAGGAAGTTAGATGGGATTCTTACGAGTTTAATAGATATAGCCAAATCCAATTTTACAAATCCAAATGGATTGTGATTGTACCCGGATTAATAGAATGAAATTTTAATCTGTATCCAAGGAATTAAATTTGAATTGAGATCAAATTCGGATTAAGATCCGATTCATTAATTGACAAAACTATATATCAATGATGTTTTTGTAAGTTTACCATCAATTGTAGTCTTCGTTTAAAAATTAAAAAAAAATACTAATGACCCATGTCAGTTAATCCATTTAGAAAAGAAAAATCCACACTAAATATTTGGATGGTCAAACTAATCGCTAATCTATTTTGCTTTAGCGATGGTTATAAGATTTGAATTTTGTTATTTATTTTTCAATAGTCCCACCTTTGTCAGCAAGTTAAACTACCAAAATAATTAAACAAAATGACACAATTAATTTTACATGGCTCAATAAGAGTTTTTGTCTTGGTGCATAGGAGCAACTATTCTTCCTTCTATTAGAATTCCAATGAGTTAGGTTATGCACGATGACACCAATTTTAAAACTCTAATATTGGTAAATTATACAAGTATCAAAATATCATTTCCATCAGCTCGAAAACGAAATGGAAATAGAGAAAAAAATATGAAAACATGTTTATTGGGTTGACATCCATTGATGTTTCTTTCAAAACTCTGGAATTTTTTTATTTTCAACACAATGATACGATATTTAGATCCTTGACATTATATATACTCAAAAATTGAAAGCACCCAATACATCTATGTCATACAATGGGCTCCCAACTTATTGTTTAACCCTAACAAATAACTAGAGATATTTTTTGTGAATTCGATCTGATAATTTGATGGATTTTATTTTCGTGGTTCATATTCAAATCCATTAACAATTTGAAATCCAATCTAATTCAAGTAATTTAACTAAATTTTAACAAATTACATCTAAATTTTAACTAAATTTATTCAAATAATCACTTATTTTTTTTAATAGTTATACAAAAATTTATATAATAAATCAGCTAGCAAGTTGAATTCCCTATATATTTTTCTCCCAAAAAATATCACATAACTTATTTCTATCACATGTTTAATCATTTAATATTTAGTTAATTTGTAGTTTAACACAACATTTATTTCATACATTATTCATACATGATAGTGTACACATGTTGGAAAAAATTTATCGAGTTATGCATTTTGAGAAAATTTTGACGCTATTTTTAAGAAAATAATAGGTAGAAATTCATTTTAAGTGATATAAGCAAAAATTTTAATTTTAAATTTGGTATAGTGGGATCAATTTTTTGAACCCTAAAATCTTATATTTGATCGTGCTTTTAAGCATGGGTAATGACTAGTATATAAATATTTTGAATCGGATTATAATCAGATCAGATATAAGTATATTAAATTCCGAATTCGTGAAATATAAGATATCGGATTCGGGTTCGGATAATCAATAAAAAATATCAAACCATACTCGACTAATTAGATTTAGATTAAAATTCAATCCATTGACATGTCTACACACATGTGACACAAGGGACATGAATTTAGCAGTGGATAAGTGTTGTCGATGAACGTGTCGAAGAGGGAAGAGGGGGTAGACGAGAGGTGACAGTCATACGCATATCCGCGTTGTTGAATTCAAGTCCTTGCCATCGTCCGCCGCTGCTTGGGCAAACATAATCTCTGCGACTAAACTCTCAACGCATTCAAAGGCCGAGACCGAAGAATTAATTAAGCATTCAAAGGAGTACTTGGTAAACGCATGCCTACTCCTCCTTTGCTTCTCAAACAAAAAAAAATCACATGAGAAAGAAAAAAAAAGAAGAAGTCTCGGTCATCTGACAATAATAGATCCAAACATGAATAATTTAATTTTGATTGACATGATAAACATATTTTATTAACATTGTAAGAAATCATTTGATTGATTGATTTATTTATTATTGTATGAATTATTATAGAATTAAATATATTTTTTATTTTATTTTCTCTTGGACTTATGTCGATCAGATTTATAATTTTTGGGAGTCCTATGTGTGGTGAATTTAGTTGAAAGAAAAGGAGAGATCATACCAAAAATTACTACTTATTAAGATCAAAATATATTTTTTAAAAGTGAAGGTATAATTACTTAAAGTAATCATGACCGATCACGATATTTTTTTTTTCTTTGGTTCACGGTCAGTGTTCGGGTTAACTTACGTGCATTTCGACTAATCCCCTCTCCGGTCCGATCAAAAATAGGTCATCCATACTAGGACTAGGGTGGGTATTCATAAGGAATAAATCCCTCGTAGCCTGGCCCTAAGGGATTACCAAGATTCGAATTCAATAAGTCTGAATTTACAGTTCGTCACTGTTACCACTTGATATGCCAAGATTGCATGCTAACGTGATTTTCCTGGAAAACTTATTCATTTAGATGGTGAAGAAATATGCATATTGAAGGCTTTTAATATTGAATGCAAACCTAGTTATTTTCTTCATTTTTGACCCATTCAATTTTTATTTTTCTTGTCAAACTCTCTGTCAATATTCAAAGCCCTACCATCAATCTTATAACATGAAAAATTCAAGTCATACATTTAGATGACTTGATGTGTATAAATATACCATCTCCTTGCATTTTATTTATTCACCATACTTTTCTTTCATTCTTTGCTTAATCAGCCAAGAAGATGAAAGGTCTAAGTGTTGTCTTAGCCATTGTGGCAATTGTATTCCTTCTAAGCATCAAACCATACCAAGCCTGTAGATTGCTACATGGAGAAGAAAGAGATTGGTTGAAAAACAAAAATCTCATGTTACAATCTCTACAGTCTGGAGGACCAAATGGGTGCACCTACATCCCGAAGCCTGGTGGTACTCCTTGCAAGCTCAACAATAAGAACTTTGTGCATCACACCATGTCTCCTCCTCCTCCGGCACACCCACAACTCATGGTTCCAAGTGGCGCAGTCACTAGTCGTAAATGAAGGCCGACAATGACCATTAGCAACATGACAATACTTCAGAAGTCATAACAGTAAATGTAACTTGTGAGTTGAAGGAAAGCAAAAGCAGATCAAACTCTTTGTTTCTTAATTTACATATGTTTATACTTAATTTGTGTATTGCATATATTAGGATGATAGATTGACAAAAAGAGAATAAGAGGATGCTCTCTTTGTAATTTGTATACTTATTAAAGACAAATATAAAAGGTTAAAGTGAACAGTAAGTGCTCGTATTGTTGCTTACAAAACATTATATATTTTGTGTTATTTTGTGATGAAACAACAGAAAATTTATCGCTGCTGACAAATTACAAAGTTAAAATTTATGTCTAAGGCTGTCATTCGTATGCTGGTGATCCTAAAAATGTAAGTGAAAGGAACGCATTCGAAATAATGACTACCTTGAGATACAGGAAGTACCTGATGAGTAGCCATAGAGCATGAGAAAGCTTTGTTTACACCCATTTCGGCCTGGTGAATCAGCAAAGGAGTTGACAATATGCACTTTCAGTTCATAATCTCCAGACATATATATATATATATATATATATTTATGTGTGTGTTTGTGCACCAAAAACTGTGAAAAAAATTCCTTGCCTTGAAGCTGATCATGTCTCAAGTGAAGGTCAGAATATTTGGTCAGCATACGTTAAAACTACAGATGAACCATCTCATGTACAAAAGCTTTCTCCATATATATCTTGATAGTATGATAAACGGGAAAAGATAACTTAGAACCAAACAACAACTAAAATAAAATCTGATGGTTTAAGAAAACAATGAGTGATAAGGTTTTGTGTACTGGACAATTGTGTGTGTCGATTGTGAAATCTACCAGGGTGAAGAAAATATACAAGAGTGTGAGTGGTTTACCAAACTGATAGTTAGACTAATTTACTGGCAATAGAGTTTCTTACTCCGATGTTCGTTGTATTATTTTGAAGAGGAAGAAGAGAGTAATTATAGAGAGTGAGGATCCATCCCCGTAGGGCATCCCCTTCTATTTATGCAAGGGTAAAATTTTGTCTTCTTCCTTGAGAGTGTGGTCCTCGATCTATTAGAATCATTGAAGAATATTTGGCCTTTAGAGACAATCATATTTGCAGGACACTTGAACTTCTAGAAATAGTGAGGTGGCATACTTGAGCAATGGCTTACTACCCAAGATAGGTTTTCTTTGTCAATCTCTTCCTCTTCTCCCAGTAGCGAGGTGATTGTCGGCTCCATGGATGCCGAATTGCTCTACTATCACTTTGTGATTTGAAATGGGTTAGTTGGTACTGAATGGACCAAGTTGGGTCCATGTGGCTTAGGTCCGTATCGATGGACCTTAGTGAAATGGGCTCAAGCATAATTTATGGTATCATCAAAATCAAATATTGGTACTCATTCCTTATTACTTTCACATGTGTCACAAAGTAAAACCACCAGTTAGATGGTGGTCATTATTATTACTCTAGTACAGGACAATTTTGTATTATTTATGATCATACAATTATGTTTCGGTCACAGATTGGTCAATTGACATTAAGACTCAGACAAAACGTTACGTGAGAATTGTTTGAAAACTATAAATTTCGTACTTAATTTGTCAATGAGTTCAAGTACGTATTTTTTAAGGCGTGAGGTCCAGTTTAACTGAATTTTTTTGTCATGTTGTTTAAACTAATTTTTTTCTCTTTTTTATATGCCAATTTTACTCCGATATCTCGCACTTTGCCCAACTGAAATCGAACTAGAGCCATTGTCTTTCTCGTGGGTAAATCTACTCTTCTTCAATAGAAATCCATCACCACCACCCACCATCACGGAGCATAAACTAAAAACAGTGAACACTTGTGAACACTTTGTTGCTGATCCTTCATCCTCTGTTTTTGCTCTGCTTTCTTGCTGTTTGGGTGTTGTTATGGATGCTGGGGATGATAATTTTTTTTTTTTTTTTTTTTTTGTATCTCTATGTGGGCATGCTTATGGGACAAAGAAGTTTCGCATGTTGAGTGTGTGGTGCAGGTGACGTGTTGCTGATTGTTGTTTATGAAAGGCTTCTGTCTGGTTTGGTGGTCCTTCTGTTACTTCGGGTACACGAAGTCTGGTTGTCGTCCTCTTGCTTGGACTGGTTTTTTCTATGGAAGCATCTCCTGGACTTGGGAGTTTTGTGGAACTCTTTGCTCCGTCTGACAGAAACATGCAGAATGCAAAAATGCTTTGGAGGTAGTGTCTTCATTGAGGCTGTGTTGCCGGACTGGCTGCCTTTGCTTGGTGCTGCTGGTTTGATTATACTTGTTCAGGTCTGGATGTCCAGTTTGATTATACTTGTTTCTTCTTTCTGTTCCTCTGGGATGTGATTACATTGTATTCTTTTGTTTAGGGGATGGGTGATCTTCTTTGCTTGTTTCAAGAAGATCATCCATCCCTTTTGGTTTCACCTATGTAAATGTTCCATTTTCTTTTTATGAAATTATCTTACTTACCAAAAAAAAAAAATATATAACAAAACACATATTCATAGAAAGATAGAGAGCGACTATTTTTAGTTCACTATTTAAGTTCATTGTCTTAAGTTCACTATTTTTAGTTTACAAAATCGAATTTGTAAGATCATCCAAAATTCGTCAATTTAAATAAAGATCTTTTAGAAATTTCATAAAAACACAATCAAATCTCATCTAAATTCTATGTATCAAACAATCGATTCAGAAACTCACAAACTTTAATGGCTCACGGGAAGGTCCAAAAGTTCGACAATCCATTGGATACGGGTAGGAATTATGGTATTCCATATTCCTACTCAATACTTTGTGGAATAGATTTTTCTTTGCCTACCCTATCCGATCAAATGTACTATTCCTACCTGAATTCCGTTCAAAACAATCGGGTACAATAGGAAATCAGGTGAACACAATATTTTTTAGTTATTAATTTTTGGATCATTTTAACAATTCAATTAAGTAACTTGTACCAATTAACCAACACAATAATGTTAAAACTATTAACATGTTAAAAATTTAATATATTAATAGTGTTTCTGATTTGTGGTTTCTACACACATTAATTGTGTTAAAATGTTAAAAAAAATTTAACACACACACACACACATATATATATATATTAAATTTTTAGAATTTTAGTTCAGTCAAATAGTATTCTTGCTTGTCCAAAGTTTGACTTTAAAACCTCAACTTATAATTTTATAATTCTGTAAGAGTCTATATTTAATATATAATTATCAAATTGAAAACACGATTATGGCTTACTAGAGAACAATTAGGGTCAGTCATATGCCTTGATTATGGGTTGCTCATTGTTGGGATGAAGTGACCCGTCTAACACGCACGGAGAAAAAAGAAGCTTGGGCAAAGGATTGGTCTCTTCTTATAGCTTTTGGTTGGGGTTATGCAACTACTGCAGGCCTAATTTTTATTTATTTATTTATTTAGTTGGATTCTCAGGGAATTGAGAAGTTAAATTTCATCTAAATATAGCGCACAACCAGAGTTATTTACCCCAATATGACACTTTTTAAACTTAATTACCGATTTATGACTCTTTTTAAAAACGAAGTCAATAATCCCGTTTTTCTATTTAAAAATAGGGTTAATAATCTTGATTTTAAATAAAAAATATGATCAGTAGTCGCAGTGATCGCAGATAAAAATCATGTTTACTAAACACACATCTAAGCATAATTTCGTAATTTGCTATTACTTAAAAGCGTTTCATTGTTGCCCATTAATGTAGAACAAGTGGTTGCTGATTACTTGGAGTAGAAAGATTGCCATGTGTCCAAGGCCCAAAGAAAGGCAAAAATGTGATAGTAAAGGCAAAATGACCCGAACACAAAATTGATTGAGACCAGTGATATTTGATCTAGATCGGGCCAACGATTAAGACTCATCGTTTTGCCATGAGCTCCTTCAGTTTTGGGTCAAATTCTATCGTTTAGACCCTCGAAACCTCGTTTTTGAAAAGAATTCAAAAATTAATAATAAATTATAAGAGATTCCGAATTCAGTGCCCTCAGTTGGGTTGGACTCTAGACGACACGTGCTTTTATGTTAATTAGTTTGATTGTAATTTTTCTTTTTTAGTAATTTTCATATAATTATGGATTTTATCTTTATTATGGGAACGATTAGGGTTTTGACCGTTCCTATATATTATCTTATGTAATACATATTATTTATTGAATAATATACATTTTTTAGAATTATTCGCTTGTTACTTTCTCTGTAGATTCAGAGTATCTTTGTTCTATATACCTAGAATCATAGGGCCTGTTTGGTTTGCGTTTCAAAAACAGGTATCCGAAAACAGTTTTTGAGAAGAGTTTTGAGAAAATGGTTTTGATATTTTTTGAGATAAAAAACTTGTTTGGTTAGATGATTTCAAAAACAGTTTTACAGAACAGAAAATAGTAAAACCTGTTTGGACAGCCTAAATATATGTTTGAACAGTAATTCAAACATTAATAAAAAAATATAAGAAAGTTATTTTTAGATTGATAATTTCATAAAAAAAAAAATTCAATAAACCAAACTTTAAAATATAATATATCTTATAATATAATATAATATATTATATTATAATATTCTATTATATATTATATATTATATAATATATAATATTTATATATATTATATTCTATTATATTATATAATATATTTACACATATATATATTATATTATATTATATAATTACACACACACACACACACACACACACACACACACACATATATATATATATATATATATATTTATACATATATATATATTTATACATTTATACATATATATATATATATACATATAATATATATATATATATGTATAATATAATATATATATATTTATACATATAAATTGGTATATATATGTATATATATGTACATATATATGTAGATATATACCTATTTATACATATATATAATATATTAATACATATATAATATATATATAATATAATATATATATTTATACATATAAATTGGTATATATATGTATATATATGTACATATATGTATGTATTTGGGTGTACATATATATATGTATATATATGTACATATATACCTATTTATACATATATATAATATATATACACATTATGTATATATATATATTATATATATGTATAATATAATATATATATTTATACATATATATAATATATAGATACATATATAATATATATTTATAAATTCTTATATATAAATTCGTAGATATATATATACATATATATACCAATTTATATATATATTTATACATACACACACACACACACACACACATATATATATATATATATATATTTATTTATTTATTTATTAATTCGTATATATAAATTCGTAGATAAATATATACATATATATACCAATTTATATATATATATAATAGAATATTATATATATATATATATATATATATATATATATATATATATATATATATATATATATATATATATATATATATATATATATATATATATATATATATTAGGAGAGAGAGGAAGAAGTAAAAAAAAAAATGAATGAAAAAATTTGCTGCTAAGGAGATTCGAAGGGCAGACCTCATTAAAGTCCAAAATTGTTCTCCTTGTTTTCAAAATTTTCAAAGAAAACTCCGAAAACAAGTTAAACTTGTTTTCTATTTCTTTGACTCAAATCTCATTTTTTCCGAAAATTTTGAGAACAAAAATGCTAAACAAACAGGATTTGGGTGTTTTTAAAATTTTGAGAACAAAAAACTGTTTTGTAGACGCAAACCAAACATGGCCATAGTGTTTCTTTGTTTCGCTGTGTAACGCACAATTTTTTATATTTAGCTAACATTTTTTTTATTTAAAAGTGGGCTTTTTGACTCTGCTTTCTAACAAAAGTGGGGTTGTTGACTTTGCTATTTTATAACAAAATACTGTAGATCAGTAATAAAATTTAAAAATTATTGCATTGTGGTAAATAACTCCGCCCAACCCTTTCCTTACGCTAATTGCAAATCAGGAAACCTAAGGACGCACCTCATAAGCTAACAGTAGAAACTTTTTCGTGCTGGTGTGCTGACCTATGGACGTACCTCAAGGAGGTTGAATTTGACAGTATGTAAGACTAGTCCAAGGAGCATCAGCAAAGCATAATCTCTGCTACCAGAACTTGCAAGGTATTCAAATGCTCAAATTGAAAAATTAGCCACTCACGGACCACTGGCAAAACCCATTACTTCTTTTTTATATTTACCATAATAAAAACGTGCTTCAATGATTCATTCTATGGCGGATTTTATGATATAATAATATTATTTGAATCTAAAATGTTGATCTAATCAATCGCACCTACTGAATTGATAATAAGTCTGGTCCAAAAAAAATATTGATAGTAGATCCTAACAAACCCAGTTAACGCATATTATTCGAGAAATTTTTTGAGATAAACGTGCTAATATATATGTCACTGTCCTCACGTGACATCACCATTAAATATTAATGAAAAAAAAATAGATATATGAATCTCACAAATTTTAATAACTACCAACACATCATGTATTGTAATAACTATCCCAAGTAAAGAAATGAGGTTTAATTAATCATGACAATCAACTGGAAGAGTTTTCTCGTGCCTAGAATGCATGCTAGCGTAATTTTCATGGAAAACGTATTGATTTAGAAGGTGAAAAAATATGCATATTGAAGGCTTTTAGTATTGAATGTAAACCTAGTTATTTTCTTCATTGTTGACCCATTCAAATTCTATTTTCTTGTCAAACCTCTCCGTCAATATTCAAAACCCTTCCATCAATCTTATAACATGAAAAATTCAAGTCATACATTTAGATGACTTGATGTGTATAAATATAGCATCTCTTTGCATTTATTTATTCACCATACTTTCATTTCATTCTTTGCTTAATCATCCAACAAGATGAAAGCTCTAAGTATTGTTTTAGCCACTGTGGCAATTGTTTTCCTTCTAAGCATCAAACCATACCAAGCCTGCAGATTGCTAGATGGAGAAGAAAGAGACTGGTTGAAAAACAAAAATCTCGTGGTACAGTCTCTACAGTCTGGAGGACCAAATGGGTGTAGCGATATCCCCAAGCCTGGTCCTCCTTGCCATCTCAATAATAAGAACTTTGAGCTTCACGTCAGGTCTCCTCCTCCTCCGGCATACCCACACCTCATGGTTCCAAGTGGTGCAACCACCGGTCGTAAATGAAGGCCTAGAGTGACCCTTAACACCATCACAATACTTCAGAAGTTAGACCATTAAATGTAACTTGTGATTGGAAAAAAAGCAAACCAAACTTTTTTTTTTTAATTTACATATTTTTATACTTAATTTGTGTGCATTAGGATGATATATTGACAAAAAGAGAATAAGAGGATGCTCTCTTTGTAATTTGTATACTTCTTAAGGACAAATAAAAAGCTTAAAGTGAACAGTAAGTCTGCTCATATTGCTGCTTACAAATATTATTTTTGTGTTATTTGGTGACTAAACAAGATAAAATTTCGAATTTATGACAAGGCTGCCATTTGTATGCTGGTTATCCTAAAAAACATAATTTAAAGGATCATTTTAAATAGAGCATTAGAAAGCTTTGTTTACACCCATTTTGGCCTGGTGAATCAGCAAAGGAGTTGACAATATACACTTTCAGTTCATAATCTCCATATATATATATATATCTGTGTGTGTGTGTGCACCAAAAACTGTTAAAAGTGGTCATACATAGGATCAACTATGAAAAAAATTCTACTTCCAATTTCAAATCCTTGCCTTGAAGCTGATCATGTCTCAAGTCAAGGTTAGAATATTTGGTCAACAAATGTTAAAACTACAGATGAAACCATTTCTCCATATATATCTTGATAGTAAGATAAACGGGGAAAAGATAACTTTAGAACCAAACAACAACTAAAATAAAATCTGATGATGGTGCATGAAAATAGTGAGTGAGAGGGTTTTGTGTACAACACAATTGTGTGTGTCGGTTGTGAAATCTACCAAGGTAAAAAAAAAATATATACAAGAGTGTGAGTGGTTCACCAAACTGAATAGTTAGGCTAGTCCATTGTCAATAGTCTTTTGCTCTGATGTTCGTTGTATTACTTTGATGAGGAAGAAGAGAGTATCACAGAGAGTGATGAAATAGGGGAGAGAGTGAGAGGAATGAAGAGAGAAGGGAGAGAGAGAACAGAGAGAGAGGAAAGGAGAGACAGAGAAAATAGGGAGAGAGAGTGTGTGTGAAAGAATAAATGTTCAAAATTTAAATGAATGATAAAATCAAATCAAATTTTTACATATTTGAAAAAAAATAAATTGCCAATCAATTATGCATTATTTAAGAAAGGGTAATTACGTAATACAAAAAAAATGTAATCTGAATTGTGTACCTAATAACAAGAAATTTATGTATAAATGAACTTAATAGAGTAAAAATCTTATCAGTAAACTTTCTTTCAAATAAGTCTTAAAAAATATACCGACACCCAATTTTCTCAATTATTTACGCCAATACCATTTAGGTTATTTAAAGTTTTGGGACCGAAAACTTCAACTTTTGTTGGATTTAGAGGAAAAGAAGTTTGGTCCGTTTGGACTTAGGTTTATTGGGCCATTTTTTCATCAGTTTATTAGGCCAGAACAACATCTATTAGCACTAAGGAAAATTTGATAAATCTAGCTTATCCAAGGAAAAATCAACTTTTTCAGGAACACTCCAAACGATTTCAAGAATTTTAGTTTAGTCAAATAGTTATTTTTTGTCCAAAGTTTGACTTTAAAACCTCAACTTATAATTTTATAATTATGTAAGAGTCTATATTCAATATAATTATCAAATTGAAAACTCGATTATGGCTCACTAGAGGGCAATTAGGGTAAGTCATATGGCCAAGTTATGGGTTGCTCAATCTTCGGATGAACTGGCCTGTCTAACACACACAAAGAGGAAAAAGAACCTATAGCTTTTGGTTGGGGTTAGGCGAGTAATGTAGTCCTAATTTTTATTTTTTTATGTGAAAATTGGGGTTGAATCCTCCTTAAGAGACTTATAATGAGTTTAGTCTACCAAGAAAATTAATTTGGGGATAAGTCTATTTTTAATTTTACTAATAAGTAGTTAAGTCCACTATTTTTTTAAAACTCCAAAATATCATTCCTTGAAAACAATTTTAAATTAGTTTCCTAACTTAGGAATTGTTATCTCTTAATTTACTATCAATGAAGATGTGCGGAATTTTTTTTTTACGCGAATTTGAAATTTAAATTCAAACAACAACTGATATTCTCTCTCTCTTTCTCTCTCTATATATATATATATATTTATATTTATATATATATGATATTCCTTTTGAGTTTGAATGTTACTATTTTTTTTTTTTTTGAATGTTTCATGTTACTGTTTTTGTTGGACATGTTACTGTTCATGTTATTATTTTTGTTGAACATGTTACTATTGTTATTTTCCTAAATATTGATACTCAATGTTATTTTTTTTTATTTTTGAATATTACTATTTTTTTGTGTTTAAATGTTACTATTTTTTTAATATTACTATGTATATATACATATAGAGAGAGAAATAAATAGTGATACTCTATGTATGGACATAGATAGATATAAGAGAAAGAGAGAATTTTAATGTTAAGTCAAACTCCTAAAATTTAAAAGTTGTTAATTTTCAAATTCATTTTAATTAAACATAACTACTGGGAGTATTTTGGACAATAAAAATCAAAATGGATTTAATATTAAACAAGTTTCCTTGATGGACTTATCATCAAATATGTTCACAAATGGAGACCGACCTCCAACTTTTCCTTTTTTTTATTTTATTTAGTTAGATTCCCATAGAATTGAGAAGTCAAATCTCATCTAAATATAGCGCCCAACCCGAGTTATTTACCCCCAATGTGACACTTTTTAAACTTAATTATCAATCTATGACACTTTTTAAAAGTGGAGTCAACAACCCCGCTTTTGTTTGAAAGCATGGTCAATAACCTCGTTTTTAAATAAAAAATATGAACAATAGTTGCATGCAGTATTCGCAAATGAAAAACGTGAAAAATGTGTTTACTAAACACACTTTTGACTGTTGCCCACAATATTTTGTTGCAGTTATACTAGATGAAGAGCGTGTTTACTAAAAACTTTTTTGTTTTGTTTTGTTTTTGCTTAAAAGCGTGTTTAGTAAACACACTTTTCACTTACTGCCCAAAAGTGGGATTATTGACCCATTTTTAAAATGTGTTATAATTTAAACATTTAAACACATAGATTATGGACTGAGCTTGTCAATGTACGTGTTAATGGGTTAAACGAGGAGACGGCCATATCCGCGTTATTGAATTCCATTCCTTGCCAAGCAGCATCAGCAAAAACATAACCCCTGCGACCAGAACTTGCAAGATATTCAAATGCCCAAATTGAAAAATTAGCCACTCACTGACCACATTTTGTATATAGCCATATTTACCATAATAAAAACATGCTTCAATGATTCATTCTATGGTAGGTTTTATGATAGAATAATATTATTTGAACATAAATTATTGATCTGATTTGTTGTTTTAATCAATGACACCTACTGAATTTCGAGAAAACATTCAAGGTAAACGTGTTAATATGTCATTATCGTCACGTGACATCATTGTTTAATAATAAAGAAATAAATAAATAAATATATGAACCTCACAAACTTCAATAACTATCCGTACATGATGTAATGCAATAACTATTCCGTATAAATAAATGAGGTTTATTTATTTAATTGTTACTTTATTATTGGATGGTGACATTCAAGACAGTGTTAATATGGTATCACCGTTATATTGAATATTTACTCGTATTATTTTATGATGTTAAAAAAAAAAAAGGTCAAATGCAATGACCAAGGAAAAACTCAACCAAAAAAAAAGAAGTGATTTTCATGGAATACGTATTCATTCAAAGAGTAAAAAAAAATAATGCTTGAAGGCTTTCTTAATTTCTTCCGAAAGCCCATTAGTCAATATTCAAAACCTTTACTATCAAACCTAAGAAAATGAAAAATTCAAGTCGTATATACAATTTACATGACTTGATGGGTATAAATATATAACATATCTTTGCATTTACATTCACCATACTTTTATTCACTCTTTGCTTAGTCTACCTACAAGATGAGATCTGCAAGTTAATTACTATTAAATGCTGACACTCAAGACCACCTAGTTAATTTCTTCATTTCTGACCCATTCAATTTCAATTTTATTAATTTCTTCCCAAAGCCCATCAGTCAATATTCAAAACCTTTACTATCAAAGTTAAGAAAATGAAAAATTCAAGTCGTATATACAATTTACATGACTTGATGGGTATAAATATAACATATCTTTGCATTGACATTCACCATACTTTTATTCACTCTTTGATTAGTCTACCTACAATATGAGATCTCTAAGTTATGTTCTAGCCATTGTAGCAATTGTTTTCCTTCTAAGCACCAAACCATACCAAGCCTGCAGACTGTTAGATGGAGACGAAAGGGACCGGTTGAAAAACAAAAATTTCGTGTTACAGTCTCTGCAATCAAATGGGTGCACCTACATCCCCAAACGTGGTGGTACTCCTTGCAAGTTCAATAATAAGAACTTTGCGCGTCACACCATGTCTCCTCCACCTCCACCTCCTCCTTCGGCATACCCACAACTCATGGTTCCAAGTGGCACGGCCACTGGTCGTAAATGAAGGCCAACAGTGACCATTAGCAACAAGACAATAATTCAGAAGTCAGAAGTGTAACTCGTGACTTGAAGAAAAACAGAAGCATACCAATTTTTTTTTTTTTTAATTTATTTATACTTTAGTTGTGTGTATTGGATATATTAGTAGTTAGTACACCGAAACAGAATAAGAGGATACTGTCTTTGTAAACTATATACATGATAAAGACAAATAAAAAACTTTGAAAAGTGAAAGGTAGGTCTTTACTCATATTGATGCTGCTACTTGTGCCTCGTTATGTTCTCACAAATATTATTTTTTGCTATTGGCTACTAAAACAACAGCTATTTTTCAGTGTCTCACAAATTACAAGTCCCAATTTTGTGTCTAAGGCTGCCACTATACAGTTCAAAAACGTAATTCAAACGATCTGAATCCATAAAAAAATTATGTAACTTTAGAGATAGAGGAAGTACCTGATGAGTAGCCATTGACAGTAAGGTTGTTTGTACCCATTTTGGCCAGTTGAATCAGCAAAGGAGTTAACAAATCCGCATTCAATTCATATCTCCCAGACATATGCTCACCTAATACAGGGAATCTCTGGTTGTGCAGTAAATACTGTTGAATATGCAACACTGGACAAGCAGATCAAAAATTCTCCGGCTGTTAATTGGAAATTAACAATGTCGTTGATCTTTTGTGGTGTCTCCGAGTTTGAAGATAATGGTTTGGCAGAAGCCACAGCACTAACTGCTGTCCGAATTTGGTATTGACAATTTACGTGCAAGTATACACGATCAACAAGTAATAAAGTGATAAGTAGAGTATCGTTCCCACGGAGAATTATTAATAATAAATTTCAAATACTAACTTTATATCAATTTAATTTTATTTAAACAATTGCAATCAACTATGAATTTACTAATTTAAGAATAAACCTAAATCTAATAATCAAAGATTGAATTTAACGGATAGAAGAAGTTAAGATTACAACTTTCCCTAATGCTTCGTATAAATCTTTCCACTCTCTTTCCAGTTAATTGATCAAATTAAGTTGTTAACTGAGACTTCAAAATTATTTATCAAACCTCTTCCGATAGTAAGATAAGCATATCTATCCCAATTATATTGCTATATTCCTATGCAAAATAAGTTGGAATAGATTCATTAAGTTCAAACTCTCATAAAAGTTACACACGGCATATAGGTATATTCCTATCCTATACACAAACCCAGCAATTCAATCCGAAGAAGAATTAACCAGACGCATGTCATCATATTCAGATCTAAACCTAGAATTCATCTCCCAATTTCATCTAGGTTATCAAATTAATTGATGGCCAAACAATTATATATTAAACACAAAATATGACAAACAACTCATATATGATCAACAAGAACTAGAAACGAGAGTAGGTAAATTTAACTAGACATTAGGTTCCGTTGCAATCTTAATAAAAAGTTAGTTCATAATGTAATTGAAAAACATCCTTCTCAAATTAAACATCTTAGAAAATTAAGAAATAAAAGTAAGAGAAAAGAATGAAAACTTAGTTGCAATCTTCAATTCCTCTCTAGCCTTCAAGCCCGATTTTCTTCGTGTTGGTTTTTTCGATTCTTGCCTTCAATTTTTCTTTAATCCTTGGTCTTCTTCTCTCTATATTCAGCCCCCAAAGTCAGTATATTTATATTCCCCTCAAACCCTAGCACATAAGAGGTATTAGAGTCCAATTTCGGGTCAAACAAGTCAGAAATCGCGTCCAACTTCAGTGGGGGCGCGCTGGGGCGCTGGGACAGCGCTGGGAAGGCAGATTTTGCGCCTTCAGCTCTGGACCAATTTTCGTAAAATTGCCATAACTTTTGATCCAACCGTTGGATTGAGCTGAAATTTTGACACAATATAGAAGACATCCAGATCTACAACTTTTATGTTTTTAACTTTTACAGATTCTGAGTGGATCATGGTAAAAATGGAAGAAAACCGAGGTACTTCCACCAGATGGTGCTAGTTCTAGTGCCTTTGTTACCAAACACCAATACCTCCTTGATTTCTTTCACTTTTAAGCCTCTAAATCTTTGTTTCCTTACAAATGATCTTGTTTGCATCCAAATGATGATTCCTATCAAATAACATCAAAACACACAAAACAAATAAAAAAGAACATAAAATAATTAAAAACTTGCAAATTCCTTAAGCCGAAAGTACTCAATTCGTAGGTATAAAACCGACTCATCACTAACCATAACAACTAACAAATATGAAACTCCCATGGCATCCAGAGGATCGAACAATGAAACAAGTTCTACTTCAAGTTCAAATCCTTGCCTTCAAGCTTTTCTGGCAAGTTAAGGCTAGATTCTAGAATACTCGGTTGGCACACTTCAAAACTTCCGATTTAACTACCAAATGTGCAAAAGTTTTCTGAATATCTTGATGATATGAACAAAGGAAAAAGACTACATAGAACCAACCAGCAAAAAAATCAAATCAGTGCCCTTCCATATCAAACTTCGTTGTGTCTTTCATTGTCTTGCCCTATAGGTAGGGAATTCAGATACATTTGGAACAAACGATGCTATGAAAACCAAACAATTCACATGAAATACTTAAAGAGGGTACATAAATACTTAGTGAAGGCCTAAAACCAAACAATTCACATGCCATTACGATATAAATGATATGAAATACTTAAAGAGGGTACAGAAACATTAAAAGAGTTTTTACTAATAAGGTTTTTGATCATATGTCCAACAACGACGAATTTATCTATCAAAAACAGAGATATGTTTACCACATTAATGGTAAGATAATGCAGTTTTCAATTTGAAAGATCAGTCAAGAAGACAAGAACTCACTTGCCATCTTTAGGTCGCACAAGAAACTCAACTACATCGAATTCCTTCTTCTTTTGCGAATCTTGAAAAGCCATAATCACCCAAATTTGCACAAAATATGCTAAGATTGTAAAGTCTATGATATAGAATCCTCGAAAAAGATTTTCAGTTGAATGCCGGAACTGGTACACAAACGATATCAAGATTGTAAAAACGATAACAAAGAATATCGGGTATTCTCCGGAAAAGATTGTCGGTTGAATGTTGGGAATTGTTAAACAAATTTGCACAGAAGATATCAAGATTGTGAAACAATGATAACAAATCTTGGGTATTCTCCGGTGAAGATTTCCGGCTGAATGATGTGTCGATCTCCGTGTGATGTGGTGTAGAGCTGGACTGGTTTGTGGAGGTGACATTCTGAGAGAACCCTAGGAAATCGGAGACGGAGTCGTTGAATTTCTCTCAGAACTTCGCCGCTTTGTTTGAGCTTCTTGTGGCTCTCGTCAATCTCTTTCTTTGGCAGACGTTTTTGGCGTGGAGAGAGAGAGAGAGACGGGGGAGGGGGCGGTGGTTAACGGTGGTTATAAAGAAATAACTTATGGCGGTGTTTATTTTTTTTGGTTAAAATACACTTTTAGTCTCTATTTGATCCATAATCTTTTAATTGTGTATATTTAGCTCATTAAGATTCTTAATTTATATTTAAGTGGTCCAATCTCAAATGCCTGTCAAAAAAACGTGACGGTTCTGATCACGTGTCAATCACGTAATTCCCAATTTTATGTTTATTTAGTCCCTAAAGTTCTTAATTTGTGTCCCTAAATTTTTTTAATTTGTGTCTATTTGGTCCCACCTGATTGGCACGTGATCAAAGAAGTTAACGATTTTTTTACGGACATTTAAGATTAGACTACATAAATATAAATTAAGAATCTTAGAGATCAAATAAACACAATTGAAAATTTGAGAACCAAATAGGTACTACGCATGTACTTTGGGGACTAAAAATGTATTTTACTCTTATTTTTTATTATTTTTTATTTTTATTTGTCCCACGGTAGTGTTTATTATTAATGGTAAAATATAATAACGACCATTAAATTATACCACTTTTAATTTCTAAGATTTTTAAATAACATCACTTTGGTCTGGTTTAAATTAACGAGCCAAAGTAATTTTATGCATCTCACTTGACCATACTTGAGAGGTTAATTTGATTAAGTTTTTAATTTTTTCCATTAAATATTTTTTTTTAAAATAAAATTATCAATTTAGTTTATGGACTGTATAATTTAAATCACTTTAATTGAATGAGTGATAATGCCAGACATGCATTTTCTATTAGTCAATTTAAATTATTAATTTTTTATTGGACAAAAAGTGATAAAATTAAAAAGTTGAAATATAAAAGTGACACTTGAAAAATCGATACCAAAATAATACAAAGCATGTTATTAGACATTAGTGATCAAATACTATAATTCTCCTTCACATAGAAGCTGGCACATCTAGTTTTGATTTTATATGGTTATTTCTCGAAAAATTATATGAGCAACTTGCACTAATAGTAACAACAACAAAAGTTTGATTTTTCATCCGCTTCCTAACCAGAAAATAAGAACTTTCTTCAAGCTAACAAGAGCAAGAGTACTATAGAGGGAAAAATCGGTACCTATTTGAATAAAGAGATTTGTTTGGAGAGAGTACTCACGATCGTCTCTGACCTGCAAAACTAACAAAATGTCATAGACTGGTGGGGTACTGGCCGAATGCACTCCGATACTTAGTGTCAATTCATGAGAGAAAGTGTGCATACCTTAAACTTAAGCTTTACTAGTATTTATAGGGAGTCTGTCCTCGATTATTCAGGATTACCATCTTCGTTGGAATATGGTGGTACACCTAAATTTTAATCAGTCCTTCCTTAATTCGTATTTGACCCTTATAGGGTTTCTTTTCTCATTAGTCGATTTAGGTCACATGTTAATTATGTGTTCCTATTATTTAGGCAATTTCCTTATTAGTCGCCTAGCACCGCCTCTGACTTTTTGAGATTGCTTAGTTATCTACTTGGTCGGATCTTATCCTCTGCTCGCTGGACTAAGTTTAGCTCGGCCAGGATAGCTTAGCAATTTGCTCGGTCGAATTTTATCCTCTGCTCGGTCGGATCTTATCATTTGCTTGGTCGGACCAACTTTAGCTCGGCCTGAATAGCTTAACTACTTGCTCGGTCGTAGTAAACTCATTCCAAATAACTCTTTTCAGCACGTATAACCTGTCACGAGTCCAAATCTAATTATCAGATGATGATCAGAATTTATCGACCCATTCAAGTACAGTTTTTATAGTCATACATTGGTATAAAATTATACAAATGATAGGAACATTAAATATAATTATCCCGAGTTGAATCCACATAAATTGAGGTTTAGATTTTATAATTGTTTCGATTTATAACAAATCAAAATGGATGATTTGTCGACCTATAACATTGGCTCAATCGGTGGTTACGGTATGCAGGGGCGGAGCCAGGATTTTGGCTCAGTGGGGGCAACCTAAATTTTTCAAAGTATAATTGTAACATTGTTTTCATCAAAATATGTATTATTGATAAATTGTTTATAAGCATAGTTATATCAAAAGAATGTCATTTAGAGGCGCAACTCATGTATATGAGTGATGTACAAAAAAAGGCAACAAAAAAACTCCACATCAAAAGTATCATTTAGTGTTCGAAATCCTGTACAAAAAGAGCTCCCAACTCTCGAATATCTAATAAATCCTTATAATTGTTCTCGACGAGTTTTCATATTTTGGAACTGTTGCATAATCATTTCATTTTCAATGACACTTAAAACATCTTTCTCAATATATGCAACCAAGCAATCATTCATCAATTGATCTCCCATTCGATTGCGCAATCGATTCTTTACTATGTTCATTGCTGAAAATGCTCTTTCAATGGTTGCAGTGGCAACTGGTAAGATAAGTGCTAGTTTGATGAGCAAATATACCAACGGATATACTATATTCTTTTTGGTCTCAACTAACTTCTTTGCAAGCTCACCAATTCCGTTAACTTCTGAAAATTCATTGGAGCGCACATCAAGTATATAAGTCTCAAGTTGATTATCAAGTATCAAGAGCTCCATTGGAGAAAATTCTGAAGGATAAAATTGAGCAAGACGAAGTAACTTCTCCTTATTGAATGCAGAGAATGAATCCATTGGATTTAGGCATGCCACACAAAGAAGTAACTCGGTGTTCACCTCAGTAAAACGATCACTAAGCTCTTGAAGTTGCATATGTAACACCGTAGAAAATAATTCAACACGATAACGGTGTAGATTAGTGACTTTTTCACCACGTCGAGACCTTCCTCGAGCTATGTATATCTCATCCATATTCGGAATAATAATATCATGTTTTTCACTAAAAGAAGAGACCTCAGCGACTAAAGCATCCCATCCATCATCCCTCATCATTTGTAAACGTTGTTTGGATACTTTAACTAAACTCATAGCAGTTACAATATCTTGATCTTTCCTTTATAATGCTTGTGATAGTTCATTTGTAATTCCCAATACACCTTTCATCAAATGTAAATTGAATACGAAATCGAAAGATTGAATTGAATCCAATAAAGCACATGCTTCACCTCTTTGCTCAGAAGTTGTACCATCCTCTACAATAATCTCAAGCACATCAATAACAGAGGAAAACAAAACAATCACATTTATGAGAGTGTCATAATGTGAGCCCCAACGTGTATCACCGGCGTATGTGACGGTATGCTCACTAATTCGTTTTCCTCATTCCTTTCTTTGTCAGGTGTATGTGATCTTTACATATCTAATTGCAAATCAAGTCCTACTATGTATTTATAGAATCATCTTGCATGCCCCACGTTTTATTATGAAATTTGCATGCATTCTTCTTTTTCTTTTTCTTTTTTTTTTTATAGGATGGTTACGTTTGTGCCGACTATTCGTTCGAGCTCGAATACTGGTTACCGTAGCCCTGAGCGGTTTAGAACATGTTTCGGGTGGCTGACCTTTAAGGGATATTAGAAATGTTGAACATGAGATCTCTAAGTTACTAGATGTCAAATTCAATCACTGAATCACCTTTAAGAGTTTGCATGCATTGTTTTTGCTCCACTCTATGTGCGGCTGCAAGCTAATCCCTTTGATTATCTTTAGCTATTCGATGAAACGAGGAGATTAAAAAAAAATGAAAGGAGGAATTGAAGTTTAAAAAAAAAAATATATTTTTTAATGTTGATAGGAAAAACGCTACAAGAAAAATGAGTTTTTACGGCGGTAAAGTGCTGTCATAAAAGGTTTATTTGCCGTCACAAATACTTTTTGTGGCGGCATTGCCTCGCCATAATAAATGTGGTCTCAAAAGGTTTTTACGGCAGCAACAGTCTGTCTCAAATAATATTTACGGCAGCAAGACCCTGTCGTAAATAAGTTGTCACAAAAAATCCGACACTTTTGTTTTTATCACGGCGGCAAAAGTGCTGCATCAAATACCATATTTGGCTGTCGAAAAAAATAGAAGATATATTTATGACGGCAACGATGCCGCCACAAAAATAAAAAAAAAATTTTAATTATTAAAGACCGTTAGTAACCAATGTTATATACCCTGTGCAAAAGTGTTGCCAATAACAATTTTTTTAGAGTTTTTCTTTTTTAAACTATAAACTGTTTTTTAATCTAAAATAACATTTTAATGTTTTATGAAATATTATAAACGACGGGAAAAATAGCTACCATAAATATAAAAAATTCTTTTGAATTTATAAATATTATTTGAGACAGGAAAACAGTTGTCTCAAATACAAATTTTTTTTTTGAGTTTATGACACTATTTACGGCAGAAAAAATAACTGCAACAAGTATTAACACAAACACATTTTTTGTGACGGCAAATACAGCCGCCACAAAAAATTGTCTCAAACACGTCTTTTGTGACGGCGAACACATCTGCCATAAAAAATTTGTCACAAAGCCCCTTATTCTTGTAGTGAAATTATCATTTTTTCTACGTTATAGAATTATATTTTTTCGACTTTTACGGTAAGTTACGTAACTCATTATAATCACCACAAGTAACAAAGATTATGACTCCTATCCTGAAGACAAAATATAAAACCACCGGGGCTGTATATAACTGAAACAGAGAAGATTGTGTAATGCCCCAAATACCCCATTGGACGGCATTACATACTAACAACCATTTACACCATGAGAGCACTAATAAAATCATCCATAAATAAGACTTCATAACAATCATTCCTTAATTTAACAAAATTCGGGCAGAGTCTCCTTTGTTCGGGGAGCTCTACCCAAAACACAACATGTGCAATTATACTACATCGACCACACCGGGTCCATTTATCCATAAAATATTTACAACATTATCCCAAAAGATTTCCATTCACCGTATGTAATACCCACAATAACGTTCCAAAAGAATAAGTCAATTCATGACCACAATATCAAAAGAATATGCCCAACAATGGCATTTACATTTCCAAAGACTTAAACTATTATAACGCAACGGAATAACAAAATATTAGACTGTACATGATCTCAAAGTAATTTCGCTAGTCTAGTACAAAAGAGACTTATAGTTCTACATGTCTACCTCGGGATCTAGATTCCCCTCGGGTGGGGCCTCCCAATACCCCGGTTCGTCAACTCCGAGATTCTCTTCTAGCACCAAATCTGAAAAGGTTTAACTGTAGGGGGTGAGCACTAAGCTCTGTAGTAACATTCCTCCCAAACTCGAACAAGGTTTATAAAAGCATATAAATTGGCCGGTCTCATTTCACAAATAGCGTATATAATCTTTGAAGTAAAACAGAGACATTTTAGACTGGATCTCAAGTTTAAGTAGTAACAGTAATTTAAATGAACAGTAAAAGAAACCAAGATCCAATACATATCCATTTCCCAAAATCTAAACCATTTTCCCACAATAATACAATAATTCATAACTTGAATATTCCACAACCACATGTATATGTATCTCGAACATGATGTGAGGCAAACCCCATGAATCAACACATTGAGTAATATTTAGCCCACACACACCCACACAAATCTTATCAAAGATATTCATCCTTTAGGAAGGGTGTATGTCATACCAATGGCAGTGACGTATCCAACCCAGGTATTAGTATACTAACCCTCTGACACGGCACCCGTGAGCAATAGCGGTTTAGTCTTACCAAAGCACTAACCCCACTACGAGTGGTAGGAAAAATGCCAACCCACACGGAGCAAGCAACACGTCTACCCACTCTACGATATCTCGTCAAAGGCCACCCATGGTCATCTCACACTCATAAGAGATACAATACCAACCCAATTTCATAATTTACAAGTATATCTTAAAAACCCCCAAATTTATCACATGACAATTTCAATAAACAATTACAAAAATACAAGAGATCCCCACAACATCATTTTATTACCCAACACAAGCACTATGGTTTCAAAATCAATAATAAAGGAAGAATTTAAGAAGAAAATTCATTACTCTCCAAAAACTAGGGTTTTGAAACACAAAAAGAGATTTCATGGGTATTCCACCCTAACTTTGTTAAAAACATGTAATCTTTGCCCAAAAGACTAAGTAAGGATGATTTCCTATCATATATATATAACATTTAAAGCAAAACATACATATATACATAAGCCCTAACCTCAATGTAAGAGAAAGAGAAGAAATCCCCTACCTTCTTATTCCTTAGTGTTCTTTGAGGAACTTGAAGTTTTGATCCTCTTCAATGTGTAAATCCTCTCTTGATCTTGTGTTTTCCCCTTCTTTCTTCCCCTCTAAGATTATCTAGGGTTAGAAATGTTGAAATGAGGCAAAGAGAGGCGTCCTTATGTATTTATAGTGAAAGAAATGGCATCCTGTGCGCGATTCTGAAGTTCAGAATTTGTAACTCATGTTCGAACGTTATTGGTGTTCGAACGCCAATAGTGAAAAATTTTGATTTATGTTCGAACGTCACTTTGGCGTTCGAACGTTGGTTGCTCCCAGTACTTTTGCATTTCCATCAGAGCTCTACAGACACCAAAGTACTGGGACTCCCTCATGTTCGAACGTCGATTCACGTTCGAACGTCATCCCAGTTTCTGCTGAAACTTCTAGTGAAGTTTTTGCCTATTTAGAGATTGATTTGGAAAATTTTCGTGAAATACTCTTTTGTATCCCTGGAAGTATGCTATCTACTGTCAAAATTTCAGAGCCAACGAACATTAGAATAAAAAGTTATGATCAAAATACTAGGAAGTGTCCAAAATCCTTTCTACCCAAGTTTTCTCTTAAATGTGCTTTCATTCCAAAAATCATCCTAACTTCTAATACATACCCTATTACACCACCTAACATTTTTATTTCTACTTTTCCAATCTACCAAATTCAAACACACATCACTACGCATATCCCCATTTTTACAACAATTATTTACTATATATCTATATACATATATAAAAGAAAATGCGGGGTGTTACAGATTGTAACTAAAAAAATATGATTCTTTTTTTTTTTTTGCTGTGGCAAGAAAGGGTAGGGGCAAGGAAAGTGCCCAAAGACCACCCCGATAAATCCTCACTAGTGAGATCATGAGACCCCTGACTACTCCCGTTACTCATTTTGCAAAGGAACCTATCTAGACTAGTCTAATAGTCAATCACCGAGCTCGAATGTGAACTTCAAGACTCCAACCTTCAACCTCAGAATGAGAAGTTCGATTCATACCCAAGTGCACCATTTCAATTCTTTTTTTCAAAGACCAAAAAGAAAAAGAGTTGTAACTTTTTGATGGGGGTGCAACTTGGACGGGCCAACCTGATTTCAACCCGAGCCCAACCCGAAAAAAACAGGGCTTGGGTTAGAATTTGTAATACTTGGGTTGGGTCTGAGCTAAAAAAATCCAACCCGAATTGAATTTGGGCAAGCCTCGAATTGAGGCATTTGGTTGTCGGGTTCAACCCGAATATTAAAATCGAGTTGAACTCGATTATTAAATCGGGTTGAACCCTAATATACATAAATATATAAATATATTTAACTAGGGTTAGTATTTATTTTCACTTTTTAGAGTCCAGACTTTTACTTCACTTCAAGTCTTCACCCCTTCGCCTCCATCACTCTCAGATCCGTCTTTCACTCGTCACTCCTCCCTCTCTCACTCGTCACTCTTCCTTCTCTCACTCCCTCTCTCTTTATCTACGCATCGCCCTTCATCTCAGATCACTTGAAAAAAACAGATCTATACTTGAAAAAATCAAATCTACACTTCAAAAAATCAACCCGAATTAAGTAATCCAAACACAACCCAATTTTTAACCCGAATGCAACCCGAGCCCGCTTGAATTAAACTCGAGCAGTACTCGGGTTGAGGTAGGGTTAGGGTTAGGATTGAAGATTATATACCTAGGGTTGGGTTATGGTTGACCTCTTAACCCGCCCGAGTTGCTACTTTTTGAAGTATAGTGTTTGGGACCAAGCGGCGTTGGTAGGCCTAGAACCAATAATATGGGCATATTGCCCATTTTATGGCTCTAGCCCGGACAACCGGACCCTAGTTGTCCCAAAAAAACTAACACATATACATTTACTGGGGGTAATCCGTGCCTGAAAGTATGGTGCAACATAAAACAACCGATTAATTTGGAGAATTGAGGAGTGAAGATCCCAGAGAGAGAGAATGAAAAGTGAGGAGAGGAAGATAAAATTCAATGTGAATGGTTTTGAGAGGAATATTAGTGGCCGTTGGATGAGTTCATTTGAGACCGTCGGATAGGCTTATTGAAGTTTGTCATGTTTTATATTATAGATAGACTGTTTGGTACAATGAAAAATGGGTTTTTTAGAAATTCGTACACCATAAGACACGTATTTGTGAAAAAATCCACTCCAAACAATGTTTTGAGTAAAAGTCCATATAGTAATGAAAAAATATATTATATCCTTTTATGCACTCTTTTGTGTAAAGAAGTGGAAAAATGAAATCGCCGGAATTCAAATTGTCACATTTCCACAATTAACAGACAGATTTTACAAGGTTCAAGGGAATGATCTTTGGTTCAAAAAAATTTCTCAACAGAGTGCATTCAACCCCCCCCCCCCCCCCTCCAAATCACATCTATCATTTAGGAAAAAAAATTGAAATTCAAAATATTGTCTCCACCGATTTTATAATTTCGAAAAAAAAGGTTTTGAAGAAACCCGTTAATATTCTACAACGGTAAAACTAGGGTTTCAACAAAACGTCTGTCGTCGGTGGTGTTATTGGTGCATCAATGATCAACAGTGAATGGTCAATAAAGTTTTTTTTTTTTTTTAATAAAATACCCAAATCTTATGAGATAAAATACATGAAATCTGCCAACAAAATCACCAATAATTTTTTTAAATTTCTTCTAACCTTGATGAATACTAACTACTGCTATTATGCATCTTAATGTTGCATATATGTTGTTCAATTACTGAAGTCACATTACTTAGTAACTCTTTGTATCCACATTTTTCAAACCCAAAATAAAATGTTATGATTTACACAACGTAACAACACAGTGTCACATCAATTCTAGTTGAGTTGTACACTACTCTAATTGTCACACTGTGACAAACAATGTGTCACAATATCTTATTGCATGCACAAACAAAATGATTTACTTTTTATAATGTGACAACAAAGTGTGACATAAGTGCTAATTGATTGGACACTACTTTACTTGTAATAATGTGACAACAGGGTGCGACAACATTGTTTGATTGCTTTGGAACACGCAATAAAAATTGTTCTCCCATTGTGACAACAAATTGCCACATAAATTGAAATAGGATTTGACACTACTTCGCGTGTACGAATTTGACAACATGGTGTGACAACATTGTCTCATTGCTTGGACACACATAATACATTGTTGCACAGAGTGTGACATCAATTTACTGGCATTTTAACCAATAATTGAATTTTTATAATTTGACAACAAAGTGTGACGAGCATTTCTTGATCCCTTGAAGACCAATCACAATGTCTTTCAATAAAAACTAAATTAAAATAAACATTAATCATAATATCATTAATCTTTAAGCATAAAATCGTTTATGGCTTAAATAGAACACCAGATGTTGAATAGAGAAGAAAAAGATATATGTTCAAAATTCAAATGTATTGAAAAAAGGTATTTGCCTAAATAAACTGTCCATAAATTATGAAAAAAGGTATTTAGGTAAAGAAAATATTTAAAAAAATAGTCAATGTGTATCTAGACACAACACATTTACAATTAGTGGTACTTAACGACAAATGATTTTACGTATGGTACTTTGTCACAAATAAGTAGTTTATAGGGTACATCCTCACAATTTTTTCATAAAAAATTGGGTGGATGAAAAATGGTGAATAAAAAATAGAATAGAAATTGAAGTTTTCATTTATTTTGTTAGGGAAGGAAAACATAAGAGAAATAAAAGAGGAAGGAATGCCTTTCAATTACCAGCCATTTTTAATACGTCCGAATTGGGACAAAAACTAGAAGGAAAAGTGAAAGATATGATAAGAATTGTTACTTTGACCTTTTACGTCCTTTAAAAAAGTGCCGCCTTGTTTGAAAACTCATTGAGGTGGAGTCCACCTTATTATTCTATGTTCCTAAACGTGGTGAGACATACGTCATAATTTTAACCATTTTGTAACAATAGATAAGGGTATTGATGGTATTCCATAAAGTTATGTTTTTCTTTTGTATTTTTCATAAAAAATAAAAAAAAAATTAATTCTCCTACTTTTCTATCCATCCTACCAAAGAAGGAGGGAAAGTAATTCCTTCCTCTAAGGTTGGAAAATATATTCTACATTATTTTCCATCCATATCATATTTCTCATTTCTCCTACCAAACATACCATTATACAAAAAAAAAAAAAAAAAAAATCTCATAAATTTGTCATCTCCAAAATAGGATTTTTTTTTCGGCTGATTATGTGTGGTTTAATTAAGCTTCTGTAACTATTGATTATCTAACTGACGAAAAATCAAGGGTTTTGTCAGAGAATCAATGTAGCCGTAGTGCTACCAAATCACGATTTATCATATAGAAGAATAGTGCCTTGGGGGCCAAGGTCCTAACTTGAACAAGATAGCTATGGCTGATGGGATGAGGCTCGTCATGGCTAGGCCAATCAACGGAACGAATCTTTGACTGATCTGAATCCAACATTGGTAGTCTAATTCAATAATTCGACGAATTTTATTTTTTGTGGTCCACATTAAAATTTGTTAACAATTCGAATTTTGATCCGATCTGAATAATTTAATTTAACTAATTTTTTTAAATAATCACTTAATTTTTTAATATTTATACAAATATATATATATGGGGCTACAGGAGAGAGACCATATTGTTCACAGAAATTTCCCATTTCATATTTAGCTTTATTTTTATCATTTTGTAATTGTTTACTAAGTTTTAAATCAATACACATCCTAAGGCCTTCCTTTTGGATGATACTAATCAATTGGCCATAAGTCAAGGAGTCATATTCTATGATTCCTGTGTCCTTAGCAAGGGCTTCTCTAATCTTATGGGCAAATAAACTGGGTAAACCATTAACAAATTTTTCTTTCCAAAAAGATTTATTGCAGTCTGGACGGTTCATTACCCGTGAGACAAAAACATCTTTATACCATCTGAAATCACTAAGTGTGGGACACTTAAGATTACTAAGCTGGTCATGGATCCTAGCTTCAATGTTACTAGGGGTTCCAACAAAATGTTTAATTATGGTAAAAATTAAGGTGTTTAAACCATCATCTAGCCACAGGAAACATAGATCCCATAAATCACATAGATCCTATTCTAAATCCAAATCTCACTACAAACGTAGTAAGAAAGATTTTTCTAAGCCTGAATTTTATAAAAAATCCAGTAGAAAATCTCACAGATCTTCTAAATCTAAAAAAGATTCTAGAAAGAAAAATTCTGGTAAAGGCAAAGCTCAAGATGATATTAAGTGTTTTAATTGTGGAAAACCATGACATATCAGTCCTGAATGCCCAATTAAAAAACAAGTTAAGTTATTAAATTTAGCTGAAAATGAAACAGAAGAAATTCTTAGGATTTTCAGATTAAATAACCCAACTCCAGAAATTGAAGAAATTCCTGACTCCACTAGTAGTCCAGAAGACTCTTTAGATGATCACCCTAGTTCTAATGAATCCACTGAACCTAACATCGAATTAGGATGTAAGGATAATTGTTGTAAAAAAGTTAGGGTAATCACAAAGCAAGCTGAAGAAGAACAAATCCTGATAGATTTGATCAGCAAAATTGAAGACCCTGAACTTAAGCTAAAATACATAAAAAATCTCAAAGATTTGTTTGTTAAAAAAGATAGCAAACAATTATCAAGTGAAAAACAGTTAATCAGCATTAACAAAACAATGGAAAGATTTAGTAAAGAGAAAAAGAAAGAACTCACTTTACAAGATCTCCAATGTGAAGTTAATAAATTAAAATTTGAGATAAAAGACTTAAAAGCACAAGATAAAATCTTTGCTGAAACTTTGAGTTTTTTATCTATGTCTAATACCAGTCCTCTGGAACCTAAAGTTTCAGATATTAAACAATCTGATTCTGAAACAGAATTATCAACTCGAACACTTTCCCAGCGGATACCAGCGACCTCCCATTTAGCGGACTCTGCGGGTTTAACGAAGCTGCCATCGCCAGATGGGTGTTCACAAACTGATAATCAGATTAATTCTGTTAGTAAAATTAATTTACAAAAATGGTATTCTCAAGTACGAATAATCATTAATAATGATTTTTTACTTGATACAATTGCCCTTATTGATACAGGAGCAGATGTTAACTGTATTCAAGAAGGAATTATTCCTACTAAATTTTATGAAAAAACTCTTGAAAGATTAAGTTCTGCTAATGGCAGTAAAATGAATGTTGCTTACAAATTACCGAGAGCCCATATTTGTCAAGATAATGTTTGTTTTAAAACATCATTTATCTTAGTCAAAGATATGACAGATCAGGTCATCCTAGGATTACCTTTTATCTATCTGTTATACCCTTTTACTACAAATATTGAAGGTTTGTCCACAAACCCTTTAGGTCAATCTGTAACATTTAAGTTTATTCTTAAACCTGAAGTTAAAGAATTAAAACAACTTAAAAATGATTTTATTTACCTCAGGATAATTAATCAGAAAAAGAATCAAGTGAAATTTCTTCAAGAAGAAATAAATCACAAAAGAATTTCTGATCAATTAAAAGATCCAATTTTAATTGAGAAAATTAATCAATTTCAACAAAAAATTGAAGAAGAAGTTTGCTCTAATCTTCCTACAGCTTTCTGGCATAGGAAAAAGCATAGTGTAAAACTTCCCTACCTTAAAGGATTTAATGAAAAAGATATTCCTACTAAATCAAGGCCAATTCAAATGAACCATGATTTAATGGAAACTTGTAAAAAGGAAATTTCTGAATTACTAAAAAATGGAATTATTAGCAAGTCAAAATCTCATTGGTCTTGTCCAGCTTTCTATGTCATGAAGAATGCAGAATTAGAAAGAGGCACTCCAAGACTTGTTATTAATTATAAACCTTTAAATGCTGTTTTGGAATGGATCAGGTATCCTATTCCAAATAAACAAGATCTGATTAAAAGATTAAAAAATTCTGTTGTATTCTCCAAATTTGATTTGAAAAGTGGATATTGGCAAATACTAATATCTCCTGAAGATATGTATAAGACTGCATTCGTAACACCTTTTGGTCATTATGAATGGAATGTTGTACCTTTAGGTTTAAAAAATGCACCAAGTGAATTTCAAAATATTATAAATGAAATTTTTAATCATTTGAGCCATTGTTCTATAACCTATATTGATGATATTCTCATCTTTAGTAGGTCTATTGAAGAACATTGGAAACATTTAAATGCATTTTTAGAGACTGTTAGACATAGTGGTCTAGTCATCTCTGCCAGAAAAATCAAATTGTTTCAGACTTCGGTCAGATTTCTTGGATATGATATCCACCAATCCACCATTACTCCCATCAGTAGAGCTATTCAGTTTGCTGATAAATTTCCTGATGAAATTCTTGATAAGACTCAACTTCAAAGATTCTTAGGTTCTTTAAATTATGTTTCTGATTTTTATCAGAATCTCAGATCAACAGTTAAACCTCTGTATGCCAGACTCAAAGGAAATCCTTCTCCTTGGACCTCTGAACATACATCCATTGTCCAGCAAGTCAAAAAATATATCAAAACTTTGCCTTGTCTTGGCATTCCTTCATTTGACTCCTTCAAAATTATTCAAACTGATGCCTCCGACATTGGTTATGGTGGTATTCTCCTTCAGAGAGAATCTCATAATTCTCCTGAACAAATTGTTCGTTTTCATTCCGGTATTTGGAATAAAGCACAAGCTAATTATAGTACTATTAAAAAAGAAATTTTAGCTATTGTCCTGTGTATCTCTAAATTCCAGGATGATATTTTAAATCAAAAATTTCTTGTGCGTGTTGATTGCAAATCTGCTAAATACGTACTTGAACAAGATGTTCAAAATATTGCTAGTAAGCAAATTTTTGCAAGATGGCAAACTATTTTAAGTATTTTTGATTTTGATATAGAATATATTAAGGGCAGTAATAACTGCATACCTGATTTTCTAACTCGTGAATTTTTACAGGAACCTAATGGCGGACAGTAAGTCCCACAAATCTGGCACTTCCTCTAAAAACCCGGGGAAGGGAGATCGCAAGTTACCATTAACATTGGGCCCTCCAAACCCAAGACCAATTTCCCAAATTCAAGGCCCATCAAGTGCCTTAGCCTATTCTTCTGGCCCATCTAGTGCCGTTCAGATTGCCAACAGATTCCAGCCCCTTGGTAGACCAGTTAGTCACCACCAAAGGTCCACAGTTGTCCCAGTTGCCACTTTTTCCCAAATGGCCCAAATGGCACCACCAGATACTACCCATTTATCAAATCCCTATTACAAATCTGGACCTTCCTACCCAAAAGGCCCAAAATCAGATTTTGTTAATAAACCAAATTTCCACAATGTCTTTGCTATTGAGCCAGCCCATGCTCATATCACAGATATTGAAGTTTTGATCAAAGCTTATCTTGGTGAAGGATGGACTTTTGTCCCTCGTGATCCAGAAAGAACTTTTGAATTCTATAAAAATATCCTATTTCTTACTGAGTCCATTCATATCAAAGCCATTCCTGATAAGAATGACCCCAGTAAAGCTGCTTTCCATTCTCTTTATATTAAAAAGATTTTGTCAATTAAAGATTGGGGATCTCACCCTTCTTCTCTCCGAGATCTCACAGGTACTAGTAAGAGATTCAATTTTTATGACTATATTGAGTCATGGACCACTCTTATGCTCTATCAGGGTGAGTCATCTACTCATTCCTGGTTCATTCAGTTTGACAAAGATTTCAAAAGCCAGATTCCTTCCTGGTTTGTAAGGTGGTGGCAAGTTCACGGCCCTATTCTTGAAATCTTTCCTATTGATCTTCAAGATCAATATTCCTACTTCTGTTCTGCTTCTACTCCTAGCAAACAGCAGTCCTTATTTCCAATTCCTAGTTTTCTAACATTTGTTTGCAGGTACAGAATTGCTTGGATTTGCAGATGGCAATGGCAGATTATTGATCACCATGTTGCCAGACAGTTCTCTGTTAAATGGTGGCCTAGGTTCTCCTATGACACCATAATTGCCACAATTCAGAATAATTTTCCAGTCAAGGTTCCGACCCCACAAGTGGTCCCTTCAGCCTTGCCTCCAATTACTCCAGCTAAGAAGGCCACCGCTACTCTAAGGGTTTCCACACTTGAAAAGCCCAAAGAGTCTCCAGAGTCTTCAACAATTTCTAAGATTAAGGCAAAGAAGTCCTCAGTAAAGGGCTCCAGTAAGCCTTCACAGCCATCAGCAGCTGAACTCCTAAAGATGGCCCAAGATTTGATTCAGCAGGCTGCAGTAGCTAGCCAAAGTTCATCATCTCCAAATTCCTCAGCCGGATCCGTCACTCCATCCCCACTACAGGATGCCCAGGACCCATATGAAGGATATGATGATCTGGATTCAGATGTAGACATCACTATCCCGTGATGTAGTGATACCTATTTTTACTTGTGATAGCTTCACTCACTACTCTCTTCTCACACAAGAGAGAAAAACTGTCTATCACATGTAAGGATAAGTTTATTACAGACTTCCTCAGATTTTTCGGTGCTTTCCTCAAGTAAAGTTACCGACAGATTCCATTTCAACCTGTTTTTCCCAAAATAAAAGCAGCTTACCCTTACTTTCCACCGAAAGTCAGATTCCCTGACATCTTTGGACCTACCCTTCCTTTTGTCAGTCATTTGTCAAACTTACCCTGAGTAAATACCTTTTACCCCGCCGAAAGCAGAAGGTAAAACTGTTTACCCAGAGTTGATTTCAAAGAAAGAAATGATTGCTTCAAAATCCTTACCTCTATATAAGGATTTCAGATTTCAGTTGTAAGCAAGTCTTGTTAGACCATTACAAGCCTTGAAATTACTCTCCTTACCCTCTCTGATAATTGTAAGCCTCAAATGAAGAGCTTTAATTTGGCCTACAATGCAGATTTCATCGTTGCAATCTTATTTCCACTGGCCCTCTAAGTGCTAGTGTTGTAAGTGTTGCTTGTTTGTAATTTTCATATATATATTTGAAGATTTGTTTATATCTACAACTTGTGATTCTTATGGCTATTTCAGTTTACAAAATTCCTTGTGAATTTGCTATTCCTTCAAATGATTATGCTGTCTTAGCTGTCACAGTAAGGACAGAAGATACTCCCCCAGTTTCCTACGTTCTGTGGGTTTATTCTTTCTTTGTCAATTTATTTGTCTAAATTTCATATATTCATCATCTTTCTACTTCCGCTTTTATTTGGTATCAGGCCTAAAAACCCGAAGATTTAAGATGAATGAGAGTGTTCAAATCTATATATATTTCGGTTCCGTTCAGAATGGATATATGTATATCCAAATTCGAATCTGTGAAATATAATATAGCGGATTCGGATTTAAACTCGGATTCAGATAATCAGTAAAAAAAATATCAATACATATCAAGCTAATCAAATTTGAGCTGTCACTTTCTTGTGGTTAGGGGGCTGATTTCTTGTGGTTGTTGCTGCTTTGCTGTTCTGGGTTGATTGATGAATTGTGCTTGCTGGTGTTCTTGGTGGCTGTGATTTGCTGCTGGATGGTTTCTTGTTGCTGCTCTTGAGCTGTCACTTTCTTTTTGTTTTTTGAAATGTGATTAATTTGTTATCTTTTGTTTCGGGGATGGGGTATCTTCTATTTTCTGTTTTAGAAGATCTTCCATCCCGTTGGTTTTTTCCTGTGTACAGGGGCCCATCTTTGAATTTTTGATATATGGAAATGATCTTACTTACCGAAAAAAAAAAAATTTGAGTTTGATTCAGATTCGGATTAAATTTGATTTATTGATAAGTCTATGTCTAGTTACGTTGTGTTTTTTTTTTATATTATAGTCTTGTCCACTGTATTGAATTGGACTTGTTATTATCATGTATGTCGCGTAAAGCCTTGGCAAAACATCAACAGCAAAACTTCAAAAGTTGAATAGTCTATTGCAGAACTTCAACCATTCAAAATCTATTCAAAGTAAACGCATCTCTACATATTCTAAGTACCCAAACCAAAGTTTAGGACTACCAATTTTTAACACCATATGTAAAAAATATACAAAATGAACATAAAATTATCGAGTATGAGGAAATTTTGTCAAATCATCTTAGTTAACGGGTTAACACAAACCCAACTGTCAATAAGTCGGGCATAAATTGAACCAATTTGTATGACTCAGATACAGTAGAAATTTTTTTTTAGTTCAATAATCAGAGGTGTCCGAGTTAACTTATGTGTATCTCTGCCAAGCATACGGTTAAGTTGACAAGGTCTGATTTTAAGCCGAGAGTATCGGGTCTTCTCTTTTTTCTTTGAACAGGAGATGGGTCTTCTCACGTGCCCAGATTGCATGTGACTATGCTATTCAATGAAATCACACGTCCAAGTATTGACATTGTATGAAACAAACGTTTTTCAAATTAAACTTATCTTAATTAAAACCTAGTTTCTTCCACTATGACCCATTCAAGTTACAAGTTTTTTTGTAGACCATACCAGTCAACAACCCTCCATCAAAACTAAAAATTTGAGAAATTCAAACAACAGTATAAGGGTATAAATATAGCCTTGCCTTTCGTTATGATTACCATATCCTTTCGTTATTCACCCATAGTTTTATATTTTCTTGGCAAACAAATCATGAGATCTGTGATTTTAGTTTCAGCCATTGTAGCAATAGTTTTTCTTTTAACCACCAAACCATATGAAGCTAGTAGAGTGTTACAAGAAGAAACAAAAGATTGGATGAAAAACAAAAATCTTCTTTTACAATCTCTCCAGAAGAGTCCTCCTGGACCCAATGGGTGCACCTACATCCCCGGGAGTGGTGGTAGTCCTTGTACATTAAACCAAAAGAACTTCGCAAGTCACGTTATCGCCACCCCTCCTTCTCCTGCTGCTGGTGGTGGCGTCTATCCATTTCTCGTGGTTCCGTCTGGTGTCGCTACTGATGATGATAAGTAGATCAGCAAAGGCAGTGCTCATTGACGAGGTGACGGAACCTTGGAAGAGAGAGAGAGACGGAGATGTAAATTACTTAGATAAAATAGAAGCAAACTGTGTTTTCATTCTTTATTCTTTATATTTTTTTCATGCGTCAAATGAAATCTTTCACTAGCATGATGGAGGGAGACAAAAGTAAGGTGATGTGTTTGTGTGTATTTTGCATAGTCATGACAGAAGAATTAAAAAGGATGAATTGAATTGTATATCTTTTACCTCGTATGTTGGTGTGGTTCATCACACAAAAATGCTATTCTTGTTTTTTCTCCCTAATCTGCACAGAACCGTGCTAGTCAGAAACACCACTGTTGCATGTAACTTCCCTTTTAGCTCACTAATTAACTACCATTCTTCAAAGGAAGTACCCAGTATACGAGACTCTCATCATTACAGTGTCTGGGGAGAGTTAGATGTACACCTCCTTACCCCTGCAAGCAAAGAAGCTATTTCTACGACTCGGAATTCGTGACCTCCAAATTACAATGGAATAACTTTATCGTTGCACAAAGGCCCGCCATCAAAGGTTTTGAAAAAAATAAGCCACTAATTTAAAATTTTTGAATAACATAATTTTTATCAGGCTAACTTTTCATAATTGTTTTATCATCTTAATTTTTCATAATTTTTTATTCAACTTTTCAAATAGTATGATGACAAGAAGGGAAAAAAAAAAAAGAAGGGGTAGGAGGACGGGTAGGGAAGGAAATGTGTGCAAGTTTCGTGTATCGCATGGAGTCGCTGCTAGTACTATATTATATAGCAAAAAAATTAGATGTGAGAGACTTTGAGAGGCCTTCCTTCCTTGTGTTCTTAGAATTTATATTCGTTTTAATACATTAAATCAAATTTCATTTCAACACCCCAAATTTTTTATAATTCTTTACTCCTTAAATGGGGCGGCACAAGAGAAGAGATGATAGTGAAAGAAATAATAAAGGGTGATGAGGTACAAATTTCATGCATTGCATAGGGTGGTCACTAATATATATAAGGAAGTTGGATGGAATTCTTATGAGTTTAATAGATATAGCCAAATTCAATTTTACAAATCCAAATGGATTGCGATCGTACCCGGATTAATAAAATGAAATTTTAATCCATATCCAAGGAATTAAATTTGAATTGAGATCAAATTCGGATTAAGATCCGATTCATTAATTGACAAAACTATATATCAATGATGTTTTTGTAAGTTTACCATCAATTGTAGTCTTCGTCTAAAAATTAAAAAAATCCTAATGACCCATGTCAGTTAATCCATTTAGAAAAGAAAAACCCACACTAAATATTTGGATGGTCAAACTAATCGCTAATCTATTTTGCTTTAGAGATGGTTATAAGATTTGAATTTTGTTATTTATTTTTCAATAGTCCCACCTTTGTCAGCAAGTTAAACTACCAAAATAATTAAACAAAATGACACAATTAATTTTACATGGCTCAATAAGAGTTTTTGTCTTGGTGCATAGGATCAACTATTCTTCCTTCTATTAGAATTCCAATGAGTTAGGTTATGCACGATGACACCAATTTTAAAACTCTAATATTGGTAAATTATACAAGTATCGAAATATTATTTCCATCAGCTCGAAAACGAAATGGAAATAGAGAAAAAAATATGAAAACATGTTTATTGGGTTGACATCCATTGATGTTTCTTTCAAAACTCTGGAATTTTTTTATTTTCAACACAATGATACGATATTTAGATCCTTGACATTATATATACTCAAAAATTGAAAGCACCCAATACATCTATGTCATACAATGGGCTCCCAACTTATTGTTTAACCCTAACAAATAACTAGAGATATTTTTTGTGAATTTGATCTGATAATTTGATGGATTTTATTTTAGTGGTTCATATTCAAATCCATTAATAATTTGAAATCCAATCTAATTCAAGTAATTTAACTAAATTTTAACAAATTACATCTAAATTTTAACTAAATTTATTCAAATAATCACTTTTTTTTTTTTTAATAGTTATACAAAAATTTATATAATAAATCAGCTAGCAAGTTGAATTCCCTATACATTTTTCCCCCAAAAAATATCACATCACTTATTTCTATCACATGTTTAATCATTTAATATTTAGTTAATTTGTAGTTTAACACAACTTTTATTTCATACATTATTCATACACGATAGTGTACACATGTTGGAAAAAATATATCGAGTTATGCATTTAGAGAAAATTTTGACGATATTTTTAAGAAAATAATAGGTAGAAATTAATTTTAAATGATATAAGCAAAAATTTTAATTTTAAATTTGGTATAGTGGGATCAATTTTTTGAACCCTAAAATCTTATATTTGATCGTGCCTTTAAGCATGGGTAATGACTAGTATATAAATATTTTGAATCGGATTATAATCATATCAGATATAAGTATATTAAATTCCGAATTCGTGAAATATAAGATATCGGATTCGAGTTCGAATAATCAGTAAAAAATATCAAATCATATTCGACTAATTAGATTTAGATTTAGATCAAAATTCAATCTATTGACATGTCTACACACATGTGACACAAGGGACATGAATTTAGCAGTGGATAAGTGTTGTCGATGAACGTGTCGAATAGGGATGAGGGGGTAGACGAGAGGTGACAGTCATACGCATATCCGCGTTGTTGAATTCAAGTCCTTGCCATCGTCCGCCGCTGCTTGGGCAAACATAATCTCTGCGACTAAACTCTCAACTAATTCAAAGGCCGAGACCGAAGAATTAATCAAGCATTCAAAGGAGTACTTGGTAAACGCATGCCTACTCCTCCGTTGCTTCTCAAACAAAACAAAATCACATGAGAAAGAAAAAAAAAAGAAATCATTAACATTGTAAGAAATCATTTGATTGACATGATAAACATATTTTATTAACATTGTAAGAAATCATTTGATTGATTGATTTATTTATTATTGTATGAATTATTATAGAATTAAATATTTTTTTATTTTATTTTCTCTTGGATTTATGTCGATCAGATTTATAATTTTTGGGAGTCCTATGTGTGGTGAATTTAATTGAAAGAAAAGGAGAGATCATATCAAAAATTACCATTGGTTAAAATCAAAATATATTTTTTAAAAGTGAAGGTATAATTACTTAAAGTAATCAGGTCACGATCTTTTTTTTTCTTTGGTTCACGGTCAGTGTTTGGATAAATCCCACATAGCCTGGCCTTAAGGGATTACCAAGAATCGAATTCAAGAAGTCTGAATTTACAGTTCGTCACTGTTACCACTTGAACTATCATGAAGAAGAGTTTTGTCATTTTTTGATATGCCAAGATTGCATGCTAGCATGATTTTCCTGGAAAACGTATTCATTTAGATTGAATGTAAACCTAGTTATTTTCTTCATTTTTGACCCATTCAATTTTTATGTTTCTTGTCAAACTCTCTGTCAATATTCAAAGCCCTACCATCAATCTTATAACATGAAAAATTCAAGTCATACATTTAGATGACTTGATGTGTATAAATATAGCATCTCCTTGCATTTTATTTATTCACCATACGTTTATTTCATTCTTTGCTTAATCAGCCAACAAGATGAAAGCTCTAAGTGTTGTTTTAGCCATTGTGGCAATTGTTTTCCTTCTAAGCATCAAACCATACCAAGCCTGTAGATTGCTACATGGAGAAGAAAGAGATTGGTTGAAAAACAAAAATCTCATGTTACAATCTCTACAGTCTGGAGGACCAAATGGGTGCACCTACATCCCGAAGCCTGGTGGTACTCCTTGCAAGCTCAACAATAAGAACTTTGCGCATCACACCATGTATCCTCCTCCTCCGGCACACCCACAACTCCTGGTTCCAAGTGGCGCGGTCACTAGTCGTAAATGAAGGCCGACAATGACCATTAACAAAATGACAATACTTCAGAAGTCATAACAGTAAATCTAACTTGTGAGTTGAAGGAAAGCAAAAGCAGATCAAACTCTTTGTTTCTTAATTTACATATGTTTATACTTAATTTGTGTATTGCATATATTAGGATGATAGATTGACAAAACGAGAATAAGAGGATGCTCTCTTTGTAATTTGTATACTTCTTAAAGACAAATATATAAAGCTTAAAGCATGAGAAAGCTTTGTTTACACCCATTTCGGCCTAGTGAATCAGCAAAGGAGTTGACAATATGCACTTTCAGTTCATAATCTCCAGACATATATATATATATTTATGTGTGTGTGTGTGCACCAAAAACTGTGAAAAAAATTCCTTGCCTTGAAGTTGATCATGTCTCAAGTGAAGGTCAGAATATTTGGTCAGCATACGTTAAAACTACAGATGAACCATCTCATGTACAAAAGCTTTCTCCATATATATCTTGATAGTATGATAAACGGGAAAAGATAACTTAGAACCAAACAACAACTAAAATAAAATCTGATGGTTTAAGAAAACAATGAGTGATAGGGTTTTGTGTACTGGACAATTGTGTGTGTCGATTGTGAAATCTACCAGGGTGAAGAAAATATACAAGAGTGTGAGTGGTTTACCAAACTGATAGTTAGACTAATTCACTGGCAATAGAGTTTCTTACTCCGATGTTCGTTGTATTATTTTGAAGAGGAAGAAGAGAGTAATTATAGAGAGTGAGGATCCAACCCCGTAGGGCATCCCCTTCTATTTATGCAAGGATAAATTTTTGTCTTCTTCCTTGAGAGTGTGGTCCTCGATCTATTAGAATCATTGAAGAATATTTGGCCTTTAGAGACAATCATATCTGCAGGACACTTGAACTTCTAGAAATAGTGAGGTGGCATACTTGAGCAATGGCTTACTACGCAAGATAGGTTTTCTTTGTCAATCTCTTCCTCTTCTCCCAGTAGCGAGGTGATTGTCGGCTCCATGGATGCCGAATTGCTCTACTATCACTTTGTGATTTGAAATGGGTTAGTTGGTACTGAATGGACCAAGTTGGGTCCATGTGGCTTAGGTCCGTATCGATGGACCTTAGTGAAATGGGATCAAGCATAATTTATGGTATCATCAAAATCAAATATTGGTACTCATTCCTTATTACTTTCACATGTGTCACAATGTAAAACCACCAGTTAGATGGTGGTCATTATTATTACTTTAGTACAGGACAATTTTGTATTATTTATGATCATACAATTATGTTTCCGTCACAGATTGGTCAATTGACGTTAAGACTCAGACAAAATGTTACGTGAGAATTGTTTGTAAACTATAAATTTCGTACTTAATTTGTCAATGAGTTCAAGTATGTATTTTTTAAGGCGTGAGGTCCAGCTCATCTGAATTTTTTTGTCATGTTGTTTAAACTAATTTTTTTTCTCTTTTTTATATGCCAATTTTACTCCGATATCTCGCACTTTGCCTAACTGAAATCGAACTAGAGCCATTGTCTTTCTTGTGGGTAAATCTACTCTTCTTCAATAGAAATCCATCACCACCACCCACCATCACAGAGCATAAACTAAAAACAGTGAACTCTATGACAATGAACTAAAATATAGTGAACTAAAAAATTCATCTTTTCTTCCATCCACAATATATAACAAAACACATATTCATAGAAAGAGAGAGAGTGACTATTTTTAGTTCACTATTTAAGTTCATTGTCTGAAGTTCACTATTTTTAGTTTACAAAATCGAATTAGTAAGATCATCCAAAATTCGTCAATCTAAATAAAGATCTTTTAGAAATTTCATAAAAACACAATCAAATCTCATCTAAATTCTATGTATCAAACAATCGATTCAGAAACTCACAAACTTTAATGGCTCACGGGAAGGTCCAAAAGTTCGACAATCCATTGGATACGGGTAGGAATTATGGTATTCCATATTCCTACTCAATACTTTGTGGAAGATATTTTTCTTTGCCTACTCTATCCGATCAAATGTATTATTCCTACCTGAATTCCGTTCAAAACAATCGGGTACGATAGGAAATCAGGTGAACACAATATTTTTTAGTTATTAATTTTTGGATCATTTTAACAATTCAATTAAGTAACTTGTACCAATTAACCCACACAATAATGTTAAAACTATTAACATGTTAAAAATTTAATATATTATTAGTGTTTCTGATTTGTGGTTTCTACACACATTAATTGTGTTAAAATGTTAAAAATTTAACACACACAGATATACATACATATATATATATATATATTGAAAACGTATTCATTTAGAAGGTGAAAAAATATGCATATTGAAGGCTTTTAGTATTGAATGTAAACCTAGTTATTTTCTTCATTTTTGACCCATTCAAATTCTATTTTCTTGTCAAACCTCTCCGTCAATATTCAAAACCCGTCCATCAATCTTATAACATGAAAAATTCAAGTCATACATTTAGATGACTTGATGTGTATAAATATAGCATCTCTTTGCATTTATTTATTCACCATACTTTTATTTCATTCTTTGCTTAATCATCCAACAAGATGAAAGCTCTAAGTATTGTTTTAGCCACTGTGGCAATTGTTTTCCTTCTAAGCATCAAACCATACCAAGCCTGCAGATTGCTAGATGGAGAGGAAAGAGACTGGTTGAAAAACAAAAATCTCGTGGTACAGTCTCTACAGTCTGGAGGATCAAATGGGTGTAGCGATATCCCAAAGCCTGGTCCTCCTTGCCATCTCAATAATAAGAACTTTGCGCTTCACGTCAGGTCTCCTCCTCCTCCGGCATACCCACACCTCATGGTTCCAAGTGGTGCAACCACCGGTCGTAAATGAAGGCCTAGAGTGACCCTTAGCAACATCACAATACTTCAGAAGTTAGACCATTAAATGTAACTTGTGACTGGAAAAAAAGCATACCAAACTTTTTTTTTTTTTTTAATTTACATATTTTTATACTTAATTTGTGTGTATTAGGATGATATATTGACAAAAAGAGAATAAGAGGATGCTCTCTTTGTAATTTGCATACTTATTAAGGACAAATAAAAGCTTAAAGTGAACAGTAAGTCTTTGCTCATATTGCTGCTTACAAATATTATTTTTGTGTTATTTGGTGACTAAACAAGATAAAATTTCGAATTTATGACAAGGCTGCCATTCGTATGCTGGTTATCCTAAAAAACATAATTTAAAGGATCATTTTAAATAGAGCATTAGAACGCTTTGTTTACACCCATTTCGGCCTGGTGAATCAGCAAAGGAGTTGACAATATGCACTTTCAGTTCATAATCTCCATATGTGTGTGTGTGTGTACCAAAAACTGTTAAAAGTGGTCATACATAGGATCAACTATGAAAAAAAATTCTACTTCCAATTTCAAATCCTTGCCTTGAAGCTGATCATGTCTCAAGTCAAGGTTAGAATATTTGGTCAGCAAATGTTAAAATTGCAGATGAAACCATTTCTCCATATATATCTTGATAGTAAGATAAACGGGGAAAAGATAACTTTAGAACCAAACAACAAGTAAAATAAAATCTGATGATGGTGCATGAAAATAGTGAGTGAGAGGGTTTTGGGTACAGGACAATTGTGTGTGTCGGTTGTGAAATCTACCAAGGTAAAAAAAAAATAGACAAGAGTGTGAATGGTTCACCAAACTGAATAGTTAGGCTAGTTCATTGTCAATAGTCTCTTGCTCTGATGTTTGTTGTATTGCTTTGACGAGGAAGAAGAGAGTAATTACAGAGAGTGATGAAATAGGGGAGAGAGTGAGAGGAACGAAGAGAGACAGGAGAGAGAGAGAGAGAACAAAGAGAGAGGAAGCGAGAGACAGGGAAAATAGGGAGAGAGAGTGTGTGAAAGAATAAATGTTCAAAATTTAAATGAACGATAAAATCAAATCAAATTTTTACATATTTGAAAAGAAATAAATTGCAAATCAGTTATGCATTATTTAAGGGTAATTACGTAATACAAAAAAAATGTAATCTGAATTGTGTACCTAATAGCAAGAAATTTATGTATAAATGAACTTAACAGAGTAAAAATCTTATCAGTAAACTTTCTTTCAAATAAGTCTTCAAAAATATACCCACACCCAATTTTCTCAATTATTTACGCCAATACCATTTAGGTTATTTAAAGTTTTGGGACTGAAAACTTCAGCTTTTGTTGGATTTCGAGGAAAAGAAGTTTGGTCCGTTTGGACTTGGGTTTATTGGGCCATTTTTTCATCAGTTTATTAGGCCAAAACAACATCTATTAGCACTAAGAAAAAACTAATAAATCTAGCTTATCCAAAGAAAATCAACTTTTTCAAGAACACTCCAAACGATTTCAAGAATTTTAGTTTAGTCAAATAGTTATTTTTTGTCCAAAGTTTGACTTTAAAACCTCAACTTATAATTTTATAATTATGTAAGAGTCTATATTCAATATAATTATCAAATTGAAAACTCGATTATGGCTCACTAGAGGGCAATTAAGGTAAGTCCTATGGCCAAGTTATGGGTTGCTCAATCTTCGGATGAACTGGCCTGTCTAATACACACAAAGAGAAAAAAGAACCTATAGCTTTTGGTTGGGGTTAGGCGAGTAGTGTAGTCCTAATTTTTATTTTTTTATGTGAAAATTGGGGCTGAGTCATGCTTAAGAGATTTATAATGAGTTTAGTCTATCAAGAATACTAATTTGGGGAAAAGTCTATTTTTAATTTTACTAATAAGTAGTTAAGTCCACTATTTTTTTAAAACTCCAAAATACCATTCCTTGAAAGCAATTTTAAATTAGTTTCCTAACTTAGGAATTGTTATCTCTTAATTTACTATCAATGAAGATATGCGGAAAAAAAATTTACGCGAATTTGAAATTTAAATTCAAACAACAACTGATATTCTCTCTCTCTCTCTGTATATATATATATGATATTCCTTTTGAGTTTGAATGTTAGTATTTTTTTTTTTTGAATGTTTCATGTTTCTGTTTTTGTTGGACATGTTACTATTCATGTTATTATTTTTGTTGAACATGTTGCTATTGTTATTTTCCTAAATATTGATACTCAATATTATTTTTTTATTTTTGAATATTACTATTTTTTTGTGTTTAAATGTTACTATTTTTTTAATATTACTATGTATGTGTATATATATATATATATATATATATATATATATATATATATATATATATATATAAGAGAGAGAGAGAGAGAGAGAAATAAATAGTGATATTCTATGTATGGACATAGATAGATATGAGAGAAATAGAGAATTTTAATGTTAAGTCAAACTCCTAAAATTTAAAAGTTGTTAATTTTGAAATTTATTTTAATTAAACATAACTACTGGGGGTATTTTGGACAATTAAAATCAAAATGGATTTAATATTAAACAAGTTTCCTTGATGGACTTATCATCAAATAAGTTCACAAACGGAGACCGGCCTCCAACTTTTTCTTTTTTTTATTTTATTTAGTTAAATTCCCATAGAATTGAGAAGTCAAATCTCATCTAAATATAGCGCCCAACCCGAAGTTATTTACCCCCAATGTGACACGTTTTAAACTTAATTATCGATCTATGACACTTTTTAAAAGTGAAGTCAACAACCTCGCTTTTGTTTGAAAACATGGTCAATAACCTCGTTTTTAAATAAAAAATGTGAACAATAGTTGCAGTAATCGCAGATGAAAAACGTGAAAAATGTGTTTACTAAACACACCTTTTGGCAAAGTATGTTTACTAAACACACTTTTGACTATTGCCCACAATATTTTGTTGCAGTTATACTAGATGAAGAGCGTGTTTACTAAAAACTTTTTTGTTTTGTTTTGTTTTTGCTTAAAAGCGTGTTTAGTAAACACACTTTTCACTTACTGCCCACCAAAATTTCATACGTGGCTAACATTTTTTTTTATTTAAAAGCGGGGTAGTTGACTCCGCTTTCTAACAAAAGTGGGATTATTGAACCGTTTTTAAAATGTGTTATAATTTAATAATTAAGTTCAAAACTTTTGTAAATGGATAATAAAATTTAAAAATTACCGCATTATTATAAATAACTCCGCCTAACCCTCTCCTTACACTGATTCCAATTCATGAAACCTATGGACCGTGCCTCATAAGCTACCAGTAGAAACTTTTTCGTGCATGTGTGCTGACCGACTCGGTCCCTTATTTGACATTCCCAATTGAAGGTGGAATGTCACACAGAAGTAAATCTCAATTTCTAATAGCCGCAAATCCCTTTCATAACACACATAGAGCTTGAAAGGGATGATAAATTAATAGACCAACAGCTGAATCTTCAGGTTCAGGTTGAATTTGACAGTATGTACCACACATAGATTATGGACTGAGCTTGTCAATGTACGTGTTAATGGGTTAAACGAGGAGACAGCCATATCCGCGTTATTGAATTCCATTCCTTGCCAAGCAGCATCAGCAAAAACATAACCCCTGCGACCAGAACTTGCAAGATATTCAAATGCCCAAATTGAAAAATTAGCCACTCACTGACCACATTTTGTATATAGCCATATTTACCATAATAAAAACATGCTTCAATGATTCATTCTATGGTAGGTTTTATGATAGAATAATATTATTTGAACATAAATTGTTGATCTGATTTGTTGTTATAATCGATGACACCTACTGAATTGATAGTAGGTTCTGGTAAAAAAAAAATTTGATAGTAGATCTCAACAAATCCAATCAACAGGTATTATTCGAGAAAACATTCAAGGTAAACGTGTTAATATGTCATTATCGTCACGTGACATCATCGTTTAATAATAAAGAAATAAATAAATAAATATATGAACCTCACAAACTTCAATAACTATCCGTACATGATGTAATGTAATAACTATTCCGTATAAATAAATGAGGTTTATTTATTTAATTGTTACTTTATTATTGGATGGTGACATTCAAGACAGTGTTAATATGGTATCACCGTTATATTGAATATTTACTCGTATTATTTTATGATGTTAAAAAAAAAAGGTCAAATGCAATGACCAAGGAAAAACTTAACCAAAAAAAAGAAGTGATTTTCATGGAATACGTATTCATTCAAAGAGTAAAAAAAAATAATGCTTGAAGGCTTTCTTAATTTCTTCCGAAAGCCCATTAGTCAATATTCAAAACCTTTACTGTCAAACTTAAGAAAATGAAAAATTCAAGTCGTATATACAATTTACATGACTTGATGGGTATAAATATATAACATATCTTTGCATTTACATTCACCATACTTTTATTCACTCTTTGCTTAGTCTACCTACAAGATGAGATCTGCAAGTTAATTACTATTAAATGCTGACACTCAAGACCACCTAGTTAATTTCTTCATTTCTGACCCATTCAAATTTTTTTTTTTTTTTCTCAAAACCACCCAATGTGGGTGGGGGGTTTGGCAGGACCCCTACCAGTATATAAAACTAAACGAAAAAATGTACAAGGGAGGAGATCATAAAGCCAAGCCTCCAGAAGTGGAAGAAAGTCCAAAAACGAGGTGACTCACCACCAAAAGCATGAAAAATAAATAAATAGAAAAGCAAAGTGGGAATTCCCCACAGAACAAAATAATAGGAAACATCAATTAAAATAAAACTCAACGACGAACGTGAGGGGTCTGTCGAGCGTCCAAGGCAATGATGCCTGTAATCCCAGAAGGAAGGGATGACGAATCAGGGAATCGCTGATTGAGCTGCTGAGAGCAAGCCCAATTAGCCATGAAGTCTGCAGCCTGATTCGCCTCTCGTAGGACGTGGCAGACGCGAGCCGAGAGAGAAACACACAGAACCCGAATCCGAGCAAGCAGGTAAGCATAAACCCAGCACCCAGTACCCTGAGAAGAAACCCAAGAAACCACTGTAGCTGAATCTGACTCCACTACCAACTCTGAAGCTCCCAAATCTGCGGCCAACTCCAACCCAGCACATACCGCCTGCAACTCCGCATACAGAATAGGCTGATGCCCCAGAAACGAGCAAAAAGCCCTAAGTACCCGACCCTGGTGGTCCCGAATAATACCCCCTGCGGCAGACAGTCTCGGATTGCCTTTAGAACAGCCGTCAACGCTGATCTCCAGGCAGCCCGTTGCAGGACGAGTCCAAGCAACCAAGCGAAGAGGTCGAGGCTGAGGAACCAAGACCCTAAGAGAACCTACAAACTCAACTGACTCATCCCGACGCAACTGACTTGGAGCAAACCCAAAAGCCAGCCCCACCAACTGTATATCGGTCATAACCCTCTGAATCACAACGGTCACCTGAAAGGCCTGGCCATCGAACCTATAAGCATTACGCGCCTTCCATAAGTGCCACAGAATGAAGCACGGTAGCAATACTCGCACGTGACCTGCAGAAGGAGCACAACGCCGCCAATGAAGCATCAAAGCATAAGGAGACTGAAACGGCCAACATCTGATCCCAAACATCCGATAAAAGTGACCCCACACCTGAACTGCAAGCGGACAATTCAGAAAAAGATGTCTAAGAGTCTCAACAGCCCCACCACACACACACCGGGATACTACATGGAAACCCCGTCTCTCTAAGCCATCATCTGTGGTCAGGAAACCATGAAACAACCGCCACATAAAGAAGGAGATCTGAGTCGGAATATGCCTCTGCCAGACACAAGAAAACCCAGCACGAACTGGAGCCACACCCCGAATATCAGCCCAAGCAGTCATCAATGAAAAATTCCCATCCAAAGACAACCTCCACCTCATCTGATCAATCCCCTGCTCTGGAATCGGAATCTGCACAATCTGCTCAACAACTGGAGGAGGCAAAATCCCCAACAATCGGCCTCTGTCCCACTGCCGACCCCTCCAGTAAGCAGAAATAGGAACCCCAGAAGCTGCCCCCGGATACACTAAAGCCAATGGGTAATCCCCCAACCAACAATCATACCAGAAGCTGACCTCACCAGACCGTACTAACCATCTGATCCTCGGCTCAGCCACGGATCGAATCCCACACAACCGCCTCCAAAGAGGTGAAGCTGGGTAACGAAACTCAATCAGCCCAGGATGGGTGGATCTATAGTACTTGGCCTTCATAAAAGTGGACCAAAGTGACTGTTGAGCCCGAAAACTCCACCAGAGCTTCACCTCACAAGCCTCAGCTACGTCAGAAAAAGAACGCACCCCTAAGCCGCCCTCCTCTACAGGGAAACATACCTCAGCCCAGTGACACCAGTGAATCCTCCGATGAGTAGCTGTATCACCCCACAAGAAACGTGTGAACAACCTCTCTAACTGGTGAAAAACATCCGCAGGAGGCCTCAGCACGTGAAACAAGTGAATTGGCATCGATGCGAGCACATGCCGAATCAGAGTGAGCTTACCTCCAAAGGAGAGCAAGCGATTCGCCCATCCAGAAATTCGATCGCGCACCTTCCGAATCATCTCATCAAAGTACGAGATCCGGAGATGACCCAAGTAGATAGGGCACCCCAGATAAATAAACGGAAAGTCACGCTTCTGAAAACCAGTGGTCTGCCTTGCAATCACCTCTCTAGAATGCGAGGCATGCGAACTGATATAGAAACTGCTTTTGGCATGACTAACTAACTGACCAGAGGCAGCCTCATAGTGATGAAGAAAATCCATAACTCGCTGCAAGCTCGACCGGCACCCATTAGTAAAAATAATAATGTCATCAGCAAAAGCCAAATGGGAGACCGAAACCCCAACTCCAGTACTATATCCCACCCCCGGAAATCGAGCATACAAAGAGTCCAAGCCTCGAGACAGATACTCTGCAGCAATGATGAACAAACAAGGAGAGAGGGGGTCACCCTGCCGCAGCCCCCCCTGCGACTGGAAAAAGCCCTGACTGACCCCATTCACCACCACAGAAAACCACGGCCCCCAGATAGCCCGTCGAACCAAAGAAATCCAGCCCTCAGAGAACCCAAAAGCCCGCAACATCTGGAGAATGAATGTCCAAGACATCCTGTCATATGCTTTAGCCATATCTAGCTTCAGCACGACATTCCCACCCCGGGAACCTCTCCCCAAATCATGCACCAACTCCTGAGCTAAACGAACACTATCTTGCAACACTCGGCCCCGCACAAACCCACTCTGCGTCGGTGATATGATACGCGGCAACAAGGACGACAGACGAGAAACGAGGATCTTCGTCAGCACCTTATTGCTCACGTTACATAGACTGATCGGCCTAAAATCTGCCCAAGTAGAAGGTGACTCCTTCTTGGGCAAAAGCACCACCAACGTACTCATGAATCCTCGAGGCATAGGAGAACCCCGGAAGTAATCCTGAACTGCAGCCAGAAAATCTGCTCCCACAATGTCCCAGCAAAACTGATAAAAACGACTGCAAAAACCATCCGGCCCAGGCGCACTATCTGAATCAATAGAGAATACGACCTGTCTCACATCCTCCAAAGTCGGCATAGCACACAACCCAACATCATCTGCATCCGTCACAATAGCTGGAATAGCCGAAAAATCTGCAATCTCAACCTCACCAGCCCCCAGAGAGAACAATCCCTGAAAAAATGAAACTGCCGAAGTACCAATAGCCCTAGGCTCAGTAATCCACTCTCCGTCATCACCCCGGATCCGATGGATTGAAAGAACATGCCGCTTCTTCCTCACTGAAGCATGAAAGAAGCGGGTGTTCGAATCCCCCTCTCGAAGCCAATTCAATTTCAATTTTATTAATTTCTTCCCAAAGCCCATCAGTCAATATTCAAAACCTTTACTATCAAACTTAAGAACATGAAAAATTCAAGTCGTATATACAATTTACATGACTTGATGGGTATAAATATAACATATCTTTGCATTTATATTCACCATACTTTTATTCACTCTTTGCTTAGTCTACCTACAATATGAGATCTCTAAGTTATGTTCTAGCCATTGTAGCAATTGTTTTCCTTCTAAGCACCAAACCATACCAAGCCTGCAGACTGTTAGATGGAGACGAAAGGGACCGGTTGAAAAACAAAAATTTCGTGTTACAGTCACTGCAATCAAATGGGTGCACCTACATCCCCAAACGCGGTGGTACTCCTTGCTAGTTCAATAATAAGAACTTTGCGCGTAACACCATGTCTCCTCCACCTCCTCCTCCTTCGGCATACCCACAACTCATGGTTCCAAGTGGCACGGCCACTGGTCGTAAATGAAGGCCAACAGTGACCATTAGCAACAAGACAATAATTCAGAAGTCAGAACAGTAAGTGTAACTCGTGACTTGAAGAAAAATAGAAGCATACCAATTTTTTTTTTTTTAAAATTATTTATACTTTAGTTGTGTGTATTGAATATATTAGTAGTTAGTACACCGAAACAGAATAAGAGGATACTGTCTTTGTAAACTATATACATGATAAAGACAAATAAAAAACTTTAAAAAGTGAAAGGTAGGTCTTTACTCATATTGTTGCTGCTACGTGTGTCTCGTTATGTTCTCACATCCTTGCCTTCAAGCTTTTCTGGCAAGTTAAGGCTAGAATACTCGGTTGGCACACTTCAAAACTTCCGATTTAACTATCAGATGTGCAAAAGTTTTCTCAATATCTTGATGATATGAACAAAGGGAAAAGACTACATAGAACCAACCAGCAAAAAAAATCAAATCAGTGCCCTTCCATATCAAACTTCTTTGTGTCTTTCATTATCTTGCCCTGTATGTAGGGAATTCAGATACATTTGGAACAAACTATGCTATGAGATGCTCCACCATTTGTGATGCTACAAAGAAACAAAGGATTATAAAACCAAACAATTCACATGAAATACTTGAAGAGGGTACAGAAATACTTATTGAAGGCCTAAAACCAAACAATTCACATGCCATTACGATATAATGGTAAGATAATGCAGTTTTCAATTTGAAAGATCAGCCAAGAACTCACTTACCACCTTTAGTTCGCGCAAGAAACTCAACTACATCGAATTCCTTCTTCTTTTGCGAATCTTGAAAAGCCACAATCACCCAAATTTGCACAAAATTTGCTAAGATTGTAAAGACTATGATATGAAATCCCCGAAAAAGATTTTCGGTTGAATGCCGGAACTGCTACACAAACGATATCAAGATTGTAAAAACGATAACAAAGAATATCGGGTATTCTCCGGAAAAGATTTTCGGTTGAATGTTGGGAATTGTTAAACAAATTTGCACAGAAGATATCAAGATTGTGAAACAATGATAACAAATCTTGGGTATTCTCCGGTAAAGATTTCCGGCTGAATGATGGTAATCCACCGGACGGTGTAAGGACGGCGAGATTGATAGGCGACAGTGATGTGTTGAAGTGACCGTTGATCACTGTTGATGTCGATCTCCGTGTGATGTGGTGTAGAGCTGGACTGGTTTGTGGAGGTGACATTCTGAGAGAACCCTAGGAAATCGGAGTCGTTGAATTTCTCTCAGAACTTCGCCGCTTTGTTTGAGCTTCTTGTGGCTCTCTTCAATCTCTTTCTTTGGCAGACGTTTTTGGCGCGGAGAGAGAGAGAGACAGGGGAGGGGCGGTGGTTATAAATAAAGAACTTATGGCGGTGTTTATTTTTTGGTTAAAATACACTTTTAGTCTCTATTTGATCCATAATCTTTTAATTGTGTATATTTAGCTCATTAAGATTCTTAATTTATATTTAAGTGGTCCAATCCCAAATGTCTGTCAAAAAAACGTGACGATTCTGATCACGTGTCAATCACGTAGTTCCTAAATTTATGTTTATTTGGTCCCTAAAGTTCCTAATTTGTGTCCCTAAAATTTTTTAATTTGTGTCTATTTGGTCCTACCTGATTGGCGCGTGATCAAAGAAGTTAACGATTTTTTTACAGACATTTAGGTTTAGACTACATAGATATAAATTAAGAATCTTAGAGATCAAATAAACACAATAGACACTACGCATGTACTTTGGGGACTAAAAATGTATTTTACCCTTATTTTTAATTTTTTTTTGTCCCACGGTAGTGTTTATTATTAACGGTAAAATATAGTAACGACCAAAGTAATTATATCCATCTCACTTGATCATACTTGAGAGGTTAATTTGATTATGTTTTTAATTTTGTCCATTAAATATTTTTTTTTAAAATAAAATTATCAATTTAGTTTATGGACTGTATAATTTAAATCACTTTAATTGAATGAGTGATAATGCCAGACATGCATTTTCTATTAGTCAATTTAAATTATTATTTTTTTATTGGACAAAAAGTGATAAAATTAAAAAGTTGAAATATAAAAGTGACACTTGAAAAATCGATACCAAAATAATACAAAGCATGTTATTAGACATTAGTGATCAAATACTATAATTCTCCTTCACATAGAAGCTGGCACATCTAGTTTTGATTTTATATGGTTATTTCTCAAAAAATTGTAATCCAAATTATAGCCCCTTGACTAGTAAGGGACTATAAGCAACTTGCACTAATAGTAACAACAAAAGTTTGATTTTTCATCGGCTTCCTAACCAGAAAATAGGAACTTTCTTCAAGCTAACAAGAGCAAGAGCACTGTAGGGGGGAAAATCTGTACCTATTCGAATAAAGAGATTTGTCTGGAACGAGTACTCACGATCGTCTCTAACCTGCAAAACTAACAAATTGTCATAGACTGGTGGGGTACTGGCCGGATGCACTCCGATACTAAGTGTCAATTCATGAGAGAAAGTGTGCGTACCTTAAACTTAAGTTTTACTAGTATTTATAGGGAGTCTGTCCTCGATTATTTAGGACTACCATCTTCGTTGGAATATGGTGACACATCTAAATTTCAATCAGTCCTTCCTTAATTCGTATTTGACCCTTATAGGGTTTCTTTTCTCATTAGTCGATTTAGGTCACATGTTAATTATGTGTTCCTATGATTTAGGCAATTTCCTCATTAGTCGCCTAGCACCGTCTCTGACTTTTCGAGATAGCTTAGTTATCTACTTGGTCGGATCTTATCCTCTGCTCGCTGGACTAAGTTTAGCTCGGCCAGGATAGCTTAGCTATTTGCTCTGTCGAATTTTATCCTCTGCTCGGTCGGACCAATTTTAGCTCAGTCGGGATAGCCTAGCTATCTGCTCGGTCGGATCTTATCATTTGCTTGGTCGGACCAACTTTAGCTCGGTCTGAATAGCCTAGCTACTTGCTCGGTTGTAGTAGACTCATTCCAAATAACTCTTTTTAGCACGTATAACCTGTCACGAGTCCAAATCTAATTATCAGATGATGATCAGAATTTATCGACCCCTTCAAGTACATAATTTATCGAGCCCTGAGCGGTTTACAAATGATAGGAACATTAAATATACTTATCCCGAGTTGAATCCACATAAATTGAGGTTTAGATTTTATAATTGTTTCGATTTATAACAAATCAAAATGGATGATTTGTCGACCTATAACATTGGCTCAATCGGTGGTTATGGTATGCTCACTAATTCGTTGTCCTCATTCCTTTCTTTGTCAGGTGTACGTGATTTTTACATATCTAATTGCAAATCAAGTCCTACTATGTATTTATAGCAGCATCTTGCATGCCCCACGTTTTACTATGAAATTTGCATGCATTCTTCTTTTTCTTTTTCTTTTTTTTTTATAGGATGGTCACGTTTGTGCCGACTATTCGTTCGAGCTCGGATACTGGTTACCATAGCCCTGAACGGTTTAAAACATGTCTCGGGTGGCTGACCCTTAAGGAATATTAGAAATGTTGAACATGAGATCTCTAGGTTACTAGATGTCAAATTCAATCACTGAATCACCTTTAAGAGTTTGCATGCATTGTTTTTGTTCCACTCTATGTGCGGCTGCAAGCTAATCCCTTTGATTATCTTTAGCTATTCGATGAAATGAGGAGATTAAAAAAAATGAAAGGAGGAATTGAAGTTTAAAAAAAAAAAAATATTTTTTAATGTTGATAGGAAAAATTATCATTTTTTCTACGTTATAGAATTATATTTTTTCGACTTTTACGGTAAGTTACGTAACTCATTATAATCACCACAAGTAACAAAGATTATGACTCCTATCCTGAAGACAAAATATAAAACCATCGGGGGCTGTAAATAACTGAAACAGAGAAGATTGTAACTAGAAAAATATGATTCTTTTTTTTTTTCGTTGTGGCAAGAAAGGGTAGGGGCAAGGAAAGTGCCAAAGACCACCCCGATAAGTCTTCACTGGTAAGATCATAAGACCCCTGACAGCTCTCGTTACTCTTTTTGGAAAGGAACCTAGCTAGACTAGTCTAACTGTCAATCATCGAGCTCCAATGTGAACTTCAAGACTCAAACCTTCAACCTCATAATGAGAAGTTCGACTCATACCCAAGTGCACCATTTCAATTCCTTTTTTCAAAGACCAAAAAGAAAAAGAATTGTAAATTTTTTATAGGGGTGCAACTTGGACGGGCCAACCTGAATTCAACTCGAGCCCAACTCGAAAAAAACAGGGTTTGGGTTAGAATTTTTAATACTTGGGTTGGGCCTAGGCAAAAAAACTCCAACTCGAATTGAATTTGGGCAAGCCTCGGATTGAGGCCTCGGGTTGTCGGGTTCAACCCGAATATACATAAATATATAAATATATTTAACTAGGGTTAGTATTTATTTTCACTCTTTAGAGTCCAGACTTTCACTTCACTTCAAGTCTTCACCCCTGCGCCTCCGTCACTCTCAGATCCGTCTCTCACTCGTCACTCCTCCCTCTCTCACTCGTCACTCGTCACTCTTCCTTCTCTCACTCCTTCTCTCTTTATCTGGGCATCGCCCTTCATCTCAGATCACTTGAAAAAAACAGATCTACACTTAAAAAAATCAAATCTACACTTCAAAAAATCAACTCGAATTAAGTAATTCAAACAAAACCCGATTTTTAACCCGAAATCAGCTTGAATTAAGTAACCCGAATTCAACCCGAGCCTGCCCGAATTAAACTCGGGCAGTACTCGGGTTGAGGTAGGATTAGGGTTAGGGTTGAAGATTATATACCTAGGGTTGGGTTAGAGTTGACATCTTAACCCGCCCGAGTTTCACCCCTACTTTCTGAAGTATAGTGTCTAGGACCAAGCGGGGTTGGTGGGCCTGGAACCAATAATATGGGCCTATCGCCCATTTTATGGCTCTAGCCGAGACAACCGGACCCTAGTTGTCCCAAAAAAACTAACACATATACATTTACTAGGGGTAATCCGTGCCTGAAGGCACGGTACAACATAAACCAACCAATTAATTTGGAGAATTGAGGAGTGAAGATCCCAGAGAGAGAGAATGAAAAGTGAGGAGAGGAAGATAAAATTCAATGTGAATGGTTTTGAGAGGGATATTAGTGGCCGTTGGATGAGTTCATTTGAGACCGTCAGATAGACTTATTGAAGTCTGTCATGTTTTATATTATAGATAGACTGTTTGGTACAATGAAAAATTGGTTTTTTTAGAAATTCGTACACCATAAGACACATATTTGCGAAAAAATCCACTCCAAACAATGTTTTGAGTAAAAGTCCATATAGTAATGAAAAAATATATTATATCCTTTTATGCATTCTTTTGTGTAAAGAAGTGGAAAAATGAAATTGCCGGAATTCAAACAACCATTGTCACATTTCCACAATTAACAGACAGATTTTACAAGATTCAAGGGAATGATCTCTGGTTCAAAATTTTTTCTCAACAAAGTGCATTCAACCCCCCCCCCCCCCCCCCCCATCCCCCTCCAAATCACATCTATCATTTAGGAAAAAAAATTGAAATTCAAAATATTGTCTCCACCGATTTTATAATTTCGAAAAAAAGGATTTTGAAGAAACCCGTTAATATTCTACAACGGTAAAACTAGGGTTTCAACAAAACGTCTGTCGTCGGTGGTGTTATTGGCGCATCAACGATCGACAGTGAAAGGTCAATAAAGTTTTTTTTTTTAATAAAATACCCAAATGTTATGAGATAAAATACATGAAATCTGCCAACAAAATCACCAATAATTTTTTTTAAAATTCTTCTAACCTTGATGAATACTAACTACTGTTATTATGTATCTTAATGTTGCATATATGTTGTTCAATTACTGAAGTCACATTACTTAGTAACTCTTTGTATTCACATTTTTCAAACCCAAAATAAAATGTTATGATTTACACAACATGACAACACAATGTCACATCAATTCTAGTTGAGTTTTACACTACTCTAATTGTCACACTGTGACAAACAATGTGTCACAATATTATCTGATTGCATGCACAAACAAAATGATTTACTTTTTATAATGTGACAACTGATTAACCCTAATTAATGCATAATTTAATTAGGGTTTATAGGACAATTGTGTTAGTTAAACTAGTCAAATTAGGGTTAGTATGTAAATTAATGATAATGCATTAATTGTTGTTCTTTTCAAGATTTCTTTGTATCAAAGCTACAAATTACTGGGGAGCCAATTATCAAAGCATAGGGTGTCAATTATTAAAGCTCCAAACAAAGGGAGATCAAAGTGTAAATCAAGATCTTCTTGATATTTGTAAAGGGCATCTTTTAGGATATACTAAGGGCATCTTCTTGATATTTGTAAAAGACATCTTTTAGAATATACTAAGGGCATCTTCTTGATATTTGTAAATGGCATCTTTTAGGATATACTAAGGGCATCTTCTTGATATTTGTAAAGGGCATTTTTTTTATGCCTATAAATACCACTCATTGGGGCTTGTAAAGATAATCTTTTTCTCTTGTATCACATTTCTTGTAAAGAGCATCTCTTAGTAGTGGAAAACCCTCCATAAGTCTTGATTGCTTTCTTGTATCATCTTTCTTGTATTATTGTTTTATTTACTTTCAAGTATTATTGCTTTATTTACTTTCAAGTATTATTGCTTTCTTTACTTTCTTGCATTATTGCTTTCTTTACTTTCTTATATTATTGCTTTCTTTTACTTCCATTGTTGAGCTTCCTTCTTTCCTTAGAGGAGTGAAACTCTTCCACTTTTCTATAACTTTACCAAAGCCGTGAAGGGTGGAACGTGATTCACTCATTCTTTGTCGAAGATCGGCTCCTTGTGTAATATATTTTTACCTTGTAATTCCTCTACTTGGAGGGATGAGCATCACTTACTTTTCTAGCTTTACCAAAACAATGAAAAGTGAGTAGTTTCTCATTCACTCTTTAGCAAAAGGTGATGTACATGAATAAATTATCCGGAAGTTATATTGATGCATTTCGTTTATGCTTAGCTCCAATCTTCATTTCTTCATAATGTCTTTTCATTACATTGTTGTCTTTACCTTAAGCATGAGTAGCTAAATCTTTAAGTTGGCTAATCCAAGAGAGACCTCCTCTTGGGCATGCCATTTCAACTCATCTGTTTTCCTCCCCTTAGTGTACGATGGTTCGGTTTAACTGGGTTGAGAGAGGACATGGTGTGAGTCTTTGATATCCCGTAGACTTGTCACGGGCTATGCTTAGATCGTCACTTCCATCTTGCCCCTCGCTTCCCACGAATCAATCGTTCATCTATGCACCATTGGAGGAAGGGTTTGAGTCGACTTGACATTCTCATTGCAGTGAAACATTTTGATTAGCCAACACTTGTTTCCCATTTCAATTTCATCACAACACCAAGCACAAATCAACTTCAAACAGCAAAAAGATTTTACACTTTTCTTTCACTAAAAATTACCTTCTACACAATTCACCTCCTTCCCTGAGGAGACGATCTTGGAATACAGTTCCAAGTAAAACACGACACACAAAAGTCTTCTTGCGCTTGGGAAGTATTTTTGTTCACACACACACACATTTCATTGATTCCACCATTCCGTTGCCCTTTCTTTTGACATCATTCCAAGAGAGAGTGACACTCCCCTCCACACATAGACTTTACGCATTGAGGGATGATGTCCGGAGGATAGGAACAACAACGGTTTTAGTCAAGCATTTTTGGCGCCGTTGCCGGGGAAGGCAAGCGTTGAACCTAGAAGGTGATTTCTGGACAACGAAGGTAAGTCCGGTGATGTTCATCATGGGCTAAGGTACGTTGATCCTTGTATATACTTTTGTTGTTTTCATTTTCATTTGTAGATAATTTTGTATATGTGGGGTCGGGACGAACAACATCGACTAGTTAGGCAACCCATGGACCCCAACATGAACCTTGACCTAGACCTGCCCGAGGATACGGGTGATAATTTTAATAATGAAGGTGCCAACCCGAACATGCAACAGGGTGGGGGAGGACAAGAACCTAGAATGCCTAATCCGAGAATGCAAATTCCCCTTCCCGTAAATGAAGGGAACAACATCCACATTGAGCCTCCGGCGAGGTCAATGAGAGATTTCCTCCAACCCACACGAAGCACCACACCATCATGCATCCGACTCACACCCTAAACTCATCTCTTCCTAGTTAAGCCGGGGATGTTGCAACTACTTCCCACGTTCCACGGAATTGAAAAGGAGAACCCCTATTTGCACATAAGGGATTTTGAGGAAATAGTTGCGACCTTCCTCACCAATAATAGTATGGAAGACATAGCTAGGCTGAAATTGTTTCCCTTTTCCCTGAGAGATAAGGCAAAAACATGGTTTAACTCCTTGAGACCTCACTCCATAACATTTTGGAACCAAATGCTCTCCGAGTTTTTAAAAAAAAATTTCCCGGTTCATAGAACCACCACTTTGAAAAAAGAAATTCAAAACTTTTCGGAGAAGCCCAATGAGCAATTCTACCAATGTTGGGATCGGTACAAGGAGTTATTGCAATTCATTCCACATCATGGTTTCACAGCATGGCAATTGGTGAGTTTCTTCTATGAAGAAATTACACCGAGTCATAGACAATTTATTGACATGATGTGTAATGGCGAGTTTTTGAACAAAGATCCCGATGAGGCCCTTGACTACTTTAGAACTTTGGCCCTGAATGCACAATCTTGGGACATTAGGGATCCCACCGATGTACCAAGATTTTCTCCTCAAGGGAGTGGCCAAACTCAAGGAGGAGGGATGTATGACTTGAGAGACCGGGAAGACTTGCTTTCAAAAATTTCTAAATTGTCAAGGAAAGTTGAAAGTCTTGAAGTCAATAGCAGGCACGAGGTGTCTAATGTTTCAAAGATAGAGGAGTTTTGCTCAATTTGTGAAAGTGTGGGGCATTCCATATCGGATTGCCCCAACATTCCGACACTTAAGGAAGTGTACCATGAGCAAGTACATGCCTTTAACCAAACGAGGCAATCATTTTCTCCACATTCAAACACCTACAATCCGGGTTGGAGTAATCACCCGAACTTTAGTTGGAGAAATGAAAATCTCATTCCTCATGGTTCAAATGCATATTCACCTCATGTACCTCCTAGGCAAAATCAATTTCAATCCCAAGGTCAAGGGCAATCGTCTAGCTCCCAATACCCCCAGTCCAATTCGCAAGGGTATTCGTCAAATCCATCCCCACAAAATTTCTCCCAAGGTCCATCTCCCCAAAGTTCTCCCCAACAAGCACTATCTAATCCTTCCACCTACCAACCTCCCCATAAGAGGAACTTGGAGGATGTACTCTACAATTTCATCCAAAGCCAAACCACCTTTAGCAATAACATTTCAGCTCAACTCACCAAAATTACCAATCACATAGGGTTGTCACAACAAGAAAAAGGGAAATTCCCCGCTCAACCCCAAGAGAACCCTAAGGGCCAACACGTGATTGAGTCATCCGAGTCCACTAAAGAGAATTGTGAGCAACTCAAGGCTGTCACCACCCTTCGTAGTGGAAAACAAATTGATAAATCTGTTGTGCCAAAGGTTTCACCCAAAACCACATTGCAAAAAGAAGAAGAGACAATGGGTGACACCAACAAGGGTGAGTCAAGTGAAAAGAAAGAAAGAAAGAGAGGAAGTTGAGGAAAAGAAATTGGTTGATGATAGTGTGATTGTTTCCCCTATTCCTGCCCCGTTTCCTAGTCGTTTGAAGCCACCTGTCAAGGTGGCTAATTATGCTGATATTTTGGAAATGTTTAAGCAGGTGAAAATTAACATTCCACTCCTCGACGCCATCAAGCAAATCCCATCTTGTGCAAAAATTTTGAAGTATCTATGCACGGTGAAGAGGAGACTGAATATTCACAAGAGAGCATTCATCACCGAGCAAGTGAGCTCAATATTGATGACCAACACTCCTCCGAAATTCAAAGACCCCGGCTGTCCAACAATTGCCATCACCATAGGAAATTGCCGGGTGGAGCAAGCATTGCTCGATTTGGGGGCTAGTGTCAATCTCTTTCCTTACTCGGTGTATCAACAACTTCAGCTTGAGGAGTTAAAGTCCACCTCAATCACGCTTCAATTGGCGGACCGTAGTGTCCGTACACCAAGGGGAGTAGTTGAGGATGTCTTAGTTCAAATTGATAAATTCTACTTTCCCGTCGATTTTATTGTGCTTGATACACACCCTGTTGCAAACCTTAGCTCCCAAATTCTCGTAATACTTGGAAGACCCTTCCTTGCTACATCTAATGTTGTGATAAATTGTAGGAACTGTCTAATGAAGTTGGCATTTGGGAATATGACAATGAAGCTCAATGTATTCAACTTGGCAAAGCAACCAGGTGATGACGAGGAAGTAAGTGAGGTCAATAGAATCGACACTTTGGTTGAGGAGCACTTGGAGCTGGAGGAGATGTTAAAATTCAAGGAAGAAGGAGTTGTTGATCTTGAAAAGTTTGAGGAGCAAGAGGAGGTAGAAGATTTGAAGGGGGTGGAAAGGTGGATCCCTACATTCGAAGAGTTACCCCATCAAGAAAAGAAAATCTTTCCATCAAATAAACAAAATCCAAACTTGGAGTTGAAGCCTTTACCCTCCCATTTGAAGTACGCCTATCTTGGTAAAGGTGAAACTTTCCGGTAGTTATAAGCTCGACCTTGAATGCGGAACAAGAAGAAAGACTCTTGGAGGTATTGAGAAAGCATAAAGGGGCAATTGGTTGGACAATTGCCGACATCAAGGGAATAAGCCCTATCATTTGTACCCACCACATTTATCTTGAGGAGGATACCAAACCTTCCCGACAACCTCAGAGAAGGTTGAATCCCATCATGAATGAGGTGGTGAAGGATGAGGTATTAAAACTACTTGACGTGGGCATCATCTTTCCGATTGCCGATAGTAAGTGGGTTAGTCCCACACAAATAGTACCAAAGAAATCTGGAGTCACGGTGGTGGAGAATGCTGAGAATGAGTTTATACCTACGAGAGTCATAACTGGGTGGAGGGTTTGCATTAACTACCGGAAGCTTAACGCATGCACAAGGAAAGATCACTTTCCAATGCCATTTCTTGATCAAGTTTTGGAAAGAGTAGCAGGGCACCTATTCTATTGCTTTCTAGATGAGTACTCTGGCTATAATCAAATAGAGATCGCATTGGAAGATCAAGAGAAGACCACATTCACATGCCCCTATGGTACCTTCGCCTACCGCCGCATGCCATTTTGGACTATGTAATGCTCCGGGGATTTTCCAACGATGCATGATGAGAATTTTTAGTGACTTGGTGGAAAAGATAGTGGAGATCTTCATGGATGACTTTTCAGTGTTTGGGGACTCATTCGATGGATGCTTGGGAAATTTGGAGAGAGTGTTGGAGAGGTGTGAAGAAAAAAATTTAGTCTTGAACTGGGAAAAGTGTCACTTTATGGTGACGGAGGGAATTGTGCTTGGCCATATAGTTTCGGCAAGGGGTATTGAAGTCGACAAATCCAAGGTGGAGGCCATCTCCAACCTCCCTACGCCAAGAGTTATCAAGGACATCCGGTCGTTTTTGGGCCATGCCGGGTTTTATCGTCGCTTTATAAAAAAATTTAGTGTATTGGCCCGACCCTTGACCAACTTATTGTCTAAGGAGGTCCCATTCGAGTGGTCGGATGATTGTGAGACATCTTTTAAAAAACTTAAAAGCATGTTAGTCACACCTCCGATCATGCGACCACCCAGGTGAGATCTACCTTTTGAGCTCATGTGCGACGCGAGTGATTACGCGGTCGGTGCAATGCTCGGTCAAAGGGAGGAAAATAGACCATATGTAATATACTACGCTAGCAAAACGGTCAATGAAGCTCAAATGAATTACTCTACCACATAAAAAGAGTTGCTAGCAATAATATTTACTTTAGATAAATTCCGCTCTTACATCATAGGTTCACCTATTGTTGTCTTTACTGATCATTCTGCTTTGAAGTATTTGTTGTCTAAGCAGGATGCTAAACCGAGACTCATTAGGTGGATACTCCTCCTACAAGAATTCAACTTGACGATCAAGGACAAGAAAGCAGTTGAGAACGTTGTAGCAGATCATTTATCCAGGCTTGTGGTGCAAGAGGCCAATGAGCATATTCCTATCCCTGACTTTTTTCCTGACGAACAATTGCTTTCAATTCATTCTGTGTGTCATTGGTATGCTGATATATGTAACTATCTTGCAACAGGACAGATACCACCGCAGTGGAGCCTAGAGGATCGAAGACGATTTATGGCAGATGTGAAGTACTTTTACTTCGACAACCTGTACCTGTTCAAGTACTGTCTTGACCAAGTCATGAGGATATGCGTACCTGAGAATGAACAGCGAGATGTCCTGGCATTTTGTCATTCACAAGCATGCGGTGGCCATTTCTCTGCGAAAAAGACTTCAGCTAAAATTCTTCAATCAGGTTTTTATTGGCCCTCTCTTATAAAAGACTGTGTTTCATTTTGCAAAGAATGTGATAGATGCCAGCGCTTGGGTAGTGTGACCCGAAGAAACATGATGCCCCTTTCCCCTGTGCTTGTCATAGAAATATTCGACTGTTGGGGCATCGACTTCATGGGTCCTTTCCCTATGTCATTTGGTTATCTCTACATTCTACTGGTAGTGGACTATGTATCCAAGTGGGTGGAGGCTATCCCGACCAAGACTAATGACCACCGGGTTGTAGTCAAGTTCCTCAAAAAGAACATTTTTTCGAGGTTTGGGATGTCTCGTGCGATAATAAGTGATGGTGGGTCACATTTCTGTAATAGGCCAATTGCATCTTTAATGTTTAAATATGACGTTACACACAAAGTATCCACTGCATACCACCCACAAACCAATGGCCAAGCCGAATTGGCCAATAGGGAGATCAAAAATATTTTAGAAAAGACGATTAACCCAAACAGGAAGGATTGGTCCGAGAGACTGATTGATGCTTTATGGCCCTACCGCACCGCCTACAAGACTGTATTAGGCATGTCTCCCTATCGACTTGTCTTTGGAAAGGCTTGCCACTTGCCGGTCGAAATGGAATATAAGGCCTATTGGGCCATTAAGACTTTGAACTTCAACCTAAGGATGGCTGGAGAGCAAAGAAAGTTAGAGTTGAATGAATTAGAGGATATTAGAAGAGAGGCGTATGAAAGCTCCAAAATCTCAAACGAACGAACCAAAATCTTTCATGACAAATCCATTATGAGGAAATCATTTGAGTCCGGGCAAAAGGTGCTTTTATACAATTCTCGTCTATCCATTTTCCAAGGAAAACTTCGATCCCGTTGGGATGGCCCCTATCTTGTCAAGGTGGCCTACCCCAACGGAGCTGTGGATGTCACAAACCCCGACAATGGCCAGACATTCAAGGTCAATGGCCAAAGGCTTAAGCCATTCTTTGAGGGTTTTGAAGGACAGATGGTGGATGAGGATTTAATTAATCCGGTGTATCCGAATTTGGTGGAGGAGTAGCTAGTATTTATGTTTTTTAGTGTACCGTTGCTTTTATTTATTTATGTTATTTTTATGTCACTTACTTTCTTTGTTTATATAGTATTGTTTTTCCGAGTTTCAAATATTGGTGCTTTTATCGAAGCTAAATTGCAAGGTGTTTTCTAACCCTACTCATTTTTTTACTGTCATTCATTGAATATCATACCTTGTTGTTTCATTGAGGACAATACATGATTCAAGTTGGGGGGTGAGGAGCACTATTTGCATCTTAAACCAATGTTTGTGAGAATATTCTGCGCGAATATTCGCGCCTGCCGACACTCGCTTTCAAAAAAAAAAAAAAAGGGGCCGACCTACTGGGATACCTTTATTAGGCTTCCCATTTTTTTTCCCCCCATCACCGGTGTTGGTCCCCCCCCCCCCCCCCCCCTCTTCTTTTCTTTTCTTCTTCGTCTTCTTCTTCGTTGTTCTCTGTAAAAACAACCCACCCCCTACAAATTCATGGTTGTAGAACCCGAAGACTCAGTCCTTTGTTTAATAATTTGCGTTATATGTCTGTATTTGTTCATGGGTGTTCTTCTTCTGTTCGCATTTAAGATTAAGGGTTTCCAGCCGAACCCAGATCTCCCTAGAAGATGATTAATTGGTGTGTGTTGTTTGTAGGTTTCGGCAGCTGAACAGATCTGTACCTTACAACCTCATTTCCAAACTTCATACACTGGTAAATTCGAACCATTGGGGACAATGTTCAGTTTAGATTGGGGGGTGTGGATCTACTTTCTCTAGTTTCGTATTTGTAATTCTAGTTTTAGATCTGAACAGTTCACAGTCCTGCAAAAAAAAAAAAAGGGTTCTGTTTATTTTTATTCTGGATTGCGTATTTTTACAGTATTTGTGCCTATATTTCATGATCACATCGGATGCAGTTTCAATCGTCTTTGTGACTGACAGACGTTAAAGAATCAAATAGGGTGTCTCTAATTTTAGCAAGCATGGATAGTAAACTTTTTTGGTTCAGTTTAGGCGTTTTACGCATCTTTCCATCCGATGTGTATGCTGTGATAATGAAAAAGGCAAGAGTTGTGAGAAAAATTGAAATCCGGGAAGCACAAGCAAAACCATTGTGTAGCAGAAGCACTTATGCTAAATGTCGTCGTGCCAAACGATTGGGTGCTTGTAAACAATGTGACAGGTGTTTTCACATGAAAAAATACAATCAGTGTTCTGAACCAATTTCGGGTCGTGCAACCGATCGATTAAACTGGATAATGTATGGGTAGAGTAAGGATTTTCCTGACACGCCATCTTATTCTAGCCCGGAACTTACACGTTATGTGTTACAAGAAGTTAGAAGGGTCACTAATAATGACATAGACACAAGCGATGACTCGGATTAGATTTTGACTAATAAAGACAAAGTTGTGGAAAAACGTGTTTTGGGATGAAGGTTAAGGGTCCGAACTTTTTTGTAAATATTTTTTGTACAAAGTCTTGTTGTTGAAATAAAGATGTGGGCCGAGTAATGAATGTACTAAAATGCCAACATATAGCGTGGGTAGGGACTGATCATGAGACGCCATAAATTTCCAAGTTCAATTTGTGCATTTAGTCTTCTTTCAATTTTCATAGATAAATATGTATGTAAATAACTTTGATTTTGTTTGATTTCGAATTCCAGTATAAAAAAAAAACCTCATTTTCTTGAAAAATGGTATTTTCTCTATGCTTAAATGTCAAATGTACATTGCTATTTGTTATTCTTAAGGTACAGAATGACCAGACTCGAAAATAGAATCGGTATATAACCGACATTCCATGAAAAACCTGACATTACCAATGGAGATGACAAATAATATCAGGGTAAGTTTTGAGCCTTACTATACTTTTGAGAGACAATTAACATTTATTCAAGTAAGGTCTTTCACTCTCTATTTTTGAATAATCTCATTAAATTTGCTTTGATTGACGCAACTAAGGCAATCTATTGACATATCCCCCAAGAAATCTGTTCATACGACACATACATGTGCACATACTTGAGAAATGATCTTAGGCCATCTTTGACTTAATTTTGAGCCTTAAGCCATTTCTTGTACAAAATTATATCCCTAGTTAACCGTGATTGAGCCTTCAATGAACGATCTTTTTTCCAAATAGCCCATATGATTACCAAGCAACAAGAGAATATACTTGACATACATTTGCTATCTAATTTTCTTGCACCTTCTTATAAATCAATATGATACAGAAATGCAAGAAAAGGGGAAAAAAGTTATAAAGGCTACTATTCAATGAAAAAAAAAGCGATGGGAACAATTGAAATAGAAAAGAAATAGAAAGGCAGGAAATTGCCAAGAAAGGGAAAAATGAAAAAGAAAAAAAATGAAAGAAAAAAATATAATTTCTGGGCAAAATGTCGAAAAGCTAGAAAGAAGTGTGCTACATTACAGAATGAAAGGATAGCTTTTGAAAATCATTGACGTCATTTCATTATCCACTGACCTCTGGCCACATTACAACCTATAAAAAGCCCTAATTGATCTCAAGTCTGTTGCATGCATGTGTCGTCAACCAAAAGTGGGGTATGGTAAATAGTATTTCTTTAAATTGCATCAATATTCTTTCATGAGATTATGCCAAACATGATTAGTTTGTTTTCTTAAACTTCACTCCCTTCCTAATTGTGCATGTGATTTTTCGATTGGCCACCCTCTGATCACATGCCCCGTAAGAGATAAGTCACTATAATCGGAGCGAACTTTTGCTGAGAGCATTCTACGAGAGGTTTGTGAAATCGAAGCTATCCATGGAAGGTAGTAAAATGGAGTGTTTGTTATATAACAATTCATGTGACGTGAATGATCATTCTTACTACATAGGGAATTTCAAATACTAATATAACAAGTGTTTATTTTTGCATATATTACGTACCAATGACAGAGAAGTGTTCTATTTTTCTTCATAAAAAAAAATTTAAAGGATGGGGTGTCTCAACGATCATGGTGCTAACGCATATACACATATTTTTAACTGGAGTTTGTAGGTAGCTTCACTGGAAACCTTCACGAGATAAAACTCGTCCACTAGGGATCACCTAGGGGTTTAACGGCTTGTTGCATATGCTAAATGCAATCGTGTTATCTACGAAAGTGATTTTATGTTGTTCTGTTGTTATTTATTACTAGGGACTAGTAATGATTAGGTTGGGGGGTGTGATTAACCCTAAATAATGCATAATTTAATTAGGGTTAATAGGACAATTGTGTTAGTTAAACTAGTCAAAATAAGTCAAATTAGGGTTAGTATGTAAATTAATGATAATGCATTAATTGTTGTTCTTTTCAAGATTTATTTGTATCAAAGCTACAAATTACTGGGGAGCCAATTATCAAAGCATAGTGTGTCAATTATTAAAGCTCCAAACAAAGGGAGATCAAAGTGTAAATCAAGATCTTCTTGATATTTGTAAAGGGCATCTTTTAGGATATACTAAGGGCATCTTCTTGATATTTGTAAAAGACATATTTTAGGATATACTAAGGGCATCTTCTTGATATTTGTAAAGGGCATCTTTTAGGATATACTAAGGGCATCTTCTTGATATTTGTAAATGACATTTTTTGGATGCCTATAAATACCACTCCTTGGGGCTTGTAAAGATAATATTTTTCTCTTGTATCACCTTTCTTGTAAAGAGCATCTCTTAGTAGTGGAAAACCCTCCATAAGTCTTGATTGCTTTCTTGTATCATCTTTCTTGTATTATTGCTTTATTTACTTTCAAGTATTATTGTTTTCTTTACTTTCTTGCATTATTGTTTTCTTTACTTTCTTGTATTATTGCTTTCTTTTACTTTCATTGTTGAGCTTCCTTCTTCCCTTAGAGGAGTGAAACTCTTCCACTTTTCTAGAGCTTTACCAAAGCCGTGAATGATGGAACGTGATTCACTCATTCTTTGTCGAAGATCGGCTCCTTGTGTAATATATTTTTACCTTGTAATTCCTCTACTTGGAGGGATGAGCATCACTTACTTTTCTAGCTTTACCAAAGCAATGAAGAGTGAGTAGTTTCTCATTCACTCTTTAGCAAAAGGTGATGTACATGAATAAATTATCCGGAAGTTATATTGATGCATTTCGTTTATGCTTAGCTCCAATCTTCATTTCTTCATAATGTCTTTTCATTACATTGTTGTCTTTACCTTAAGCATGAGTAGCTAAATCTTTAAGTTGGCTAATCCAAGGGAGACCTCCTCTTGGGCATGCCATTTCAACTCATCTGTTTTCCTCCCCTCAGTGTACGATGGTTCGGTTTAACTGGGTTGAGAGAGGACATGGTGTGAGTCTTTGATATCCCGTAGACTTGTCACGGGTTATGCTTAGATCGTCACTTCCATCTCGTCCCTCGCTTCCCACGAATCAATCGTTCATCTATGCACCATTGGAGGAAGGGTTTGAGTCGACTTGACATTCCCATTGGAGTGAAACCTTTTGATTAACCAACACTTGTTTCCCATTTCAATTTCATCACAACACCAATCACAAACCAACTTCAAACAACAAAAAGATTTTACACTTTTCTTTCACTAAAAATTACCTTCTACACAATTCACCTCCTTCCCTGAGGAGACGACCTTGGAATACAGTTCCAAGTAAAACACGACACACAAAAGTCTTCTTGCGCTTGGGAAGTATTTTTGTTCACACACACACACACACACACACACACACACACTTCATTGATTCCACCATTCCGTTGTCCTTTCTTTTGACATCATTCCAAGAGAGAGTGACACTCCCCTCCACACATAGACTTTACGCATTGAGGGATGATGTCCGAAGAATAGGAACAACAACGGTTTTAGTCAAGCAACAACAAAGTGTGACATAAGTGCTAATTGATTGGACACTACTTTACTTGTAATAATGTGACAACAGGGTGCGACAACATTGTTTGATTGCTTTGGAACACACAATAAAAATTGTTCTCCCATTGTGACAACAAATTGCCACATAAATTGAAATAGGATTGGACACTACTTCACATGTGCGAATTTGACAACATGGTGTGACATCATTGTCTCATTGCTTGGACACACAGAATACATTGTTGTGCAAAGTGTGACATCAATGCAGTGGCATTTTAACCAATAATTGAATTTTTATAATTTGACAACAAAGTGTGACGAGCATTTCTTGATCCCTTGAAGACCAATCACAATGTCTTTCAATAAAAACTAAATTAAAATAAACATTAATCATAATATCATTAATCTTTAAGCATAAAATCGTTTATGGCTTAGATAGAACACCAGATGTTAAATAGAGAAGAAGAAGATATATGTTCAAAATTCAAATGTATTAAAAAAAGGTATTTGCCTTAATAAACTGTCCATAAATTATGAAAAAAGGTATTTAGGTAAAGAAAATATTTAAAAAAATAGCCAATGTGTATCTAGACACAACACATTTACAATTAGTGGTACTTAATGACAAATGATTTTACGCATGGTACTTTGTCACAAATAAGTAGTTTATAGGGTACATCCTCACAATTTTTTCATAAAAAATTGGGTGGATGAAAAATGGTGAATAAAAAATAGAATAGAAAATGAAGTTTTCATTTATTTTGTTAGGGAAGGAAAACATAAGAGAAATAAAAGAGGAAGGAATGCCTTTCAATTACCAGCCATTTTTAATACGTCCGAATTGGGACAAAAACTAGAAGGAAAAGTGAAAGATATGATTAGAATTGTTACTTTGACCTTTTACGTCCTTTAAAAAAGTGCCGCCTTGTTTGAAAACTCTCTGAGGTGGAGTCCACCTTATTATTCTATGTTCCTAAACGTGGTGAGACATACGACATACTTTTAATCTTTTGTTTTTTTCATAACAAATAAAAAAAAATTTAATTTTCCTACTTTTCTATCCATCCTACCAAAGAAAGAGGGAAAGCAATTCCTTCCTCTAAGGTTGGAAAATATATTCTTCTTTATCTTCCATCCATATCATATTTCACATTTCTCCTGCCAAACATACCATTAAACAAAAAAAAAATTCTCATAAATTTGTCATCTCCAAAATAGGATTTTTTTTTGACTGATTATGTGTGGTTTAATTAAGCTTATGTAACTACTGATTATCTAACTGTCGAAAAATCAAGAGTTTTGTCATAGAATCAATGTAGTCGTAGTGCTACCAAATCACGATTTATCATATAGAAGAATAGTGCCTTGGGGGCCAAGGTCCTGTCTTGAACAAGATAGCTATGGCTAATGGGATGAGGCTCGTCATGGCTAGGCCAATCAACGGAACGAATCTTTGACTGATCTGAATCCAACATTGGTAGTCTAATTCAATAATTCGATGAATTTTATTTTTTGTGGTCCACATTAAAATTTGTTAATAATCCGAATTTTGATACGATTTGAATAATTTAATTTAACTAATTTTTAACTAATTTTTTTAAATAATCACTTAATTTTTTAATATATATATATATATATATATATATATATATATATATATATATATATATATATATATATATATTCCGTTCGGATTGGATATATATATATATCCAAATTCGAATCTGTGAAATATAATATAGCGGATTCGGATTCAAACTCGGATTCAGATAATCAGTAAAAAAAATATCAATACATATCAAGCTAATCAAATTTGAGTTTGATTCAGATTCGGATTAAATTTGATTTATTGATAGGTCTATGTCAAGTTACGTTGTGTTTTTTTTTTATATTATAGTCTTGTCCACTGTATTGAATTGGACTTGTTATTATCATGTATGTCGCGTAAAGCCTTGGCAAAACATCAACAGCAAAACTTCAAAAGTTGAATAGTCTATTGCAGAACTTCAACCATTCAAAATCTATTCAAAGTAAACGCATCTCTACATATTCTAAGTACCCAAACCAAAGTTTAGGACTACCAATTTTTAACACCATATGACGAGTCTGAAATTGACTGGGCCGAGCCCAATTTAAGCGGACCAAGAAAGCCCAAAGAAAATCCCGTGCGGAGTTGAATAGCCCAAATCACAGAGGGCATAAAGGGAAACCAAAAGTACGACTGCAAATCGATACGGAATACAAAATCCAAGCCCATGGACCAAGGGAGCGACGACCCATGAGAGGCACCTTGGCCACGCCCAAGGGGGCGCCTAGGAGGCTGGCCACGCCCAAGTGGGCGCCTGCCTAGTCCTGGTCTCCCCTCCTCCTTTGTCTCCTCACTCCATAAAGGCCTCCTCCGACTCAAGCCTAGCCCACTCCAAGCTTAGTCCATCTCAGGACCACCTCCGACGGAATAGGGGGACGAGGGAGAAAATATCGGGATACGCACCAGAGATCTAGTTCTACCATAACTGTACCTACCAAAGTGGTAGAATCCTACCATAACTACACTTACCAAAATAGTAGTGACCGTCTCAACTCACCGCCTTAGTGAACCTATATAATGTAAGCTCTCTCCACTTGGAGAGGCATCTGATAATCTACACATTGCTCTCTCTCTCTCCCTCAATACACTGTAACTCTCCGGAGTACCATTATTCATCAATAAAGAACATCAGGCCACCGCTGCCGTTCCCGAAAGTGGACGTAGGTCATCCGAGACCGAACCACTATAAATCTCTGTGTTGATTCTCTGTTTACAGTTTTGATTAATTGATTGTCATTGATTGCTCGTTAATTGCATCATTATTCATACTTGACTGTTGATCTTGCCAAAGACAATTTTGTGCATCATCAGTTTGGCGCTGTCTGTGGGAATAACTAAGTTTCTACTACTTCTTTGCTCTTTGAATCCATGACAATCACTACTAGATCAAGGTCTCAACAACCTGGGGATAACAACCCGGCTCACCGGGAGGAGGCTCCGCCTCCCCTCGCACCCTCGGAACCCTCTGCCACGGCAACTCCAGCCGTTGGCCAACAGCAACAGCTCTTACAAACTATGCAACTGCTGGTGAAACAGAACCAACAAATCATCCAGTTGATGTTCTCCCAAGGAGGTGTCACCCCTCATCCTACAGGAGGAGCACCACTCCCTCCAACAGCAGGGGAACAACAACCCCTTCTTTCTGGGCATTAAGCACCCTACCATGGGGTCCCTCGCCAGAATGCCCCAAGGCCACACCAGGGCGCTCCTCGCCCAACAGTCCCTCCTCAACGTGCGGGGAGCTCACGTGTACCCCCTCCACACGTACCTGCACAGGAGAATGAAGACGGCGAGAGGCAATATGGTGACCATGAAAACCAGTACCACCACCCAACAGAGGATGTCCCCAACCAGTGGGACGAGAAGATCAGAGAGGTGCAAAACCAACTCGGCGATGCCCTCAACGCCATCAAGGCACAGGCGCCCGAAATTGTGGACTACCTGGTAAGACGCACTGATACACCCTTCATTGCTGATATAGTTAACTATCCCCTACCCTCGAAGTTCAAGATGCCTACCATCGAGATCTTCAACGGTACCAAGGACCCCCTCGACCACCTTGACACATACAAGTCTCTCATGCAACTCCACAACGTGCCTGAGGAGATTATGTGTAGAGCATTCCCTACCACCTTAAAGGGGTCTGCTCGCCAATGGTTTGCAAAGATCAAGCCCTGCTCCATCCACTCCTTCATAGAACTCAGTAGATCTTTCGTCTCCCACTTCATTGGGGGACGCCAACATCAGAAGCCTATGACCCACCTGCTCACCATCAAGCAGGACAGGGATGAAAGACTCAGAGACTACCTCGCCCGTTTCAATGAGGAGGCTCTCCAAATTGAGGAACCAGATGATAAAGTAGCCCTGGCCGCCTTTATCGCTGGGCTTCGCTCCTCCAGCTTTATGTTCTCCATCCTCAAAAAGCCGCCCTCCAGCATGCCCGAGCTGCTGTCAAGGGCACAGAAGTATGTGAATGCCGAGGACGTCACCAAGGCCCGTCGAGGTGAGTCCTCCCAAGGAGGGGAGAAAAGGAAGGACACCCACGAAGACAAGTGGGAGGTAGAGAACAAAAGAAACAGGACAGAGAGAATCTCTATCAAGGACTGCCTTGGTCCCCCACCTCTGAGAGAGCAACAACCATTCACGCCACTCAATGCCTCAGTGGAGCACATCCTATTTCAGATACAAGATGACCCCTCGCTCTGCTGGTCCGAAAAGATGAAGACTGCCCCGAACCGGAGGAGTCCGAACAAGTACTGTTGCTTCCACGGCGACCACGTCCATGATACTGACGACTGCTTTGATCTTAGAAGGCAGATCGAGGAGCTTATACAACGTGGCCACTTGAGGCAGTACGTTGCTGGCAGAGGACAAGCCCCCCCACTTGGTCGGGACCAGGATGACAGAGAACGCCAACAACCCCTTGGAGAAATCCAGATGATCGCCTAAGGGCTAGGAGGAGGTGACTCCAACTCCACCAGGAAAATCTCGGCCCACCTATGGGACACCGAGCACCTGAAGATTTTATCTATCCTTTATTAGTTGATTTATTTTGTTATTTGTTACTTTATGAAATAAAATTCTGCGAAGATTATTGTGTCCAGAATTATTTTGTTTTCCTAAAATTTACAAATAGCTCCCAGCAACGCAGACGCTTAGACGAGGGGTCTCGCCCTCTCCACCTTGGGCATCTCCCATGATGCCGCCTAGACAAGGGGCCTCGCCCTCTCCACCTTGGGCGCCCCCATGATGCCAACGATGGGTCTCGCCCCCTCTCACTAGGGCGCCCAGCAGTAGACGCTCTGCCTCAGGTGCCCAATCTCAGGCGCCCAGTGCCCAGCAGCAGGCGCCCCACACCAGGCACCCAGCAGCAGGTGCCCAGCAGCAGGCGCCCAATCTCAGGCGTCCAGCAGCAGGCGCCCCACACTAGGCGCCCAGCTCCTCAGCATCATCTCTCATCTCCTCCATCTCTATGGAGTGAGCCTCTGGCCTAGTAGCTCTCTCAAGTGCTACTCGAAGGTCAGCCTCAAGTTGAGCAGCCCTTTCATGCGCTAGCCTCAACTTCTCAGCGGCATCCTCTCGTGCCTGCCGCTCGAGCCTTAATAGTTTCACGTCATCCTCTCATGTCTGCCGTGCAAGCTACGCGGCATCCTCTCGTGCCTGTCGCTCAAACCTTAACTGCTCTTCAGCAGCCTCATGTGCCCACCTCTCCGCTGCCTAGACATCGATTGCCTCCTTGATCTTCAGCGTATTTGTAAACAAGCAGGGGGAAGTAACAGCCACCTATAGGCATTCAAAGCCAAAATATAAAGGAAGAAAACCAAAGAGGAGTGCGGGACACACCTTGTAAGCCTCTGCTACGGCAGCCATCTCCCGAGACTACACATAGCTCGGCCTCTATGACTCTGCTCTCGTGCACGTAGTTACCAAGTAAGCCTCTGCTACGGCAGCCATCTCCCGAGACTACACGTAGCTCGGCCTCTATGACTCTGCTCTCGTGCACGTAGTCACCAAGTAAGCCTCTGCTACGGCAGCCATCACCCGAGACTATACGTAGCTCGGCCTATGACTCTGCTCTCGCGCAAGTAGTCACCTAGTAAGCCTCTGCCACGGCAGCCATCTCCCGAGACTATACGTAGCTCGGCCTATGTAGTCTGCCACGACAACCATCCTCCGAGACTAAAAGTAGCTCGGTCTCAGCTCATGCGGCCCTCCTACGGGACGTTTACAATGACTTTGCTCTCATGCAAACAGCCTGCCTCTCTCTCCAGGTAATCATGTTAAATATTTGAATATTGGGATAACATTGTTTTTGTCAGGCACACTTTTGAAGCTCAGGCTGCAGTCCCCGTAGCAAGACCGCATTGGAGTCTCAACTCCTACAGTAGTACAACAGTTAGCTCTGGTACACACATGAGCCACAATCTGAAAAAGAATGGGGGCACCACCGGGTCCCTTCTCCCAGGAAGCAATCTAGCCATCGGACCTTAACTGAGAAGCACTGGGGGCATCAAACCTCGCCCTCTTGGGAGGAGGAGAAGACACCACCCTAAAAGCACAAGGAGTCTCCATCATCGCCCTATCAACAGGACGCCTGTAATCAGAGACAAGGCCAGCTAATGGCTAAGCACCAGAGAGGCGCCGCCCATAGCAAGACTCAAGGTGTCGCCCAAGACGCCCTGCCAACCTCTTGGTGTCGCCCAAAACTGCCTGCAATGCTACTGCCTTGCCTGTCAAGCTGGCGCCACCCACCAAGTCTCCCCCTATATTTTATGCCATACAGGGGTCCATAGCAAAGAAGGCGCTGGCGTCGCCCATGGGGATGGGTCCTTCCATTTCGCCCACACTGCCCACGGACTCCTCGCCAAAGTCCCTCCTCACTTTGCAAAAAAAAAAAGTGGTGTGCAGGGGGCGGCGCCTAGGGAGTCCAAGCCAAAAGAAAGAAAAAAAAAAGAGAGAGGAAGGAGAGGTCAGCGCCCAAGAGGGCGGCGCCCAAGCAGCCAAGGCAAAGAAGAAAGAAAAAAAAAAAAAAGAGAGAGGGAGGAGAGTCCATGCCCAAGAGGGCGGCGCCCAAGCCAAAGGAAAAAAGCAAAGAAGAAAAAAAAAAAAAATGAAGAAGCTTGCGCCCAAGGCAAAGAAGAAAGAAAAAAAAAGAGAGAGGGAGGAGAGTCCACGCCCAAGAGGGCGGCGCCCAAGCCAAAGAAAAAAAGCAAAGAAGAAAAAAAAAAATGAAGAAGCCTACGCCCAAGGCAAAAAAAAAAAAGAAAAGAAAAGAAAAAAAAAAAAAAAAAAAATATATATATATATATATATATATATAGCAAAAGCCAATGCCCAGGGAGGCGGCGCCCAAGAGAAGAAAAGAAAAAGAAAAAAAAAAAGAAAGAAGGGAAGAGGCCAGTGCCCAGCAAAGCCAAGGAAGAAAGAAAAAAAAAAAAAAAGTCTCCACGCCCAAGAGGGCGACGCCCAAGACAAAGGGCAAAAAAAAAAAAAAGGAAAGAAGTCAAAGAAGGTGGCGCCCAAGGGAAGAAAAGAAAGAAGAAAAAAAAAAAAAGATCAGGAAGCCAACGCCCAAAGAAGGAAGAGAAAAAAAAAAAAGTCAAAGATGGTGGGCTAGAACTTTTTGAAAAAAAAAAAAAATTCCGATACAAATAAATTCAGTCAGTCTCCAAAGAAGGAAAAACAATTACAATGCGGAGCAAAGAAACGTCTATTCAAGCGAAGACGAAGTACATGCCCACAACATTTTCCTCCCACAAAAGTCAGAAGCTTGGAGCATGGGGGGCAAATGATGAGTCTGAAATTGACTGGGCCGAGCCCAATTTAAGCGGACCAAGAAAGCCCAAAGAAAATCCCGTGTGGAGTTGAATAACCCAAATCACAGAGGGCATAAAGGGAAACCAAAAGTACGACTGCAAATCAATACGGAATACAAAATCCAAGCCTATGGACCAAGGGGGCGACGACCCATGAGAGGCACCTTGGCCACGCCCAAGGGGGCGCCTAGGAGGCTGGCCACGCCCATGGGGGCGCCTGCCTAGTCCTGGTCTCCCTTCCTCCTTTGTCTCCTCACTCCATAAAGGCCTCCTCCGACTCAAGTCTAGCCCACTCCAAGCTTAGCCATCTCAAGACCACCTCCGACGGAATAGGGGAACGAGGGAGAAAATATCAGGATACGCACCGGAGATCTAGTTCTACCATAACTGTACCTACCAAAGTGGTAGAATCTTACCATAACTACACTTACCAAAATAGTAGTGACCGCCTCAACTCACCGCCTTAGTGAACCTATATAATGTAAGCTCTCTCCACTTGGAGAGGCATCTGATAATCTACACATTGCTCTTTCTCTCCCTCAATACACTGTAACTCTCCGGAGTACCATTATTCATCAATAAAGAACACCAGGCCACCGCTGCCGTTCCCGAAAGTGGACGTAGGTCATCCGAGACCGAACCACTATAAATCCTTATGTTGATTCTCTGTTTACAGTTTTGATTAATTGATTGTCATTGATTGCTCGTTAATTACTCGTTAATTGCATGACTATTCATACTTGACTGTTGATCTTGCCAAAGACAATTTTGTGCGTCATCATGTAAAAAATATACAAAATGAACATAAAATTATCGAGTATGAGGAAATTTTGTCAAATCATCTTAGTTAACGGGTTAACACAAACCCAACTGTCAATAAGTCGGGCATAAATTGAACCAACTTGTATGACTCAGATACAGTAGAAATTTTTTTTTAGTTCAATAATCAGAGGTGTCCGAGTTAACTTACGTGTATCTCTGCCAAGCATACGGTTAAGTTGACAAGGTCTGATTTTAAGCCGAGAGTATCGGGTCTTCTCTTTTTTCTTTGAACTGGAGATGGGCCTTCTCACGGGCCCAGATTGCATGTGACTATGCTATTCAATGAAATCACACGTCCAAGTATTGACATTGTATGAAACAAACGTTTTTCAAATTAAACTTATCTTAATTAAAACCTTGTTTCTTCCACTATGACCCATTCAAGTTACAAGTTTTTTTGTAGACCATACCAGTCAACAACCCTCCATCAAAACTAAAAATTTGAGAAATAAGGGTATAAATATAGCCTTGCCTTTCGTTATGATTACCATATCCTTTCGTTATTCACCCATAGTTTTATATTTTCTTGGCAAACAAATCATGAGATCTGTGACTTTAGTTTCAGCCATTGTAGCAATAGTTTTTCTTTTAACCACCAAACCATATGAAGCTAGTAGAGTGTTACAAGAAGAAACAAAAGATTGGATGAAAAACAAAAATCTTCTGTTACAATCTCTCCAGAAGAGTCCTCCTGGACCCAATGGGTGCACCTACATCCCCGGGAGTGGTGTAGTCCTTGTACATTAAACCAAAAGAACTTCGCAAGTCACGTTATCGCCACCCCTCCTCCTCCTCCTGCTGCTGGTGGCGCCTATCCATTTCTCGTGGTTCCGTCTGGTGTCGCTACTGATGATGATAAGTAGATCAGCAAAGGCAGTGCTCATTGACGAGGTGACGGGACCTTGGAAGAGAGAGAGAGACGGAGATGTAAATTACTTAGATAAAATAGAAGCAAACTGTGTTTTCATTCTTTATTCTTTATATTTTTTTCATGCGTCAAATGAAATCTTTCACTAGCATGATGGAGGGAGACAAAAGTAAGGTGATGTGTTTGTGTGTATTTTGCATAGTCATGACAGAAGAATTAAAAAGGATGAATTGAATTGTATATCTTTTACCTCGTAAGTTGGAGTGGTTCATCACACAAAAATGCTATTCTTGTTTTTTCTCCCTAATCTGCACAGAACCGTGTTAGTCAGAAACACCACTGTTGCATGTAACTTCCCTTTTAGCTCACTAATTAACTACCATTCTTCAAAGGAAGTACCCAGTATACGAGACTCTCGTCATTACAGTGTCTGGGGAGAGTTAGATGTACACCTCCTTACCCCTGCAAGCAAAGAAGCTATTTCTACGACTCGGAATTCGTGACCTCCAAATTACAATGGAATAACTTTATCGTTGCACAAAGACCCGCCATCAAAGTTTTTGAAAAAAATAAGCCACTAATTTAAAATTTTTGAATAACATAATTTTTATCACGCTAACTTTTCATAATTGTTTTATCATATTAATTTTTCATAATTTTTTATTCAACTTTTCAAATAGTATGATGACAAGAAGGGAAAAAAAAAAAAGGGGTAGGAGGACGGGTAGGGAAGGAAATGTGTGCAAGTTTCGTGTATCGCATGGAGTCGCTGCTAGTACTATATTATATAGCAAAAAAATTAGATGTGAGAGACTTTGAGAGGCCTTCCTTCCTTGTGTTCTTAGAATTTATATTTGTTTTAATACATTAAATCAAATTTCATTTCAACACCCCAAATTTTTTATAATTCTTTACTCCTTAAATGGTGCGGCACAAGAGAAGAGATGATAGTGAAAGAAATAATAAAGGGTGATGAGGTACAAATTTCATGCATTACATAGGGTTGCCACTAGTATATATAAGGAAGTTGGATGGGATTCTTACGAGTTTAATAGTTATAGCCAAATTCAATTTTACAAATCCAAATGGATTGCGATCGTACCCGGATTAATAAAATGAAATTTTAATCCGTATCCAAGGAATTAAATTTGAATTGAGATCAAATTCGGATTAAGATCCGATTCATTAATTGACAAAACTATATATCAATGATGTTTTTGTAAGTTTACCCACACTAAATATTTGGATGGTCAAACTAATCGCTAATCTATTTTGCTTTAGCGATGGTTATAAGATTTGAATTTTGTTATTTATTTTTCAATAGTCCCACCTTTGTCAGCAAGTTAAACTACCAAAATAATTAAACAAAATGACACAATTAATTTTACATGGCTCAATAAGAGTTTTTGTCTTGGTGCATAGGAGCAACTATTCTTCCTTCTATTAGAATTCCAATGAGTTAGGTTATGCACGATGACACCAATTTTAAAACTCTAATATTGGTAAATTATACAAGTATCGAAATATTATTTCCATCAGCTCGAAAACGAAATGGAAATAGAGAAAAAAATATGAAAACATGTTTATTGGGTTGACATCCATTGATGTTTCTTTCAAAACTCTGGAATTTTTTTATTTTCAACACAATGATACGATATTTAGATCATTGACATTATATATACTCAAAAATTGAAAGCACCCAATACATCTATGTCATACAATGGGCTCCCAACTTATTGTTTAACCCTAACAAATAACTAGAGATATTTTTTGTGAATTCGATCTGATAATTTGATGGATTTTATTTTCGTGGTTCATATTCAAATCCATTAATAATTTGAAATCCAATCTAATTTATTCAAATAATCACTTATTTTTTTTAATAGTTATACAAAAATTTATATAATAAATCAGCTAACAAGTTGAATTCCCTATACATTTTTCCCCCAAAAAATATCACATCACTTATTTCTATCACATGTTTAATCATTTAATATTTAGTTAATTTGTAGTTTAACACAACTTTTATTTCATACATTATTCATACACGATAGTGTACACATGTTGGAAAAAATTTATCGAGTTATGCATTTTGAGAAAATTTTGACGCTATTTTTAAGAAAATAATAGGTAGAAATTAATTTTAAATGATATAAACAAAAATTTTAATTTTAAATTTGGTATAGTGGGATCAATTTTTTGAACCCTAAAATCTTATATTTGATCGTGCTTTTAAGCATGGGTAATGACTAGTATATAAATATTTTGAATCGGATTATAATCAGATCAGATATAAGTATATTAAATTCCGAATTCGTGAAATATAAGATATCGGATTCAGGTTCGGATAATCAGTAAAAAATATCAAATCATACTCGACTAATTAGATTTAATTAGATTTAGATTAAAATTCAATCCATTGACACGTCTACACACATGTGACACAAGGGACATGAATTTAGCAGTGGATAAGTGTTGTCGATGAACGTGTCGAAGAGGGATGAGGGGGTAGACGAGAGGTGACAGTCATACGCATATCCGCGTTGTTGAATTCAAGTCCTTGCCATCGTCCGCCGCTGCTTGGGCAAACATAATCTCTGCGACTAAACTCTCAACGCATTCAAAGGCCGAGACCGAATAATTTAATTTTGATTGACATGATAAACATATTTTATTAACATTGTAAGAAAACATTTGATTGATTGATTGATTTATTATTGTATGAATTATTATAGAATTAAATATTTTTTTTATTTTATTTTCTCTTGGACTTATGTCGATCAGATTTATAATTTTTGGGAGTCCTATGTGTGGTGAATTTAATTGAAAGAAAAGGAGAGATCATATCAAAAATTACCACTGGTTAAAATCAAAATATATTTTTTAAAAGTGAAGGTATAATTACTTAAAGTAATTAGGTCACGATCTTTTTTTTTCTTTGGTTCACGGTCAGTGTCCGGATTACCTTATGTGCATTTCGATTAATCCCCTCCCCGGTCCGATCAAAAGTAGGTCATCCACACTAGGACTAGGGTGGGTATTCACAAGGGATAAATCCCACATAACCTGGCCTTAAGGGATTACCAAGAATCGAATTCAAGAAGTCTGAATTTACAGTTCGTCACTGTTACCACTTGAACTATCATGAAGAAGAGTTTTGTCATTTTTTGATATGCCAAGATTGCATGCTAGCATGATTTTCCTGGAAAACGTATTCATTTAGATTGAATGTAAACCTAGTTATTTTCTTCATTTTTGACCCATTCAATTTTTATGTTTCTTGTCAAACTCTCTGTCAATATTCAAAGCCCTACCATCAATCTTATAACATGAAAAATTCAAGTCATACATTTAGATGACTTGATGTGTATAAATATAGCATCTCCTTGCATTTTATTTATTCACCATACGTTTATTTCATTCTTTGCTTAATCAGCCAACAAGATGAAAGCTCTAAGTGTTGTTTTAGCCATTGTGGCAATTGTTTTCCTTCTAAGCATCAAACCATACCAAGCCTGTAGATTGCTACATGGAGAAGAAAGAGATTGGTTGAAAAACAAAAATCTCATGTTACAATCTCTACAGTCTGGAGGACCAAATGGGTGCACCTACATCCCGAAGCCTGGTGGTACTCCTTGCAAGCTCAACAATAAGAACTTTGCGCATCACACCATGTCACCTCCTCCTCCGGCACACCCACAACTCCTGGTTCCAAGTGGCGCGGTCACTAGTCGTAAATGAAGGCTGACAATGACCATTAACAACATGACAATACTTCAGAAGTCATAACAGTAAATCTAACTTGTGAGATGAAGGAAAGCAAAAGCAGATCAAACTCTTTGTTTCTTAATTTACATATGTCTATACTTAATTTGTGTATTGCATATATTAGGATGATAGATTGACAAAACGAGAATAAGAGGATGCTCTCTTTGTAATTTGTATACTTCTTAAAGACAAATATATAAAGCTTAAAGCATGAGAAAGCTTTGTTTACACCCATTTCGGCCTAGTGAATCAGCAAAGGAGTTGACAATATGCACTTTCAGTTCATAATCTCCAGACATATATATATTTATGTGTGTGTGTGTGCACCAAAAACTGTGAAAAAAATTCCTTGCCTTGAAGTTGATCATGTCTCAAGTGAAGGTCAGAATATTTGGTCAGCATACGTTAAAACTACAGATGAACCATCTCATGTACAAAAGCTTTCTCCATATATATCTTGATAGTATGATAAACGGGAAAAGATAACTTAGAACCAAACAACAACTAAAATAAAATCTGATGGTTTAAGAAAACAATGAGTGATAGGGTTTTGTGTACTGGACAATTGTGTGTGTCGATTGTGAAATCTACCAGGGTGAAGAAAATATACAAGAGTGTGAGTGGTTTACCAAACTGATAGTTAGACTAATTCACTGGCAATAGAGTTTCTTACTCCGATGTTCGTTGTATTATTTTGAAGAGGAAGAAGAGAGTAATTATAGAGAGTGAGGATCCAACCCCGCAGGGCATCCCCTTCTATTTATGCAAGGATAAATTTTTGTCTTCTTCCTTGAGAGTGTGGTCCTCGATCTATTAGAATCATTGAAGAATATTTGGCCTTTAGAGACAATCATATCTACAGGACACTTGAACTTCTAGAAATAGTGAGGTGGCATACTTGAGCAATGGCTTACTACGCAAGATAGGTTTTCTTTGTCAAGCTCTTCCTCTTCTCCCAGTAGCGAGGTGATTGTCGGCTCCATGGATGCCGAATTGCTCTACTATCACTTTGTGATTTGAAATGGGTTAGTTGGTACTGAATGGACCAAGTTGGGTCCATGTGGCTTAGGTCCGTATCGATGGACCTTAGTGAAATGGGATCAAGCATAATTTATGGTATCATCAAAATCAAATATTGGTACTCATTCCTTATTACTTTCACATGTGTCACAATGTAAAACCACCAGTTAGATGGTGGTCATTATTATTACTTTAGTACAGGACAATTTTGTATTATTTATGATCATACAATTATGTTTCCGTCACAGATTGGTCAATTGACGTTAAGACTCAGACAAAATGTTACGTGAGAATTGTTTGAAAACTATAAATTTCGTACTTAATTTGTCAATGAGTTCAAGTATGTATTTTTTAAGGCGTGAGGTCCAGCTCAGCTGAATTTTTTTGTCATGTTGTTTAAACTAATTTTTTTTCTCTTTTTTATATGCCAATTTTACTCCGATATCTCGCACTTTGCCTAACTGAAATCGAACTAGAGCCATTGTCTTTCTTGTGGGTAAATCTACTCTTCTTCAATAGAAATCCATCACCACCACCCACCATCACAGAGCATAAACTAAAAACAGTGAACTCTATGACAATGAACTAAAAGATAGTGAACTAAAAAATTCATCTTTTCTTCCATCCACAATATATAACAAAACACATATTCATAGAAAGAGAGAGAGTGACTATTTTTAGTTCACTATTTAAGTTCATTGTCTGAAGTTCACTATTTTTAGTTTACAAAATCGAATTAGTAAGATCATCCAAAATTCGTCAATCTAAATAAAGATCTTTTAGAAATTTCATAAAAACACAATCAAATCTCATCTAAATTCTATGTATCAAACAATCGATTCAGAAACTCACAAACTTTAATGGCTCACGGGAAGGTCCAAAAGTTCGACAATCCATTGGATACGGGTAGGAATTATGGTATTCCATATTCCTACTCAATACTTTGTGGAAGATATTTTTCTTTGCCTACTCTATCTGATCAAATGTATTATTCCTACCTGAATTCCGTTCAAAACAATCGGGTACGATAGGAAATCAGGTGAACGCAATATTTTTTAGTTATTAATTTTTGGATCATTTTAACAATTCAATTAAGTAACATGTACCAATTAACCCACACAATAATGTTAAAACTATTAACATGTTAAAATTTTAATATATTATTAGTGTTTCTGATTTGTGGTTTCTACACACATTAATTGTGTTAAAATGTTAAAAATTTAACACACACACACACACACACATATATATATATATATATATATATATATATATATATATATATATATATATTGAAAACGTATTCATTTAGAAGGTGAAAAAATATGCATATTGAAGGCTTTTAGTATTGAATGTAAACCTAGTTATTTTCTTCATTTTTGACCCATTCAAATTCTATTTTCTTGTCAAACCTCTCCGTCAATATTCAAAACCCGTCCATCAATCTTATAACATGAAAAATTCAAGTCATACATTTAGATGACTTGATGTGTATAAATATAGCATCTCTTTGCATTTATTTATTCACCATACTTTTATTTCATTCTTTGCTTAATCATCCAACAAGATGAAAGCTCTAAGTATTGTTTTAGCCACTGTGGCAATTGTTTTCCTTCTAAGCATCAAACCATACCAAGCCTGCAGATTGCTAGATGGAGAAGAAAGAGACTGGTTGAAAAACAAAAATCTCGTGGTACAGTCTCTACAGTCTGGAGGATCAAATGGGTGTAGCGATATCCCAAAGCCTGGTCCTCCTTGCCATCTCAATAATAAGAACTTTGCGCTTCACGTCAGGTCTCCTCCTCCTCCGGCATACCCACACCTCATGGTTCCAAGTGGTGCAACCACCGGTCGTAAATGAAGGCCTAGAGTGACCCTTAGCAACATCACAATACTTCAGAAGTTAGACCATTAAATGTAACTTGTGACTGGAAAAAAAGCATACCAAACTTTTTTTTTTTAATTTACATATTTTTATTAAGGACAAATAAAAGCTTAAAGTGAACAGTAAGTCTTTGCTCATATTGCTGCTTACAAATATTATTTTTGTGTTATTTGGTGACTAAACAAGATAAAATTTCGAATTTATGACAAGGCTGCCATTCGTATGCTGGTTATCCTAAAAAACATAATTTAAAGGATCATTTTAAATAGAGCATTAGAAAATTTGTTTACACCCATTTCGGCCTGGTGAATCAGCAAAGGAGTTGACAATATGCACTTTCAGTTCATAATCTCCATATGTGTGTGTGTGTGTGTGTACCAAAAACTGTTAAAAGTGGTCATACAAAGGATCAACTATGAAAAAAAATTCTACTTCCAATTTCAAATCCTTGCCTTGAAGCTGATCATGTCTCAAGTCAAGGTTAGAATATTTGGTCAGCAAATGTTAAAATTGCAGATGAAACCATTTCTCCATATATATCTTGATAGTAAGATAAACGGGGAAAAGATAACTTTAGAACCAAACAAGAAGTAAAATAAAATCTGATGATGGTGCATGAAAATAGTGAGTGAGAGGGTTTTGGGTACAGGACAATTGTGTGTAAGGTAAAAAAAAAAAATAGACAAGAGTGTGAATGGTTCACCAAACTGAATAGTTAGGCTAGTTCATTGTCAATAGTCTCTTGCTCTGATGTTCGTTGTATTGCTTTGACGAGGAAGAAGAGAGTAATTACAGAGAGATGAAATAGGGGAGAGAGTGAGAGGAACGAAGAGAGACGGGAGAGAGAGAGAGAGAACAAAGAGTGAGGAAGCGAGAGACAGGGAAAATAGGGAGAGAGAGTGTGTGAAAGAATAAATGTTCAAAATTTAAATGAACGATAAAATCAAATCAAATTTTTACATATTTGAAAAGAAATAAATTGCAAATCAGTTATGCATTATTTAAGGGTAATTACGTAATACAAAAAAAATGTAATCTGAATTGTGTACCTAATAACAAGAAATTTATGTATAAATGAACTTAACAGAGTAAAAATCTTATCAGTAAACTTTCTTTCAAATAAGTCTTCAAAAATATACCCACACCCAATTTTCTCAATTATTTACGCCAATACCATTTAGGTTATTTAAAGTTTTGGGACTGAAAACTTCAGCTTTTGTTGGATTTCGAGGAAAAGAAGTTTGGTCCGTTTGGACTTGGGTTTATTGGGCCATTTTTTCATCAGTTTATTAGGCCAAAACAACATCTATTAGCACTAAGAAAAAACTAATAAATCTAACTTATCCAAAGAAAATCAATTTTTTCAAGAACACTCCAAACGATTTCAAGAATTTTAGTTTAGTCAAATAGTTATTTTTTGTCCAAAGTTTGACTTTAAAACCTCAACTTATAATTTTATAATTATGTAAGAGTCTATATTCAATATAATTATCAAATTGAAAACTCGATTATGGCTCACTAGAGGGCAATTAAGGTAAGTCCTATGGCCAAGTTATGGGTTGCTCAATCTTCGGATGAACTGGCCTGTCTAATACACACAAAGAGAAAAAAGAACCTATAGCTTTTGGTTGGGGTTAGGCGAGTAGTGTAGTCCTAATTTTTATTTTTTTATGTGAAAATTGGGGCTGAGTCCTCCTTAAGAGACTTATAATGAGTTTAGTCTATCAAGAAGACTAATTTGGGGATAAGTCTATTTTTAATTTTACTAATAAGTAATTAAGTCCACTATTTTTTTAAAACTCCAAAATATCATTCCTTGAAAGCAATTTTAAATTAGTTTCCTAACTTAGGAATTGTTATCTCTTAATTTACTATCAATGAAGATATGCGGAAAAAAAATTTACGCGAATTTGAAATTTAAATTCAAACAACAACTGATATTCTCTCTCTCTCTCTCTCTCTCTCTCTCTCTCTCTCTCTATATATATATATATATATATATATGATATTCCTTTTGAGTTTGAATGTTACTATTTTTTTTTGAATGTTTCATGTTTCTGTTTTTGTTGGACATGTTACTGTTCATGTTATTATTTTTGTTGAACATGTTGCTATTGTTATTTTCCTAAATATTGATACTCAATATTATTTTTTTATTTTTGAATATTACTATTTTTTTGTGTTTAAATGTTACTATTTTTTTAATATTACTATGTATGTATGTATGTATATATATATATATATATATAGAGAGAGAGAGAGAGAGAGAGAGAGAGAGAGAGAGAATATGATCATACTTGAGAGGTTAATTTGATTAAGTTTTTAATTTTGTCTATTAAATATTTTTTTAAAAAAAATTATCAATTTAGTTTATGGCTGTATAATTTAAATCACTTTAATTGAATGAGTGATAATGCCAGACATGCATTTTCTATTAGTCAATTTAAATTATTATTTTTTTATTGGACAAAAAGTGATAAAATTAAAAAGTTGAAATATAAAAGTGACACTTGAAAAATCGATACCAAAATAATACAATGCATGTTATTAGACATTAGTGATCAAATACTATAATTCTCCTTCACATAGAAGCTGGCACATCTAGTTTTGATTTTATATGGTTATTTCTCGAAAAATTATAATCCAAATTATAGCCCCTTGACTAGTAAGGGACTATGAGCAACTTGCACTAATAGTAACAACAAAAAAAGTTTGATTTTTCATCCGCTTCCTAACCAGAAAATAAGAACTTTCTTTAAGCTAACAAGAGCAAGAGTACTGTAAGGGGAAAAATTCGTACCTATTCGAATAAAGAGATTTGTCTGGAGCGAGTACTCACGATCATCTCTGACCTGCAAAACTAACAAATTGTCATAGACTGGTGGGGTACTGGCCGGATGCACTCCGATACTTAGTGTCAATTCATGAGAGAAAGTGTGCGTACCTTAAACTTAAGTTTTACAAGTATTTATAGGGAGTATGTCCTCGATTATTTAGGACTACCATCTTCGTTGGAATATGGTGACACACCTAAATTTCAATCAATCCTTCCTTAATTCGTATTTGACCCTTATAGGGTTTCTTTTCTCATTAGTCGATTTAGGTCACATGTTAATTATATGTTCCTATGATTTAGGCAATTTCCTCATTAGTCGCCTAGCACCGTCTCTGACTTTTCGAGATAGCTTAGTTATCTACTTGGTCGGATCTTATCCTCTGCTCGCTGGACTAAGTTTAGCTCGGCCAGGATAGCTTAGTTATTTGCTCTGTCGAATTTTATCCTCTGCTCGGTCGGACCAATTTTAGCTCAGCCGGGATAGTCTAGCTATCTGCTCGGTCGGATCTTATCATTTGCTTGGTCGGACCAACTTTAGCTCGGCCTGAATAGCCTAGCTACTTGCTCGGTCGTAGTAGACTCATTCCAAATAACTCTTTTTAGCACGTATAACCTGTCACGAGTCCAAATCTAATTATCAGATGATGATCAGAATTTATCGACCCCTTCAAATACAGAATTTATCGAGCCCTGAGCGGTTTACAAATGATAGGAACATTAAATATACTTATCCCGAGTTGAATCCACATAAATTGAGGTTTAGATTTTATAATTGTTTCGATTTATAACAAATCAAAATGGATGATTTGTCGACCTATAACATTGGCTCAATCGGTGGTTACGGTATGCTCACTAATTCGTTGTCCTCACTCCTTTCTTTGTCAGGTGTATGTGATTTTTACATATCTAATTACAAATCAAGTCCTACTATGTATTTATAGCAGCATCTTGCATGCCCCACGTTTTACTATGAAATTTGCATGCATTCTTCTTTTTCTTTTTCTTTTTCTTTTTCTTTTTCTTTTTTTTTTATAGGATGGTCACGTTTGTACCGACTATTCGTTTGAGCTCGGATACTGGTTACCATAGCCCTGAGCGGTTTAGAACATGTCTCGGGTGGCTGACCCTTAAGGAATATTAGAAATGTTGAACATGAGATATCTAGGTTACTAGATGTCAAATTCAGTCCCTGAATCACCTTTAAGAGTTTGCATGCATTGTTTTTTCTCCACTCTATGTGCGGCTACAAGCTAATCCCTTTGATTATCTTTAGCTATTCGATGAAATGAGGAGATTAAAAAAAATGAAAGGAGGAATTGAAGTTTAAAAAAATATATATATTTTTTAATGTTGATAGGAAAAATTATCATTTTTTCTACGTTATAGAATTATATTTTTTCGACTTTTACGGTAAGTTACGTAACTCATTATAATCACCCCAAGTAACAAAGATAATGACTCCTATCCTGAAGACAAAATATAAAACCACCGGGGGCTGTATATAATTGAAACAGAGAAGATTGTAACTAGAAAAATATGATTCTTTTTTTTTTCCTTGTGGCAAGAAAGGGTAGGGGCAAGGAAAGTGCCAAAGACCACCCCGATAAGTCTTCACTGGTAAGATCATGAGACTCCTGACAGCTCTCGTTACTCTTTTTGGAAAAGAACCTAGCTAGACTAGTCTAACGGTCAATCACCGAGCTCCAATGTGAACTTCAAGACTCGAACCTTCAACCTCAGAATGAGAAGTTTGACTCATACCCAAGTGCATCATTTCAATTCCTTTTTTCAAAGACCAAAAAGAAAAAGAATTGTAAATTTTTGATAGGGGTGCAACTTGGACGGGCCAACCTGAATTCAACTCGAGTCCAACCCGAAAAAAACAGGGTTTATGTTAGAATTTTTAACACTTGGGTTGGGCCTGGGCAAAAAAACTCCAACTCGAATTGAATTTGGGCAAGCCTCGGATTGAGGCCCCGGGGGGTTCAAACCGAATATACATAAATATATAAATATATTTAACTAGGGTTAGTATTTATTTTCACTCTTTAGAGTCCAGACTTTCACTTCACTTCAAGTCTTCACCCCCGCGCCTCCATCACTCTCAGATCCGTCTCTCACTCGTCACTCCTCCCTCTCTCACTCGTCACTCTTCCTTCTCTCACTCCTTCTCTCTTTATCTGGGCATCGCCCTTCATCTCAGATCACTTGAAAAAAACAGATCTACACTTGAAAAAATCAAATCTACACTTCAAAAAATCAACTCGAATTAAGTAATTCAAACAAAACCCGATTTTTAACCCGAAATCAGCCTGAATTAAGTAACCCGAATTCAACCCGAGCCCGCCCGAATTAAACTCGGGCAGTACACGGGTTGAGGTAGGATTAGGGTTAGGGTTAGGGTTGAAGATTATATACCTAGGGTTGGGTTAGGGTTGACATCTTAACCCGCCCGAGTTTCACCCCTACTTTCTGAAGTATAGTGTCTGGGACCAAGCGGGGTTGGTGGGCCTGGAACCAATAATATGGGCCTATTGCCCATTTTATGGCTCTAGCCCAGACAACCGGACCCTAGTTGTCCCAAAAAAACTAACACATATACATTTACTAGGGGTAATTCGTGCCTGAAGGCACGGTACAACATAAACCAACCGATTAATTTGGAGAATTGAGGAGTGAAGATCCCAGAGAGAGAGAATGAAAAGTGAGGAGAGGAAAATAAAATTCAATGTGAATGATTTTGAGAGGGATATTAGTGGCCGTTGGATGAGTTCATTTCAGACCGTCAGATAGACTTATTGAAGTCTGTCATGTTTTATATTATAGATAGATTGTTTGGTACAATGAAAAATTAGTTTTTTAGAAATTCGTACACCATAAGACACATATTTGCGAAAAAATCCACTCCAAACAATGTTTTGAGTAAAAGTCCATATAGTAATGAAAAAATATATTATATCCTTTTATGCACTCTTTTGTGTAAAGAAGTGGAAAAATGAAATTGCCGGAATTCAAACAACCATTGTCACATTTCCACAATTAACAGACAGATTTTACAAGATTCAAGGGAATGATCTCTAGTTCAAAAAATTTTCTCAACAGAGTGCATTCAACCCCCCCCCCCCCCCTCCCTCCCCCCCTCCAAATCACATCTATCATTTAGGAAAAAAAATTGAAATTCAAAATATTGTCTCCACCGATTTTATAATTTCAAAAAAAAAGGGTTTTGAAGAAACCCGTTAATATTCTACAACGGTAAAACTAGGGTTTCAACAAAACGTCCGTCGTCGGTGGTGTTATTGGCGCATCAACGATCGACAGTGAAAGGTCAATAAAGTTTTTTTTTTTTAATAAAATACCCAAATGTTATGAGATAAAATACATGAAATTTGCCAACAAAATCACCAATAATTTTTTTTAAATTCTTCTAACCTTGATGAATACTAACTACTGCTATTATGCATCTTAATGTTGCATATATGTTGTTCAATTACTGAAGTCACATTACTTAGTAACTCTTTGTATCCACATTTTTCAAACCCAAAATGAAATGTTATGATTTACACAACATGACAACACAGTGTCACATCAATTCTAGTTGAGTTTTACACTACTCTAATTGTCACACTGTGACAAACAATGTGTCACAATATTATCTGATTGCATGCACAAACAAAATGATTTACTTTTTATAATGTGACAACAAAGTGTGACATAAGTGCTAATTGATTGGACACTACTTTACTTGTAATAATGTGACAACAAGGTGCGACAACATTGTTTGATTGCTTTGGAACACACAATAAAAATTGTTCTCCCATTGTGACAACAAATTGCCACATAAATTGAAATAGGATTGGACACTACTTCGCGTGTGCGAATTTGACAACATGGTGTGACATCATTGTCTCATTGCTTGGACACACAGAATACATTGTTGCACAAAGTGTGACATCAATTCAATGGCATTTTAACCAATAATTGAATTTTTATAATTTGACAACAAAGTGTGACGAGCATTTCTTGATCCCTTGAAGACCAATCACAATGTCTTTCAATAAAAACTAAATTAAAATAACCATTAATCATAATATCATTAATCTTTAAGCATAAAATCGTTTATGGCTTAGATAGAACACCAGATGTTAAATAGAGAAGAAGAAGATATATGTTCAAAATTCAAATGTATTAAAAAAAGGTATTTGCCTAAATAAACTGTCCATAAATTATGAAAAAATGTATTTAGGTAAAGAAAATATTTAAAAAAATAGCCAATATGTATCTAGACACAACACATTTACAATTAGTGGTACTTAATGACAAATGATTTTACGCATGGTACTTTGTCACAAATAAGTAGTTTATAGGGTACAACCTCACAATTTTTTCATAAAAAATTGGGTGGATGAAAAATGGTGAATAAAAAATAGAATAGAAAATGAAGTTTTCATTTATTTTGTTAGGGAAGGAAAACATAAGAGAAATAAAAGAGGAAGGAATGCCTTTCAATTACCAGCCATTTTTAATACGTCCGAATTGGGACAAAAACTAGAAGGAAAAGTGAAAGATATGATTAGAATTGTTACTTTGACCTTTTACGTCCTTTAAAAAAGTGCCGCCTTGTTTGAAAACTCACTGAGGTGGAGTTCACCTTATTATTCTATGTTCCTAAACGTGGTGAGACATACGACATACTTTTAATCATTTTGTAACAATAGATAAGGGTATTGATGGTATTCCATAAAATTATGTTTTTCTTTTGTTTTTTTCATAACAAATAAAAAAAAAAATTTAATTCTCCTACTTTTCTATCCATCCTATCAAAGAAAGAGGGAAAGCAATTCCTTCCTCTAAGGTTAGAAAATATATTCTTCTTTATCTTCCATCCATATCATATTTCTCATTTCTCCTACCAAAACATACCATTAAACAAAAAAAAAATATCATAAATTTGTCATCTCCAAAATAGGATTTTTTTTTTTTTGGCTGATTATGTGTGGTTTAATTAAGCTTACGTAACTATTGATTATCTAACTGTCGAAAAATCAAGGGTTTTGTCAGAGAATCAATGTAGCCGTAGTGCTACCAAATCACGATTTATCATATAGAAGAATAGTGCCTTGGGGACCAAGGTCCTAACTTGAACAAGATAGCTATGGCTGATGGGATGAGGCTCGTCATGGCTAAGGCCAATCAACGGAACGAATCTTTGACTGATCTGAATCCAACATTGGTAGTCTAATTCAATAATTCGACGAATTTTATTTTTTGTGGTCCACATTAAAATTTGTTAACAATTCGAATTTTGATCCGATCTGAATAATTTAATTTAACTAATTTTTTTAAATAATCACTTAATTTTTTAATATTTATACAAATATATATATATATATATATATATATTTTGGTATCAGAGCCATTTGACGACCTGGATAGCCAGTTATGAAATTATATTTGAACACTCTTATTCATCTTAAATCTCTATTTCTTTCAATTCCATTAAATCAGTTATAAGTTTTTTCTTAACCTGATCACCTAGCCTTTGTCTAAGTCCAAGAGTGTGTAAGCCTCTTTGTTTTCCCGTTTGTAAGTCCAAGTGTGGCAGTCTAGGGAATTTTAGGCAAGAAACTGAGGATTTTGTATGTTAGGGGGTATGCATCATGTGGTTAAAACTTATTTTTGATTTATAAAATTGAAGAAATTTTGATTTAACAATGAATAGAATGTTTAGATCTAATTCCACAATTAGCTCATCTAGATCTTCATCTAGTACTATACCCAATATAGTAAATGAAGAAGATTTTGAATGTGAGATTAGACAATCTAATTGGATAGGATGGAATATACCTAAAGTCCCCAAAAGGGAAATTTATCAAACAAGTTGGATGCCAACAGCATTCAATGAAGAATTGCAAGTTAAAACTGTTGAACAAGTTCATCCATTAAAAAATGATGAAGAAATTGTCAGGCTTCTTGATAAAGAAGTACTGAAAAGACACAGGTCTAAAGGATTTAAATTCATCCATTTAGGTCTTGTCCAAATTGCAATTAAACCTTTATTAACTAAAGGAAAAAATGCTGCTGTTTTGTTAACCTTGAGAGATGGTAGGTTTATTAAATATGAACCTAGCCTCTTAGGAATTATGGAATCAGGCCTTCACCAAGGACCTGTATATTTTAATTGTTTCCCAGATTTCACCCTGAGTCTAACTTGTAAAAACACTTACAAAGCACTCACCTTGGGAATCAAATTATTTGGTGATATTACTGAACTTGAAGCAGATACTGACTCCATTGTACTTATTTATAGAATTTATTACAAATGCATGAAAACAAATTTAAATGTTAATGCATTATGTAAAAGTCCTGCAGATAGTACTTTATTGCTTCAAGCCAGTACCCCAAATTCAAATATCCAAATTCCTAAAAGAATTTTATGGAAAGATGTTACTCTTCCAGAACACTGGATTGTTGAAAATGAAAATTTTGAAAAAGATTGTGAAGTGTCTACCTCAAACATAGAACACATTCACCAACTTACTGATGGCTCAGTAAGAATTTCATTTGATGATGCTAGATCACGTAGATCTAGTACATCTTCCATTCCTCCAAATTTGTTTACAAAACCTATTCAGATCAATGAAGGCAGAAGATCTGAATCTTCCAGAATCTCCAAAAGAGATAAGGAAATTTCTGAAGAAGTAGATCGAAGATTAAAAATGAAAGGAATTGATAATTCTTCACCCCAGATTAGCAGACCTCTTTACACTCCCTATAGTTCCAGATTTAAAGAACAGGATGAAAAGGACAAAAAAGAAGATGATTTTACTCCATCTCCCACTTTAAGTCCTTCAAGGAGTGAATTAGAAAGTCGTGTTGATGAACCTATTCATCATCAACTTCGAATAATTAAAAAAGAGTCTAATTTATGTTTTATGCCCAATATGTTCAAATTACTAAAAGAAATTGAATCTGAAGAAAACAAATCTAAAAAGAGAGATTTCTTTAAAAGATTTGGTTCTCAGCAAATTCAAGAAATAAAAATTCAATGGGTAAAAACCATGCATAAATTAGAATCTGAAATTCAATTTTTTGATTATGTTGATTCTTGTTATAAAGATTTAAAAGTCATTACAAAGCATAAGTGGAAAACTGCTGACTCAGGGACTATATCCTCTAGTCATCCTCCCACTGAGACTTTTAATTTTACTCATGCTGATACTGAACTTACTGCGTCTCCCTTTAAGGTTCCCTCAAGTGAATCAGATAAGAAGACAGCAGAACAAAATAGTTTGGCAAAATTTGAAAAGAAAATAGTTGAGCAAACCAATTTTACTAACCATAGCCTAGTTACAATAGGAAAGCAGTTAGATAAAATTGAAACAAAGATTGATAAAATTGAATTGTCATCTACAGGTAAAAAGTTAGAAAAACCTTTAGTCATCTTACCTGAAGACAGATCTAAGTTAGGAATTGCTGATACACTCAGAATTCAAAAAATTGATCAATTACTTAGGAAGTTAGATGCCCAACCAGAGGCTTCAGGAACCTCCCAAGTAACTGTCATTAATCAAACTTCAGATGCAGAGACCAGCACTGATGAAGATTTTTCTGACTCTGAGATAAAAGAATTAGAAAAAGCTTTTGAATCTCAACAAATTAATAAATTAGTTTTTTCAAATGTCAATCCAACCAGTACCACAAAAAATTGGTACCCAAGACCTACACCTCCTGATTTACAATTTGAAGAAAAAAATATTTCAAACCAATTTTCTGTTCAGTCAAACAAACTCTATGAATGGAACATAGATGGTTTAAGTGAACAAGAAATTTTGAATAAAATTCATCACATGTCTATGGTTATTAACAGTTATGTTACTAACCAGGATACGCCTGAACCTGACCTAGTTGACCTAATAGCTTCAGGATTCACTGGTGTCCTTAGAAGTTGGTGGGATAATTATCTTACCCAAGATTCTAGGGATGATATTAGACATGCTGTTGTTTTAAATGAAGAAGGTATTCCAGTTTTTAATGAAAGAATTGGAAAAGCAAAACCTGATGGTTTAAATACCTTAATTTTCACCATAATTAAACATTTTGTTGGAACCCCTAGTAACATTGAAGCTAGGATCCATGACCAGCTTAGCAATCTTAAGTGTCCCACACTTAGTGATTTCAGATGGTACAAAGATGTTTTTGTCTCACGGGTAATGAACCGTTCAGACTGTAATAAATCATTTTGGAAAGAAAAATTTGTTAATGGTTTACCTAGTTTATTTGCCTATAAGATTAGAGAAGCCCTTGCTAAGGACACAGGAATCATAGAATATGACTCCCTGACTTATGGCCAATTAATTAGTACCATCCAAAAGGAAGGACTTAGGATGTGTATTGATTTAAAACTTAGTAAACAATTACAAAATGATAAGAATAAAGCTAAGTATGAAATGAGAAATTTCTGTGAACAATATGGTCTCCCTCCAGTAGCACCATCAGCTAGTCACAGAAAACACAAGTCTCATAGAAAACATAAGCATTATTCTAAATCTAAATCTCATCATGATCATGCTAAGAAAAGATTTTCTAAATCTGAGTTTTATAAAAAATCTGAAAGAAAACACCATAGATCTTCTAAGCCTAAGAAAAATTCTAGGAAGAAGATATCTGGTAAAGATAAAGCCCAAGAAGTTATTAAATGTTTTAATTGTGGAAAACTAGGCCACATTAGTCCTGAATGCCCAATTAAAAAGCAGGTCAAGTTATTAAATTTAGCTGAAAATGAAACAGAAGAAATTTTTAGGATTTTCAGATTAAATAACCCAGCTCCAGAAATTGAAGAAATTCCAGACTCCACTAGTAGTCCAGAAGACTCTTCAGATGATCACCCTAGTACAGATGATTCCACTGAACCTGACATCAAACTAGGATGTAAAGATAATTGTTGTAAAACAGTTAGGGTAATCACAAAGCAAGCTGAAGAAGAACAGATCCTGATAGATTTGATCAGCAAAATTGAAGACCCTGAACTTAAATTAAAATATATAAAAAATCTCAAAGATTTGTTTGTTAAAAAAGATAACAAACATTTGTCAAGTGAAAAACAATTAATTAGTATTAACAAAACAATGGAAAGATTTAGTAAAGAGAAAAAGAGAGAACTCACTTTACAAGATCTCCAATGTGAAGTTAATAAATTAAAAGTTGAGATAAAAGACTTAAAAGCACAAGATAAAATCTTTGCTGAAAATCTGAGTTTTTTATCTATGTCCAACACCAGTCCCATTGAACCCACAGTTCAAGATAATAAACAATCTGATACAGAATCAGATATTTTAACCAGAACACTTCCTCAGCGGATACCAGCAACCTCCGGTGCATTGGAAACTGCAGGTTTAACGAAGCTGCCATCGCAAGATGAGTGTTCACAAAGTGATAACCAAATTAATTCTGTTAATAAGATTAACTTACAAAAATGGTATTCTCAAGTACGAATAATAATTAATAATGATTTTATACTTGATACAATTGCTTTAATTGATACAGGTGCAGATGTCAACTGTATTCAAGAAGGAATTGTTCCTACCAAATTTTATGAAAAAACTCTTGAAAGATTAAGTTCTGCCAATGGCAGTAAAATGAATGTTGCTTACAAATTACCTAAAGCTCATATTTGTCAAGATAATGTTTGTTTTAAAACATCATTTATCTTAGTAAAAGATATGACAGATCAGGTTATCTTAGGATTACCTTTCATCTATTTGTTATACCCTTTTACTACAAATATTGAAGGTTTGTCTACAAAACCTTTAGGTCAATCTGTAACATTTAAATTTATTCTTAAACCTGAAGTTAAAGAATTAAAACAACTTAAAACTGATTCTATATATCTCAGAATAATTAATCAGAAAAAGAATCAAGTGAAATTTCTCCAAGAAGAAATAAATCACAAAAGAATTTCTGATCAATTAACTGATCCAGTTTTAATTGAAAAAATTAATCAATTTCAACAAAGACTTGAAGAAGAAGTTTGCTCTAATCTTCCTACAGCTTTCTGGCATAGGAAAAAGCACAGTGTAAAACTTCCTTACATCAAAGGATTTAGTGAAAAAGATATTCCCACTAAATCAAGACCAATTTAGATGAATCATGATTTAATGGAAACCTGTAAAAAGGAAATTTCTGAATTACTTAAAAATGGAATTATTAGCAAGTCAAAATCTCCTTGGTCTTGTCCAGCTTTCTATGTTATGAAAAATGCAGAATTAGAAAGAGGCACACCAAGACTTGTTATTAATTATAAGCCTTTAAATGCTGTTTTGGAATGGATCAGGTATCCTATTCCTAATAAACAAGATTTAATTAAAAGATTAAAAAATTCTGTTATATTTTCAAAGTTTGATTTGAAAAGTGGATATTGGCAAATACTGATATCCCCTGAAGATAGGTATAAGACTGCATTCACAACACCTTTTGGTCATTATGAATGGAATGTTGTACCTTTTGGTTTAAAAAATGCACCAAGTGAATTTCAAAATATTATCAATGATATTTTTAATCATTTAAGTCATTGTTCTATAACCTATATTGATGACATTCTCATCTTTAGCAGGTCTATAGAAGAACATTGGAAACATTTAAATGCATTTTTAGAGACTGTTAGACATAGTGGTCTAGTCATCTCTGCCAGGAAAATTAAATTGTTTCAAACTTCTGTCAGATTCCTTGGATATGATATCCAAAAATCCACCATTATTCCCATCAGCAGAGCTATTCAGTTTGCTGATAAATTTCCTGATGAAATTCTTGACAAGACTCAACTCCAAAGATTTTTAGGTTCTCTAAATTATGTTTCTGATTTTTATCAGAATCTCAGATCTTCTGTTAAACCTCTGTATGACAGACTCAAAGGAAATCCTTCTCCTTGGACCTCTGAACATACATCCATTGTCCAGCAAGTCAAAAAATACATCAAAACTTTGCCTTGTCTTGGTATTCCTTCAGTTGATTCTTTTAAAATTATCCAAACTGATGCCTCCGATATTGGATACGGTGGTATTCTCCTTCAGCGAGAATCTCCTAATTCTCCTGAACAAATTGTTCGCTTTCATTCCGGTATTTGGAACAAAGCACAAGTCAATTATAGTACTATTAAAAAAGAAATTTTAGCTATTGTCCTGTGTATCTCTAAATTCCAGGATGATATTTTAAATCAAAAATTTCTTGTGCGTGTTGATTGCAAATCTGCTAAATACGTACTTGAAAAAGATGTTCAAAATATTGCTAGTAAGCAAATTTTTGCTCGATGGCAAGCTATTTTGAGTATTTTTGATTTTGATATAGAGTATATTAAGGGCAGTAATAACTGCATACCTGATTTTCTAACTCGTGAATTTTTGCAGGAACCAAATGGCGGACAGTAAGTCCCACAAATCTGGTACTTCCTCTAAAAACCCGGGGAAAGGAGATCGTAAATTACCTTTAACATTGGGTCCTCCAAACCCAAGACCAATTTCCCAAATCCAAGGCCCAACAAGTGCCTTAGCCCATTTACCTGGCCCTTCAAGTGCCATTCAAATTGCAAATAGATTCCAGCCTCTTGGTAGACCAGTCAGTCACCACCATAGGCCCACAGTTGTCCCAGTTGCCACATTTTCCCAAATGGCCCAAATGGCACCACCAGATACCACCCATTTATCAAATCCTTATTACAAATCTGGACCTTCTTACCCAAAAGGCCTGCTTCAACTTTAAAAGTGTAAACCCAAGCGCAGGTTGAGCAGAGTAATATAATCTCGGAAGTCCGAGGTCGATCCCACGAGGAATTGTAACAAGGAACAATCACACAAACAACAAAAGTAATTTGAAAGGAAAAAGATTTATTTGGAAAATTGTTGATTGGAGAAAAATGATTTTGGTAATTGAAATAGTAATAAATAAAATACTAGAGCATCAGGTACTCCCTCTCAACTTCATACAGTAATAGTTAAATACTCAAAGCTTGACTTGAAAGAAGAATTAAATGTCAGTTAATCCAATTAACAAATCAAGTGATAAATTCAAAAGTTATAATCAAACGACTACCAGGAACCTGAATAATCATTCAATCATATTATTCTATGAAATAATGTTAATCCTTCCAGCGTGGAATAACCAGTGATTTACACGCAGGGAAACTCAAGCAATCGACGTACGTGGCACAACAACTCAAGAATTTATACAGCATAAACACTTTGCTAAAATATTAGGAATTAAATTAACACAGTTTCATAAATCCTTAAGTACAAGAGTCAATAAAAATACCGTACTCCGTTGAGAGATTTTCCCCTAGCCCTAGCTTAGCCTTCTAGCCAGACATGGTAAAGGATTCAGAAAAATAGACTAAAAACAAAGAGAATAAAGATAGATCCTTTACAAAGTCCTAGGTTTGTATTTATAAATTACATTCCCCAGAGATTGCATCCCACTAGGATTCTAAATTCGGCAGCAGAGGTTTGACACGCGTCCGGACGCGACTCTCTCAACCGTCCGGACGCGCCTTCCAGAATGGTCCTTGCTTCGTTTGTCAACTTTCTGCCAATCGCGTCCGGACGCGTATACTTCCTCCGTCCGGACGCGTGTTCCAGTGTGATCCGTCCTGAGCTATGCTTCCTTTCTTCTCATAGCTTCACTCCAATTGTGCACTATTAACCTGCAAAACAACACAACTCATCTTTTATTCTCATAGCCTTAATCTTCAATTAAATCATCATAAATATCACACTTTCACAATAAAATGATTAATATTACCTCTGACAAATGTAAATATTAGACCTGAATCATACCCCCCCACTTAAACCTTGCTAGTCCCTAGTAAGGCAAGCAAATAAAAACAGAATACTAACAAAAACAAAAGACATAACCATTTTCGTAGGTTTCACGATTGCATTTAGCATATGCAACAAGCCTTTAAACCCCTAGGTTTCCCCTAGTGGACGAGTATAGTCTCGTGAGGGTTTCCAGAGATGATACCCACAAACATCACATTGTGCTCAAACATCTGAATAACACTTGTACAATATAAGTTGCTACCACATTATTGAAATTCTAAAACACAAACTTTTTTATAAGCATATGCAAAACAACATATAGAACTATGCGGTATATCGCTGTATGCACTTATCATATTCTCATATAAATTCGTGTGTAGTGTGGGTTAATTATACCAAGTCAATAATTTATCTGGTAATCTCCTCTACAACTATCAACTATTCATCTCAATGCCAAATCTCACTAGATAATTCACTCATGAACAATTCTCTCAGATTATAATGACTATACACTCAAGTATCACATGTGAGTGGAGGATATTTAAATCAACACAAAATACTGCTCACATGTTCCATTGAAATAATTGTAATCCAAAAGAAAATGATTTGACATAATCTCATGAAAGGAAATCAACACACAATAAATAAATAATCGACATTCTCTTCCTTATTCACACAAGTCATGCATCCATCAATACACTCTTGAGATCAAATAGGTCTTTATTTAAGGTTGTAATGGGGCCTTGGGATTAGGGTTTTGAAACGAAGGATAGTCAGGAATTCAAAAATGATTATCCCGAGAGAACATGTACATTACACAACCAAACTTTTTTCCATGGCCTTTCACTCTCATCCTTTAGAAGCACAATTTACATCACTTGTTCATATTTTTTTTTTTTCAAACACATGCTTGCTATTTTTTCTCTTTTTTTTTTTCAATCTGTTTTTTTTCACTGCTAGACATATTGTCTTTCCCTTTTTTTTTTTTTTCAATTTTTTTTTTTTTTTGCTAAACCAACATCTCCCAAATTACATAAACAATAAAAATTCAATCTCAGGATAACCAAGGGTAAAAGATATTATTTTATTTTTTTTTCATTGGCTTGGTTATTATATGTTGGGTATAAGAAATAAAATTTTGCTTTAAAGGCTCAATCATGGCTTCTAGGGATAATAATATTCAAAGAATAAGGTTTAGGCTCAAATAATGACAAAGATGGCCTAAAATCATATCTCAAGAGCTTTTGATAACACACTCCCCATGCAAATAATTCAAAGTCAAGCAATCATTCACAATATTGGTGTTAACCAAAACAAAAAATAATGAGATTATTGAAGGAGATTAGCTGAATAAAAATATTTTTTTTATTGAGTAAATGTAAATAACCCTCCAAGAAAGATTGGATCAAAACTCACTAGGGTTTTTATGCATCTCCACTATATGTTTCAAGTTCTCAAGGTAACATACCTAACAAATTTTCAACTTGGTAAAGTCTAAAGTGCACAAATTTTGAGTTTTTTATAAGAATATGATACGAGATACAGAAATATAAAATAAAGTTCTCTGTGATGCTTAAACAGTTGCAAATTTAAAGTTGAGCAAATTATTTCTATATTGTGGTATCAACTTATTCATAACAATGTTGTTTAGATATTTGGTAACACACCAAACAAAATATGCATTTTATATAATACTGAGAATTCAAGTACAATGCATATTCAAAAGAGAAAAGAAATCAAGCCTAACAAAAACTACCCGAAATAGGCTTTGATTTCACAAATACAGTAAAGAAAATAAAAGAGACAACTGTCAAACCCCGGGACCTAGAAGAAATAATCCTAAGATGAGGGGCCTGCCTGATCATGAGAACTGTGCCCTAGCCCTCTCATCTGTGCCCTCAACTCCTTCATCTCCTTCCTCATCTCTCTCTGTCCTCTCAACAACTCAAACAAGATCTGCCTATCAGTCCTGGGATCAGTGTCCTCATCCACTGGTATCTCAAAGTCCTCATCAATACTGAGAAACTGATCCCAATCCTCCTCATCTTGTCCCACCCCTGGTGGTGCTGCCTGCTCCTGACCTGGACCCCTCTCTCCTGGCACTGGCCTGGCTACACTCTGACTCTTCAAAAGGGTGCCAGAGTTGAGTGCCACCACTTTCTTTGCCCGCTCCATTGTGGCATCAATCACCACCCCTGCTTGCTCGCACAAGGCAGTAGCCAAGCCAGCAAAAGGGAGAGATGGTTTTTTCGGGTCAACGATGGCTCTCCGCATTTCAGAAAAGATGAGTGAGGGAAGGTCTATGGTCTTACGAGTACCTATGGCATAGAGGAGTCTGGCTCGGTCAAGATAGATGTGGTTATTTCTCAACAAAGGAAAAATATTTGATACCGAAATCAAATTGAGAATTTTGTACTTGTTGGTCAAATCTCCCTGCTGGAGAAACTTCACATTCTCTGTCCACACAAAGTCCGGGTCCCCAAGTAGCTCCTTCCCCACCTCATTTCCAGCATAATTCTGTGGGTACTCCGGATTGACCACCCGAGCCTGACTCATTCCAACTAGCCTAGCTATGACAGTGGCGTCCACCCTAATATTCTTCCCCCGAACATAGGTAGTGATAACTCCATCTCCACAGTCATTGGCATTACTGTAAAACTCTCTAGCTAGAATGGGGATGCACAGCCACTCCTTCCCCATAAAACCGGCCCACCTCCTAGACACTATTAGTTCCTGAACTCCCAGCCTGGCAAAATCTTCATGCTCAACCTTCCTCTCACATACAATAGGTTTTGTTGCATAGTACTTGAAAAACCTCACCTTTTCTTCCAAAATCTGGAAGCGGACTGGGTCAAAAGTGGTGTCCTCTTCCTCTTGAGGCTCGTGAGTACTGGTTCGGGGTCTCTTAGAGGTTGAGGCTCTAGGTGGTGCCATGGCAAAACGGGATGAAAGGCAGGTATAGAGGAAGAGGGAATGTATTCTGGTTTTGGAAGTGCAAGAAATACTGACCGGATAGTCGGTATTTATAGATTTTTCACACGCGTCCGGACGCATGGGGTTAACCCGTCCGGACGCGCCTCAACTGCCGCATTAATTAGCCTTAAAGATCACGCGTCCGGACGCATGGGGTTCAACTGTCCGGACGCGTACTCTGAATTTCAAACGTTTGGCTTTCCCGTCCGGACGCGTGTTGGTATTCCGTCCGGACGCGAAGTCCAGAGAGTTCAGGCTTTTGGATCCCGTCCGGACGCGACTTCCAGTAGGTTTTGCTCTATGTCCTTGCGTCCGGACGCGTGTTCCAGTGAGTTATTTCTCTATACTTAGAAAAATTCACACTTTTCTTCAACTATTTCTCTCCCAAGTGATTCCCTTCTACTTCTAAAAATTTCTAAGGCCAAAAAGGCCAAAAATAAGAAAATTCTACTTAACTATCTAAAAATAAATAAACACAGTTGCATGTGCACATCAAATTCAAAAAAAAATTTTCAAAATTCAATATGCTTTGTATTATCAAGTAAATGCTCTCCACCCCCCCACTCAAAAATTTGCATTGTCCGCAATGTATGAATACATAGAGTAAGATCAAATAAGGGATAGAAAGAACATACCGGATGCGCGTAAAATGTCCTCATGCATCTGTAGAAAAATTAAAGAGAAAACAACATACACTAATATACAACAGTATACACCAAATGGTTTGAGACAGATTATTCATAGTGGGGATCCATCAATTCGATGGATTCCACTTCCATGATACCTTCCTCCAAGAATGGTTTCAATATTTGTCCATTAACCTTAAAAATGTTCCCATTACTTGGGTTTTCAATCTCCACTGTTCCATATGGGAATACTTCCTTGACAACGTACGGACCACTCCATCTAGTCCGAAGCTTTCCTTTAAAGATGTGAAGCCTAGAATTATAAAGAAGAACTTTCTGTGCAGGTGTAAAGTTTTTACGCACAATATTCTTATCATGAAACACCTTCATGCGTTCTTTACTGATTCTAGAGTTCTCATATGCTTCATTGCGGATCTCATCAAGCTCATTTAGCTGTAATTTTCGTGCAGTGCCAGCTTGGTCAAAACTAAAGTTGAACATTTTAATGGCCCAATATGCTTTATGCTCTAATTCCACAGGCAAGTGACAAGCTTTTCCATAAATCAATCTATATGGAGACATATCAATCGGGGATTTATATGCAGTTCGGTATGCCCATAATGCATCGAGTAGTCGTAACGACCAATCTTTACGATCTGGATTCACCGTTTTTTCCAAAATGTAAGAAATTTCCCGATTAGCAAGCTCTACTTGACCACTTGTCTGTGGGTGATAGGGAGTCGCAACTTTATGTGTTACACCATATTTTTTCATCAAATTCTCAAAAGGCCTATTACAGAAATGCAATCCCCCATCACTGATAATGGCTCTAGGTATACCAAATCTGGACAAAATATTTTCCTTTAAAAATTTCAAAACAACTTTATGATCATTTGTCCGACATGGTATAGCTTCAACCCACTTAGAGACATAATCTATTCCCACTAAAATGTACATATACCCAAAAGATGGGGGGAAAGGACCCATGAAATCTATTCCCCAACAGTCAAAAATTTCTATAATCAAAATTGGGTTTAGGGGCATCATGTTCCTACGGGTTAATCCCCCTAGTTTTTGACATCGCTCACACACTTTACAAAAGTTATGAGCATCCTTAAAAATTGTAGGCCAATAAAAACCACACTGCAAAACTTTCGCAGCGGTCTTTTTCATAGAAAAATGGCCTCCACAGGCTCCCGCATGACAAAAAGATAGAATGCTACTTACCTCATTATCGGGTACACATCTCCGGATAATCTGATCTGGGCAATATTTGAAAAGATATGGGTCATCCCAGAAGAAACTCTTTACCTCTACTAAAAATTTCCTCTTATCCAAAGCAGTCCAAGGTGGTGGCATGTTACCTTCCTGTGCTGAATTCAATTGAGAAGAAATTATTACCGGATAAGTTTCATCATCTCCTAAAAATGCATACTTCAATTCTACCGGTAATTGCTTGAGGTCTAGCTTGGGGGCTTTATCCTTGGATGGTATTGGTGGATCAGTTCTTGGTGGGAGCTCCTCAAATCTCTGTCTCAACTCTCTCATTTCAAGTACCTGCAAAGAGTTTAATATATTAGTTGAAACAGAAATGTCAGCATTCTTTTCATCTATCTCTAACTCAGAATATTGTTCAAGCAAACATGCTTCAAGTGGATCAAACAGGGAAGAATCATACACTCTGCTTGGAACAATAGATTCAATCATGTTAACTTCATGCACATCCTCATCAATATTCCCAGGTTGTTTACACACATTAAAAATGTTGAGCTCTAATGTCATATTCTCAAATGTCAATTTCATCACACCATTCCTGCAATTAATTAGAGCATTTGAAGTTGCTAGGAATGGTCTGCCTAAAATGACGGGAATTTGAGCACTAGTACTTAATACAGGTTGAGTGTCTAAAATTATGAAATCCACTGGAAAATAGAATTTATCAACCTGTACTAAAACATCTTCCACTATACCCCTCGGTATCTTCACTGATCGGTCAGCTAATTGAAGTGTAACCGAAGTGGGTTTTAACTCCCCCAACCCTAATTGCTCATATACTGAATAAGGGAGCAAATTCACACTAGCTCCTAAATCCAGTAATGCTTGTTCAATTCTATGGTTGCCTATAACACAAGAAATAGTAGGACAACCTGGGTCTTTATATTTTGGTGGAGTTCTATGCTGTATAATAGAAGATACCTGCTCAGTCAAAAATGCCTTCTTTTGCACATTTAATTTCCTTTTAACAGTGCATAACTCTTTCAAAAATTTTGCATAAGAAGGTATTTGTTTAATGGCATCCAACAAGGGAATATTGATTTTCACCTGCTTAAAAATCTCTAACATATCATTATGCACAACAGGCCTAGTAGAAGTAAGCAATCTCTGTGGGAATGGTGCAGGTGGAACATACTTTTCAGATTCATTACTTTCAGGCAGGCTAATCTTATCATCACTCTCCATGGGTTGAGAAATCTTTTCAAAGTCTTGAGTTTCCAAAGGAATGGTTTTATTAATTTCTTTCCCACTGCGGAGTGTAGTGATAGATTTTACATGCTCGTGGACAGTCTCAGAAGTGCAAGTCTCATTTACAACAAATTGACCCTGTGGGTTCGGTTGTGGTTGTGCTGGAAGTCTACCTTTTTCCTGATGGCAAGGGTCAATGGTCAATTTAGTGATTGCACTCCTCATATCCTCAATAGCCTGAGTTGTTTGTCTATTGTATGTTCGTTGATCCTGCATGAATTGTGACAACACCTCCTCAATATCTCTTTTTGGGCGTGGAATGTAAGGTGCAACATTTGAAGAGTTTTGTTGTGGTGGTTGTGATGCATGATTGTCATTCCTCCAACTAAAATTTGGATGATTCTTCCACCCCGGATTGTATGTGTTCGAGTATGGATTATTGTAAGGCTTTGAAAAAGTGTTTACAGCATTTGCTTGGTCATACACTTCTTTTAACGCAGGTAATGATGGACACTCCGTCACAGGATGTCCAGGAATTTCACAGATACTACATAACTCCTCAACCTGAACTGTGTCAACCTGGTTAACCTTTTTGTACTCCGTAGCCTCTAACCGTCTTGTTAAGGTGGCAATCCTAGCTCCTAGGTCATCCTCCTCCCTCAACTGGTATTTACCTCCACTAGATGATGATGATTGTGCCATTTTACCCTTAGATGGCTCATGGGATGTAGTATCCCAAGATTGTGAATTCTCGGCTAATTGGTCTAAATAGTCAAAAGCATCATCTGGTTCCTTATTCATGAAATCCCCATTACACATCATTTCTATAAATTGACGCAATTGTGGGCCTAAACCCTCATAAAAGAAACTTATTATGCGCCAGCTTTCATAACCATGATGTGGGCAAGATGCAAGAAGGTCTTTAAATCTTTCCCAACTTTGATAAAAATTTTCAGACTCCTTTTGAGAAAAATTCATTATCTGTCTTTTCAAAGAATTTGTGCGATGTGTGGGAAAAAATTTCTTTAAAAATTGTTTCTGCATCTCTTGCCATGTTCCTATAGACCTAGATCTCAACGAATATAACCAAGTTTTAGCTTTTTCCTTTAATGAAAAAGGAAATAACTTCAGCCTGACTATATCCATTGCCACATTCTGATCATGAAACGTAGCACATACATCCCCAAATTCTCTGATGTGCAAATATGGGTTCTCTTCACCTATACCAAGGAATTTTGGAAGTAGTTGAATCATGCCAGGTTTGAAAACAAAATGAATGGCATTCAATGGAAAAATGATGCATGACGGTTCAGTGAGAAGTACGGGTTGTAAATATTCACGCAACGTCCTACCCTGATTGACATTCAAATTATCCACATCATTCTCATCATGATTGCTCACTCTATCAATATGATCTTCCCGTTCGGGAAGATCATTCTGCCTATGTCCATTAAGATTAGCAGCCATTGTGTGCAAGAAGTGATTCGACGCAGATAAATCAAATAAATTTCCAAACAGAGTATCTGAATCTTCTCTTGTTAAACGTCCACTTAAATCACGATGCCAAAAGCTCATAAAACAGATAAATAACCTAAATAAATTCTAAATTAAACTAACAAGAAAAATAACTTAAATAAATAAACTAAAAATTAGAACGAAGTTACCGGATTTCCGAAGACTCACAAATACTGCAAACCTCAATGATGTAATAGCTCCTTGTCTTTCAAGTTCCCCGGCAACGGCGCCAAAAACTTGCTTCAACTTTAAAAGTGTAAACCCAAGCGCAGGTTGAGCAGAGTAATATAATCTCGGAAGTCCGAGGTCGATCCCACGAGGAATTGTAACAAGGAACAATCACACAAACAACAAAAGTAATTTGAAAGGAAAAAGATTTATTTGGAAAATTGTTGATTGGAGAAAAATGATTTTGGTAATTGAAATAGTAATAAATAAAATACTAGAGCATCAGGTACTCCCTCTCAACTTCATACAGTAATAGTTAAATACTCAAAGCTTGACTTGAAAGAAGAATTAAATGTCAGTTAATCCAATTAACAAATCAAGTGATAAATCCAAAAGTTATAATCAAACGACTACCAGGAACCTGAATAATCATTCAATCATATTATTCTATGAAATAATGTTAATCCTTCCAGCGTGGAATAACCAGTGATTTACACGCAGGGAAACTCAAGCAATCGATGTACGTGGCACAACAACTCAAGAATTTATACAGCATAAACACTTTGCTAAAATATTAGGAATTAAATTAACACAGTTTCATAAATCCTTAAGTACAAGAGTCAATAAAAATACCGTACTCCGTTGAGAGATTTTCCCCTAGCCCTAGCTTAGCCTTCTAGCCAGACATGGTAAAGGATTCAGAAAAATAGACTAAAAACAAAGAGAATAAAGATAGATCCTTTACAAAGTCCTAGGTTTGTATTTATAAATTACATTCCCCAGAGATTGCATCCCACTAGGATTCTAAATTCGGCAGCAGAGGTTTGACACGCGTCCGGACGCGACTCTCTCAACCGTCCGGACGCGCCTTCCAGAATGGTCCTTGCTTCGTTTGTCAACTTTCTGCCAATCGCGTCCGGACGCGTATACTTCCTCCGTCCGGACGCGTGTTCCAGTGTGATCCGTCCTGAGCTATGCTTCCTTTCTTCTCATAGCTTCACTCCAATTGTGCACTATTAACCTGCAAAACAACACAACTCATCTTTTATTCTCATAGCCTTAATCTTCAATTAAATCATCATAAATATCACACTTTCACAATAAAATGATTAATATTACCTCTGACAAATGTAAATATTAGACCTGAATCATACCCCCCCACTTAAACCTTGCTAGTCCCTAGTAAGGCAAGCAAATAAAAACAGAATACTAACAAAAACAAAAGACATAACCATTTTCGTAGGTTTCACGATTGCATTTAGCATATGCAACAAGCCTTTAAACCCCTAGGTTTCCCCTAGTGGACGAGTATAGTCTCGTGAGGGTTTCCAGAGATGATACCCACAAACATCACATTGTGCTCAAACATCTGAATAACACTTGTACAATATAAGTTGCTACCACATTATTGAAATTCTAAAACACAAACTTTTTTATAAGCATATGCAAAACAACATATAGAACTATGCGGTATATCGCTGTATGCACTTATCATATTCTCATATAAATTCGTGTGTAGTGTGGGTTAATTATACCAAGTCAATAATTTATCTGGTAATCTCCTCTACAACTATCAACTATTCATCTCAATGTCAAATCTCACTAGATAATTCACTCATGAACAATTCTCTCAGATTATAATGACTATACACTCAAGTATCACATGTGAGTGGAGGATATTTAAATCAACACAAAATACTGCTCACATGTTCCATTGAAATAATTGTAATCCAAAAGAAAATGATTTGACATAATCTCATGAAAGGAAATCAACACACAATAAATAAATAATCGACATTCTCTTCCTTATTCACACAAGTCATGCATCCATCAATACACTCTTGAGATCAAATAGGTCTTTATTTAAGGTTGTAATGGGGCCTTGGGATTAGGGTTTTGAAACGAAGGATAGTCAGGAATTCAAAAATGATTATCCCGAGAGAACATGTACATTACACAACCAAACTTTTTTCCATGGCCTTTCACTCTCATCCTTTAGAAGCACAATTTACATCACTTGTTCATATTTTTTTTTTTTCAAACACATGCTTGCTATTTTTTCTCTTTTTTTTTTTCAATCTGTTTTTTTTCACTGCTAGACATATTGTCTTTCCCTTTTTTTTTTTTTTCAATTTTTTTTTTTTTTTGCTAAACCAACATCTCCCAAATTACATAAACAATAAAAATTCAATCTCAGGATAACCAAGGGTAAAAGATATTATTTTATTTTTTTTTCATTGGCTTGGTTATTATATGTTGGGTATAAGAAATAAAATTTTGCTTTAAAGGCTCAATCATGGCTTCTAGGGATAATAATATTCAAAGAATAAGGTTTAGGCTCAAATAATGACAAAGATGGCCTAAAATCATATCTCAAGAGCTTTTGATAACACACTCCCCATGCAAATAATTCAAAGTCAAGCAATCATTCACAATATTGGTGTTAACCAAAACAAAAAATAATGAGATTATTGAAGGAGATTAGCTGAATAAAAATATTTTTTTTATTGAGTAAATGTAAATAACCCTCCAAGAAAGATTGGATCAAAACTCACTAGGGTTTTTATGCATCTCCACTATATGTTTCAAGTTCTCAAGGTAACATA